>CM045988.1:80522675-81122675 GCA_025175895.1 Wurfbainia villosa
GGAAGAAAGACTGTCCCAATCCAAAGAAGAACAAAGGTATATCCTTTGGTCCAGTCGTTGAAACATGGTTAGAGGCATTATCTACCGGCACCTGGTGTGTAGATACGAGAGCCACTAATCATGTCTGCAACACTTTGCAGGGGTTCCAGGAAACCCGACGACTAGCTAAAGGGGATATTACCATTTACTTGGGCAATGCCATGCAGATGGCGGCTATTGCAGTGGGAGAAGTTTTATTTATCTCTTGAAAATAATAAAACTTTGGTTCTGGAAAATTCCCTTTATGTACCTTTATTTAGAAAGAATTTAGTTTCAGTTTCTAAATTATTATGGATGGATATTCTATTTCTTTTAATGACAGAGTTGTTATAAAAAGGAATAGGGAGAATATCTATTCAGATACATTGAAAGGAAATTTGAACCAAAACCTCCCACGATGCAAATTGAAGTTAATAACTCATCTTCTAATTCCAATAAGAGAAAAGAACCTTCGAAGATGAACCAAACATATCTTTGGCTTCTTAGGCTTGGTCACATTAACCTAAGCAGAATTCGAAGGTTGATAGCTGATGGACCTTTGGGTTCATTAGTGGTGGAGGATCTCCCAACCTACGAATCTTGCTTGGAGGGTAAGATGACCAAGAGGCCCTTTTAAGGCCAAGGGGTATAGAGCCAAAGGTGTGTTAGAAATGGTTCATTCTGATTTGTGTGGTCCTATGACTATCTAGGCAAGAGGTGGTTTTGAATATTTCGTCTTTTTCATAGACAATTATTCAAGATGACACTACGATTTGATCGTAGTGGTGAATACCTCTTGGGAGAGTTTAGGAATTACTTATCAGAGGCTGGGATTCAATCCCAATTGTCTGCACCTGGCACACCCCAGCAGAATGGTGTAGCGGAGCGAAGGAAAAGGACTCTTATGGAGATGGTTAGATTGATGATGAGTTATTTTGACTTGCCAGATTTGTTCTGGGGATATGCTCTATATACGGCGGTGTACATTCTGAACTTGGTTCCATCTAAATCAGTGCCTTCTACTCCCACAGAGTTGTGGACTGGGCGGAAGCCTAGTCTAAGACATATTCAGATATGGGGAGTCCAGCACATGTGCTAAAGGTTGATGCTGGTAAGTTGGAACCTCGTACAGAAGTGAGCTTGTTTGTTGGCTATCCTAGGGGAACGAAGGTGGTTTGTTTTATAGTCCTAGAGATCAGAGGGTGATCGTTAGTATGAATGTCAGATTTCTAGAGGAGGACTATGTGATGAACCACAAGCCCACTAGTAGGATTGTTCTTGAGGAGTTGACAGGGGAAGTCCCGACTTCAATACCATCAGTACAAGAGGATATACCACATGTCACTGCACTGCGTGTCACAGAAGATATACAGGTGATACCTTGTCGTAGTGGGAGGGTTGTTAGACAGCCTGAGAGATTCATGTTCTTGGGAGAATCTTCTGATTTGGTCCCTGGCAAACATGAACCTGATCCCTGGATATATGATGAGGCAATCCAAGATAAAGATGCAGTATCTTGGCAAAGTGCAATGAATACTGAGATTGAATCTATAGATTCAAGTCAGGTTTGAAAGCTCTCATGCATAGCATCTCATATGGATTATGAGGTGTGATAGATGGATGTCAAGACAACTTTCCTTAGTGGAAGTCTTGAGGAATCCATCTATATGAAGCAACCAGAGGGATTCATTGCTAAGGACAAAGATAATCTTGTATGTAAGCTTAATCGGTCCATTTTTGGATTGAAGCAAGCTTCGAGGTCTTGGAACATCCACTTTGATGAGGTAAATCCAGACGTATGGATTTATTCAAAGACCGGATGAGTCTTGTGTATACAAGAGATGTGACGGAAACATAGTGGTATTTCTTATACTATACGTAGATGACATTTTGGTAGTTGGCAACAATATCAGAGTGTTATCAGACGTAAGGGTATGGTTGTCCAAATAGTTTTGAAGGACTTGGGAGAAGTGGGACACATCCTTGGGATCAAGGTTAGTGTGCTTATCCCAAGCTTCATACATAGACATGATTTTGGATCATTTTAGCATGCAGAACTCCAAGAAAGGTTTTCTACCTTTTTGGTATGGAGTTCTTTTATCTAAGGAGATGTGTTCTAGATCATCTGAGGTGATAAAGGAGCTGAAGGTGATTCCTTATGCTTCGGCAGTAGGAAGCCTCATGTATGCTATGTACGAGACAAGATATCTGCTTTGCCGTGGGCATGGTTAGCAGATATCAGAGTAATCCAGGACAGGGACATTGGACTACGGTAAAAGCATATATTGTAGTGCCTGAGAAGGACTAGGGATTATATGCAAGTTTACCGGGCAGACCAATAACTCCCTGTGGGTTGTATGGATTGCGATTTCCAATCATATAGGGATAACAGTAAGTCTACCTTGGGGTTTGTATTTACTTTTGGAGGTGGAGCCATAGTATGGAGGAGTGCCCAGCGAAAATGCGTGGCGGACTCCACCATGGAAGTTGAGTATGTGGCAGCCTATGAGGCGGCCAAAGAAGCTGTGTGGCTCAGGAACTTCCTGATGAACTTGGATGTGATTCCTAGTTTGCCCAGAACTATCACAATTTATTGTGATAATAATGGTGCAGTTGCAAACTCGAAGGAACCACGAGCCCATAAGGCTAGTAAACACATAGAGTGCAAGTACCACCTGATACGAGAAATCGTTAAGGAGGTAGAAGTTGCTGTCGCCTAGATTGCATCAGAGGATGACCTGGTAGACCCTTTCACTAAGGCCCTTCTAGCGAGAGCTTTGATAGGCATGTGGAGGGAAGGGGAATCAGATGTATGGCAGTATGATGACAGCATAGTCTTTTAGTATAAGTGGGAGATTATTGGGATGTATACTGAAAGCCTAGCTCTTTTGTATGAACATCTTTATTTTGAAATAAGAATCACATGATCATTGTTTGCATATTTTTTTTTATTATGCAAAATTGTCTAATATTTTACATTGTAGATAACATGGTGCTTGGGTGTGGCACAGAAGATCATGTTATCAGTCCCTTGTAGAATATAAGTAGAGGCTCACAACCAAGATGGTTTTGGACAAACCATTGGCATGGTTGTAGTGTAGCTTGGTATTGTTTTGTCTTGAACATAAAGTTACACTAGTACACTTAGGTGTATTGAGCAGGACCGACATAGAGGTGATTCAATTTGTTTCGACTTACATAATTGAATCGACTCTAATATTATGTTGTACATGCTCTTAATCCCGATATAATAACGGGCACATGTACTTAGTATTTATTTCTTTGATTTACCAGAGGGTGAGATTTCTATGGATTAAATCAATATGCCCGGTAAGTTGGGAAATGATATTATTTACATGGTGTGTCGTTGATTATAGGAGGAATCCATGTCCTATGTATTAGGTTGATGATGTCCCCTTGAGGAGCTCATAAGGTTCATCATGTAAACCCTGCAGGTTGACTTAGTCAACATGATGATAAGGTTGAGTGGTACTACTCGAGGAGTTAGATGTTAATTAATTGATGGTCAGTAAATCAATTAATTGACGGACATTCGATATCTTAAACATGGGGAGATGGATGTACAAATAATATATGGAGCCCATATTAATTTATGGGGGTTGGTGAGGTAGTTCGATGATGATCCTCTAGTGGAATGGAACATCATTGATGGATCAAGTTTGTGTGGTTTCGATCCATCAGGTGGCCAAGACCCAACTCCTCCTCATGGTCCCTATCGTAGCCTAATATAAACCTCATGAAGTATAGATCAAATGATGGAAAACAAATCTCTAGATCCGACGGTTGGGATTAAATCCCTAGAACCGACGGTTGAGATTAAATCTCTAGATCCGACGGTTGGGATTAAAACCCTAGAACCGACGGTGGAGATTAAACCAAGGCCTAAACCTAACTCTATATATATATAGGCTTAAAGTGGGCGGCAAGAGTAATTGATCATGGATGGTTTAGGGGATTAGAGTTTGCTTCCTTTGGAGGCTAGGAACCCTAGTTGGTTTAGAATCTTTTGGGCGGCTAGGGTTTGGGAGAAAGGTATGGGCAAGAACAAGTGGAAGAAGAGTTTCTTCTTCTTCCTAAGGCATGGCCCGGTCCCTTCCTTCTACCCTTCTACCTTGGTTGGTCCACATTCTATTCTTCTATCCCTCTTCCATGGCCTACAAGATAGTTGATGGAGTTGGATGGTTATAGCAAGCAACCCTAAGGAGGAAACCCTAATTAGGGTTTGGCTCCTTTAGGGTTGGGCGGCCAAGGTTTGGAAGGAGGGTAGGCGGCATCTTGTGGAAGAGTTCTTCTTCTTCTTAGGAAAGGTGGCTGGTTTAGATCTCCTCCTTCCACCTTGGTTGGGCGGCAAGAAGACCTAAGGAGGAAACCCTAATTAGGGTTTGGCTCCTATGGTTGGGCGGCTAGGGTATGCAAGGAAGGTGGGCGGCAACTATAGGAGAGGAGCTCTTCCTCTTCCTAGGTTGTGGCCAGCTCCTTCCTCTATTCCCTCCACCGTGGCCGGTGCCCAACATATTTCCTTTATCCTCTTCATTCCATCTTGGTCGGCGGCACCAAAACAAGGGTTTGTCCCTAGTTCGGTACCTTGGTTGTTTCCATTATGTTCTCTCTATTCTTGGGGCCGGCGGCATCAATCTTTTTGTGGATTGGTGGTTGGCTCAAGCAAGAAGGGAAAGAGAGTTCTTCTTTCTTTGGATTGAAGAAGATCTAGGAAGCTTCAACTTGTGGAGGATCTTCGCCCACACGAAGTCTACAAGGAGGTTAGGACATACAATAGAAGATCAAGAGGTATAAAAGTTTTATAACTTTTATTATTGTTCTTTGCATGTTCTTATTGATATGCTAGCTTATGTTCTTTATGTTAGTATATGTTGATTATACTAGTTTACATTTGTATGTATTTGTATAATCATGGACCCCGAATAAGAAACACAAAAACCGGCGATCCGTCCGTCGTCTCTTCCGCGGCTAATAGACTAGAAGAGTTTGGTTGCTTGAACAACTAGTTTGTTCAAGCGATTGCTCGAGTCGTTGGCACGACGACGAATTGGTTGTGCTTAGGAAACTCATCCCATCCGGATTAGTTTGTCATTAGTGAAAATTTTAATCCGGGGACATGGGAGCCGATGAGCATTCCGAGGAATAGCACGATGCCAACACAAGGCACTACCTCGACTGGTTACTCATAACTGATTTGCGCAGTTTTTCAAACGAACTTCAGAAATTTGTATTTAATTCCAGAGATTTCAAAAAATCTTGAAATTTTGTGTACAAAATTCGAAAGTCATGCTCTTACACAAAAAAGTCTGTGAAAAATACATGATCTAATATTTCCACGGATTGATATGGTTTCCAAAAATCTGAAAATTAAGCCTTTTTAGTGTTTATTTCCATTTGTATCACTAACTCCAAATGTGATCCTTACACCTAGATGTGATTGACCACAGTGAAGGCAACATCCTTTTAAAACAATTTAAGACATTTATCGTAGGTTTGCACTTGTCTTAAGTGATCCAACCAATTTTACTTGTTTGGAATGTCCAATTATGATCTTCGAACCAAGTGCACATGAATTATGCAAAATGGTCTTCCCCATAATTGGTCAAATTAATGATCGTTATCTCGATAACCTCCTTGCCCAAGGAATGAAATTAACATTTTGGGTAAGTTGGTTATACCTAAACATCTCACTCCCACCAACTAGAAATACAAAAACAGTTTTGTTAACCTTATAGTTTGTGTGAGAAGCTTCCCAAGGTATCCCAGATTTCCATAATTCTTTCTTGTTATGGTGAGTTCTTCCTTATGATCATGGAGATATTTTAATTCTCACTCTGTGACACACATGCCTAGTTCCCTTCTTAAGTAGCTAAATTCTTTTTTAGTGAGAGGTTTAGTGAAGATATCTGCTAGGTTTGATTTAGACTCAACATAATTGAGTACAACATCTCCCCTAGCTACATGATCTCTAATGAAGTGATGTCTCACTTCAATATGCTTCGTTCTAGAGTGGTGGACAAAATTCTTTGTCAAATTAATAGTGCTCATGTTATCACACAACACTTGTACATTTTTGTATGACAACCCATAGTCCTTCAACGTGTGAGTCATTCACAACAGTTGTGATACACTCTCCTCCATGGCGATATACTCAGCCTCAGTGGTGGAGAGAGTAACGCAATATTGCCTTCGACTTGACCAACTCACTAGCGAAGAACCTAGGAACTGACGTCCTCCACTCGTACTCTTTCTATCTAACTTGCACCTAGCATAGTATGAGTCAGAATAGCCAACTAAATCAAATGATTCAGTATGAGGATACCATAAACCAACCTTAATAGTGCTTTTAAGATATCTCATTATCCTTTTTACAACACTTAGGTGAGACTCTTTGGCACATGACTGATATCTAGTACATACCCCCACAACATATAAAATATCAGATCGATTCGCTGTGAGAAACAGTAAACTACCAATCATGCTCCTGTAATATTTTAGATCCACTGATTTTCCTCCGTCATCATTTCCTAGATTTATTCTTTGTACCATAGGAGTGGATATCTCCTTTGAATTTTGCATATTGAATTTCTTCAGCAGATTCATGGCATACCTAGACTGATGGACATTTATACCTTCCTTTTTCTATTTGATATCAAGTCCGAGGAAGAATGTTAGTTCTCCCACAAGACTCATCTCAAACTCACTCTCCATGTGTCCTATGAACTCGTTCAGATAGTCCTTATTATTTGAGCCACAGATTATGTCATTGACATAAAGCTGGGCTACAAAGATATTTTCACCATCTCTTCTCATAAATAGTGTAGGATCTATCTGACCTCTTTTCAACCCTTTCTCTACGAGAAATGTGGACAACCTTTCGTACCAAGCACGAGGTGCTTGTTTCATCCCATAAAGGGCTTTTTTCAATTTGTACATGTGGTTCGGAAAGTCTATACTTTCAAACCCCGGTGGTTATTCAACGTACACTTCTTGCTTAATTACCCCGTTTAAGAAGGCAGACTTCGCATCCATTTGATATAGTTGGAAGCCTTTATATGTAGCAAAATCTAGCATAAACCTTATGGACTCTAGATGGGCTAGTGGAGCGTAGGTCTCTTCATAATCTAACCCTTCAATCTGATTGTAGCCTTTGGCCACTAATCTTGCTTTATTTCTTATAATAACTCCTTTTTGGTTCATTTTGTTTCTAAACACCCATTTAGTACCAATTATGGAGACTTGTTCTGGTCTCGGAAGTAAATCCCATACTTGGTTTCTTTCGAATTGACCTAGTTCATCTTGCATCGCTAAGATCCAATCAAGATCAAGCAATGCTTCTTCTACTACCCTTGGATCAATTTCTGAGATTAGTGCAACTTCAACCCCTTCATTCCTAAAGGATGATCTGGTCCTCACCCCTTGTTGAAGTTCTCCAATAATCTGATCGTGGGGATGACTTACACTTGTCCTACTGGATCTTGGTGCTTGAGATGTTTCAAGGACTTGGTTGTTAGATACATCTTCAAGCAATAACCCTTGTGACTTAGACTTTTCTTCATTAGACTCGACCTTAACTCCCCCTACTTCAGTGTTCTCTTGTAATTTAATCTTCTCCATTCCAAATTTAATTTCTTCGTCACTTCTTCGAGTATTGTCAGATTTTTCACCTTCTTCAAAAATGACATCTTTTGCTTCTTCAATTTATTTTGACCTTTTATTGTAGACTCTATATCCTTTGCTAATAAAAGAATATCCAACAAGAATACCTTCATCATCTTTAGCAGTGAATTTTCCTAAATGATCTCTGGTATTTAGGATAAATACCTTGCAGCCAAACACCCTAAGATGCTTAACTGTAGGTGGTTTTCCAAACCAGAGTTCATGAGAGGTTTTTCCTAGAAACCTATGTATTAGCACCCTGTTCTGTAGATAACAGGTTGTGCGATGGCTTCGGCCCACAAGTAGCTTGGAAGAGCATACACATTGAGCATGCTTCTAGTAGCTTCTTGTAAGGCTCGATTTTTCCTTTCCACAACACCATTATGTTGGGGTGTTCTGGGAACAAAAAATTCATGCCTATACCCCTTTTCTAAACAGTAGTCCTTAAATCGAATATTTTTAATTTCCCCTCCATGATCACTCCTAAGGGTTTTAATGGTTGTGTTTTTCTTATTTTCAATTCTTTTACTAAAAGAAATAAAAATTTCAAGAGTTTCATCCTTATGTTTCAAGAAAAATGTCCAAGTGTATCTAGTGTAATCATCAATAATTACCAAGCAATATCTACTACCATTAAGCGATTTAATAATGCTACAGTCAAAAAGATCTAAATGCAATAAATCTAAAGTAGTAGAAGTACTTACAATGTTTTTGGGCTTGTGTGATGCCCTCTTTTGCTTACCCATTTAACAAGCTTCACATAACCTGTCTTTTTGAAACTTTAGCATTGGAAGCCCCCAAACCAATTCCTTTCCAGCTAGTCTTCTCAAATTCTTCAAGTTGACATGCGCAAGCCTTCTATGTCATAGCCAAGATTCATCTGTTCTAGACATAAGACACTTGGCAGATATATGTTTTCCTTTCGAATTCCTACTAACATGGTAATATCTAAACTGTTGTGCTTTACTAGACATTGAGTTGAATTGAATTCAACCCTATATCCAACATCACACAACTGACTCACACTTAACAAGTTAAATGACATATTTCTAACTAGCAACACATTCCTAATCATAAAATTCTCAGAAACACAAATGTCTTCTATTCCTATAACCTTTAACATACCTCTATTGCCAAAAGAAATGGTACATCTATTTTTATTTTGCAGAGAGGAAAACAGAGATATGTCGCCGGTCATGTCTTTGGAGCACTCGCTATCTACAAACTAGGTTGATGAACACTCCCCTTTAATTGCTACCTACCAGACACGAAAAATCAAAGATTTCGAAACCTAAATATTGGATCCATTAGCTTCCAAAATGTATTTCCTAGGAATCCATGCCTTAGTTGTTTTCTTCCTACCAAGAATTCTAGAAAATAAGGAAATAAAACTATGTTCTTGTTGTTTAGGTCTATAACCTATTCCAGCATTGTTGTAAATAGCTCGTTGTGATTCTAGTATAGTATTCAACGTTTGAGAGCTTGAGCTGAATTTCTCAAGCGTACACTTGAGGTCATTCACTCGTGCTCTCAAAGATCTATTTTCATCCATAATTTTATCAAATTGGGAAGTGTTAACACTAGATTCTACTGCATGCTCCTTAAGATTCTTAAATTGGTCTAATTTAGATTTTAATGTTTTGATTATAAACATGGATTTGTCTAGCATGTTAGTCAAATATGTAGGGATGTATACTGAAAAGTCTATCTTTTGTATGAACATCTTTATTTTAAAATAAGAATCACATGATCATTGTTTGCATATTTATATGGTTATGCAATATTGTCTAATACATTACATTGTAGATAACATGGTGTGTGGTGTCACATGGGAGATCATGTTATCGGCTCCTTGTAAAGTATAAGTAAAGGATCACAACCGAGATGGTTTTGGACAAACCATCGGAATGGTTGTAGTGTGATTTGGTATTGGTTTGTCTTGACCATAGAATCACACTAGTGCAATTTGTGTGTATTGAGCAGGACCGACTTAAAGGCGATTTGATTTATTGCTGACTACATAATCGAATCGGACCTTAGATATTATTTTGTACATGCTCTTAATCCCGATATAATAACGGGCACATATACTTAGTAGTCATCTCTTTGATTTACCAATGAGTGAGATTTATAGATTAAATCGATAGGCTCGGTAAGTTGGGAGATGATATTATTTATATGGTGTATCGTTGATTATAGGAGGAAACCATGTCCTATATATTAGGATGATGATGTCCCCTTGAGGAGCTCATAAGGTTCATCATGTAAACCCTGCAGGTGGACTTGGTCCGGCATGATGAAAAGGTTGAGTGGTACTACTCAAGGAGTTAGATGTTGATTAATTAATGGTCAGTAAATTAATTAATCAACGGACATTCAAGATCTTAAACACGGAGAGAAAATGTACAAATAATATATGGAGCCCATATTATCATATGGGGGTTGGTGAGGTAGATCAATGATAATCCTTTAGTGGATTGGATTATCATTAATGGATCGGACTTTATGTGGACTTGATCCATGGGTGGCCAAGATCCAACTCCTCCTCATGGTCCCTAATGTAGCCTATTAACACCTCATGAAGCTTAGATCCAAAGGATAGAAACAAAACTCTAGATCCAAAGGTAGAGATCAAAACTCTAGATCCAAAGGTAGAGATTAAATCTCTAGATCCGACGGTTGAGATTAAATCTCTAGATCCGACGGTTGAGATTAAATCCCTAGAACCAATGGAGGAGATTAAATCATGGCTTGAGCCCAACTCTATAAATAGAGATCATAAAGTGGGCGGCAAGATGGATGATGGCTTAAGGGGATTAGGGTTTGCTTCCTTTGGAGGCTAGGAATCCTAGTTGGTTTAGGATTAGGTTTGGGTGGCTAGGGTTTTGGGAGCTAGGGGTGGGTGGCAACAAGTGGAGGAGATTATCTTCTTCTTCCTAAGGTTTGGCCAGTTCCTCCCTTCTTCCCTCTACCTTGGCCGGTGCTCATCCTAATCTTCTTCCCCACTTCCATGGCCGGCCATTAGGAGAGCTAGGATTAGGGTTTGGAGGCTTAGGGTTTAGGAGGATTGGGTGGCACCAAATAAGGAAGTAGTTTGCTTTCTTCTTCTTCTCCCTTGGTGGCCGGCGCCCACAGCCCTTTCCAAGCCCTTGGCCAGCGGCCAAAAACTCTTTTCTCTTCTCCTTGAGTGGTGGAAACAAGACTTAGGGGTTTCCCTTGGTGTCTTGGCTGGTTTCCATCATTATCTCCTTCTCCTTGTTGGCCGGCGGCAAGCATTCTTCTTGTTGCTTGTTGGTTGGCTATAGGATGGAGATGAGCCTTGTTTCTATTCTTCCTCTTGCTTTGAAAGAGCTAGGAAGGAAGATTTGCGATCTAGGAGCTTCAACTTTTGGTAGATCGTCGCCCACACGACTTCCGAAAGGAGGAAGGTCATACATTAGAAGATCGAGAGGTATATTGATTCTCTAATTTTTTTATGTTACATGTTTGTATTTGTTTTTCAATTATGAGCATGATATAAATCTATTTGTGGCTAAATAATACTTGGATCCTGATCATAAATACAAAAATCGGCGATCCGGACATCGTCTATTCCGCGGCTACTCATAGAATAGAGGATGGTCGCTTGAACAACCAGTTTGTTCAAGTGACCTCTCTAAACGAATAGCACGACGATGACTTGGTTGTTTGGGCAATCCCTTTGTCTAAGATCAAATTTTTTTTAATCCGTGGACATCGATGGGATCGCCATGAACAAGCGACCGAGGTGAAGTGGGAAGCGAAGTTTCCCCTCACAGACTCGATAAGCCCAACCCATCAATTGGTATCATAGCTAACGGGCAAAACCCTACAATTGGTATTAGAGCCAAGGTTTCCAGTTTTGTGTGTTTAGGATTCGATTAATTTTTTATGCACTTTTCATATATTATATGTGCCGGATAATAGTAGGATATGCGTAGTTTAACTCTTTGGTTGCAGGCATAAGATCCGACTATTATGGCCATATGTGTGTATATGATTGTATGTGTATATTTTGTTGAATCCTCGAGGTTGACGAGGCTAGTATTTGATTTTTTTTGTAAATTAGATACAACATTGTTTAGCCACTCTTTATTTTATTTTACTTTTGATCTAGATTTCATGTACACTCCCTCGTGGAGTATAGGATCGATGGATGTAAATTAAAATAGGTTTTAGTCTCGGCTCGGATCTCCGGATGGCTTGTACATGGCGTTGGAGGAGTGGACGAGAAGGCATTGCGACGGGAGACATATTGAAGACAAAAGCCATAATAGTTGGAAAATATTTTATTTTTCATATTTATTGCTTTTTGTTTGATATGCATGTCATAGGCTAGGAAAATTCCTCAATTTCAAATTACTAAGTGGGAGAGGGATATTTTGTAGGGGATCGGTAGGCCGGCTAGAGGGGGGTGAATAGCCCTCTTACGTAGGATGTCGGATTTTGCTCGTCTACAAAACGTTAGGGCAAGCGGAATATGCAAATACAAATAAAACAAAGACAAGCAAACAAAACAAGCAATACAAACACGGAGATGTAATGTGATTCACGGCTATGCCGCTAATCCACGGTCCGATTCGTCCACGGTGAATCACTCCGCAATCTATCCACTAGATCTCTCCTTTGCACAAAGCTAGGTGGAGGTAACCTCTTTTACACAAAGATCACTCTTCTACAATGGAATGAAGATTAGAGCAAGTAGAAGAGTGGGAAATCATTTAGGGCACTTTGGGAGTAGTTGGGCGTTCAAGCATTAACCTCCCAAAGCCCCATCCCCTTCCTTTTTATAGAGGAAGAGGGTTTCTTCCCGTTGACACAGGATCAGTCGACTGATGCCCTCGATCAGTCGACTGGTCCTGTAGCCATTGCCCAATAACGGCCGCTTTCCACGTTGGATACCATCCAGATCGCATCACCGACTAATCCTAACATCATCGATGCTCGATCGTGCTCAACCGAGTCGACTCCATTCGTGCGTCATACCATGATCAATGATCGACTTTGGCGATCGGTAATGATCACCGATCGATCGGGCCGATCGCACCCATGGCAGTCGACTGCCAAGCACTAAGCTAGTCTTATACCAGTCGATCGAACCATCAACTCAGATCAGTCGACTGCCATTCCTTGGCAGTCGACTGGTGTCAGGAAAACCCATCCGACACTTGGCCAAATGGCCAGGTTTCACCTAAGAGCTACCCCTTCCCGGGTTACATTCGCTCACTCTCATCTCTCGGAGTCCCTCGCCTTCGAAGTTCTCTTCGTTCTCGGCCACGTCCCTCGGCAGCATCAGGCGCACGGCTCTGCAATGCTCCTTCGTGTCTCTTGCCTCGAAGTCTACTTCCTCCGGCTTCACTCCAAGCTTCTCGTCCGGCGGTCCCTCGGATGCTCCAAGCGCACGGCTTCCGCAAAGCTATCCTTCACCGACTCAAAGCACGAGTCATGAGATGTGAAACTCGCCACGGCTCCATGTTCGAATTACTAAGCCCTGCACAACTTCAACGCACATATCAAATCACAATAACAACCTAACTTAAACCATTTGCCACACCATCAAAACCATATTACGGCAAGAGATTGCCTTAACAATCTATCCCTTTTTGATGTGTGGCAATCCGTTTAAGTTAGGTAAAAACCTTTGATAAAAATTTCTAAGTTAAGAAAGCATGTAAACATTAAACATGATATAGCAACATGCAACTCCCCCTTAACCCATGAAACTCCTCATACAAATTTTATCCCCCTATCACAATTTACTTAAACATAATTATTTCTCCCCCTTTGACACCATCAAAAAGATTAACACTAAGTTAAAAACACATGGCATCAAGTCTAATAGAAAGAAAATACCACAAGTTGATTTAAAATCGGAATTCAGCCTTTACTGGTCTGATATTCAGGTCATAAATCGTAGTTGATTCTGATCATTGACCACGCTTTGTTTTCGGGATTTCTGATTTTTGGACCGAATTTCAGAAATGCGTTAAAAATTCCAGAAAATTCAAAAAATCATGAAATTTGGGGAACACATTTCTTTTAAGTATATCTATCAGTGAAAAATAGGTTTTCATGAGAAATCATTATATTTCCACGTATTTGCCAAAAATCTATAAGCTTTAAAAACTACTAGGTTTTTTATCATAAGAGTATCCATTTTAACACCTAGTCTTGCTTTGAATTGTTTCAAAACATGAATACATAGATTTTAGATTAAGAAATTGTTTTTAAAACATATGAAATATCCAACCATGATCTTTGGGCAATATGTCTATGAATTAAACATAAGTCTTCCCCATGATTGGTCTATTATTGCTATTTTGATACTTTAAATGACCATCTAAATGCCATAGGTATTAGTGGACATTTGTATCATCCTAACATCTCACCCATGCTAAGTTTTCAATCAAAGTAGCCTATGGTGAGTGTGAGATGCATCCTAGGGGGTATTTGTATATACTTAACCATTATATTCATACAATTCTATCAAGGTTAAGTATCAACCCAACAACCTACATGATCATAATGACATATATGAATTAATTTCATATTATGATCATGAAATACATGTATTCATTAAATAATAATCATGCATTAGGTATTATATGATGATAATAAACGAAGTATCACCTAAAGCATGATTCAACCCTATTTCTCATGATTACGTGCCAAATATTAAAATCATAAATCATGATTTCAAACATACATAGCAATTACATTAAACATCATGATTTAAGCATTATTATCTATTTATGGGCACATTATCATCACCCAACACTATTCTAAAAATGTTGTCCCGCCATCCTAAGTCAACCAAAATATGATATAGGTCAATTCCATATGGTTGACTACCCTAGGGTTTTCCTAACCCTTAAGGATGGATTTTGGAACCCAAAATAAGTTCTTTCCTATTGGGTTCACTAAGTATTCCTTGGGGATCCATTTCCTAGCTATTACTTTCTTCTTATCTTGTCCCCTAGCAATTAGGCATTTATAGGCTTTTTCATTTTTCTTTTCTTTGTAACCTAGGCCCTTTTTGTTGAAGCTAGCTCTTTGGCTCCCTAAGATCATGTTCAATGTGTTGGAGCCAATTGTGAATTTTTCTAGGGCTTTTGTTAAATAATCTACCTTTTCCCTTAAGGCCCTATTTTCATTTATACATGCATCACTAACATCTAATGGCATATAGTTATCATGTGAGCATGCTTCATCATGGCAAGAAGAATTATTTTCATTTAAGCATGCATTTTCTAGCTTATGCTCTAAATCCTTAATTTGATCAAGCATGCTTTTATTTTTCTTTTTCATTCCAAATAAGTCCTTAGTTAAACTAGAAATTATGGAAACTATTTTCTTAGGAGAGGCATTCGTTACCATAGTTTCCATGTCCTCTTCTTCTTTGGATGAGGAGGATGTAGAAGCTCCCCCTTCATTTGAGCTCTCCCCACTTGAACTTGATTCTTCATTTTCGGTGGAGGAGGAGGAGCAATCCAAGTCATGAAGAGCCATTAGTGCTAGGTTGGAGTAGACATGCTCTTCTTCATCGGATGAGGAAGAGGAGGCAAGGTCATCCCATGTATTCGCTTTGAGAGCCATGGCCTTCCCTTTTCCTTTTGCCTTCTTTTCTTCTTCCTTTCTCTTACTCCCCTTCTTCTTCCTCTTTTCTTCTTTCTTTTCTCTTGCTTCCTTGCTCTTGTTTAGGAGGGGACAATTATCCCTTATGTGTCCCTCCCCTTGACAATTGTAGCATATGACCTTCCCCCTTGGTCTTCTATTCCTATCATGAGATTTATCAAATCTAAAATTCTTAAATGCACGTCTTACCTTCCTTACCATGTAGGCTTCTTCCGTGCTATCCATGGAGGAGGTAGAGGCTTCATCGGATGAGGAGAAGGGGACTTCCATCTTCTTCTTCCCCTTGTTTGCCATCAAGGCTACTCCTCTTGAGGGTTGAATTCTAGGCTCTTCTTGTATTCCTTCAAGCCTAGTTTCGTGGAGCTCCATTGTTGAGAAAAATTCCTCCAAGGTACTTACTTCCAAGTTCTTGGAGATATAAAACGAATCCACCATGGAGCTCCATCTTGAGGACCGGGGAAAGGCATCTATTGCCTTCATTACCATATCCCGGTTGGAGAGCTTTTCTCCTACACTTGTTAGCCCAATTAATATTTCTTTAAATCTAGAATGTAGGGAAGTTACCTTTTCTCCCTTTTCAAGCTTAATATTTGATAGTTGGGAGCGGAGGAGATCCCTTCTTGCTAGCTTGGCTTCCGAAGTGCCTTCATGAAGTTCAACTAGCTTCTCCCACATCTCCTTAGCACTAGAACATTCCCCTATCCTATTGACTTCTTGTTGGGGGAGTACATTGTATAGGTGGTGCTTGGCCTTTGAATTTGTCAAATATTCTTCTCTTTGCCTCTTGCTCCACCTTGATTTCTCCAATGGCTCCCCATTTTCGTTCCTAGGCAACTCGAAATCGTTTTCCATTATTAAGAGGATTTCAAAGTCGGTTTCGAAGAATACCTCCATTCTCTTTTTCCACAAAGATAATTCACCATCGAACTTCGGTGGGTGAATGTTTGAGCCGGCCATTTTTGATGTAGAGCTTGTTGCGGCGGTTAGTCCGATGACAAGCAACCTTGGCTCTGATACCACTTGTAGGGGATCGGTTGGCCGGCTAGAGGGGGGTGAATAGCCCTCTTACGTAGGATGTCGGATTTTGCTCGTCTACAAAACGTTAGCGCAAGCGGAATATGCAAATACAAATAAAACAAAGACAAGCAAACAAAACAAGCAATACAAACACGGAGATGTAACGTGGTTCACGGCTACGCCGCTAATCCACGGTCCGATTCGTCCATGGTGAATCACTCCGCAATCTATCCACTAGATCTCTCCTTTGCACAAAGCTAGGTGGAGGTAACCTCTTTTACACAAAGATCACTCTTCTACAATGGAATGAAGATTAGAGCAAGTAGAAGAGTGGGAAATCGTTTAGGGCACTTTGGGAGTAGTTGGGCATTCAAGCATTAACCTCCCAAAGCCCCATCCCCTTCCTTTTTATAGAGGAAGAGGGTTTCTTTGATACCCTCGATCGATCGGCCGAGTCACCGAGCCGGCTGCCCAATAACGCCGCTTTCCACGCTTGATACCATCCAGCGATCGGCATCACCGACCGATCCTACCATCAATCGATCGATGCTCGATCAATCAGTGCTCAACCGAGTCGACTCCATTCTCGCGTGCCGCAGTGCCATCCGATCGCAATTCCATCGGCGTTGACTATTTGTCGACATCGATCAGCCGATCCATGGCATCGCCAAGCACTAAGGTCTTATACCACCGATCGAACCATCGATTTCAGATCGATCCGACCGCCATTCCTTGGCATCGGTGGTGTCGAAAACCCATCCGACACTTGGCCAAATGGCCAAGTTTCACCTAAGAGCTACCCTTCGGGTTACATTCGCTCACTCTCATCTCTGAGTCCTCGCCTTGAAGTTCTCTTCGCTCGGCCACGCCATCCTCGGCGACATCGGGCACTGCGGCTCTGCAATGTTCCTTCGCGTCTCTTGCCTCGAAGTCTACTTCCTCCGGCTTCACTCCAAGCTTCTCGTCCGGCGGTCCCTCGGATGCTCCAAACGCACGGCTTCCGCAAAGCTATCCTTCACCGACTCAAGGCACGAGTCATGAGATGTGAAACTCGCCACGGCTCCATGTGCGAATTACTAAGCCCTGCACGACTTCAACGTACATATCAAATCACAATAACAACCTAACTTAAACCCTTTGCCACACCATCAAAACCATATTACGGCAAGAGATTGCCTTAACATATTTTTATAAATTCTCATGGCCTCCATTATGATTTGACAAGTGATGTAAACAAACTTGCGCATCGGCTCTGAGTGTCTTCCTCCCCATCGGATGAGTTTGTTTGCGGATCACAAGGTCAAATATGGTTATAGGGAATTATCAAAGAGCGTGTGTACTTCCCCATCGGAAGGCACATAACCCGAGATAATTACCTTGGTACCGAGTAATGGTGAACACTTAGATACAAATATAAGTATCCTCCCCATCGGAGTCACTGCTTTTATTTGTAGGGCCGAAGAGAAACTAACTATTAATTTTACTTGTCAAAAAGTTAGGTTGACAAGATAGTAAAATTAATGGGAAAAACCTCCTCTTGCAAATGTAGAATTCGTATACGTCCACACTATCGTGGCATACGATATTCTCGGTGTTTTGAGGTGTTGGTTGATTTTAAAATTTTATTGTTTGAGGAATCAATAATTTTTTTGAAATCTACAGTAATGATCTATGTGATTCTTAGGATTTTCAAAATTGACTTTCAGTCCACTTTCTATGATATTAAAGGAAAATAAACTTACTGTACATAATTATGATGATTGGAAAAGAATCTAGATATTGTCTTATCTGCTAAGGAGTACAAGTATGCACTCTTCGAAGAGTGTCCTCAGGCCATGGTTGCTCAGAAGGTTTCTACTTCTAAGCCGAAAGGCAAGAAGAAGAAGAAACAAGGTGGAGCAAAGCTGGTAGGAGGATCTCAGGGAGGAGTGAAGAAGTTGAAAGGCAAGTACTTCACTTACAAGCAGGATGGACATTGGAAGAAGGACTGTCCCAATCCAAAGCAGAACAAAGATATATTCTTTGGACTAGTCGTTGAAACATGATTAGCAGTGTTATCTACTGGCACCTGGTGTGTAGATACGGGAGTCACTAATCATGTCTGCAATACATTGCAGGGGTTCCAGGAAACCCGATGACTAGCTAAAGGGAAGATTACCATTTACTTGGGCAATGCCATGAAGGTGGCAGCTATTGCAGTGGGAGAAGTTTTATTTATCTCTTGAGAAAAATAAAACTTAGGTTCTGGAAAATTCCCTTTATGTACCTTTATTTAGAAAGAACTTAGTTTCAGTTTCTAAATTGTTTATAGATGGATATTCTATTTCTTTTAATGACAGAGTTGTTATAAAAAGGAATAGGGAGAATATCTCTTCAGGTACATTGATAGGAAATTTGTATACACTTGAACCAAAATCTCCCACGATGCAAATTGAAGTTTATAACTCATCTTCTAATTCCAATAAGATAAAAGAACCTTCGAAGATGAACCAAACATATCTTTGGCATCTTAGGCTTAGTCATATTAACCTAAGCAGAATTCAAAGGTTGATAGCTGATGGACCTCTGGGTTCATTAGTGGTGGAAGATTGCCCAACCTGCGAATCTTGCTTGGAGGATAAAATAACCAAGAGGCCTTTTAAGGCCAAGGGGTATAGAGCCAAAGATGTGTTAGAAATGGTTCATTCTGATTTATGTGGTCCTATGACTATCCAGGTAAGAGGTGGTCTTGAATATTTTGTCTCTTTCATAGACGATTATTCAAGATATGGGTGACACTATGATTTGATCGTGGTGGTGAGTACCTCTTGGGAGAGTTTAGGAAATACTTATTAGAGGATGGGAATCAATCCCAATTGACTGCACCTGGCACACCCCAACAGAATGGTGTAGCAGAGCGAAGGAATAGGACTCTTATGGAGATGGTTAGATCGATGATGAGTTATGTTGACTTGCCAGATTTTTTCTAGGGATATTCTCTAGATACGGCGGTGTACATTCTGAACTTGGTTCCATCTAAATCAGTGTCTTCTACTCCCACAGAATTGTGGACTGGGCGAAAGCCTAGTCTAAGACATATTCGGATATGGGGAGTCCAGCACATGTGCAGAAGGCAGATGCTAGTAAGTTGGAACCTCATACAGAAGTACGCATGTTCATTGGCTATCCTAGAGGAACGAAAGGTGGTTTGTTTTATAGTCCTAGAGATCAGAGGGTGATCGTTAGCATGAATGCCAGATTTCTAGAGGAAGACTATGTGATGAGCCACAAGCCCAAGAGTAAAATTGTTCTGGAGGAGTTAAAAGGGGAAGTCACTTTTTTAGTACCACCGATACAAGAGGATATACCACATGTAACTGCACCACGTGTCACAGAGGATACACAGGTGATACCTCAACGTAGTGGGAGGGTTGTGAGACAACCTGATAGATTCATATTCTTGGAAGAATCTTTTGATTTGGTCCCTGGCGAACATGAACCTGATCCCTGGACATATGACGAGGCAATCCAAGATAAAGATGTAGCATATTGACAAAGTGCAATGAATGCTGAGATTGAATCTATGGATTCAAATCAGGTCTGGGAGCTAGTAGAACCACCCGATGGTGTAAAAACCATTGGATGCAAGTGGATCTACAAGAGAAAGAGAGGAATAGATGGGAAGGTTGAGACCTTCAAAACGAGGCTTGTTACGAAAGGGTATACTCAGAAAGAGGATATCGATTATGAGGAGACCTTTTCGCTGGTAGCCATGCTTAAGTCTATCCGGATTCTCTTATGCATAGCAGCTCATATGGATTATGAGGTGTGGCAGATGGATGTCAAGACAGCTTTCCTGAATGAAAGTCTTGAGGAAAATATCTATATAAAGCAACCAGAGGGATTCATTGCTAAAGGAAAGGAGCATCTTGTGTGTAAGCTTAATCGGTCCATTTATGGATTGAAGCAAGCTTTGAGGTCTTGGAACATCTGCTTTGATGAAGTAAATCAATCTTATAGATTTATTCAAAGTTCGGATGAGTCTTGTGTATACAAGAGATGTGACGGAAACGTAGTGGTATTTCTTGTACTATACGTAGATAATATTTTGGTGATTGGCAACAATATCAAGGGTCTTGTTTTCTTTTTGTTCTGTTCATTTTGTTAGTGTTGTTCTTTTTAGTATGTCTGTTGCATAAATTTAAATTGTTTTTCAAAACGCTATTCACCCCCCTCCCCCTTAGCGTAGTCATCGGTCCTAACAAGTGGTATCAGAGCTAGGTAATTACTCGGTCTAACAACCTAAGAGTCATAGTCATGCAAGAGGGGTATAGCACAACTCGTCCTCCGTTTTTTGATAGAATAAATTTTCAGTATTGGAAAAGTCGAATGGAGTACTATCTCATGACTAAGATAGAGATGTGGATCTCCATCACGAAGGGGTTCATCACTCCAGTAGATGTAGATGGTAAAGTCTTAGGGTCTGCTCAATGGACAAATGAGCAAAAATGGAAAGCACAGGCTAATGCCAAAGCCACTGCTACTTGAGCTACACGAGGGTACAAGGGACTCTCGTATAGCCAAGAGGGATTTATTCCTAAGTCAATTCCAGAACTTCTTTATGAAGGACACTGAATTTGTTAGTGAGCTACATGGGAGGTTCAAGGTATTATTAAATGGTCTCCACTCTATTGTTGGGTTTCCGGCACCGCGGCGTGTGTGTGTTCGATCACATTTCGTAAACATGAACACAGCGGAAGCAATAAAAATAATAAATCTATATTTATTACAACACACACAACACACGCATGCATATTACAACAAGTGTAGACATAACCGTAAATTTAAATTTGCAATAAAAGGAAATTTAACTACGTTATACCTTTCGTATGACGTGTAGCGGGAACGGCATCAACCGGAACGATCCTCGCTAGAATCGTCTCTATCCGTATCCACGCCGAGTTCCTCGGGATGACTTCGCTAAGCCACGAGCTTCGTCTTCGTACGGGTTACTAGCCTCGTGTTGAAGACGACGTGATCGAGAGATGATCACGATCCGAATCCAAATTCGGATCCTAATACGAGTTCTCAAAACTCGCTTCTCCGGAGAGGTATTCGTCAACCAATTGACGAATCCTTTGTCCTCCACCTCAGAGGATTACCGGAGATCGAATCCCCGATAAGTTAGCCGCTGTCAGAGCTCTAACCGTCGTCCAAATGACGCTCCGACGAGAGGAGAAGAAGCTGTCCAGAAAACTGGACAGCTTGGTGGAGGAGTAGGCGCCGGCCAAAACAAGGAAGCCAAGTGCTCACCTTTTCACCGAGGCCTAGGAAGATCACCGGAGGGTCGCCGGAGGATCACCGGCTGAAGCTTGGACGCCGGCAAGGAGATGGACGGCGGCACAACAAGCTGGGCGGCACACCTAGGGTTGGCGCCGAAATCTCCAAGGATGAGGTGGGCGGCAACCTTAGGGCAAGGGTTTTGGATTAGGGCTTAATTATCCATTAAGCCCTCTTTTATAGAGAACTAATTCTCTTAATGGTTATTGGATCATAACCATTAGGCCCGTTAACCCGCTCCATTAAGATAAGTTAAAATAAACCAAACCATGATGGTTTATTTTAAGTTAAAATGAACCGAACCAACTTTTGGTTCATTCGTTTAAAATAAACCAAACCCTTTGGTTTATTCTCCTTCATTGGATTAGAACCAAACCATTTTGGTTCATCTATTATGTCTTAATAAGACACGGCCCATCCACGCTTCTATTGCGACTGAAACGATTTCATGCTCGCTTTATGTTTGGTCCAACCAAACCTAGTTTCTCTCGGTCTGAGAATCCCATTCTCAAGCTTGTTTTAAATCCTTTGGATTACGCTCGTTGTGCGTGTGACCAAATAGGTTCTCGGTTTATGTTGGCCGTCTATAATTAACCATTAATTATAGAACGATCATGAGTGGCACCTAGTAGTACATCATGATCCCCAATTAACCGAAAAGATCAACGGTTGATCCAGAACTATTTCTGAAACCCTTCAGTAGCTCGAATGATTCGTGCCCCATTCCCTTCACTCATCTTATACCCTCTTGGTTCAGGACATGGTCTATTGTGTCAGTCCCCACTAGGCTGACTACGTCACACCTAGCCCAAGTATCATTTCCTCGTCCTACGGATTCTAGTTACTGCACATGTATCGAAGAGTACCTTACTCTAAACATGTAATGCTTTGGCCAAAGACTTTAGTAACAATCCGACGAGAGGTCATGGGTATACATCTCCTCGCAAGGAGTGGTGAATCCTTTATAGGCTATTCAAACACCTTCGATTACTTCGACTTATACCCAATCATCCCGGGTCCACATCTCCTTAGTGATATTTGCTTAAGATGTCAAAGCATATGTCTCCATGATCAAGATGACTTGAATACCGCAAGTCAAAGGAACATCGCACTTAAGCCACAGTAAGAACTTCATTGACATATCTATATATGCAGAGAACCATATGAAGTCTTACGGCTGGTCACTCCAATGAACTAGTGACCATAACTAGCATCCACGATTAACTCCGGACATCACAATGTCTCCAGCCAGTGAGAATCAGCTGCTTGGATACACCAAGGAGTATACCTCGTGCTAGTCTCAACAGAATTGATGGTGTCCAAATCCATCAATTCATCGACTAGGGATAATTCCGATACATCACAATTACACATGTAGAGATACTCACTAGTTGTGATCCAATCACAAATTCTCTCATGCTGTGAATCACATCGTAGACATTCAGTAAATGAGTTTAAGATCCAATCAAATACATGAAACATGTATACTCAAATAGTGAATCTTCATTTATCATATAAATGGTTCATACATAAGGCGATTGCCTTAGGACATCTCTCATATATTACTAACATCTATTGGAGAGAGTGTTGAGAACCGGGACTTAGTTAGGTACATGCTTAAGTCGTTTCCCCAAAATGTCTTGTGGTTATCCATGGTGGATGCCTAAAAGGTATCAAGGGATTTGTCAAATTTAAAAATAGATGAATTATTTTGTGAAATGGAGCTTCATGAACAAGCTAATAAAGGTAAAAAAGAGAAAGGTATTGCTTTGATTGCAGGTGATCAAAATAGGGAAGGAAAGAAGAAGGAGAAGAAGAAGGAACAGTTGTCATATTCTTCCACAGAATCTAATGGAAATGATGAGTCCTCATCCAGCGAGGTGGCCAACTTTGTGAGAAGAATGATGGGGAGAAGCAGGAGCAAAAAGGGGCACTTCAAAATTGAGTGGCCTTGGCTCAAGAAGAAAGAAGAAAAGAGAATGAGAAGAAAATCTTTAAGAGTCATGTGGGATGAGTCTTCATCCGGGTCATCAGAAGAGGACAAGGAGGAGAAGACTAGTCGAAACGCTGCCCTGATGGCATTGGAGAATTCTGAGACAGAAATAGAAAGGAGAAGGAAAAATGGAGATTCAGATTCTACATCATCGTCTTCAGATGATAAAGAGGTAAATTCTATTGAACTTATAGACTGTTATAAAACAATGGATTATTTATCTGCTATGTTAGAGAAAACCAAGTCTAAGGTTAATTGTTGAAAATTGAATTAGGACAATTAAAAAACCTTAAGGAGCATGCGGTAGAAATTAGTACAAACATTCCTCAATTTGAGACTCTCAGAGATGAGAACAAATCTCTGAATGCACAGGTAGAAGATCTCAAGTGCACACTTGAGAAATTCACCTCTAGCTCTCAGACCCTGAACATGATACTAAACTCACAACGAGCTATTTATAACAAAGCTGGGATAGGTTATAGACCTAAACAATAAGAACTTAGCTTCATTTCATTATTCTATAGGAATTCTGGTAGGAAGACTAAAACAACTAAGGCTTGGGTACCTAGGAAATATATTTTGGAAGCTAAAGGACCCAAGATTTGGGTTCCTAAAACCACTATTTTCCATGTCAAGTAGGCAACGGTCGAGGGGGATTGTGAAGGGAGGAAGCTTCGCTTCCCACTTCAACTCGATTGCTTGTAGATGGTGATCCCGTCTTCGTCCCCGGATTAAAAAAAAATTAATCCATGACAATTAGGGATTACCCAAGCTACCGTTTCATCGTCGTGCTATCCGATTAGAGTGGTCACTTGAACAAACTTGTTGTTCACGCAACCTACCTCTAATCATCGAATAGCCATGGAATAGACGATGTACGAATCATCAATTTTTGTGTTTGTATTCGGGGTACAAGTAAATTTAGCCAAATGCCATACATACAATATACAAAGAAAAAAACAAGGAAAACAAAACAAGATTTATACCTCTTATTTATCTCAAGATCTTCTATCGTATGTCCTATCCTCCTCTTAGACGTTGTGTGGGCAACGATCATCCAAGAGATGAAGCCTCCTAGGTCACGAACTTCTTTCCTTGCTCGCCTCCGAACAAGAGGAAGTTTAGAAACGAAACTCTTCCCTATCTAAGACCGGCCACCAAGTCAAGAGACTTGTGATTCCGCCGGCCAAGGAATAGAGGAGGAAGTGGGTGCCGGCCAAGAGCTCCAAGGAACAACCATAACCCTTGTTTCCACCAGCCAAGGAGAAGAGGAAGAAGAGATTGAGTGCCGGCCAAAGCTTGAGGGAGGGAGTCACCGGCCAAGGAAAAGAGGAGAAGAAGAAAACCTAAACCTCTCTTCTTGTTGCCGCCGGCCCTAGGAGGAGCAAACCTAAGCTTGCCGCCCCAAACCATAACCCTAGAAGCCTCGCCGCACAAGCCAAAACCTAATCTCCAATCAATCTCTTGCCGCCCACCCCTTATGCCTCCTTTTATAGAGCTAGGCTTAAGCCCTCTTTTAATCTCCACCGTCGGTTCTAGGGATTTAATCTCAACCGTCGGATCTAGAGATTTAATCTCAACCGTCGGATCTAAAGATTTAATCTCTACCGTCGGATCTAGAGTTTCATCTTCCATCATCGGATCTAGGCTCCATGAGGTTTTAATAGGCTACAATATGGACCATGAGGAGGAGTTGGATCTTGGCCACCCAATGGATCAAGCCCACATAAAGTCCAATCCATTAATGATAATCCATTCCACTAGAGGATTATCATTGATCTACCTCACCAACCCCCATAAGTTTATATGGGATCCATATATTATTTGTACATTTATCTCCCCGTGTTTAAGATCTCGAATGTCCATAAATTAATTAATTTACTAACAATTAATTAATCAACATCTAACTCCATGAGTAGTACCACTCAACCTTATCATCATGTCAGACCAAGTCCACCTGCAGGGTTTACATGATGATCCTTATGAGTTCCTCAAGGGGACATCATCATCCCAATATATAGAACACGGTTTCCTCCTATAATCAACGACACACCATATAAATAATATCATTTCCCAACTTACCGAGCCTATCTATTTACTCTATAAATCTCGCCCATTGGTAAATCAAAGAAATGAATATTAAGTATATGTGCCCGTTATTATATCGGGATTAAGAGCATGTACAACATAATATCTGAGATTCGATTCGATTATGTAGTCAGCAATAAATTAAATCACCTATAAATCGGTCATGCTCAATACACACAAAGTGTACTAGTGTAATTCTATGGTCAAGACAAACTAATACCAAATTACACTACAACCATACCAATGGTTTGTCCATAACCATCTCGGTTGTGAGCCTTTACTTATACTTTACAAGGAACTGAGAACATGATCTCCCGTGTGACACTACACACCATGTTATCTACAATGTAATATATTAGATGATATGCATAACCATAAATATCCAAACAATGATCATGTGATTCTTATTTCAAAAATAAAGATGTTCATACAAAAGATAGACTTTTCAGTATACATTCCAACAGAGTGTCCATCAATCTGATATATTAATAGTGGATACTCCAAACACAATAACTAAAATGATATATATATATATATATATATATATATATATATATATATATATATATATATATATATATATATATATATATATATATAGCTTTTTGATAATGCTACTGATATATCTATCAAAGTGTTTGTTGACTAGAAAATGGTTTGATAAGGAGACTGCCACTCCTTAAACTTCAGAAGTACAGGTAGTGTGATGCCTTGTCACTAAGGTAAGCTAATGAAAATGTCACACAAGAGCAAGGATTCTATAAGTATCTCTACAGCTTTAGACTTGTTACATCTAGATCTATTTGATTGTAGCACTATTAAATCAATTGAATGGTAGTAAATATTGTTTAGTAATATTTAATGATTACTCTAGATATTCATGGATGTTGTTTCTTAAAACATTTTTATTTCTTTTGGGAAAAGAATTGAGACTAAAAAAAACTTCATTAGAAGTGATCATGGAGTTGAATATGGACTGAAGAAAACTAGATTACATGAAAATACTGAAGCAGGGGGAGTTAAGATTGATTTTGTTGAAGAAAAGTCTAGTTACAAGGGTCATTGCTTGAAGGTGTATCAAACGATCATGTATTTGACACATCTCAAGCACCAAGATTCATTAGGACAAATCTCTAGTCATCCCCAAAAATCAGATCTTCAATAAGGGGTGTGGACTAGATCATCCTTTAGAAATGACGGGTGTTAGGGATGTGTGATACTGAGTAAGTAATAAACCCTCACTGATCGTAAGGACAAATTTACCATAAAAAGTGAAATCAGTGGAACTTGTATTGCATTCCAACTAAGTAGAATTGGTCAGATCCCTTAAAATCTAAACAATAATTACAGACCTAAGGATAAACTCTTAGCTAGTGTAGAAAATGTGTGCTTTTTACCGTGGTGAATTCTATCTAGTGATGGGATCCATTACAGAGAACTTTGATACAAATTTCTTCTTAGAAACTCATGTTTCAGAAAGTCTGAAACTTGTGTCAACCTAGAGAAATCTTAGGTATTATAGCCTATATGTATTTTTCCCTATTAGATTATGATATAGGAATTGTATACAAGAAACCTCAAGATTTATTGAATTTTCTAAAATTAAATATGGATTTCTGAACTTCAGTCTGAAAAACTTCACAGTTACACTTATCAGTGATCAGTCGAGTTTGCGCCTCATTTGGAAAATCGAACTAGTTTTCAAACTTGGACCGATTTGAAAATTGAACTAGTTTTAAAATCGCACCGATTTCAAAATTCCATACCAGTTTTTCAAAATTCCAGACCAGTTTTTCAAAATCCAGACCAATTTTTCAAAATTCAAACTAGTTTTTGAAAATCCATACCATTTTTCAAAAATCCAGACCAGTTTTCCAAAATCCCAAGTAGCCGATTTAATTTTAGGGCAGTTTAAAATTTTAGACTAGTTTTTAAGGGCAGTTTAAAGTTTTAGACTGGTTTTTCAAAGAGGTTTAAAATTTTAGACTGGTTTTTTAGGGCGGTTTAAAATTTCAGATTGGTTTTTCTGGGTCTTTTAAATTTTAGACTAGTTTAATTTTGAAGTGGTTTAAATTCCAAGTTGGTTTAAATTCTAGGCCAATTTAAATTCCAGACCGGTTCAAAATCCTGACCGGTTTAAAATCCAGTCTTATTTAAAAATTCAGATCGGTTTCGACTGAATGATAGTTGAGGTGCATCCTCTACTGATATCAAATCTATCGAATGGAATAGAGTTAGAGTCGACTAAGACTTCGATTGATACCCTGTGTGGCTTAAACACAAAACTCACATAATCGAGTCGACCTCGACTGGGGACTCGACTATGCGTAATTTCTAACTCCAGATACAAGTAGACCTCGATCAGTGCCTCGACTGGATCTGTCATTCGATCTTACCTTGTCTGTTTTTGCTCATTTAAGGTTGATTTACCACTCCTAACGCTAGAGAATGTTTAAAAAGCATTACAAGGGCAACCTTACAATAAAATATGAATACGTGAGGTAGGTGATTTCGAAAATTAAAGTGCATGAAGGAGAAGAATGAGGGAAGATAATTTTGAGGGGGGAGTTTAGGTGACCTATCTCTGATTTACTATCATCTAACTTATCTCTGATTTACTATCATCTGACTTATTTATCATTTACTATCATCTGACTTATTTTTGATTTACTATCATCTGACCTACATCTGATTACTCTGATCTAACCTGAGCTGATTTATCATGAACTGATCTAACCTGAGCTGATATCTTTGATTTATAATCTAATTTGAATTGATATCCTTGATTTACCTAATATCAGTCAACGCCAGTGACCTAATGAAGGGTTTAATATCTAAATCCCAAATCTAACTTTTACAAAACCACCTTCATTGGGGTGTCAAAAGGGGGAGGAGAAAATGTTTATAGGTTAGATGTAAGAATCTGTGATCTCTCTTGAATTTCTGATTTAGGTGTATGGTGTGTCACCATGATCTGAACTCTAATCTTTGATTTACCATGACCTGATCTCTAATCTCTGATTTACTATGACCTGATCTCTAATCTCTTATTTACCATAACCTAAACTCTAATCTTTGATTTGCTATGACCAAATCTCTGATTTACCCTGATCTGATTCATATCCAATTTGACTAACACCTGATTACTTGATTTACCTGGTTTACCCTGACTTGATCAAATATCTCTGATTTAACTAACCCTTTTTCGGTGTTTGCCAAAGGGGGAGAGAAAGTTTATAGTTTAGGTGTGGTTCAGGTGCATGTGTGACTACTATATGTGATCTCAGTCAACTAATATCTCATATTTAACCTAATTTAGATCTGTGAGTAAAGTTAACCTAATCTTAGATCTGTGAGTAAAGTGACTTTGATTGTTTTTACTAGTAGTGACCTAAACTTAAACGGGTTGTCAAACATCAAAAATGGAGAGACTGTTGGAGCTATTGCTCTAAGTTATGTTTTGGTGTTTGACAAAGGTTTAAGTAGTGTAGGTGTGAGAAATCCAAAGGGTAAATCTTGGTGTGAGAAATCCAACTGCTTTAAATCTTGGTGTGAGAAATCCAAGTGCTTTAGTGAAGGATAAATCCAAAGGGTAAATCTTGGTGTGAGAAATCCATGTGCTTTGGTGAAAGATAAATCCAAGAGTGGACCTTGGTGAAAAGTCCAAGATGGTTAATTCCTTGGCGACTGGAAAAATCCAAGGGTGGACCTTGGTGAAAAGTCAAAGATGGTTAATTCCTTGGTAGATGAAAAATCCAAGGGTGTACCTTGGTGAAAAGTCCAAGAAGGGCAATTCCTTGCAGAAGCGGTGTGATGCCCTCTTTTGCTTACCTTTTTGACAAGCATCCCATAACCTGTCTTTTTGAAACTTTAGCATTGGCAGCCCCCTAACAAATTCCTTTCCAACTAGTCTCCTCAAATTCTTCAGGTTGATATGTGCGAGCCTTCTATGCCATAGCCAAGATTCATCTATTTTAGTCATAAGACACATGGCAGATATATGCTTTCCTTTCGAATTCCTACTAACATGGTAATATCTGAACTGTTGTGCTTTACCAGATATTGAGTTGAATTGAATTCAACCCTATATCCAACATCACACAAATGACTCACACTTAACAAGTTAAATGACATATTCCTAACTAGCATCACATTCCTAATCATAAAATGCTCAGAAACACAAATGTCTCCTATTCCTATAACCTTTAACTTACCGCTATTGCCAAAAGAAATGATACCTCTATTTTTATTTTGCAGAGAGGAAAATAGAGATATGTCGTCGGTCATGCCTTTGGAGCATTCGCTGTCTACAAACCAAGTTGATGGACACTCCCCCTTAATTGCTACCAGCTAGACATGAAAAATCAAAGATTTTGAAACCTAAATATTGGGTCCATTAGCTTCCAAAATGTATTTCCTAGGAATCCATGCCTTAGTTGTTTTCTTCCTACCAGGAATTCTAGAAACTAAGGAAATAAAACTATGTTCTTGCTGTTTAGGTCTATAACCTATTCCAGCTTTGTTGTAAACAACTCATTGTGATTCTAGAATCATATTCAATGTTTGAGAGCTTGAGCTGAATTTCTCAAGAGTACACTTGAGATCATTCACTCGTGCTCTCAAAGATCTATTTTCATCTATAATTTTATCAAATTGGGAAGTGTTAACACTAGATTCTATCGCATGCTCCTTAAGATACTTAAATTGGTCTAATTTAGATTTTAATTTTTTGATTCTAAACTTGGATTTGTCTAGCATGTCAATCAAATATGCAATAGTTTTATAGCAATCTATAAGTTCAGAATTTACTTGATCATCATCTGTTGATGATGATTCTGCCTCCGAGTCTAATTCTTTTTTGGAGTCCTCCAGTGCCATCAAAGCAGTGTGTCAACCTACCTTTTCTTCTTGTCTTCTTTTGATGATCTTGATGAGGAATCATCCCACGTAGCCCGCAAAGCTTTTCGTCTCCTCCTCTTTTCTTCCTTCTTCTTGAGACGAGGACATTCATTTCTGAAATGTCCTTTCTTGATGCATTCATAGCAAACCACATTAGTTTTATCTATTGCATTATCAACTGGCTTACCTTTCTTTTTACTAAATCTTTTGCTCCTCCTCCTCATCTTCCTCACGAAGTTGGCCATCTCGCTAGAAGAGGATTCATAATTTCCATCTGATTCTGTGCTTGAGAATGACAACTGCTCCTTCTTCTCCTTTCCCTCCTTGTTTTGATCACCTGCAAACAAAGCTATACCTTTCTCTTTTTGACCTTTATTATCATGTTCATGCAATTCCATTTCACAAAATAGTTCATCTATTTTAATAGTTGATAAGTCCCTTGATACCTTATAGGCATCTACCATAGATGACCATAAGATATTTCAGGGAAATGATTTAAGCACATACCTAACCAAATCTCGATTCTCAACACTCTCTCCTATTGGAGGTATTGCTCTAAGTTATGTTTTGGTGTTTGATAAAGGTTTAAGTAGTGTAGGTGTGAAAAATCCAGAGGGTAAATCTTGGTGTGAGAAATCCAAGTGCTTTGGTGAAGGATAAATCCAAAGGGTAAATCTTGGTGTGAGAAATCCAAGTGCTTTGGTGAAAGATAAATCCAAGAGTGGACCTTGGTTTAAAGTCCAAGATGGTTAATTCCTTGGCGACTAGAAAAATCCAAGGGTAGACCTTGGTGAAAAGACCAAGATGGTTAATTCCTTAGTAGATGAAAAATCCAAGGGTGTACCTTTGTGAAAAGTCCAAGAAGGGCAATTCCTTGGCAGGCAAAAATTCCTTGTCAAAGCGGCAAGGTGAAAAGTCCAAGAATGGTCGGAGGCCAGAGTCTTGGCAAGTAAAGGGTCTTTGGGTAGAGTATTTACTAGGCGTATTTCAGTCTTAGAGTTTGACTGAAACAATGGGTCATAAGGACAACAATAAGTTGACACCTCAACTGTTGCCCTTACTGCATTTATCAGTTGAAGAATTTGCTGACAGTTAGGAGCAGTCAAGGCAGTACCTCGACTGAACGCGTGTAGCAGCTAATGGGAGTGCTGCAAGACAATTGGCAATCAAGCTGGTACCTCGATTGGCTCTTCGACTGAGGCAGTCAAGGCAGTGCCTCGACTGATAGTCGGCAGCTGCAAACATAAGTGAGTGAGCTTCGACTGGTGCCTCCACTGTAGCAGAAGAAACCTCAACATTTAACATGATCAGTTGAGCCAACGCCTCGACTGGCCTTCAGTAAAACTACACAGATGCAAGGCGCACTCAACTGCTGCCTCAACTGGTGGTAAACCAGTTCGCGATTCTGGTGAAAAATTCTATCTGTTCTTCCGTGTGTTTGATTTTTACAGGTTTCCACTTGAGTGGATGACCTAATCTTTTGACTTGTGGATGTTTTCAAATGGCATGGACAAAATTGATTGGAGATTGGAGCAAAGGTCAAGGGATTAGGGTTGCACAGAAATAAAAAGGGATGGCTCTATTTTCGGCAGGCGATCGCTCGAACGAGATTAAAATTTTGATCACAATTTCCATACAGCTCTTGATGTTCTTCATTTTGGCTAAAAAAATTGATCGACAACCTGTTACATCTGAGTTGCTTGTCTGTGGTTGATTGCTCATCTGAGAAAGAGTCGTGTCCATTTCTTCTGCTTGGGTGAAATCTCTACTCGACTAGTGCTCTGTAAATTTGGACGGCTGGGGCTATTACTAAACTTGCGATCATCTCGCTAATTCCATGTCCCAAATGTAATGGTTAAATGTTTTGTTTGTGGGTTTTGACTTCCTATTTTCTATTTGTGTTTAGCTATTGCTTATTGGTTCATTTTAGATTCATGTATTAATTTCATATCTAGTGAGTCTGTAATGTGTAAGTTTTAAGAGGTTTCTCCACCTTCAAAGTATTCTTTGAAAAGGAGAAAATATAGAGGTAGGCATTGGACTAGCAGCTCTAGGACAGATTTGTCAACCAAGTAAAAATTGACTGTGTCACTTGTTCTTGTTTTCTTTTCGTTCTGTTCGTTTTGTTTGTGTTGTTCTTTTTAGTATATCTGCTGTGTAAATTTAGATTGTTTTTCAAAACACTATTCACCCCCCTTAGCATAGTCCCGGTCCAAACAAGTGGTATCAGAGCTAGGACTCTAATTACCCAGTCTAACAACCTAAGAGTCATAGTCATGCAAGAGGGGTAGAGCACAACTCGTCCTCCATTTTTTGATGGAATAAATTTTCAGTATTGAAAGAGTCGGATGGAGTACTATCTCATGACTAAGATAGAGTTGTGGTTCTCCATCACAGAGGGTTTCATCACTCTAGTAGATGTAGATGGTAAAGTCTTAGGGTCTTCTCAATAGACAAACGAGCAAAAACGCAAAGCACAGGCTAATGCCAAAGCTACTTCAACTTGAGCTACACGAGGGTACAAGGGACTCTCGTATAGCCAAGAGGGATTTATTCCTAAGTCAACTCCAGAACTTCTCTATGAAGGACACTGAATCTGTTAGTGAGCTTCATGGGAGGTTCAATGTATTATTAAATGATCTTCACTCTATTGGAGAGAGTGTTGAGAATCGGGACTTAGTTAGGTACATGCTTAAGTCGTTTCGCCAAAATGTCTTGTGGTCATCCATGGTGGATGCCTATAAGGTATCAAGGGATTTGTCAAATGTAAAAATAGATGAATTATTTTATGAAATGGAGCTTCATGAACAAGCTAATAAAGGTCGAAAAGAGAAAGGTATTGCTTTGATTGCAGGTGATCAAAATAGGGAAGGAAAGAAGAAGGAGAAGAAGAAGGAACAGTTGTCATCTTCTTCCACAGAATCTGATGGAGATGATGAGTCCTCATCCAGCGAGGTGGCCAACTTTGTGAGAAGAATGATGGGGAGAAGCAGGAGCAAAAAGGGTCACTTCAGAATTGAGTGTCCTCGGCTCAAGAAGAAAGAAGAAAAGAGAAGGAGAAGAAAAGCCTTAAGAGCCACGTGGGATGAGTCTTCATCCGGGTCATCAGAAGAGGACAAGGAGGAGAAGACCAGTCGAAACACTGCCCTGATGGCACTAGAGAATTCTGAGACAGAAATAGAAAGAAGAAGGACAAATGGAGATTCAGATTCGACATCATCATCTTCAGATGATGAGGAGGTAAATTCTATTGAACTTATAGACTGTTATAAAACAATTGCTTATTTATCTGATATGTTAGAGAAAACCAAGTATAAGGTTAAGTTGTTGAAAACTAAAGTAGGACAATTAAAAAACCTTAAGGAGCATGAGGTAGAAATTTGTACAAACATTCTTCAATTTGAGAAACTCAGAGATGAGAACAATTCTCTGAATGCACAGGTAGAAGATCTTAAGTGTACACTTGAGAAATTCACCTCTAGCTCTCTGACCCTATACATGATACTAAACTCACAACGAGTTGTTTATAACAAAGCTGAGATAGGTTATAGACCTAAACAACAAGAACTTAGCTTCATTTCATTATTCTATAGGAATTCTGGTAAGAAGACTAAAACAACTAAGGCTTGGATACCTAGGAAATATATTTTGGAAGCTAAAGGACACAAGAATATTTGGGTTCCTAAAACCTCTATTTTCCATATCAAGTAGGTAACGGTCGAGAGGCAGTGTCCATCAATCGGATATATTAACAGTGGATATTCTAAACGCAATAACTAAAATGATACTGTATTAGAAGATAGAAGGAAATATATATATATATATATATATCATGTTCTTTTTGATAATGCTACTAATATATCTATCAAAGTGTTTGTTGACTAGAAAAAGGTTTGATAAGGAGACTGCCACTGCTTAAACTTCAGACATAAAGGTTGTGTGATGCTTGTCCCTAAGGTAAGCTAATGAAAATGTCACACAAGAGCAAGAATTCTATAAGTATCTCTACAGCTTTAGACTTGTTACATCTAGATCTATTTGATTGTAGCACTATTAAATCAATTGAATGGTAGTAAATATTGTTTAGTAATATTTAATGATTACTCTAGATATTCATGGATGTTGTTTCTTAAAACATTTTTATTTCTTTTGGGAAAAGAATTAAGATTAAAAAAAACTTCATTAGAATTGATCATGTTGTTGAATATGGACTGAAGAAAACTAGATTACATGAAAACACTGAAGTAGGGGGAGTTAAGATTGATTTTGTTGAAGAAAAGTCTAGTTACAAGGGTCATTGCTTGAAGGTGTATCAAACGATCAAGTATTTGACACATCTCAAGCACCAAGATTCATTAGGACAAATCTCTAGTCATCCCTAAAAATCAGATCTTCAACAAGGGGTGTGGACTAGATCTTCCTTTACAAATGAAGGGTGTTAGGGATGTGTGATACTGAGTAAGTAATAAACCCTCACTAATCGTAAGGACAAATTTACCATAAAATGTTAAATCAGTGGAACTTGTATCGCATTCCAACCAAGTATAATTGGTCAGATCCCTTAAAATCTAAACAATAATTACAGACCTAAGGATAAACTCTTAGCTAGTGTAGAAAATGTGTGCTTTTTACCGTGGTGAATTCTATCTAGTGATGGGATCCAATACAGAGAACTTTGATACAAATTTCTTCTTAGAAACTCATGTTTCAGAAAGTCTGAAACTTGTATCAATCTAGAGAAATCTTAGGTATTATATCCTATACATATTTTTCCTTGTTAGATTATGATGCAGGAATTGTATACGAGAAACCTCAAGATTTATTGAATTTTCTAAAATTAAATATGGATTTCTGAACTTCAGTCTGAAAAACTTCACAGTTACACTTATCAGTGAACAATTGAGTTTGCACCTCGATTGGAAAATCCAGACTAGTTTTTTTAAAATTCAGACCAGTTTTTGAAAATTCAGACCAGTTTACAAAAATCGAGAACAGTTTTCAAAAATCCAGACTAGTTTTTCAAAATCCAGACTTGTTTTCGAAAATCCAGACTAGTTTTTCAAAATTCAAACTTGTTTTTGAAAATTCATACCAATTTTAAAAAATCCAAACCGATTTGAAAATCGGACGTTTCCAAAATCGACCATTTGGTTTAATTTGTAGGTTTAAAATTTGATCGGTTTTTAGGTGGTTTAAAGTTTAGGGCGGTTTAAAATTTTAGACCGGTTTTTAAAGCGGTTTAAAATTTTAGACTGGTTTTTTAGGGCATTTTAAATTTCAAACTAGTTTAATTTTGGGGTGGTTTAAATTCCAAGTTGGTTTAAATTCTAGGCTAGTTTAAATTCCAGACCGGTTCAAATCTAGACCAGTTCAAAATCCTGACCGATTTAAAATCCAGTCCGGTTTAAAAATTCAGATCGGTTTCGACTGAATGATAGTCGACGCACAACCTCTACTGATATCAAATCTATCGAACGTAATAGAGTTAGAGTCAACTAGGACTTCGACTGATACCCTGTGTGGCTTAAACACAAAACTCACATAATCGAGATGATCTCGACTATGCATAATTTCTAACTCCAGACGCAAGTAGACCTCGACCAGCGCCTCAACTGGATCTGTCATTCGATCTTGCCTTGTCTGTTTTTTTATCATTTAAGGTTGGTTTTCCACTCCTAACACTAGAGAATGTTTGACAAGCTTTACAAGGGTGATCTTACAATAAAATATGAATACGTGAGGAAGGTGATTTCGAAAATTAATGTGCATGAAAGAGAAGAATGAGGGAAGATAATTTTGAGTGGGAGTTTAGGTGACCTATCTCTGATTTACTATCATCTAACTTATCTCTGATTAACTATCATCTGACTTATTTCTGATTTTTTATCATCTAATTTATTTCTGATTTACTATCATCTGACGTACATATGATTACTCTGATCTAACCTAAGCAGATTTATCATGAACTGATCTAACCTGAGCTGATATCTTTGATTTATCATCTAATCTGAACTGATATCCTTGATTTATCTTATATCAGTCAATGCCAGTGACCTAATGAAGGGTTTAATATCTAAATCCCAAATCTAACTTTTACAAAATCACCTTCATTGGGGTGTCAAATGGGGTAGGAGAAAATGTTTATAGGTTAGATGCAAGAATCTGTGATCTCTCTTGAATTTCTCATTTTGGTGTATGGTGTGTCACCATGATTTGAACTCTAATCTCTGATTTACCATGACCTGATCTTTAATCTCTAATTTACCATGACCTGATCTCTAATCTCTGATTTACCATAACCTAAACTCTAATCTCTGATTTTCCATGACCAAATCTCTTATTTACCCTGATCTGATTCGTATCCAATTTGACTAACACTTGATTACTTGATTTACCTGATTTACCCTGACTTGATCCAATATCTCTAATTTATCTAACCCTTTTTCAGTGTTTGCTAAAGGGGGAGAGGAAGAATATAGTTTAGGTGTAGTTCAGGTGTGTGTGTGACTACTATCTGGGATCTTAGTTAACTAATATCTCAGATTTAACCTAATCTTAGATTTGTGAGTAAAGTTAACCTAATCTTAGATCTATGAGTAAAGTGACTTTGATTTTTTTTACTAGTAGTGACATAAACTTAAACGGGTTGTCAAACATAAAAAAGGGAGAGACTGTTGGAGCTATTGCTCTAAGTTATGTCTTGGTGTTTGACAAAGATTTAAGTAGTGTAGGTGTGAGAAATCCAAAGGGTAAATCTTGGTGTGAGAAATCCAAGTGCTTTAAATAATGGTGTGAGAAATCCAAGTGCTTTAGTGAAGGATAAATCCAAAGGGTAAATCTTGGTGTGAAAAATCCAAGTGCTTTGGTGAAATATAAATCCAAGAGTGGACCTTGGTGAAAAATCCAAGATGGTTAATTCCTTGGCGACTGGAAAAATCTAAGGTTGGACCTTAGTGAAATGTCTAAGATAGTTAATTCCTTAGCAGATGAAAAATACAAGGGTGTACCTTGGTGAAAAGTCCAAGAAGGGCAATTCCTTGGCAAGCAGAAATTCCTTCCGGAAGCGGCAAGGTGAAAAGTCCAAGAATGGTCGGAGGCCGAAGTCTTGGCAAGTAATGGGTCTCTGGGTAGAGTCTTTACTAGGTGTGTTTCAGTCATAGAGTTGATTGAAACAATGGGCCATAAGGACAACAATGAGTTGACACCTCAACTGTTGCCCTTACTACATTTATTTGTCAAAGAATTTGTTGACAGCCAGGAGTAGTCAAGGCAGTGCCTCAACTGCACGCGTGTAATAGCTAATGGGAGTGCTGTAGGACAATTGGTAGTCGAGCTGGCACCTCGATCGGCTCTTCGACTGAGGCAGTCGAGGCAGTGCCTTGATTGATAGTCGGCAGTTGTGGACATAAGCGAGTGAGCTTCGACGGGTGCCTCGACTGTAGCAGAAGAAACCTTGGCATTTAACATGATCAGTCGAACCAGCACCTCGACTGGCCTTCAGAAAAACTGCACAGACGCAAGGTGTGCTCAACTGCCGCCTCGACAGGTGGGAAACTAGTTTGCAATTCTGGTGAAAAATTCTATTTGTTCTTCTGTGTGTTTGATTTTTATAGGTTTCTGGTCGAGTGGATGACCTAATCTTTCGGCTCGTGGATGTTTTCAAATGACATGGACAAAATTTATTGGAGATTGGAGGATAGGTCAAGGGATTAGGGTTGTGCAGAAATAAAAAGGGTTGGCTATGTTTTCTACAGGCGATCGCTCGAACGAGATTAAAGTTTTGCTCATAATTTCCATACAGCTCTTGGTGTTCTTCTTTTTGGCTAAAAAAATTGATCGATGACCTGTTGCATCTTAGTTGCTTGCCTGTGGTTGATTGCTCATCTGAGAAAGAGCTGCATCCATTGCTTCTGCTGGGGTGAAATCTCGGCTCGACTAGTGCTCTGTAAATCTGGATGGCTGGGGTCATTGCTGAACTCATGATCATCTCGCTAATTACACGTCCCAACTGTAAAGGTTAATGGTTTTGTTTGCTGGTTTAGTCTTACTATTTTCTATCTGTGTTTAGCTATTGATTATCAATTCATTTCAGATTCCTGTATTAATTTCATATCTAGAGAGTCTATAATCTGTAAGTTTTAAGAGGTTTCTCCACCTTCGAAGTATTCTTCGAAAAGGAGAAAATATAGAGGTAGGCCTTAGACTAGCAGCTCTAGGAGAGAGCTGTGAATCAAGTAAAAATTGGTTGTGTCACTTGTGCTTGTTTTCTTTTCATTCTGTTTATTTTGGTTGTGTTGTTCTTTTTAGTATATCCGCTGCGTAAATTTAGATTATTTTTAAAAATGCTATTCACCCCCCCCCCTTAGCGTAGTCACCGGTCCTAACATCTCCAATAGAGTGGAGACCGTTGAGCAACTCCTTGAATCTTCCATGAAGCTCACTGACAGATTCAGTGTTCTTCATAGCAAAATTCTGGAGTTGGCTTAGGAACAAGTCTCTCTTGGCTATACGAGAGTCTCTAGTACCCTCGTGCAGCTCAAGTAGCTTGTTCCATAGGTCTTGCGCACTACTGAAAGGACCAACTTTATTAAGTTGTTCCTTTGCCAGATCGCACTGTAATGTTACAGTAGCTTTAGCATTTACCTATGCTTTACACTTTTGCTCAATTGTCCAAAGAGCAGACCCTAAGACTTTACCATTATCATCTATAGGAGTAATGAAGCCCTCTATGACGGAGAACCACATTTCTATCTCAGTCATGAGATAGTCTCCATCTGACTTTTCCAGTATTGGAAATTTGTTCCATCGAAAAATAGAGGTCAGTTTGTACTGTAATCCTCTTGCATGATTACGACTCTAGGGTGGTTAAATTAGGTAATTATAGCCCTAGCTCTGATACCACTTGTAAGGACCGATATACGCAAGAGGGGGGAGATTACTTTTCAAAAATAAACCTGTTGATGCAATAAAATTCGACAATAAATGAATGCTGACACAAACTGAAATCGAAACTCAAAAATCACAACTAAGTTGACAAATTTGAAACTTAAAACAAATGACAAACAAGAAAGATTGTATGAAGACGCAACGCACGAAAGCAAACACCGATGACAGCTAATTTTTTTACTTGGTTCACAACTCTCTCCTAGAGCTGCTAGTCTAAGGCCTACCTCTATCTTTTCTCCTTTTTCAAGTCAAGCTTCAAGGGTGGAGAAACCTCTTAAAGAATTATAGATTATAGATTCAAGAGATATATGATTTTACGTATAGGAATCTGAAATACAGTAAATGAAGACTTTTACAATTTAGGATGACGATGTTGATTCAGCCTTCGTCCTCGTCATAATCAGAGTGAGCAACCACACGAAACAATGATCAAGAGTTGGGCTTAGGGTTCGCTAAGAACAGAGGAAGAAGATCTGGCATAGTGGAAGAAGGATCTCACGAAGTTTGCTGTCACGGTGGAAGCAAAAATGCCCGAAGTGATCTATTGCAGCGCAAAAAGTAGCTACGAGAAATCAGTCGAGGCAGAAGCAAAATGCACAAGGAAGAAGCTATTGCCATTGTTCAGATTCTCGAAGTCGTGAGCGTAGGAAGAAGAAATCCCCAAAGCCAATAAACTCTATGTTTTCTATGCGATATATAACACCTCGATCTTTCCTTCGATTTCCAATCTCTATGGCACACCTATCTCGAAAGCTCGGATCTCATTCAAAATCCTCTGTGAGATCCTTTCCCAACCATAGGATTTGTAAGTCGTTCGAAGAATACCATTAGAACCCATCCACGCATTGAAACAGAGAAGTTCTCTTGCCGGAATTGCGACTCCAATTCCCAACAGTCAAGGCGGCAGTCGAGCTCGTCTTGCGTTTGTGCACTATTTCAAATGCCAGTCGAGGCACTGGCTCAACGGCTCATGTTGAATGCTGAATTTTTTATGCTGTTGTCGAGGCATCAGTCAGGGCTCCCTTACTTCTGATTGCTGTCACCAATGACCAGTCGAGGTACCGACTCAATTCCACCAGCCGAACTGCTGGTCGAGTCCACCTCACATCTGCTCGCTTCCACCAGAAGCCAGTCGAGGCGCTGCCCTGACTTGTTGCAGCGTTGGTGGACGGCTAGAGGGGGTGAATAGCCCTCTTTTGTCGTACGATGGAATTGCTTATCTACAAAGAATATTAGCGCAACGGAAATAAAACTAAACAAGCAATTAAGACAACACAAAGATAAAACAATGCTAACACCAATATGTAACGTGGTTCACGGCCTAGCCGCTAATCCACGGTCTGATTCATCTCTGGTGAATCACTCCGAAATCAATCCAATATGGTCTCTCCCTTTAGCCAAAGCAAGGTGGAGGTAAACCTTCTTACAACACAACACTCCTTCTTAAAATAAGATTGAAGTAAGAACAAGAAGGAGTTTAAAACTTGTGGAGCACTTGGATGATAGTTTGGAGCATGAACATTAGCCATCCAAAAGCACACACCCTCTCTTTTTATAGAGAAGGCTGATTTCTTTCTGTTGGCCTCCATCAATCAACTGCTACCTTTGGCAGTCGACTGTCACTGTTACAACGGCCTCTGAACACGTCAACGGGAACCTTGACAGTCGACTGATGTATCCATCAATCCACTGATGCCTCCGTAGCTGACTGATCAGTCGGCTACGGGAGGTTCTGTGTCCGCGATCGCTTCATCACCGATCGCATCACTAGCGATCATTCGCCATTCCATGGCAATCATTCGTTGGACCGTAAACCCAGAATGAACACCAGTCGAATTACAATCGACTTGGAGCAGTCGATTGGCATGACATGGCAGTCGACTGATGCCGGGTAAACCTCAAACTTTACATCCGTTTGAGCGTCTGGCGGTTGGGTAAACCTCAACCCTTGCGGTTGAGCCTCCGACACTTAGCCATTCGGCCAAGTTCACCTAATGAGCTACTTGCATTTCACTCATTCTCTCATCTCACTCAAAGTCCCTCGCCGAAGCTCTCTTCGTTTGCGGCCACGTCCCTCGGCAGCACCAAGCGCACGGCTTCGCAATGCTCCTTCGCGTCTCTTGCCCTCGAAGTCTGCTTCCTTGGCTTTCCTTTAAGTCATCTCGTCCGGCGATCCCTCGGATGGATCAAGTGCACGGCTTCGCAATGCTCCTTCGCCAACTCAAGCATGAGGTTGTGAGTTGGTGAAACTTGCCAAAGCTCCATGTGCGAATTACTAAGTCCTGCAAGACTCCAACGCACATATCAAATCCAATCATCCTAACTTAAACCCTTTGCCACACACATCAAAACCATATCACGGGTTGATTGCCCTAACAATCACCCCCTTTTTGATGTGTGGCAATCCGTTTAAGTTAGGTAAAACAAATAGCAATAAACATAAGGCAAGAAAGCATGTAAGTAAAAATATGAGTATAACAACTCCCCCTTAAACATGCAAGACATGCTAAATTTTCCCTTTTAGCATGATTAACTTAAACTTCCCTATTTCTCCCCCTTTGACACCATCAAAAATATTTTCTAAATGTTATACACGCATGACATAAACTCTAAAGAAGAAAAATACCCAAAAACCCATCAAAACAACCTAAATAACGAAATTAGGCTGTGAACAGTGCCAACAGTCGACTGAATCAGACATCGGTTGACTGACACACTGGTTTCAGTAATTTCTAATTTTCGGACCGAAATTCAAAAATCCACTAGAAATTTCAAAAAATTCAAAAAATTTTGAATTTTTTAAAACACATTTCTTTCAAAGTCCTTTATCAGTGAAAAATGAGTTTTCATGAAAATTACTTATATTTTCAATGATTTGCCAAAAATCCAAAAGTTTCAAAAACAACTAGTATTTGATCAAGTCTGTATCAATTTTAACACCTAGTTTTGCTTTAGATTGTTTCAAAACATGAAAACACAAATTTTAAAGTAAGAAATGGTTTTGAAAATATATGAAATATCCAACCATGATCTTTGGGCAATATGTCTATGAATTAAACATAAGACTTCCCCATGATTGGTCTATTATTACTCTATTGATACATTAAATGACCATCTAAATGTCATAAGCATTAGTGGACCATTAGTATCATCCTAACATCTCACCCATGCTAAGTTTTAAATCAAGGTTATCCTTATGATGAGTGTGAGATGTTTCTAAAGGTATTTGTACTTAACCAAAATTTTCATGTATTTCTACCCATGGTTAAGTATCACTCTAATATACCACATGATCATAAAAACATATATGCATTGATTTCTCATTATGATCATAAAGCAAATGTATCAATCAATTTGTAATCATGCATTAGGTATAAAATCATGATAATAAATCAAGTATCACCCAAAGCATGATTTAAACTATTTATGGGTGCATTATCATTACCAAACACTATTTCAAAAATTAAGTCCCGATCAACCTAAGTCAACCAAATAATATGATATAAGTAAAATCCATATGGTTGACTAACCTAGGGCTTTCCTAACCCTTAAGGATGGATTTAGGAATCCAATACAAGTTCTTTCCTATAGGGTTCACTAAATATTCTTTAGGAATCCATTTTCTAGTTATTGTCTTGTTCTTGGCTTGACCCCTAGCAATTAAGCAATGATAGGCCTTTTCATTTTTGTTTCCCTTATATCCTAGGCCTTTCCTATTGAATCTTGCCCTTTGGCTCCCTATGATCATGTTCAAGGTATTTGAGCCTATGGTAAATTTTTCTAGGGCCTTAGTCAAATGATCTACTTTTTCTCTTAAAACCCTATTTTCCTCAATGCATGCATCATTAACATCAAAAGGCATGTAGTTATCATGTGTGCATGCATTATCAACACTAGAAGAAATATTATCATTAATATTTAAACACGCTTTGTTCTAATTTTTCTTCTAAATCCTTAATTTGATCAAGCATGCATTTGTTCTTTTTCTTAGCCCTAAATAATTCGTTAGTCAAACTTGAAATCATAGACATGGTTTCCTTGGGAGGTAGATTTGTTACCTCACTTACCAAATCCTCTTCTGATGATGAGGATGAAGAAGAAGCTCCCCCTTCACTCGAGCTTTCTTCACTTGTGCTTGATTTTTCTTGCTCGGAGGAGGAGGTGTCCAATTCATCTATTGCCATTAGGGCAAGGTTTGTGACAAAAGCATTTTCTTCCTCTAATGATGATGATGAAGGATCATCTCATGTCCTTGCTTTAAGTGCTTTTGCCTTCCCTTTCTCCTTGGCTTTCTTCTCTTCTTCCTTCTTCTTGCTCCTATTTTTCTTTTCTTCTTTTCTCCTCCTTTCTTCTTTGCTCTTGTTCAAGAGGGGACAATCATCTCTTATATGTCCCTCTTGTTGGCAATTATAGTAAATTATCTTCCTCTTGTGCCTTCTCCTATCATAAGATTTGTTAAATTTTAAATTTCTTAAAGCACGCCTTACCTTCCTTACCATATAAGCATCTTCATTGCTATTCATAGAGGATGAGGAGGATGCTTCATCAGAGGAGGAGGGAGTCTCCTTCTTCTTCTTCCCCTTGTTGGCTACTAAGGCTACTCCTCTTGATGGCTTGATGCTTGATTCTTCAATTACTCCCTCAAGCCTTGTTTCGTGGAGCTCCATGGTTGAGAAGAACTCCTCTAAGGTGCTAACTTCTAGATTTTTAGAGATGTAGAAAGAGTCCACCATTGAGCTCCACTTCGAGGACCGGGGAAAGGCATCAATTGCTTTCATAAGCATATCTCGGTTCGAAAGTTTTTCTCCTACACTCGTTAGTCCAATTAAAATTTCTTTAAAATGAGAGTGTAATGAGGTTACCTTTTCTCCCTTTTCAAGTTTGATATTTGTTAGTTGGGAGTGAAGGAGATCTCTTTTTGCAAGCTTGGCCTCGGAAGTGCCTTCATGGAGTTCCACCAATTTTTCCCACATTTCCTTGGCGCTTGCACACTCTCCAATCCGGTTGATCTCTTGTTGAGGGAGTACGTTGTACAAGTGATGCTTGCCCTTCGAATTCGCCAAGTACTCCTCTCTTTGTCTCTTTGTCCATCTTGTCTTCTCTATTTGCTCCCCATCTTCATTCCTAGGTATCTCGAAACCATTTTCCATTATTAATAAAATTTCGAAGTCGGTTTCGAAAAATACCTCCATGCATTTCTTCCACCACGCAAATTCCCCTTCAAACATCGACGGATGAATATTAGAGCCGGCCATCATAGTTGTTGTGCTTGTTGCTGGGGTTAGTCCGGTGACAAGTGACTTGGCTCAGATACCACTTGTTGGAGCGTTGGTGGCCGACTAGAGGGGGTGAATAGCCCTCTTTCGTCGTACGATGGAATTGCTTGTCTACAAAGAATATTAGCACAATGGAAACAAAAATAAATAAGAAATTAAGACAAAACAAAGATAAAACAATGCTAACACTAATATGTAACATGGTTCACAGCCTCGTCGCTAATCCACGGTCTGATTCATCTCCGTTGAATCACTCCGAAACCAATCCAATATGGTCTCTCCCTTTAGCCAAAGCAAGGTGGAGGTAAACCTTCTTACAACACAACACTCCTTCTTACAATATGATTGAAGTAAGAACAAGAAGAAGGAGTTTAAAACTTGTGGAGCACTTGGATGATAGTTTGGAGCATGAACATTAGCCATCCAAAAGCCCACACCCTCTCTTTTTATTGAAAGGGCTGATTTCTTTCTGTTGGCCGCCATCAGTCGACTGCCGCCGTTACAACGACCTCTGAACATGTCAGATCCTGACTGTTGTAGTCCAACGAGAACCTTGGCAGTCGACTGATGTATCCATCAGTCGACTGATGCCTCCGTAGCCGACTGATCAGTCGGCTATGGGAGGTTCTGTGCCCGCAACTGCCTTCATCAGTCGACTACGATCACAAACAATCAATTGATGGTCGGTCAAACCTGGACCGAAACCCAGCGATCAAACACTGGAATCACGATGACTTGGAGCGCTGATCGATGGATAAACAAACTTTACATCCGTTTGAGCATCCGACGATTGGGTAAACCTTAACCCTTGCGGTCGAGCCTCCGACACTTAGCCATTCGGCCAAGTTCACCTAATGAGCTACTTACATTTCACTCATTCTCCCATCTCACTTGAAGTCCCTCATCGATGCTCTCTTCGTTCATGGCCACGTCCCTCCGCAGCACTGATGCGTACAAATGCGACCTCAAATCCCGCGACGGAGACCGTCGAGGACTCAAAGCGCGTGCTAACGCTCAACGCCTGCAAGTGCATGGATGTCATCAAGTAATAAAGATTATCGATCCCACAGGGACTGGGATTCGAATATCAATATGTTTAGTGGTTGTAATTGTTCGGACGTAACTCTAAGAGGTTTTGATTGGTGAGGGCTGTCGGTGGACTTTACTCTATACGGTGTCACACGGAGGAGGAAGGGAGTGTGCCAAGGTCTTCAAAGGTGATTCTAGGACTTCGGTTTCGCTTGTGTATCACAAAACAATGCTGTCAATTGGTGTTGTCTAGACGTTTATCTATGGTTTTGTGGAAGGGACATCATACACTCTCCTGATGAACCGCTGCATCTACCGGGAGCTATCTCCACCTAAAACGACAGGATAGATGGTACGAGGATGCCAAATCAATCCCTACGATGAACCGTTTCCGATTCCACCGCACCCTTCTACCCACAGTTACAGGAGATCAGGTTTACCCCTAGGTTCCTTGTATAAAATCCCCTAAATCTTAAATACAAGGGATATCACACCTTATATTGCCTAAGCACAGCAGATAGAAAACCAAACACGCATAGATATAGTAAAAACGACTACCAATTGTCAAATCAAACTCAAAGGCAAAATTTAATATGAACCAACATTGTAATGTGCACACAAGATACTCCCTAATCCTAGAATCGAAAGTACTACTCCATGTATATGAAGAAAGAATCACAAATCATGTTTATGTTCGAATATATAAGGAATAAAACGCAGGAACAAAGGATTACAATGCTTTCGTGGTCTTCTCTCCTGCGTTGAAGTGCAAGGTGTAAACCTCCGGCGGCATTCCTCCTCCCCGTTGCAAGTTCTTGAAGCTTTTTAGGACTTCGGCGTGCCATCCTAGCCATCGTGCCTACCCCCTAGGGTTTGGGTGGAGCCATCCTTATATAGACATCACCTCGGACCGCTGCAAAATCCGAAAAAACCCTAGTCGCGCAAATCTGGCGGGCCACCACACGACCATGTGGAAACACACAACCAGGCCGTGTGCGGCCCTGGGGTGGCTAATCTCGCCCATTGGACACGGTCGTGTGTAGCCACATGCCCTGGCCATGTCCCATTCTGCATCTAGCTACAAAATGTCCTTCTTTTGCTCTGAAAGTGTGCCTTTTTCACCCGAAATGTTATCCTGCATACAAAAGTACAAAGAGCAGACCTCCGAACCAGAAAATAGGAAATGCATACAAAATAGAGTGACATATGCATGAAACTAACATAAAAATGTAATGAGATGTGAGCGAAATCTACTCCTAAAACCCTATATGTTTTACTCACATCACTTCCCCCAGACTTAAATCTTTGCTTGTCCTCAAGCAAACCTCAGTGTCATGAAATTTTAAAAAGATATTGTTTCATACTTAGCATGCTAACTAAATTTATCAAGTGGTATTTTCAATCAGAGAAAAATAGATATATTCTACGAAATTCACTAAGTTAGCTTCTCGTGCACGTGATAAGTGAATCTTCTTAGGGGATACTCGTTCCATGGTAAGTTAAATCGTCATCCTATAGCTTTCCTAAGGTCTCCGACTCTTAGGCACTTACCTGCCCAAAGCAAGGGTTGTTCCCTAGATCTAGCAGAAAGTCTCAAAGGCGTGCTCGGTATTGAGAGAAATTGATAGGTATTTTCCCAGTAACCTAACTCGGTCTCAAAGGGGCACCTAACCATTTCCACCCACGACAATTGTTTTTTTATCCCTCATAATATCTTTTCCTTCTTTCCTTTCTCTTTTCTTTTTTTCTTTTTCATTTCTTTTTCTCTTTTTTTTTCTTTCTTTTTTTTTTCTACTCACCGGGATTTTGATTTTTCTGAATGAGCTTACACAATCCGAGCATCTCCAGTAACTAAAATGCTAAACCTAGAGTCACCTATGGATTCCAAAGTACTGGACTACTGAGATGAATCATAACTAGGTATGTACTAGATTTTCCCTTTCAGAGTGTTCAACATATGTAGGTGTAAAAATAGAAGCTGACCAGTGTAAGTCTAGAATATTCATTAGAGCAAATAAAATAAAATACCACGAGATAAATGAAGTTACACTACTCATGGAAACAACTTATGAAGAAGACTTTTAAAAATACTACTGAGGCAACTTTACAAATAAAAAAAACTAAGTACTGAAAGAAACTCAACAACCCATGCATGAATAAATGAATGAAAACACCAGAAAAGAAACTACTGCTAGGAAACAAAACAAAATAGACTTTGGGCCCCCCCAGACTTAAATGAAAATATACCTCTAGTATGGTGGACGAGGTGGAATGTCTGGGAGCCTTGGCATCTCTGGATCCTAGGAGAACCTGCTGCTGAGCCGCTGATGCCACATGTACATGTGGTCGATCTGGGAGCTAGTGGATGCAGCGTTGCTCGGTGCTCTTCCTTCCTAGCCCACTATGCCTGTTGGGCATGCATGTGGTGCCACATCTCCCTGCGGTAGGCGGCTTCATCCTGGCGACGAACAGTCTCCTCCTAGAAGTATATACAGGCCTCGTCGTAGAACTCCTCAGCCCACTGGAAGTGCTCCCGGAAACCCTGGAACTCCGCCTGTGTGTAGGCTCTCTGCTCCTCCCATCGCTGCCTCTGCATCTGCTGCTCGATGTATATATCATCGAGGCGCGATCGGAACTCTGAGAAATCATAGGCCGACATACCTACATCCTGCTCAAAAGTAGAAAAATGTGGTGGTGCAGGTGCAGGCTCACATCGGCGTGGACTAGGTGGGCTCCTATGCATGTGTGGACTAGAGGGAGAGTGATATAAAGGTGGAGAGATGGGCGCCGATGTGGATGGTCCCTCATGTGGAGGGGACTTCAATATCAGGTCCAAACGCCAGTTGGCGCATATAGCGATGGTGGTACGATCCGGGTCGGGGAGCCTAAGGGCCGTCAGATTTTTCCTTACAAAGCATAAGAAGTCTCCTTCTCTCACAATCATTTTCATGGTCATGCACACTCCTAGGTCAATCCTAGGGCTCCCCTCTATATTCTCTAATGCAGTGTAATTGTACCCCATCCTATGGCAAATGTGGGTAAGTAGGCCTCCCACATTAATCTCTCCTCGTGCTGCTTTGCCCATCTTCACTAAGTGTCTGATGAAGTGCGACCCTACATTGGTGCTACTCCTTTCTTGTAGCATGTCCCAGAGGCAAAGCAACTCGCTAGCTTTAACAACACCGTCACTCTCCCCATGATCAAATATAGTACTGGCCATGATGCGGTGGAGGTATCGGAAAATAGGATTTTAGAGGCGCGACGCTTTGGCCCTAGATGGGTCATAAGCGTGCTCCCCCATCAACTCAGTCCAAACTATCCGAGAGTTAAACCCAATAGGGATTATTCTCTCTCCCCCACTTGGCAAGCCAAAACATGAATTTCATTGGTGAAGGGTCCATTCGTGCTCAATGTTAAAAATCCTAAAAGTTATCCTACCCTCTTCGCTCTCTCTACCCGTTAAAATTTCCACCTCTAAGGAACTCAAAAACTCTAGAACTATCCTAGGGTAGGTTGGGTGCCTTATTCCCATCATCACTTCCCACCCCACTTTTGCAAATAGGGCTTGAATATCACCCAACAACCCTAAAGACTCTAGCAAATCTTCATCTAAGTACCTAGTAGCAGTGAGTTTACGAGTAGGAAGCATATTATATCTATGGCTATGTTCATTGTTGTGAAAAAAAAGAGTGGGTAGGGTGTTACCCTCCTCTAGAGCTTGAGAGGCGTCGGCTCTCCTTGTTCATTGCTCCGAGGCGTCGAATCGAGGTGCTACATGCTTGGTCCTCCTCATCCTTGCTTCTTTTGTCTTCTTTATAGGTTAAAAATGCTTCTAGATGGTGGGGAAGATGAAACCACACGACTAGGGCAAGAGCTTTCGAAGCACACGGCACAATGGGGTGAAAACACATGGCTCACCCCTTTTAACCTCGCGCGACACGACCGTGTGAAAACACATGGCCAAGCCATGTGTGCCTCGGGTCGGTTGGGCACGGTCATGGGAAAACACACGGCCAAGCCGTGTGTCCCCATTTTTTGCCAATTTATGCACCACAATCCGAATTTTCTCATACACTTCGCCGTGTAGGCTAATATGGATTTCATTTTTGCCTAGCAAAGTTCTTTTCTAGTCCTAACTCTAAATGAGATGGATATCAAAACTAAAATATAACAAATGCATGCAATACAATCAAGGGGAAATCTAAAACTAAACTTGGGTTGTCTCCCAAGAAGCACTTTGTTTAAGGTCATTTAGCTCGACTGCACTCCACTATCAACTTGGCTATGGAGGTTCAGTGAACCTCCATTCATCCATCTCGGGATCTTCATCCGGTGGCCCTGGCTTCATTCTGCTAAACGTGAAGTCGTCGAGGTAGGGAGCCCTGTGCTCCGAAAGGCTGAAGAGGATGATCTCCCCATCTACCTCCAGGGAGATCTGGTGTGCCTTCACATCTATGCACGTCCCTCCAGTCGCTAGAAAAGGCCTTCCCAGAATGATAGAATTCTGGGGATCCGGTCCTGTGTCCAGTATGATGAAGTCCGTGGGTATCACGAAATCCTCAATCACCACAGGCACATGTGCCAGCAAGCCGACGGGCTCCTTGACTGAGTCATCCCCCATACGAATACAAAGATTCACTGGTTGGAGCTCATTCAATCCCATCTTCAGATAGTATGCATAGGGCATCACACTGACTGATGACCCCAAGTCGTATAGCGCTTCATCGAAGCTCTCCCCATAAATTGAGCAGAGGATAACAAATTCACCGGGGTCCTCAAGCTGTAGTGGAATCTTATCTTCAATTTTAGCTTGATCAGGTAGGGTGGTAATCATGGTTGCACACCCCTTGGCGAATTTGTTACTCTGCCCCACTACTTCCTCTTTAGCTTGACTCTGCTCGGGTGATAACGGAGAGCTCTTCACAGGTTGTGACACGGATTGGGCTATCTGTGACACTTGTGTCTCCAACATCCTTGTGTGACTTGCAAGGCCGTCAATGGTGGCCTTTAAGTCTCTAAGTGATTCTTCAGATTTCTGATGTTGGCGATGAAATTCTTCATTGGCCTTAGTCTGGGTAGTAATGAAGTCCTCCATCATTAGTTCCAGTCTGGACTTCTGTGGTCGCTGCCTATTGCCTTGCTGCTGCCCATACCCCCTGATGGTTGGGAGGTTCCCGAGTTATTCTTATAGGAGAAATGTGGGTGATTCCTCCATCTAGGATTGTAGGTATTGGAGTATGGGTTGTTGGGCCTTTGGTCATAGTCCCCAACCGCATTGCAGTGCTCGATCTGCTTGTCTAGGGTTCCCTGCCCTCCATGGTGGTCCTCTCGATATGCTGTCGCTCCCTCTCCGAAGTCAATGGCAGCGCATGCAGATGAAGGATTCATAGATTCAAATCATCTGCTGAGCGCGTCCATCCTTGCTGCTAGGTGGTCCATAGAGTTGACAGTGTATCGTCCCACTGTAGGTGTTGGTTGACCACATTCGGAAGCCCATTGATGGCGGTTCTGAGCCACTTCTTCAATCAGCTCTTCTGCTTCCTCTATGGTCTTATTCATCAGTGCTCCTCCTATGGCAAAATCTAGGGACATCTTCGTGGCGTAAACGATCCCATTGTAGAAAATGTGGATCACCAGCCACTTTTCCAGTCCGTGGTGGGGGCATTGGTAGAGTAGCCCCTTATAGCGATCCCAAGCCTCGAATAAGGGTTCCCCCTCCTTTTGGCAGAAGCTCGTGATAAGATGGCGTATGTGAGCAGTCTTTCTTGGTGGGAAGTATTTGTTCAAAAACTGCTGCTCGCATTGCTCCCATGTAGTGATGCTGCCAAAAGGTAGGGAGTGAAGCCATGTCTTAGCCTTATCCCGCAATGAGAATGGGAAGAGGCTCAGGCAGATCGCGTCCACAGGGACTCCGTTCATTTTCATTGTTGAGCAGATTTCTAAAAATGTCTCTAGGTGCCAGTTCGGGTCTTCAGTCGTAGCTCCCCTGAATTAACATTGTTGGACCATATGTATAAGTGTTAGTTTAAGTTCAAAGTTATGCGTCGCAATAGATGGTCCAGCTATACTCGGCCTAAATTCTCTAGCGCTAGGAGCTGCATAATCCCGTAGAGGTCGGCAACCTATGTTCACTTCGGATGCGGCTTGATCCTCCATCCTTCGCTGCTCTACTTTCCGGTGATGAAAGGTCCGTTCGATTTCTACGTCGATCGAAATCAGGCCTCCCGATCCTAAGTGTCTAAGCATACGAAGAACCGAACCGTAAAAATTAGGAGTGCTACCCTATTCTAAGAGCAGAAAACAAAACAATCTAGCTAAGCAAAATTTAAGATGCAATAAGGAAATAGGAAACTACTACTAAAAGTAAAAAACTAAATCTAAATATGGAAAAAAATAGAACTAAAGCAAATGAAGCAAACTAAAAAGAAAATAAAGCAAGTAAATAAATCTAATCCTAAATCCGATCCAATTTACCACTGTTCGATTTGATATCGAATCGATCAGTCCTTGGCAACGGCGCCAAAAACTTGATGCGCATGACCGCGACCTCAAATCCCACGACGGAGACCGTCGAGGACTCAAAGCGCGTGCTCACGCTCAAAGCCCCCAAGTGCACGGATGTCATCAAGTAATAAAGATTATCGATCCCAGAGGGACTGGGATTCGAAAATCAATATATTCAATGGTTGTAATTGTTCGGACGTAACTCTAAGAGGTTTCAATTGGTGAGGGTTGTCGGTGGACTTTACTCTATACGGTGTCACATGGAGGAGGAAGGGAGTGTGCCGAGGTCTTCAAAGGTGATTCTAGGACTTCGGTTTCGCTTGTGTATCACAAAACAATGTTGTCAATTGGTGTTGTCTATACGTTTATCTATGGTTTTATGGAAGGGATATCATACACTCTCCTGATGAGCCACCGCATCTACCGGGAGCTATCTCCGCCTAAAAGGACAGGATAGACGGTACGAGGATGTCAAATCAATCCCTACGATGAACCATTTCCGATTCCACCGCACCCTTCTACCCACAGTTACAGGAGATTATGTTTACCCCTACGTTCCTTGTAAAAAATCCCCTAAATCTTAAATACAAGGGCTATCACACCTCGTATCGTCTAAGCATAGCAAATAGAAAACCAAACATGCATAGATATAGTAAAAATGACTACCAATTGTCAATTCAAACTCAAAGGCAGAATTTAACATAAACCAACATTGTAATGTGCACACAAGCTACTCTCTAATCCTAGAATCGAAAGTATTACTCCATGTATATGAAGGAAGAATCACAAAGCATGTTTATGTTTGAATACATAAGGAATAAAATGCAGGAACAAAGGATTACAATGCTTTCGTGGTCTTCTCTCCGGCATTGAAGTGTAAGGCGTTGACCTTTGGCGGCGTTCCTCCTCCCCGTTGCGAGTTTCCGAAGCTTTTTAGGGCTTTAGTGTGCCATCCTAGCCATCGTGCCTCCCCCTAGGGTTTGGGCGGAGCCATCCTTATATAGACATCACCTCGAACCGCTGCAAAATTCGAAAAAACCCTAGTCGCGCAAATCTGGCGGGCCGCCACATAGCCATGTGGAAACACACGGCCAAGCCATGTGTGGCCCTGGGGTGGCTGATCTCGCCCATTAGACATAGCCGTGTGTAGCTACATGCCCTGGTCGTGTCCCATTCTGTGTCTAGCTATAAAATGTCCTTCTTTTGCTCCGAAAGTGCACCTTTTCCCCACCGAAATGTTATCTTACACACAAAAGTACAAAGAGCAGACCTCTGAACTAGAAAATAGGAAATGCATGCAAAATAGAGTGACATATGCATGAAACTAACATAAAAATGTAATGATATGTGAGCAAAAACTACTCCTAAAACCCTATATGTTTTGCTCACATCAAGCACTAAGCGCACGACTTCGCAATGCTCCTTTGCATCTCTTGCCCTCGAAGTCTGCTTCCTTGGCTTCGCTTCAAGTCATCTCGTCTGATGGTCCCTCGGATGCATCAAGTGCACAGCTTCGCAATACTCCTTTGCCAACTTAAGCACGAGGTTGTGAGTTGGTGAAACTTGCCAAAGCTCTGTGTGCGAATTACTAAGTCCTGTAAGACTCCAATGCACATATCAAATCCAATCATCCTAACTTTTCCTTTGCCACACACATCAAAACCATATCATGGGTTGATTGCCCTAACACGACTGCCGCAGTCGAATTATTGGTCGAGTCTGCCTCTTATGTATGTTTCAACTCAGTACTAGTCGAAGTGCTTACTCAACTGCCTTAGTCGAAGAGTCGGTCGAGGTGTCGGCTCGACTGCAACTTCTTCTACAGCTATCGATCTCCACTTGCTCCTGCTGATTGCTGACTGAGATCAGTCGAGTTGCTGCCTCATGGCCAATAGAGACGCTAACTCGACTTTCCCTTAGTATCGGCAAATTCTTCGACTGATGAATGTAGTAAGGGCAATAGTTGAGGTGTCAGCTCATTATTGTCCATATGACCCATTGTTTCAATCAACTCTAAGACTAAAATATGCCTAGTAAAGACTCTACCCAAAGCCCCTTTACTTGCCAAGACTCCGGCCTCCATCCATTCTTGGACTTTTCACCCTGCCACTTCTGTATGGAATTTTTCTACTTGCCAAGAAATTACCCATTTGGACTTTTCACCAAGGTCCACTCTTGGATTTCTCATCTGCTAAGGAATTACCCATCTTAGACTTTTCACCAAGGTTCACCCTTGGATTTCTCATTTGCCAAGGAATTTCCCATCTTGGACTTTTCACCAAGGTTTCACCCTTGGATTTCTCCAGTCTCCTAGACCTTTGTTTACTAAACCTTTATTTACTTAAATGTTTGTCAAACACCAAAACATAACTTGGAGCATCAGATCCAACACACAGAAGCTTTAGTAGTCGATTGATCAGTCGACTACCTGAGCATCAGTCGACTAATGGTATGAGAAGTCGACTTGTAGTGTATCTGTTGGAGTTTTTTCAGCGTGGATTAAGCCATTGTGAGACAATGGCTACATGGGTAGTCGACTGGTGTCTTATGATAGTCGATTGCTAGGTGAAAATCAGCCCAAGTTATAGCTTTATAAGAAGCACAAAAGGAGGATTTTGGCCATGGTTCTAGATGAGATTTGAGGCGAAGTGCTGGTGCATTTCAGGGTTTTTCAAGCTCGTCCAAGCAACCAACAAGAAAAGCATTCAAAGAGATCTATTGTAATGTTTTCTTTATGTCTTTTATTGTATTCCATTTGTATTTTCTTGTATTATCTTGTTTATTATTGTAAATGTTGTATGAGGTTTCTCCACCTCTGGATGTTTCCAAGAATGAGTGTATTAGTGGTGGTGTGCATCACTAGAGCTCACTTGAGCTCACCCAGTGGAGTAAGAACTCTAGGTTCCGAACCACATTTTATTTTTGTCTCATGCGTGTGATTATTTTTGTTGTTTAGTTCATGCTTTAGTCTATATTCCGCTGCACATACTAATGAATTGTAGAGACAATCATGACCGCATTCCATTGATGAAGCAAAACTGCTATTCACCCCTCTAGTGCATCATCAACGTTCCTACAATTGGTATCAGAGCTAGGAGCTCTTCTATGAACTAACCACCAAGGAGAAAACCCGCTAGAGGAGATGGAGCTACCTAAGGATGGATTGGGGTACGCCATCGACATTCCTCCACCATATGACCAAGAAGACTTTTCAACATGGAGGGAGAGAATGGAGACATTCTTGATGATGGACATAGAGAATTGGTTCATCATCATGGAAGGATTTGAACCTTCCATGGACAAGAAGGGAGAACCCCTTAAATTTAAGAAATTGACCAAGGAGCAATGACAAAAATTCAAGACCGAGGTTAAGGTAACAAAATTTTTAGAAAATTTGATATCTAATGATATTTTGTGCAAACTAGGGGATTACATGGATGCCAAGGAACTATGGAGCAAGTTGGCAAGATTTCATGAGAAACCTCAATCTTTCCAAGATAATAAGGAATAATCCAAGGATGAGGAAGAAAGCTCATCATCTCAAGAGCATGTAGACTTGGGGGTTGATAGATGTTCAACTTCTGACAAAGAAGTAGAAGAATTTGAGGAAGCCTCCACCTCTAGGATTGAGGGGGAGGAGATTAGATCATCGGAGTCGGAGCAAGAGCAAAATGAGTCATCCACCTCCGGGAGAGAAGAAGAACAAACTCAAAATCCCATCACCGACCTGGGTAGTGTTAATAATAAAAATCACATAATGTGTTTTGAGTGTAGGGAAGCCGGACATTACAAGAGTAAGTTCCAAAAAAGAGTCAAGCAGACTCAATCGACACTAAAAATTGATGAAAAGTCAAAGGATGTCAGAGCCCCAACAATCAAGAGCAAAGAGCACATTGTGTGCTTCAAGTGCAATCAAAAAGGGCACTATAGGACTCAATGCCATAGGGGGAGGAAGCAAACTAAGGGCAAAGGAGGAGCTACACATGTAGGGGGAGCTAAGGCAAACCCTAAGATAACTTTTAAGTATGCTCCTTCTTCAATTAATAGTCAAAAGCATGCTAGGAATAATTTTAATACTCTTTCTATTGTTTATAATCATGAAAAGCATGCTAGAAATATACCTTATTGCTTAGGTGCTAAATCTTGCAATATTAGGGTTAAGGACAAGTTTAAAACAATTAATCCTAAAATAATTCTACTTAAGGAAGCTATTACGAAGGTACAAAATCATTTAGGTATTAACCCTAAGAAGGGTAGGCATATACCTAAAAGAAAGAATAATGACTAAAGAATTAATGAAAATTCAAAAATTGGGCAATTAGAGTTAGAAAATCATCTTTTGAGGTCAAAAAACTTGAGAAAATGGAGAAGACCCTTAGGAAAATGAAAAATATGATTATGAGGTCTAATGATAAAAAATTAGGGTCTAGGAGGCAAGAACCATCTAGGGGCAAGAAATGTTTGGGTCACAAACCTAAGCTCAAGGAAACCTACCATAGTGTTCCATTTGACTATGGAACTATTTCTAAGTCTAAGAAAATCAAGGTTACTAGGGAAGTCATCCCTAAGGCTAATCATGCTAGATGCCTGCTGGCCAAGATTTCTATAAAACCTAAGAAAGTCACTAAGAAGGTCACAAGGGAAGTTATCCCTAGAGTTGACCTAAGCAAGACCAAATTGACCAAAGCTTCCAAGCCAAAAAGGGTCATTAGAAAGGTACTAAAGGAGGATATCCCTTGTGAGTACCTAGTAAACCCAAAGAGCTCTAATAGGTATTGGGTTCCTAGGAGTGTGATTCCATCACGCTAAATAGGTTAAGTTGTGTCAACCTTGAATGAATGGGTAGTTAACCTAACCATAGCAAAGTTGACATTTTAAGTCATTTCCAAGATAATAGGATACTTTGGAAATGAGGTTAGAATTTAATCTTAAAAGATTTTAGGATGTGCCAATTAAATTTGAGGAGAATGAAAAATTAATCAAAATTGGCACAATTAGGTTTAGAGGTCATGATGTGTCATTTTTTATTTTTGGCACACTTGAGAGATATATCTATTATGAAAAATTAGTATAAATTTAGAAATGACAATTTGGGCCTACCACTTAGGTATTATATACCTTTGTATTTGATACTTGCCATGCTTTACTTGCCATATATTGACATCATATTTCTTTTAATCATATAAAATGTCATGATAATGTTTAGGTTTAATTTTTATGTCATGTTAGTGTTTAGAAATTATTTATATACCATGACATCATGATTAGGCACATGTTTATTTATCCTATCATGTTATGCCATAATCATTATTCATGCATTTAGATTAATTGAAACTGATTTAAGGACTATGGCATGATTTGAAGTTCCATATATAAGGGAATCAAATAGAGTTGCCTAGAAAAATGCTTGAGACCTTAGACTAGGAAGAACAAAAATCCACATCGCACATTAAATTGACTTGTGTGTATTTTCATACACCTTAGACACATGTGAGATGCTAGAAAATTAGTTAAGTTCATGTGTTTATTTAGTACATTATATTGACCTTAGACCTCATTAAATGATTAGTGATGGATCATGGGGAAAGCTAATATGCAAGTCATATGCATTGAGCCCATAGATCATAATCCAATATAAAGTTTTAAAATCATTTTAGGATAATTTTGAAAAATCTTAGTGAAACCTATCTTTTGATAGCAATTACCGTTGATGAAGTTGATACAAAGCAGGCTCAAAACATTGAAGTTATCTTTGTTTTTGAACTTTGTATCAATCTCACTATTTACTGGGTATTTTATTTTTTAAATATTTTTCACCCATTGAATCTGACATAAGTATTATACCTATAAATTTCATTATTTTTCAAATTACATATATTTACTTATAATTTTCCAAAATTCAAATTTTGATTTCTAGATTTCTACATCTGTAGAAACCAGTCGATTGCCTCTTGCGGCAGTCTACTAGCATTGAGGGAAGTCGACTGGTTGCTGACTGAGTCGACTGTCAAGTTTGATTTCGGATAAACAAGGTTTGTTTAGACCAATTTAAGCTACTTTAGGCTACCCTAATATTTCCTAATCCTAGGATATGCTTTGGAAAGCATTGGAAGGGTGAAAATCCATTGGATATGGATTAGAAGAGTTATTTAGGATGAGAATCAAACTTTAAGTTGTGTGAAAGTTCAAGTTTAATCCTTTTCTCTTAATTTTGATGGTTTAGTATTCCTAATGACTTAGGAACTCTCCAAGGACATTGTTGATGCAATGGTCAAGGGGGAGCAAGCTTTTAGCGAGAGGTTATCCATCATGGGATGATGGATGTGTTTTTCTCAAAGGGAGAGAATTGAAGAATAAGGATTGTCTCTCATTTAGTGGTATGAGACTTATCACTAAGAAGAGTAAAGACATCCTAAATGTTTTGGACAAAGGAGGAAATTGTAAGATCTCATTAGGATATGAGACATTCATACCCTTGGGGTGAATTTTTTTTATGTATGTCAAAAAGGGGGAGAATTGATGAATTGATGGCTTGAGTTAGGTGGTCTAACTCAAAGGTTTTGTCAAACATCAAAAAGGGGGAGATTGTTGGTGCAATAGGCCTAGGTCATGATTGACTGGACTCGAGTTTGACTCGAGCAGTATTTTAATGTTCGACAAAACATATGATAATGTGATTGTCAAGGAAAGTCCAAGTCTTGTGTACTTTGTATGGTAAAGTCCAAGTCTTGTGTACTTGACATGTAAAGTCCAACTCATGCTTGACATGGTAAGTCCAGGCATGGGTCTTGGCATTCGTAAAGTCCAAGTCATGAGTACTTGGCATGGAAAGTCCAAGCATGGGTCTTAGAAATGGTAAAGTCCTATCATGGGTACTTGGCATGGAAAGTCCAAGCATGGCTACTTAGAAATTGGAAAGTTCAACATGGAATTGGCAAGGAAAGTCCAAGAGTGTGATATTGGCACCCTAAAGTCTAAGCAGTGGTCTTGGTGGCATAAGTCCATTGTTTAGCGACGTAAAGTCCAAGCGTGTATCTTGGCAGCGTAAGTCCAAATGTGTCTTGGCAAAGTAGACCCGGTTAGCATAACAATTGCCGATGGAAGCACCTGAAGGCTAGCGTATGGATGAACAAGTCATGGATGACTTAGAGGGATCCGATAGGCATGAGAATGATGGAGGTGCATAGAAGGCTTAGGTCTAGGATAAGAGTGGTCTATCTTGTATGAGGGGATCATATTTGGATTAAACCTCATGTTTGAGGTTTATCAGTCAACTGGGGTTATGGACTAGTCGACTGACCAAGTGTTTTGACACTTGGCAACCTAGTCAACTTGCATCATTCGATTGGGATTATGACTAGTCGACCGATCGATAGTTGACTAGAGGCTAAACTGTCGAAAGTGCTCTGGCAGTCGATTGGACATGAAGTTGTCGACTGTTATGGATGGCAGTCGACTACTGTAAGCTATCATGAGCACAGAAGCTTTAGTAGTCGATCGATCAGTCGACGGAGCATCAATCAACTGCTAGTGTATCTGTTAGAGTTTTTCTAGCGTGGATTAAGCTGTTGTGAGACAATGACTACAGGGGTAGTTGACTGGTGGCTTATGGAAGTCGACTGTGTAGGAATGTTCGTGATACCTAGAGGGGGTGAATAACACATTTTCGTCGTGGATGGAATTCGATCGTGTTCGTCTCTACAAAGCTTGTTATGCACAATGGAATATATATAATAGAAATAACAAAAATGAAGACAAACACAAATACACCAATACACAAGTATGTAACATGGTTCGGAACAGTATAGTTCCTACTCCACGGATTGGGCTCGAATGAGCCCTAGCGATGCAAACACCACCACTATAATAATAATACTCCTTCTCGACAATAAGTCGGAGGTGGAAGAACCTCTTACAACAATTACAAAAGTAATACACAACAAATACAAGAAAATAGACTAAAATACAAGTAAAGAATACTCTACAAAGAGCTTTTGGATGCTTGTATCTTGATTGTCTTGGACTAGCCTTGAAGACTCTGATTTGCACCAGCAAATCGCTCCAAATCACCCAAGAAAATCGATGCCAAAAATCCTCCCCACGACCTGCTTTTATAACCTGCATTCGGGATGGATTTTTGCCTAGCAATCGACTGATCGGGACCATCAGTTGACTGCTCCTGTAGTCGTTGTCTCACAACGACATGAGCCACGTTGGATAAGTTCCAATGGATAGACCATCAGTTAACTGATCATGTCCATCAGTCGACTGATAGGGTCATCACTCGACTGTCAAACCCTAACAGTTGACTCAGGAACTTTCTGTTCCCGAATTCCCGACCAACAGTCGACTGCTCAGGCCATCAGTCGACTACCCAATGCTAGAAGTCGACTGCTAGGCCATCTTCCCACAATCAAACCCTAGTCGACTCGCATCAGTCGACTGATACACCTCAACCATGAGGTTTTAACCCAAGTATGATGCCCTCATACTTTATAGACCACCCTTAGCCTAGACCTAAGCCTTCTAGCCACCTCCATCAGCCTCACACCTATCGGATCCCTCCAAGTCATTCATGACTTGTTATCCATACGCTAGCCTTTGGTGCTTCCATCATCTATTGTCATGCTAATGTGGTCTACACCGCCAAGGCATAATGGGCTTATGCTGCCAAGACTCTGCTTGGACTTTACGTCGTCAACCATTGGACTTATGCTTTCAAGACTTCACCCTTAGACTTTACGCTGCCAATATTCCCCTTGGACTTCTCAATTGCCAAGACTCAAGCTTGGACTTTCCCTTGCCAACCCATGTTGGACTTTCCATGCCAAGATCCATGCTTGGACTTTCCTTGCCAAGTACATAAGACTTGGACTTCTCCCATGACAATGGTCAAACCATCATCAAACATCAAATATGACCTGAGTTTATTGCACCAACAATCAGACATCAATGTCAACATCAAAACACTACATGAGTCAAACTCGAATCTTGTCAATCGTGACCTGGGCCGATTGCACCAACAATCTCCCCTTTTTGATGTTTGATAAAAACCAAACACCTTTGAGTTAGGCCCCTAACTCAAATTCTCTTACCAATTTTTCCAAATTGGTAATTCTAACATTCTCCCCCTTTTGACATACATTAAAAAGGTTCTCCCAAGGAGGTCAATGTCTTATATCCCAATGAGATCTTACAATCTCCCCCTTGGTCCAAAAGTACCAGGATGCCTTCACTCTTCCTAGTAATAAGTCTCGTATCACTTAAGAGAGGCAATCCTACAAACTCTCCCAATTTCCAAATTGGGTATCTCAAATTCCCATTTCTCCCCCTCATGAGGAAGAACGCATCCATCATCCCATGATGGATACCTCCCCCTAAAGGCTTGCTCCCCCTTGACCATTGCACCAACAATGTCCTTGGAAAGTCCCTAAGCCAATAGGAACACTAAACCATCAAAAATTAAGGTCCAAAGTTCAACATTGAACTTTCCAACACCTTAAAATTGATACATGTCTAACAACTCTCCTAATCCATATCCAATGGATTTTCACCCTTTCTAATGCTTCCCAAAGCAAATCTTAGGGTTAGGAGCAGTTAGGGAACCCTAACAAAGCTGAACATGGGTTAAACATACTGACTCGCTTAGTCAATATCGATCGAGATATCATCGATCGCCACCAAGAGGCAAATGATCGATAATCAAAATTCTAATTTTTAATTATCAGAACTGAATTTCAGAAATGCATAAGTAATTATACATAACTTGAAAAATCATGAAACTTCATACGAATAATACTTATAACCAATACAATGGGTGAAAAAGATTTGAAAAATAATTTACTCATAAAATAGCAAAATTGACACAAAGTTCAAAAGTGAAGAAAACTTCATTGTTTTGAGCTCACTTTGTATCAACTTCATCAATGTTCTATCAAAAGATAGACTGCACCAAGATTTTTCAAGATGATTTTCAAATTGTTTTAAAACCTTATATTAGATCATATTCTTTGGGTTTAATGTACATGGCTTAAACATAAGCTTTCCCAATGATCCATTAATAATTTTAGATGAGTTTGAGTTCATCTAGATGCAAAAACTATGCACCTTGAACTCAACTCATATTCTAGCATCTCACATGTATCTAGAGTGTATCAATACACATACATGTTAATATAATGTGAGATGTGGGTTTTGTTCATCCTAATCTAGGGTTTCATGCATTTTTCTAAGACAACACTGCTTGATTCCCTTATACATGGGGCTTCAAGTCATGCCAATTATACTTAACTCAATTTTTTTTTATTAATGCATGAATGATTATGTCATTAATGATGATATAAATAAACATGTTCTCATAATCATGATGTCATGGCATAAAATGGAATCTAAGCATACATGACATTTAACCTTAATCCTAAGTAATATCATGACATATTAAATGATTAAAAGTAGATATGATGTCATGACATGTTATATGACAAATCAAGCATGGCTAATAGAATATAAGGTATATAATACCTAAATTTTAGCATTAAATGCCATTTGTTATCATTAAACCCATTTTTCCATATTATCATTTATTCCCCAAGTGTGCCAAAAATCCAAAATGACACACTATGACTTCTAAACCTAAGTTGTGCCAATTTGATTGATTTATCAAACTTCTTAAATAATATTGGCACATCCTAAAATCTTTTAGGATTATAATTCAAACCTATTTCCAAGGAATCCATAACCTTGAAAATGACCTAAAGTGCCACCTTTACCATAGTTAGGTTAACTACCTCTCTATTCAAGGTTGGCACACCTAAACCCATTTAGCGTGAATCGATCACGCTCCTAGGAACCCAATACCTATTGGAGCTCCTTGGGTCAAATAGATATTCGCTAGGGATAACTTCCCTAGATACCCTTCTAATGAACCTCCTAGGCTTGGTAGCCTTGGTCATTGTGGTCATGCCTAGGTTAACTCTAGGGGTTGTTGGTGCAATCGACCCAGGTCACGATTGACCGGACTCGAGTTTGACTCGAGCGATGTTTTGATGTTAGATAAAAACATATGACAATGTGATTGTCATGGTAAAGTCTGTAGGGGATCGATCGGCCGGCTAGAGGGGGTTGAATAGCCCTTAATCGTTCGATGACGTAATTTGCTCGTCTACAAAGAAATTAGCACAACGGAAAATAAAATTAAAACAAGCAAATCAAAGCAACAAGAATAAGACCAATGCTAACACCAAGTCGTAACGTGGTTCACGGGTACGACGCTAATCCACGATCCCGATTCGTCCAAGGTGAATCACTCCTTTGCCAAATCCACTAGATCTCTCCTTTGCACCAAGCTAGGTGGAGGTAACCTCTTTACAATCCCTCTTCTTACAATAGAATGGAATAATAGCAAGTAAGAAGAGTGGGAATACTTTAGGGCACTTTGGGAGAAGATTAGAGCATGAACATTTTGCCCCCAAAGCCCCACACCCTTCCTCTTTATAAAGGAAGAGGGTTTCTTCCCGTTGACACAGGAGCAGTCGACTGATGTCCCTATCAGTCGACTAGTCCTGTAGCCATTGCCCAATAACGACTACTTTCCACGTTGGATTTCATCCAACGGTACCGATATCAGTCGACTGATATTTCCATTAGTCGACTGATGCTCGATCAGTCGAGTGCTCCACGAGCTCGAATCCATTCTATGCCCGAAACACTTGTGACCAGTCGACTGATGCCTTCATCACCGATCAGGTCTCATGATCATCGCCAATCTATGGCGATCATTGGCACTTGAACCGGACTCGAACACTAGTCGAGTCACCGTCGACTTAGAGTAGTCGACTACCATAACATGGTAGTCAACTGATGTTGGGAAATCCCATCCAACACTTAGCCAAATGGCCAAGTTTCACCTAAGAGCGCTACCCCTCTCCCGGGTTACATTCGCTCACTCTCATCCCTCGGAGTCCCTCGCCTTTGAAGTTATATTCGTCCGACCACGTCCCTAGGATGCGCCAAGCGCACAGCTCTGCAGTGCCATCCTTCGCGTCTCGCCCTGAAGTCTACTTCCTCCGGCTTCACTCCAAGCTCCTCATCCGACGGTCCCTCGGATGCTCTAAGTGCACGATTTTCGCAAAGCCATCCTTCACCGACTCAAGGACCGAGTCATGAGAGGTGAAACTCGCCAAGGCTCCATGTGCGAATTACTAAGCCCTGCAAGACTCCAACGCACATATCAAATCATAATAACAATCTAACTTAAACTCTTTGCCACACACATCAAAACCTTATCATGGCAAGAGATTGCCCTAACAATCTCCCCCTTTTTGATGTGTGGCAATACGTTTAAGTTAAGTAAAATATTTGATAAACTATTAAGGAAAGAGAGCATGTAAATAACATGATTAGCAACTCTCCCCCTTAATACATGAAACTCCCCCTAAATATATTCCCCCTTACTTAAACATATATATTTCTCCCCCTTTGACACCATGAAAAATAATTAACAAAGTTTTTACAACATGGCATCAAGTCTAGAGAGAAACAAAAACCAAAATATGCCTTAAAAAATGGATAAAAGAAATTACTGGGCATGTTATCAGGCTACCAGTCGACTGGTTCAAACTACCAGTCGACTGGCACACGCATTTCGGGTTTTTCAGATTTTCAGGGTGGATTTCAGAAATGCATTAGAAAATCTATAAAATTTAAAAAATCATGAAATTTGGGGAACATATTTCTTGTAAGTATATTTATCAATGAAAAATATTTTTCCATGAAAAATCATTATATTTTCAAGTATTTTCCAAAAATCCAAAAGTTTCAAAAGTAACTAGGTTTTTTGATCAAGTTAGTATCAAGTTTAACACCTAGTTTTGCTTTAAATTATTTCAAAACATGAACACACAGATTTTAAAGTAAGAAATTGTTTTGAAAATATATGAAATATCCAACCATGATCTTTGGGCAATATGTCTATGAATTAAACATAAGCCTTCCTCATGATTGGTCTATTATTGCTATTTTGATACCTTAAATGACCATCTAAATGTCATAGGCACTAGTGGACATTTGTATCGTCCTAACATCTCACTCATGCTAAGTTTTCAATCAAGGTAGCCTATGGTGAGTGTGAGATGCATCCTAAAGGTATTTGTATATTAACCATTAATTTTCATGCAATTCTATCAAGGTTAAGTATCATCCTAACAATCCACATGATCATAAAGACATATATGGATAAATTTCACATTATGATCATGAAACAAATGTATTCATCAAATTGTGATCATGCATTAGGTATTACATCATGATAATAAGGCAAATATCACTTAAATCATGATTTATCTACTTATAGGTGCATTATCATCACCTAACACTATTTCAAAAATGTTGTCCCGCCATCCTAAGTCAACCAAAAATATGATATAGGTAAAGTCCATATGGTTGACTATCCTAGGGTTTTCCTAACCCTTTAGGATGGATTTAGGAACCCAATATAAGTTCTTTCCTATGGGGTTCACTAAATACTCCTTAGGGATCCATCTTCTAGCTATTACCTTCTTTTTGTCTTGACCCCTAGCTATTAGACATTTATAGGCCTTTTCATTTTTATTTTCCTTATAACCTAGGCCTTTCTTGTTGAAGCTTGCCCTTTGGCTCCCAATTATCATGTTAAGGGTATTGGAGCCTATTGTAAATTTTTCTAGGGCCTTGGTCAAATAATCTACCTTTTCCCTTAGAGCCCTATTTTCATCCATACATGCATCACTAACATTAAATGGCATATATTCATGTGAGCATGCATCATTTAAGCTAGAATAAATATTATCATTATCATTTAAGCATGCTTTTTCTAGCTTATTTTCTAAATCATTAATTTGATCAAGCATGCTTTTGGTCTTTTTCTTGGCTCTAAATAAATCCCTAATTAAGCTAGAAACCATGGAAACTATTTCTTTGGGAGTTAGATTTGTTACCATAGCTTCCATGTCTTCTTCTTCTTCGGATGAGGATGGTGAAGAAGCTCCCCCTTCACTAGAGCTCTCCTCACTCGTGCTTGATCCTTCATTTTCGGAGGAGGAGGAGTCTAGTGTTAGTGCAATCGGCCCAGCAGTACCTTGATGGTATTTTGATGATAGACAAAACTCATGACATGGGATTGTCATGGGAAAGTCCAACATGGGTTAGCATGGAAAATCCAAGCATGGAGCTTGGTGTGGAAGTCCAAGGGGGAAGCCTTGGCATGGGAAAGTCCAAAGCATTGCGAAGCCGTGCGCTTGGTGTTTGGCATGGGAAAGTCCAAAGCATTGCAAAGCCGTGCGCTTGGTGCTTGGCATGGGAAAGTCCAAAGCATTGCGAAGCCGTGCGCTTGGTGCTTGGCATGGGAAATCCAAAGCATTGCGAAGCCGTGCGCTTGGTGCTTGGTGAGAAATGCATTGCGAAGCCGTGCGCTTGGTGCATTTGGGAAGTCTTGAGGACTTGGTAAGTTCACTAGGCTCGGGGTCCTTGAGTCGGTGAAGGATGGCATTGCGAAGCCGTGCGCTTGGAGCATCCGAGGGACCACCGGACGGGGAGCGAATGGAGTGAGCCCAAAGGGAAGCATACTTCTAGGGCATGAGACGCGAAGGATGGCGCGGCGGCCGTGCGCGCATCGATCGAGGTACGTAGGCCGAGGGAAGAGAGCTTTGGTGGGGAACTCCATGAGGGATAAGGTGGACTTGGCCAAGTGGCTAAGACTGAGTGTCGGAGGCTCAAACTTGATGTTTGAGGGTTTACCCGACGGTCGGATGCTCAAACAACTTGGTGTTTGAGGTTTTGCCCGACGTCAGTCGACTGGCATAGGTGCCGGTTCGACTGGTCTAAGTCGACTAGAGTTCGACTGGTGTAAGGCTAGGGTTTTGTGCTTGGCAGTCGACTGCCATGGACTGGCAGTCGACTGAAGTCGACAGCAGTCGACTGCCGAGGGATGGCAGTCGACTGATGGGAGTGTCGCGAGCACAGAACGCTCCGTAGTCGACTGGGCAGTCGACTACTGGGTCACCAGTTATACTTCTAGGGCATGAGACGTGAAGGATGGCATTGCGAAGCCGTGCGCTTGGCGCATCCGAGGGACGTAGGCCGAGGGAAGAGAGCTTTGGTAGGGAACTCCAAGAGGGATAAGGTGGACTTGACCAAGTGGCTAAGATTGAGTGTCGGAGGCTCAAACTTGATGTTTGAGGGTTTACCCGACGGTCGGATGCTCAATCAACTTGGGGTTTGAGGTTTTGCGACGCCACCGATCGCATAAAGGTGCCGGTTCGACGGTAAGGCTAGGTTTTAATGCTTGGAAGTCGATCGCCATGGATGGCGATCGCAATGATCGAAAGTCGAGCAATCGCCGAGGGATGGCAATGATCGATGGGAGTGTCGCGAGCACAAACACTCCATAGCCGATCGGGCGACGATCGGTCACCGCTGATCTGATGGGCATCATCACGACCGATAGGTGATCCGCTGGAACTTGTCCAACGTGGATCCGCCATTGTGAGACAAGCCACAGGGCAATGATCGGGCCTTTAGCTGATCGCTAGGCGCAAAACAAATTGATGCAGGTTATAAATGGAGCACGAGTTGGAGGATTTCGCTAAGCCTTTTGTGACGCTATTGAGGGGAATTGCACGCATTCGGACCTTCAAGAGCCATCTAAAGCAAGCAACAAGCAAAGGATTCAAAGCAAGCGTTGTAAAGTGTTCTTTATGTGTATTTCGTATTTGTCTTTGTATTACTTGTATTTCATTACTTAGTGTAATTGCTTGTGAGAGGTTTCTCCACCTCCGACGTGTAGTCGAAAAGGAGTGTTATAGTTAGTGTCGTGCGCATAACTAGAGCTCGAGGAGCTCGCCCATGGAGTAGGAACCATTCGGTTCCGAACCACGTATATCGTGTGTGTTTGCGTGTGCTTATTTGTTGTTAGTATTATTATTGTTTTATTGTTTCCGCTGCGCTAACGACAATCGTAGACAAGCAACGCAACGAGAACGAACGAATTACGACATCCATCGTAAGAGGGCTATTCACCCCCCTCTAGCCGGCCGTACCGATCCCCTACAAGTGGTATCAGAGCCAGGTTGCTCTTCAAGGACTAACCGCCGCAAGAGCACTACAAATGGCCAGCTTCATCCATCCACCGAAATTCGATGGAGATTTTGCTTGGTGGAGAAAACGGATGGAGGTATATCTCGAAACCGATTTTGATTTTATGATTATTATAGAAAACGGTTTTGAGATGCCTAGGGACAAACACAACAAGCCCATTGAAAAATCAAAATAGACCCATGACCAAATCAAAGACTTCAAGACAAATCTCAAGGTAATCAAGTTGATTAGTGATTTGTTACCTAACACTATTTGGTCTAGATTGGGTGATTATAGGGATGCAAGGGAATTATGGAATAAGGTAATGAAATTCCAAGAAAATTCCCAATCGGCACAAGTAGAGGAGAATGCCGAAGAAGAAGCACCCACAACATTTGAAGATGTTGATGATTTGGTGGAGACCTCCACCTCTAGCATTGAGAGGGAGGAAAGGCAATCTTCCATCCCGGAGCAAGAACAAGAAGCATCCACATCCGGGAGAAGTGAAGATCATGAAAAGGCCTCCACCACCTCCCTAGGTAACTCAAGTGTTATTATTTTAAATAAAAAACACATAATATGCTTTGAGTGTAGGGAGAAAGGGCATTATAAGAGCAAATGCCCTAAATTGGCTAAGAAGAAGGCATCGACACCAAAAGTCAACCCAAAGTCAAACGATGCCGGTGTTCCCAAAATCAAGAGCAAAGAGCACATTGTGTGCTTCAAATGCAATCAAAAAGGACACTACCGAAGCCAATGCCCTAGGGGGAGGAAGAAAGGGCAAGAAGGTGCAACTCATGTAGGGGGAGCTCCTAAAGCTAACCCTAAGGTACATTTAGTTAATGCACCTTCAATTCCTAAAGTCAAAAAGCATGCAAAAAATTATTTTAGTTCTCTTGCAATTATAAATGAAAAGCATGCTAGGAGAAACAATAAGGTCTATTGCTTAGGAGCCAAGCGTGTTAGTTTCTCTAAGGACAAACCTAGGACCCAAAACACTAGACCTATCCTACCTAGGAAATCAATTAGAAGAATTGAAGAGAATTTGGGTATTAATCCCAAGAAATCTAGGCATATGCCTAAGAAGAAAACCAACTCCCAAAAGCCAAATGAAAATTCAAAATTGAGGAAATTGGAGTTAGAAAACCAAGTCTTGAGATCAAGACTTGAGAGAATGGAGAAAACCCTTAGAATCATAGAAAACTCAATTCTAGGGTCAAGTACCCAAAAGTCAAGACCTAAGGTTCACAAACGGTCTAAGGGCAAGGAGGGTTTGGGTCACAAACCTATGTCCTATCATAATGTTCCATTTAATTATGGAACCACATCTAGGTCTAGGAAAACCAAGGCTAATAGGGAAGTCATCCCTAAGTCTAGCCATGGTATGTGTTTAGTGGCTAAGGACTTAAGAAAAATCAAGAAAGCCACTAAGAAGGTCAATGGAGGAGTCACCTCTAGAGTTGACCTAGGAAAGACCCAAAAGACTATGGCTTCAAAGTCTAAAAGGGTCATTAGGAAGGTATCTAGGGAAGTTATCCCTAGAGAATACCTTGTTAACCCAAGGAGCTCCAATAGATATTGGGTTCCTAAAAGCGTGATCGATTCACGCTAAATGGGTTAGGGTGTGTCAACCCTAAGTGGATGGGTAGTTAACCTAACCATAGTAGAGTTGACACATTAGGGTGTGCCAATGTGCTTGAGAAGTTAAAAATGATTTAAATTGGCACAGTTAGGTCTTAGAGGTATTGGTGTGCCATTTTGGGTTTTTGGCACACTAGGGAAATGAATGACATTAAGGCAAAATGAATTTAATCCCTAGAAATGGCAAATTGATTTTAACACTTAGGTATTTTATACCTTAGTATATTTTTCTTGCCATGCTTTATTTGCCTTGCCATGTCATGACATCATTTTCATTTTTATCTATAAAATGTCATGATCATGTTTAGATTTATGTTTAGATGTCATGTATGCTTAAGTTTCATTCACATGCCATGACATCATGATATTGGCATATGTTTTTATCTATATCATATCTATGCCATAATCATATCATGCATGAATTAAAATGAAGTTAAGGACTATGGCATGATTTGATGGGAATCAAATAATATTGCCTAGAAATATGCATGAGACCATTTTAAAGAACAAAAACCCACATCTCACTAGATTAATTGCCTTGAATGTGTTTTTACACATCTAGATATAAGTGAGATGTTTAAGGAAAAGAAATTAAAGGTTTTGAAAACTTTTTGAAAACATTTTGAAAAACCTTGGTGAAGCCTATCTTTTGATAGCTATCACCATTGAATGGGATGATACAAAGAGGGCTCTTTATTGAAGCTTTTCTAAACTTTTGAACTTTGTATCAATCTCCTAATTTAGTGGGTAAAATAATTTTCCAATATTTTTCACCCATAGTGTTTAGGATAAGTATTATACGTATGCATTTTCAAGATTTTTAAAATTACGTATATTTACTTATGGATTTCGGAAATCTATTTTCTGATCAAATCAAAATCAAGAATGAAGACACGATCGCTGGATGGCAATGATCGATGGGGGTGGCAGCCGACTGATTTCTGATTTCAGTCGACTGCCCAAGCTGATTTCGGGTAAATCTTATTGGTTAGGCCCATGTTCAGCTAGGTTAAGGTCCCCTAACCACTCCTAACCCTAGGATATGCTTGGGAGAGCATTAGAGAGGGTGGAAATCCATTGGATATGGATTAGGAGTTGGGTTGAGGGTGAGTATCAATTTTAAGGTGGAAGAGAGTTCATTTTTGAACTTTGCCTTAATTTTGATTTGGTTAATGTTCCTATTGGCTTAGGGACTCTCCAAGGACATTGTTGGTGCATTGGTTAAGGGGGAGCAAGCCTCTAGGGGGAGGTATCCATCATGGGAAGATGGATGTGTATTTCCTCATGGGAGGAAAATTGGGTTGCCTCTCTTTAAGTGATATGGGATCACTAGAAAGATTGTAGGCATGTGTTCCTCCAAGGGAGAGATTGTAAGATCTCATTGGGATATGAGACATTCATACCCTTGGGGAGGACCTTTTTGATGTAATGTCAAAAAGGGGGAGAAGTTACCAATTAAGGTTCGTTGGAATTCTCATTGGGATATGAGAATTGCCAATATGGGAGAATTGGTAGACTTGAGATGGTAGTTTTGTCAATCATCAAAAAGGGGGAGATTGTTGGTGCAATCGGCCCAGCAGTACCTTGATGGTATTTTGATGATAGACAAAACTCATGACATGGGATTGTCATGGGAAAGTCCAACATGGGTTGGCATGGAAAATCCAAGCATGGCGCTTGGTGTGGAAGTCCAAGGGGGAAGCCTTGGCATGGGAAAGTCCAAAGCATTGCGAAGCCGTGCGCTTGGTGTTTGGCATGGGAAAGTCCAAAGCATTGCGGGCCGCGGCGCTTGGTGCTTGGCATGGGAAATCCAAAGCATTGCGGCCGTGCGCTTGGTGCTTGGTGAGAAATGCATTGCGAAGCCGTGCGCTTGGTGCATTTGGGAAGTCTTGAGGACTTGGTAAGTTCACTAGGCTCGGGGTCCTTGAGTCGGTGAAGGATGGCATTGCGAAGCCGTGCGCTTGGTGCATCCGAGGGACCGCCGGACGGGGAGCGAATGGAGTGAGCCCAAAGGGAAGCATACTTCTAGGGAATGAGACGCGAAGGATGGCGTTGCGAAGCCGTGCGCTTGGCGCATCCGAGGGACGTAGGCCGAGGGAAGAGAGCTTTGGTGGGGAACTCCATGAGGGATAAGGTGGACTTGGCCAAGTGGCTAAGACTGAGTGTCGGAGGCTCAAACTTGATGTTTGAGGGTTTACCCGACGGTCGGATGCTCAAACAACTTGGTGTTTGAGGTTTTGCCCGACGTCAGTCGACTGGCATAGGTGCCGGTTCGACTGGTCCAAGTCGACTAGAGTTCGACTGGTGTAAGGCTAGGGTTTTGTGCTTGGCGCCGATCGCCATGGATCGGCAATGATCGAAAGTCGAGCAGGATCGCCGAGGGATGGCAATGATCGATGGAGTGTCGCGAGCACATATCGCGCTCCATAGCCGACGGCCGATTATTGGGTCACCAATGATCGATGGGCATCATCGATCGTAGGTGATCCGTTGGAACTTGTCCGACGTGGATCTGGCCGTTGTGAGACAACGGCTACAGGGGCAGTCGACTGGGGCCTTTTGGCAGTCGACTGCTAGGCGCAAAAACAGCTTGATGCAGGTTATAAATGGAGCACGAGTTGGAGGATTTCGCCAAGCCTTTTGTGAAGCTATTGGAGGGGAATTGCTGCTGCATTCCAGACCTTCAAGAGCCATCTAAAGCAAGCAACAAGCAAAGGATTCAAAGCAAGCATTGTAAAGTGTTCTTTACGTGTATTTCGTATTTGTCTTTGTATTGCTTGTATTTCATTACTTAGTGTAATTGCTTGTGAGAGGTTTCTCCACCTCCGACGTGTAGTCGAAAAGGAGTGTTATAGTTAGTGTCGTGTGCATAACTAGAGCTCGAGGAGCTCGCCCGTGGAGTAGGAACCATTCGGTTCCGAACCACGTATATCGTGTGTGTTTGCGTGTGCTTATTTGTTGTTAGTATTATTATTGTTTTATTGTTTCCGCTGCGCTAACGACAATCATAGACAAGCAACGCAACGAGAACGAACGAATTACGACATCCATCGTAAGAGGGCTATTCACCCCCCTCTAGCCGGCCGTACCGATCCCCTACATCTAGGTCGTCAAAGGCCATTAGGGCTAAGTTGGTGACAAAGGCATTCTCCTCTTCCGATGATGATGAAGATGATGATGAGGGGTCATCCCAAGTCCTTGCCTTTAGTGCCTTTGTCTTTCCCTTTTCTTTGGCTTTCTTCTCTACTTCTTTCCTCTTGCTCCCCTTTTTCTTCTTCTTTTCTTCCTTCTTTTTCTTCTCCTCTTTGCTTTTGTTCAAGAGGGGACAATTGTCCCTTATGTGTCCCTCTCCTTGGCAATTGTAGCAAATAATCTTCCCCCTTGGTCTTCTTCTACTATCATTAGAGTTATTGAATTTAAAACCTTTTAATACATGTCTTACCCTCCTTACCATATAGGCTTCTTCCGTGTTATCCATGGAGGAGGAGGAGGATGCTTCGTCGGAGGAGGAGGGAGTCTCCATCTTCTTCTTCTCTTTGTGGGCCATCAAGGCTACTCCTCTTGAAGGTTGAATTCTAGGCTCTTCAACTATTCCTTCAAGCCTTGTTTTGTGGAGCTCCATTGTTGAGAAAAATTCCTCCAAGGTGCTAACTTCTAAGTTCTTGGAGATGTAGAATGAGTCCACCATAGAGCTCCATCTTGAAGACCGAGGAAAGGCATCTATAGCCTTCATGAGTTTGTCCCTATTTGAAAGCTTCTCACCTACACTAGATAAACCGGTTATTATCTCTTTAAATCTAGAGTGTAGTGAGGTTACCTTTTCTCCCTTTTTTAATTTGATGTTTGATAGTTGGGAGCGGAGGAGGTCTCTCCTTGCAAGTTTGGCCTCCGAGGTACCTTCATGAAGCTCTACTAGCTTCTCCCACATCTCCTTTGCACTAGAGCATTCCCCTATCCTATTCACTTCTTGTTGGGGGAGTACATTGTAGAGGTGGTGCTTGGCCTTTGAATTTGCCAAGTATTCTTCCCTTTGCCTCTTGTTCCACCTAGATTTCTCCAATGGCTCCCCTTCTTCATCCCTAGGCAATTCGAAACCGTTTTCCATAATTAAAAGAATTTTAAAGTTGGTTTCGAAAAATACCTCCATTCTCTTTTTCCACCAAGAGAATTCTCCTTCAAATTTTGGTGGGTGAATGTTTGAGCCGGCCATTCTTGAATGTGCTTGTTGTGGCGGTTAGTCCTCGACAAGCTTTCCTTGGCTCTGATACCACTTGTAGGGGATCGATCGGCCGACTAGAGGGGGGTGAATAGCCCTCAATCGTTCGATGACGTAATTTGCTCATCTACAAAGAAAGTAGCGCAACGGAAAAAAAACTAAAACAAGCAAATCAAACAAACAAGAATAAGACCAATGCTAACACCAAGTCATAACGTGGTTCATGGCTACGCCGCTAATCCATGATCCCGATTCGTCCAAGGTGAATCACTCCTTTGCCAAATCCACTAGATCTCTCCTTTGCACCAAGCTAGGTGGAGGTAACCTCTCTACAATCCCTCTTCTTACAATAGAATGGAATAATAGCAAGTAAGAAGAGTGGGAATACTTTAGGGCACTTTGGGAGAAGATTAGAGCATGAACATTTTTCCCCCAAAGCCCCACACCCTTCCTCTTTATAGAGGAAGAGGGTTTCTTCCCGTTGACACAGGAGCAGTCGACTGATGTCCCTATCAGTCGACTGGTCCTGTAGTCGTTGCCCAATAACGACTGCTTTCCACGTTGGATTTCATCCAATGGTACCGACATCAGTCGACTGATATTGCCATCAGTCAACTAATATTTCCATCAGTCGACTAATGCTCGATCAGTCGAGTGCTCTGCGAGCTCGACTCCATTCTGCGAACACTTGACGACCGATCGGATGCCTTCATCACGATCAGGTGTCAATCTCAATGATCGCCAATCCATGGCAATCGATCATACTGAACCGGACTCGAACACTAGTCGAGTCACCGTTGACTTAGAGTAGTCGACTACCATAATATGGTAGTCAACTGATGTCGGGAAATTCCATCCGACACTTAGCCAAATGGCTAAGTTTCACCTAAGAGCGCTACCCCTCTCCCGGGTTACATTCGCTCACTCTCATCCCTCGGAGTCCCTCGCCTTTGAAGTTATCTTTGTCCGACCACGTCCCTCGGATGCGCCAAGCGCACGGCTCTACAGCACCATCCTTCGCATCTCGCCCTAAAGTCTACTTCCTCCGGCTTCACTCCAAGCTCCTCGTCCGACGGTCCCTCGGATGCTCCAAGCGCACGGCTTCCTCAAAGCCATCCTTCACCGACTCAAGGACCGAGTCATGAGAGGTGAAACTTGCCAAGGCTCCTTGTGCGAATTACTAAGCCCTGTAAGACTTCAACGCACATATCAAATAATAATAACAATCTAACTTAAACCCTTTGCCACACACATCAAAACCTTATCATGGCAAGAGATTGCCCTAACAAAGTCCAAGTCATGGGTACTTGGTATGGAAAGTCCAAGTGGGACACTTGGCATTGGGAAAGTCTAAGTCTTGAGTACTTAGCATGGAAAGTCCAAGCATGGGTCTTGGCAAGGGAAAGTCCAACATGTGTTGTTGGCAAAGGAAAGTCCAAGTCATGGATACTTGGCATTTGGAAAGTTCAAGGGATTTGATATTGGCGGCGTAAAGTCCAAGAGTGGAGTCTTGGCAGCATAAGTCCAATGGTTGGCGACATAAAGTCCAAGCGGGAGTCTTGGCAGCGTAAGTCCAATGTGCCTTGGCGGTGTAGACACCATTAGCATGATAATAGTCGATGGAAGCACTTGAAGGCTAGAGTATGGATGAACAAGTCATGCATGACTTGGAGGGATCCAATAGGCACGAGGTTGATGGATGTGGTTAAAAGGCTTAGGTCTAGGCTAAGGGTGGTCTAGCAAGTATGGGAGCATCATACTTAGGTTAAAACCTCATGTTTAAGGTGTATCAGTCTATTGGGACCATGGGTCAGTCGACTGGTGTGAGTCAATGGGAGTTTGACTACTGGAATTGGCCTTAGCAGTCAACTATCTATAGGAATTGACCAGCATTGGGCAGTCGACTGATGGCCTTAGCTGTCGACTATCTATAGATCAGTCGACTGCTCATCGAGATGTCGAGCACAGAGTGCTCTTTAGTCGAGTGATCGACACGAGCACTTGACTGATTGAACTATCAGTCAACTGATGGTGTATCCATTGGACTTATCCAATGTGTTTCATGTTGTTATGAGACAACGGCTACAAAAGCAGTCGAGTGATGGTCCAGATCAGTCGACTGTCAGGCAAAATCTAGCCCGAGTTGCAGGTTTAAAAGGAGCACGATGGGAGGGATTGAGCACCGATTTTCTTGGGCGATTTAGAGCGATTTGCTGGTGTAAATCAGGGTCTTCAAGGCTCGTCCATGGCAATCAATAAGCAAGCTTCCAAAAGATTATTGTAAAGTGTTCTTCACTTTCTTTTGTTGTATTTACTTGTATTACTGTTGTAATATCTTGTAAGAGGTTTCTTCACTTCCGGATTATTCCGAGGAGTTTATTGGATTAGTGGTGTGTGGTTGCATCACTAGAGCTTGTTTGAGCTCGATCCGTGGAGTATGAACCATTCAGTTCCGAACTACGTTATATTATTGTGTTTACATGTTTGTATTTTATTATTGCTTTATTATTTTCACTGTGCACTAATCAATTTGTAGCAAGCACGCGATCGCGAAAGATTTCCTTCATCTACATCATACGTGCTATTCACCCTCCCTCTAGTGGTCACGAGATCCTCTACAATTTGTATCAAAGGTTGGAGCTCTCCTACGGACTAACACCCGGGAGCAAAAGATTCTAGAGGGCAAGAAGATGGAGTTTGAAGAACAACTAGGATGGGACATCAACACACCGGTCCCGTACACCTTCTATGGACAAGAAAGGTTTAGGCAATGGAAGGCACGAATTGAAGATTATATGATGATGATGGACTTAGATGATTGGGCCACTTTGATGGAAGGTTCCAATTTCCAAGAGGGCCTAAAAGAGGGTTCCTCAAAATAAAGAAGTGGACCGAAGAACAACTCCAAGGATTTGAAAAGAGTAATAAGGTAATTAAATTTTTGAGTGATTTAATTCCTAACGATATTGTGTCCAAATTAGGAGAATACAAGGATGCAAAGGAATTTTGGAGCGAATTGGCCAAGTTCCATGAGAACCCTCAATCGGTCCAAGAGCCCGAAGAAGAAGAATCCTCATTCTCACAAGCAAGTGAGGATTTGGAAGTTGATAGAGAATCAACATCTGGATCGCTGGAAGAGGAAGAGGTAGAGGAAGCCTCCACCTCTAGGGTTGAGGGGGAGGATGTTAGATCACCCTCAATGCCGGAGCAAGAAGAACATGAACCATCTACCTCCGGTCAAGAAGAGGAAGAAGTCCAAACTTTCACCACCCTAGGTAACTCAAACATTGTAGTTAAAAATAAAAATCATATAATATATTTTGAGTGTAGGGAGCAAGGACACTACAAGAGTAAGTGTCTTAAACGAGTCAAGAAGTCTCAACCGGTGCTAAAGGTCAAGGATGTCGGTCCCCCAACAATCAAAAGCAAGGTGAAAGTGATTTGCTTCAAATGCCGACAACCGGGACACTATCGGAGTCAATGTCCAAAGGGGAAGAAGAAGGTCCAAGGAGGAGCATCACAAGTAGGGGGAGCCTCTAAGGTAAACCCTAAGGTAAAATTCAATAATACTTCTACTTTAATTAATAGTCAAAAGCATGTTAGGAGTAATCTTGCTATTTATCATGAAAAGTATGCTAGGAATAACAAATACTTTTGTCTAGGTGCTAAGAGTTTTAATTTTTCAACTAAGGAGAAATTTGGGACTAATGTCCCTAGAAAAACCTTATCTAGGGAATCTATTAAGAAAATAGAAGATCATCTAGGCCTTAATCCAAAGAATTCTAGACATATGCCTAGGAAGGGAAAAAATGATCAAATAAATAATGGGCCCACCAAATTAAAGAAATTAGAGTTGGAGAACCAAGCCTTGAGGTCAAGACTTGAGAAATTAGAAAAGACCGTTAGGAATATACAAAATCAATTTAAGGGGGAAAATGGTCAAAGTCAAGGGCCTAGGAGACAAGGGGAAACCAAGGGCAAGAAAGGTTTGGGTCACAAACCTAAGCCTAAGGAGACCTACCATAGTGTTCCATTCAATTATGGAACACAACCTAGGTCTAGGAAGACCAAGGTTACTAGGGAAGACATCCCTAAGGGTAACCAAGGTGTGTGCCTAGTGGCTAGGGTTTCGAAGAAACCTAGGGAAGCCATTAAGAAGGTCAAAGGGGGAGTTACCTCTAGATTTGACCTAGGCAAAACCCAAATGACCAAGGTTTCAAAGCCTAGGAGGGTCATTAGGAGGGTATCTAGGGAGGTTATCTCTAAGGAATACCTAATTGACCCAAGGAGATCAAATAGGTTTTGGGTTCCTAAGAGCGTGATCGATTCACGCTAGATGGGTTTAGGTGTGCCAACTTTAAATGGATAGGTAGTTAACCTAACTATGGTAAAGGTGGCACTTTAGGTTATTTTCAAGGTTATGGATACCTTAGAAATATATTTGAATTATGATCCTAAAAGAGTTTAGGATGCGCCAATATATTTTTGGGATTATGAAAAATCAATTAAATTGACACAATTAGGTCTTAGAAGTCATGGTGTGCCATTTTGGGTTTTTGGCACACTAGGGGAATAGTTGGCATTAAGGCAAAAATGGATTTAATCTTAGAAATGACAATTTGGGCTTAACACTTAGGTATCTTATACCTTAGTATTTTATAATTGTCATTCTTTGTTTGCCTTGCCATGTCATGACATCATATTTATTTTTATCATATAAAATATCATGATAATACTTAGGGTTATTCAAATGTCATGTATGTTTAGTTTTTATATTATCACATGTCATGACGTCATGATTGTATGACACATGCTTTTATTCTTGTATCAATTATGTCAAAATCATCATTCATGCATAAATAAAATGGAGTTAAGGACTAAGACATTATTTGAAGTCCCATGCATATGGGAATCAAATAATGTTGCCTAGAAAAATGCATGAGACCCAAAATGAACAAAGCCCACATCTCACTAGAACTTGACTTATATGTGTTTCACACATTTAGATACAAGTGAGATGTTTAGGAAAATGGAATTAAAGGTTTTAAAAATATTTCAAAATCATTTTGAAAAACCTTAGTGAAGTCTATCTTTTGATAGCAATCACCATTGATGAAGTTGATACAAAGTGAGCTTAAACATTGAAGTTTTTCTTCACTTTTGAACTTTGTGTAAATTTTGCTATTTTATGGGTAAAATATTTTTCAAACATTTTTCACCCATTTTATTGGTCATAAGTATTATACGTATGAAGTTTCATGATTTTTCAAATTACGTATAATTATTTGTGCATTTCTGAAATTCATTTTTAATAACTAAAAATCAAATTTTTCAGTTATCAGTCGACTGATGAGCATGGCAGTCGATTATTGAGTGATAGAGTCAACTGCCAGGCTGATTTCGGGTAAACAAGGTATGTTTAGCCCAATTTCAACTATGTTAGGGTTCCCTAACTACTCCTAACCCTAGGATATACTTTGGGAAGCATTATAAAGGGTGAAAATCCATTGGATATGGATTAGGAGAGTTGTTAGGATGATGTATCAAATTTAAGGTATGGGAAAGTTCAATCTTGAACTTTAGACCTTATTTTTTATGGTTTAGAGTTCTTATTGGCTTAGGGACTTCCCAAAGGCATTGTTGGTGCAATGGTCAAGGGGGAGCAAGCTTTTAGGGGGAGGTATCCATCATGGGATGATGGATGTTATTTTTCCTCATGAGGGGGAAAAATGGGAATTTGATATGCACAATTTGAAAATTGGGAGAGTTTATAGGAGTCTCTCTTCAGTGGTATGAGACTTATCACTACGAAGATTGTAGGCATCTTAGATATTTTTGGACCAAGGGAGAGATTGTAAGATCTCATTGGGATATGAAACATTGACCACCTTGGAGAGTACCTTTTTGATGTTAGTCAAAAAAGGGGGAGAAAGGTAAAATTACCAATTTGGGATAATTAGTAAGGGAATTTGAGTTAGGGGCCTAACTCAAGGGTGTTTTTGTCAAACATCAAAAAGGGGAAGATTGTTGGTGCAATCGGCCCAGGTCATGATTGACCAGACTCGAGTTTGACTCGAGCGATGTTTTGATGTTCGACAAAAATATATGACAATGTGATTATCATGGTAAAGTCCAAGTCATGGGTACTTGGCATGGAAAGTCCAAGTGGGACACTTGGCATTGGGAAAGTCCGAGTCTTGAGTACTTGGCATGGAAAGTCTAAACATGGGTCTTGGCAAGGAAAAGTCCAACATGTGTTGGCAAAGGAAAGTCCAAGTCATGGGTACTTGGCATTTGGAAAGTCCAAGGGGTTTGATATTGGCGACGTAAAGTCCAAGGGTGGAGTCTTGGCAGCATAAGTCCAATGGTTGGCGGCATAAAGTTCAAGCGGGAGTCTTGGCAGCGTAAGTCCAATGTGCCTTGGCGGTGTGGACACCATTAGCATGACAATAGCCGATAGAAGCACCTGAAGGCTAGCGTATGGATGAACAAGTCATGGATGACTTGGAATGATCCGATAGGCGCGAGGCTGACGGAGGTAGCTAGAAGGCTTAGGTCTAGGCTAAGGGTGGTCTAGCAAGTATGGGGGCACCATACTTGGGTTAAACCTCATGTTTGAGTTGTATCAGTCAACTGGGACCATGGGTCAGTCGACTGGTGTGAGTCAATGGGAGTTTGACTGCTCGAATTGGACTAGTAATCGATTGATTGCCTTAGCAATCGACTATCAGTAGATCAGTCGATTTCTCGTTGGGATGTCGAGCACAAAGTGCTCTTCAGTCAAGTGATTGGTGCGAGCACTCGACTGATTGAATTATCAATCGACTTATGGTAATGATCAGTCGACTGATGGGTATGATCAGTCGACTAATGGTGTATCCGTTGGACTTATCCGACGTGTTTCATGCTGTTGTGAGACAACGGCTACAGGAACAGTCGACTGATGGTCCAGATCAGTCGACTGCTAGGCAAAATTTAGCCTGAGTTGCAAGTTTAAAAGGAGCTCGATGGGAGGGATTGAGCACCAATTTTCTTGGGTGATTTGGAGCGATTTGCTGGTGCAAATCAGGGTCTTCAAGACTAGTCCAAGACAATCAACAAGTAAGCTTCCATATATATATATATATATATATATATATATATATATATATATATATATATATATATATATATATATATATATATATTTGTTTTGCTTGTATGTATGTGATGCATGCTAGTAAATTTTGCTTGTATGTATATGATGCATGCTAGGATATTTTTCTTGTATGTATATGATGCATGCTAGAATAATGTGTGTATGTATGTGATGCATGCTAGTGTAGGGTAATAAAGGCCTTGATGCATATATGATACACATTCATGATTAGATTAGATCCTAATCGAATCAACTCGAAAATGCCTACCAAGTCTTGACACCCATCACTACCTCGATCATTTGTACTTGTTGAACCTGCCAAAGCAGAGCAACGCATATTATCTTAGTAGGGTGTGGAGGGACAATCTTGGTCCCGCCTATCATGGATTGGGTTAGAGTAAGCTCAATTAGATTGAGTAAAAACTAGTTAACTCAATTGGATCGAGTAGAACTATAGGCATATTCCAACCGTTGGAAAGATAGGATAAGATCGCATTTACACTAAATCTTGGGCGATTTAGCCAAAGCTAACTCAAGGTCTTTTATAAATGTGGGTCTTGATCCAATAAACAAGAGTTGCATAGAGATGTAATCGGTAATGTGTTACCTACCGATCATACTAAGTCTTGGACGATTTAGCCAAAGCTAACTCAAGGCCTAGTATAATGTGGATCTTGTCCCGCAAGAATTATAGCATGTTTGTATGAATCTAGTAATGTGGTTTGACCACATCCATAACTCGATTCTATAAAAGTCCTATAATTCAGTGGGAGCATCATTTGATTAAAGGCTTAATTAAATGATAAATGGAATATGATATTAATTTTCTGTATTGTGTATGTTGTAGATTACTATGTCGACAAACACGAACACTCTCTCCCTGCGTTCTGTCCTTGAGAAGGACAAGCTCAATGGAGCAAATTTCCTAGACTGATACAGGAACCTGAGAATTGTTCTCACCCAAGAAAAGAAACTGTAGGTCCTAGAGCAGCCCATTCTGGAGGCACCTCCTGCCACTGCCTCGCGATCTGACAAAGATGCTTACAAGAAGCATCAAGATGATGCATTAGATGTGTCATGTCTCATGCTCGCGACCATGAACTCTGATCTTCAGAAGCAACACGAGTTCATGAATGCTTATGATATGGTTGAACATCTTCGTCAACTATATCAAGGACAAGCAAGGCACGAGAGATATGAGATCTCTAAGGCATTGTTTCAGTCCAAGATGTAAGATGGGACTCCAGTAGGTCCATATGTACTCAAGATGATTGGGTACATAGAAAACCTACAGAGATTGGGATTCCCACTTGGCCAAGAGCTGGCCACTAACTTGATCTTGCGATCTTTGCCACAAACCTACAATCAATTTGTCATGAATTACAACATGAATGAAATTGATAAGCCATTGTCTGAGATGCTCAGCATGTTGAGAATTGTTGAGCTCAACCTTAAGAAGGGAAAATCTGACTCCATTTTGATGGTGCAAAAGAAGAAAGGCAAGGGCAAGCCTAAAGGTAAGGGAAAGTCCCAAGCCAAGGGAAAAGGCAAAGAACTAAAAACCAAAGGAGGGGTGGCCAAAGAAGGGACTTGCTTCCACTGCAAGGAAGCTGGACACTGGAAGCGTAACTGCAAAGCATACCTGGAAGATCTTAAGAAGAAGATAAGTGAGACTTCTACTTTAGGTATAAATGTTATAGAAGTCAATCTATCTATTTCTTCATCATGGGTATTAGATACCGGATGTGCATCTCACATTTGTACCAATGTGCAGGCGCTGAGAAATAGCAGGACATTGACAAAGGGCGAGGTGGACCTACGAGTAGGCAATGGAGCAAGAGTTGTTGCTGTTGCTGTAGGAACTTATGATCTATCTCTGCCCTCTGGGCTTGTACTAGAACTAGATGAATGTTGTTATGTGTCTACTTTGACTAAGAACATAATTTTGATTTCTTGTTTGTGTTGGGTTTTCAGCACCACGACAAGTGTGTGTTCGAACATGTTTCGTAAACATGTGCACAGCGAAAAAAATAAAAAGCAATAAATCTAATTTATTACATCACACACACCACACGCATGCATAGTACAACATGTGTAGACATAACCATAGTTTCAAATTTTGCAATAAAAGAAAATTTATTTTACGTATACCTGACATATCACATGTAGCGGGAAAGTCATCAATCGGAGCGACCCTCTCTAGAATCGCCTCTATCCGTATCCACGCCGAGTACCTTCGGGATGACTTCACAAAGTCACGAGCCTCATCTTCGTACGAGTCACTAGCCTCGTGTTGAAGACGATGTGATCGAGAGAAGATCACAATCTGAATCAAAATTCGGATTCAAAATCGAGTCTCCAAAACTCGCTTCTCCGGAGAGGTATTCGTCAACCGTTTAACGAATCCTTCGTCCTCCACCTATGAGGATTACCGGAGATTGAATCCCCGATAAAGTTACCGCTGTCGGAGCTCCAAGCGTTGTCCAAACTATGCTCCAACACGAAGGAAACAAGCTATCCAAAAAACTGGACAGCTTGGTGGAGGATGTTGCACCGGCCAAATAAGGAAAGCTAGGTGCTCACCTTGTTGCCGGAACCAAGGAAGATCACCAGAGGGTCGCCGGAGGATCGCCGGAGGATGGCCGGAAGGAGCTTGGACGCCGGTAATAGTTTGGACGGCGGCACAAGGCTGGGCGGCGAGGAACCTTTGGGCGGCGGCAAAGGAGAAGAGAGAGGTTGGGGCGGCAAGACTAGATTAGGTTTTCACAAAACTTTTAAGCCCTATTTTTATAGAGAACAAATTCTCCTAATGGTTATTGGTTCATAACCAAAAAATTGTTAACCTGCTCCATTAATTTAAGTTAAAATAAACCAAACCGATTTAGCCTATTTTAAGTTAAAACGAACCGAACCAATTTTGGTTCATTCGTTTAAAACAAATCAAACCCCTTTGGTTTATTCTCCACCATTGGATTAGAACCAAACCAATTTGGTTCATCCATCATGTCTTCATAAGACACGGCCCATTCACGCTTCCATTGCGACTGAAATAATTTCATGCTCGCTCCTTGTTTGGTCCAACCAAACCTAATTTCTCTCGGTCGAAGAATCTCATTCTCAAGCTCATTTTAAATCCTTCGGATTACGCTCGTTGTGCGTGTGACCAAATAGGTTCTCGGTTTATGTTGGTCATCTATAATTAACCATTAATTATAGAACGATCATGAGTGGCACCTAGTAGTACATCATGATCCCCAATTAACCGAAAAGATCAACGGTTGATCTAGAACTATTTCTGAAACCCTTCAGCAGCTATAATGATTCGTGCCCCATTCCCTTCACTCATCTTATACCCACTTGGTTCAGGACATGGTCTATAGTGTCAGTCCCCACTAGATTGACTATGTCACACCTAGCCCAAGTATCATTTCCTCGTCCTACGGATTCTAGTTACTGCACATGTATCCAAGAGTACCTTACTCTAAACATGTAATGCTTTGGCCAAAGACTTTAGTAATAATTCGATGAGAGAACATGGGTATACATCTCCTCGCAAGGAGTGGTGAATCCTTTATAGGCTATTCAAACACCTTCGATCACTTCTACTTATACCCAATCATCCCGGGTCTATATTTCCTCAGAGATGCTTGCTTAAGATGTCAAAGCATAAGTCTTCATGATCAAGATGACTTGAATACCGCAAGTCAAAGGAACATCGCACTTAAGCTACAGTAAGAACTTCATTGACATATCTATATATGCAGAGAACCATATGAAGTCTTACGGTTGGTCACTCCAATGAACAAGTTACCATAACTAGCATCCACGATTAACTCTGGACATCACAATGTCTCCAACCAGTGAGAATCAGCTGCTTGGATACACCAAGGAGTATACCTCGTGCTAGTCTCGATAGAATTGATGTTGTCCAAATCCATCAATTCATCGACTAGGGATAATTCTGATATATCATAATTACACATGTAGAGATACTCACTAGTTATGATCCAATCATAAATTCTCTCATGTTGTGTATCGTATCGTGGACATTCAGTAAATGAGTTTAAGATCTAATCAAATACATGAAAACATGTATACTCAAATAGTGAATCTTCATTTATCATATAAATGGTTCAAACATAAGGCGATTGCCTTAGGACATCTCTCATATATTACTAATAGTTTGGACAAGAAAGGATTTACATTTATAATAAAAAACAAATGTTATTCAGTTTATTTAAATGATATGTTCTATTGTAGTGCACCTCTAATGAACGGACTCTACTTTCTAGACTTAGAGAGCCCCATCTATAACATAAGTACCAAAAGGTTCAAGTCAAATGAGTTGAACCAAACCTATCTATGGCATTGTCGCTTAGGTCATATAAATGAGAGTCGCTTATCTCAGCTCCATAAGGATGGGCTGCTGGACTCATTTGATTTTGAATCATATGAGACATGCAAGTCTTGCCTTTTGGGCAAGATGACCAAGACTCCCTTTAGTTGACACAGCGAAAGAGCAACAGACTTGTTAGGACTTATACATAGTGATGTATGTGGCCCTTTCAATGTTGCTGCTAGAGGTGGTTACAGGTACTTCATTACATTTACTGTTGACTTCAGTAGATATGGTTATGTGTATCTCATGAAACATAAATCAGAATCCTTTTAAAAGTTCAAAGAATTCAAGAATAAAGTACAAAACCAGCTTGGCAAGAGTATTAAGATACTTTAATCAAATCGAGGTGGTGAATACCTTAGCCATGAGTTTCATGACTATCTAGCTGAGTGTGGGATTCTATCCCAACTCACTCCTCCTAAAACACCACAGTGAAATGGTGTATCCAAAAGGATGAATCGTACCCTATTAGATATGGTACGATCTATGATGAGTCACACAGATCTTCCTATATCCTTTTGGGGATATGCTCTAGACACAGCAGCCTTCACACTTAACCATGTACCATCCAAGGCTGTGATAAAGACATCATATACGATATGGACAGGGAGAAATCCTAAGATGTCTTTCATGAGGATTTGGGATTGTGAGGCTTATGTTCGATGTCAAGTCTCAGACAAACTGGGACCCAAATCCGATAAGTGTTATTTTGTTAGATATACCAAGGAGACGAAGGGATATTACTTCTACATTTCCAGTCAGCACAAAGTGTTTGTGGCAAAGAATGGGGTTTTTCTAGAAAGGGATTTTATTTCTAGAAAAACTAGTGGGAGTATGTTCGATCTTGAAGAAATTCAAGATAAGGATCATAGCACTGAGGCCTTGATGGAGGTTGAATAGGAACCATAATGTGTTGGGTGTGATGAGATTGTTGCACAAAGAGTTGTGGAACAACCACCTGTTCAGGTATACCTACCTCTTCGCAGGTCTGATAGGGTACGTCGTCAGCTTGAGAGATACTCATTTTTCTTGTCTGACCATGATGACGTTATGCTCATTGAGAATGAGCCTACCTCCTATCAGGAAGCTGTGATGAGCCCAGATTCTAAGAAATGGCTAGAGGCCATGAGATCCGAGATGGAATCCATGTACACCAACCAAGTATGGACTTTGGTTGATCCACCTGAGGGCGTCAAACCCATTGGGTGTAAGTGGGTCTTTAAGAGAAAGACTGACATGGATGGACTTACGCATACCTATAAGGGTCGATTGGTGGCTAAAGGTTTCAAGCAAATTCATGGTATTGACTATGATAAAACCTTTTCTCCAGTGGCGATGTTTAAGTCCATTCGGATCATGCTTGCTATTGCAGCATATCACTATTATGAGATCTGGCAGATGGATGTCAAAACTGCATTTCTGAATGGAAACTTGTTCGAGGATGTGTACATGACACAGCCTGAGGGTTTTGTGGATCGACAGCATACTGGGAAAGTATGCAAGCTGCAAAGGTCCATTTATAGGCTAAAGCAAGCTTCTCGGAGCTGGAATCTTCGATTCGATGATGTGATCAAACAGTTTGGTTTCATCAAGAATGAAGATGAACCCTGTGTCTACAAGAGGGTTAATGGGAACACATTTGTCTTCCTTGTATTATATGTCGATGACATACTACTCATTGGGAATGACATCCCTTCGCTACAGTCTGTGAAGACTTGGCTGAGGACGTGCTTCTCAATGAAGGACTTAGGTGAAGCAGCCTGTATTCTAGGCATCAAGATCTATAGAGATAGATCTAAGAGATTGCTTGGCCTAAGTCAGAGTACATATATTGACACGATTTTACTACGGTTTTCTATGCAGAATTCCAAGAAAGGACTTCTGTCGATGTCACATGGTGTGAGTCTTTCGAAGACTCAAAGTCCCTCTTCTAGAGAGGAGAGAGACCACATGGATAAGATCCCTTATGCATCTGCTATAGGATCTATCATGTACGCCATGCTATGTACTCATTTTGATGTCTCATATGCTTTGAGCATGACGAGTAGATACCAGTCAGATCTAGGTGAGCGTCACTGGATAGCAGTCAAGAATATTTTTAAGTACTTGAGAATCACTAAAGAATATTTTTTGATATTTGGAGGCGATGAGGAGCTAGTTGTAAAGGGTTACAACGATGCCAGCTTCCAAACTGACCAGGATGATTATAGATCACAGTCAGGGTTCGTGTTTTGCTTGAATGGTGGCGCTGTGAGCTAGAAGAGTTCGAAGCAGGACACAGTTGTTGATTCTACAATAGAGGTCAAGTATATTGCTGTATCAGAGGTAGCAAAGGAGGCAGTTTGGATCCGCAAGTTCATTACTGAGCTTGGAGTGGTTCCTAGCATAGCAGATCCTATAGAGCTCTATTGTGACAACAATGGAGCGATTGCGCTGGCTAAGGAACCTTGCTCACACCAGCGGACCAAACACATACTACGGCGCTTCCATCTCATTCGAGAGATTATCGATAGAGGAGATGTGAAGATTTGCATAGTACCCACAGAGGCTAACATCGCAGATCCCTTGACCAAGGCTTTGGTACAGAAAAAGCATGATGGTCACACTAGGTCATTGGATATTAGATACTACGGTGATTGGCACTAGTGCTAGTGGGAGAATGTTAGTTAAAGCCCTAGAGACAATCATGTGATGATTATTGTATGGACTTTATTGTATCATATTCCTATTTATAAAATGCATGGTTATTATATTTACTTGTATTGGTGTCAAATAACTAAGTATAATAACGTCCTTGAGTAGAAGGTTCTTATCTATATCAATCGATTGGTTGAATCGATAATGAGATGATATAGAGAACACTACTCTTAATCATTTCTAGTCAAGTATTAACATTCAAGGACAATGTTAATGCGTAGAGACTAGCATGTAGGTCAACTCGATGACTTGATCTCACAAGTCATGGATATGAGATATCAAGTTGACACATGGGTATGCATTGGAGAATGTATACTGAATGACCCGCCATGAGAAAGTATCATGGATCGTTATATGAGTATCATATACTTTCTCATGTGACAATTAGTCCTTGGACCTGAAGTCACCATGCTTCACTACATAAGGAGTTACATACTTTGGCTTCGTCAAACGTCACTCGTAAATGGGTGGACTATAAAGGTGATTACTGGGTATGTAACAAATTATGCGAAGGGATGTAAATGATGTAGATAGGATTTATCCCTCCTATATGACGGGAGTGACATCGTTATTCTTGATAGAGTGAGACCACAAAGTGCATGGCCATGCCCAAATGAGTCAATATGAGATATTGAGCTCATTTGATTAGAGTGAGTATATAGATTGTACCGAGGATGACACGGTCTATGCCTCAATTGGTCAATCTAGATGTTAAGGATAGATGTACATTATCACATATTGTGAGAGTCACAATTAGTAGTCACAAAGGTAATGTTGGAGCTCAACATTCTTGTAACTTGGGTAGCAATGATGTGTTGCTAGATACCGCTCATTGCTTATGTTCCTAAATCGGTTTAGGGGCATTGCAAATATTACAAGAACCTATAGGGTCACACACAAAGGGCAATTAGATGGAGATTAGATTCATATGATGAACCATGAGGATTAGGTTCAAGGGATGAACCAAATTTGATTAAGAGTAATCCAAATTAGACTAATTGAGTTAGACTCAATTTGATTCAAGTGTTGAATGAGTCTAATTTAGATTTGATTCATTAAGTCAATTTATATTAATGAATAGAGATTCATTAAATCAAATTGACTTGAATCAAGTGGTTAGATTTGATCAACCATGGGAGATAAGAGGTCAAGTTTGACTTGACTTGAGAGGGAAGATGAATGGTCAATTTTGACTTGACCAATTGTCATGTCATGGTGACTTGGCATGGGGGGTGGCCAATGATGATGTTCCATATCATCATGGACTTATCATGGGGTGCCACCTCATGAGGGAGACCAAGAGACATTGGCTCTTGGAGTTACATGCATGCATGTCACCCCCCCCCCCTCCATGAAGTGGCCGGCCACTTTGATGGTGAGCATGAGTGTGAAGTTATTTTTGTGTAACTTCATCATCTTCTTCCTTGGTTCTTCCTCTCTTGCTCTCCCAATCCTCCATTGCTGAGACTATCAAGGAGTGCTAGCACACTCAAGATTGTATTTTCTCCACCTATTTCTTGTGTGGATACCAATAGAGGAGTGTACACTTGACACTCTCGAGTTCCGGCGATCCGTTTGGACGAGCGGGATAAGTGAAGGACATCGCTTCAAGGGTAATTTCTTATCATGTAGATCTAGACTAGATCTAAAGGTTTTTAACACATACATGTAATTTTTGTTATACTTCGCACAGATCTGTGGTCGGGCTTCCGAGGTTTCTACAATGCAAAAAGCGGTTTTTGCAGCTCGGAAAGTCCAACAGCCAACAAGGGGAAGAAGAAGAAGATAGGGACGCCCTCCTCATTCGATGAAGCATCCTCATCATCTTCCATGAATAGCAATGAAGATGCTTATATGGTAAGGAAGGTAAGGCGTGCCTTAAGAAATTTAAAATTTAACAAATCTTATGATAGGAGAAGGCACCAGAGAAAGATAATATGCTATAATTGTCAACAAGAGGGACATGTTAGGATCTTTGTAATGGCTAGAGGGGGGGGGTGATTAGCCTTTCTTCGTTTCTACAAAAACGTTAGCAGAAGCAATACAAATATAAACACAAATAAGAACAAGAAACAAAGCTAACACCCGATGTACGTGGTTCAGAGATGACGCTCCTACTCCATGGTAATCCGTAAGGTGGATTAGTCCTAGCCAAGCTTCACTATATCCTCCTTTGGATAAACCAAGGTGGAGAAACCTTGTTTACAATGCTCTCCTCTTCTTTACAATGATGGAAGATTAAAATCTAGAGAAGAGGAGGTTTAGAATCACTAAAGCACTTGGGAAAGCTTGGTGAGCACAAGGGTGTAGCTAGGAATGAGAGCACTAGCTTCACCAAGCTCCCCAAGGCCCCTTCTTATAGAAGAGGGGTTGTTTTTCCCTCGTTCGGATCACCGACCGATGCTTACCATCACGATCGCCACCGGCCAACCCGCTCAACCAGCAGATCCGTGGAGATTTATAGACGCAATTTCCAACGGCCAAGTGATCAGTCGACTGATCCCTCCATCAGTCGACTGATGGAGTGATCAGTCGAGTGATCGTAGGCCGCAGTCGAGTACAACTACATTTTGTGCTCATTTTTGCGCTGATCGCGATCGTTGATCGGCTGCGGACTAATTGCAACATCACCGATCACATCTAAAGTAGTCGATCGATGGTCGTGGTTTCACCGACTCGAGCACTGACCGGGCCGATCGATACATCGTATCGATCGATACTCATCAAGTATGAGTAATTCACACTTGATTTTACACCCTATACCTACTCAAGCTTCTAGCTTTTCATTAAGCCTTGCGCCTCCAGGATCCCTCCGAGTCCGCGACTTGTTCATCCTTTGCGCTTTGCTTCCAAGAGCTTCCTTCAGTTTCGTCATATCTTGGGTTGTCAAATGCTTGGACATTACGCCGCCAAGACTACAAGCTTGGACTTATGCTGCCAAGACCTTACTTTGGACTTCCTTTGCCAAGGTTCACTTGGACTTTACGTTGCCAAGACTACAAGCTTGGTCTTACGCTGCCAAGTCCATCCCTTGGACTTCCTTTGCCAAGATCATACTTGGTCTTCCTTTGCCAAGGTTCACTTGGACTTTACGCTGCCAAGACTATAAGCTTGGTCTTATGCTGCCAAGTCCGTCCCTTGGACTTTCCTTGCCAAGATCATACTTGGACTTCTCTTTTACCAAGTCTTCATCCTTGGATTTTCCTGTCACTTAAACATATTCGCAATTAAATCACAAAGCATTGCCTAACTTAGATGATTATCCAAACATCAAAACATATAAATGCTTGGAGCATTGTTGCACCAACAATCTCCCCCTTTTTGATGTTTGACAATCATTTAAGTTAGGTCTTTTAAAGATACACATGTAATCATATTTTCAATTCTAACTTAAACATTCCTTCTCCCCCTTTGACATACATCAAAAAGAGAAGGATTCATAAATGAAAGAATTAACATTGTTGTATCTTGGACTAAGGTATAAGATTGATATTAAGCTCCCCCTTAATCCAAGATATGCCTCATGATGTGTAAATAATATTTGAAGCAAAGCATAACAAAAATTCAAAAATTAAGTCCTAACTTTGCACCAACAATATGGAAGTTTGGGGATGAAAAAGATATAATTTATGAAACTCTCCCTAAAATATTGCAGTAAACAGTCCTAAAACTTCCTTTATACTCAATATTATCATACTATAGTTTTAGGATATCAAGGATACACTAAATATCAGAAAATGGAGCTAATTATCAGAAAACATAGTGTATCAGTCGACTGGTTTCTGAACCAGTCGACTGATATGCCTGAAATCGAAATTTCAACCTTTTCAGCCCAACTTCAGAAATGCGTTAGAAATTCTAGAAATCTCGAAAAATCACGAAATTTTGCGTACACATTTCTGAAATCATACTTTATTAAGTAAAAATAGTTTGAAAAATATATGTTTTCCATATTTCAAGATTGATACAAACTTGGAACCTATCAAAAGTTCTAAAGATTTTGCAAACTTTGTATCACTTTTGTGTTCCACTTGAAAACTGTTTTTCAAAATATGATGAATATAGTTTAAAATATATATGATTTGGAATTTCCAACCATGTTCTTAGAGCTATGTATCCATTACTTGAATACAAGCCTTCCCAATGATTGGTTCATAAGGTATTCATGTCTCTAGGTGTGTCATTGGCTCATAGTAATGCATCATAACAAGCATGATGAGCCAAGTACACCTTCCCTATCATCTCACATATTTCTAAGTGTCTTAATACAAAAATCAAGGTTTCTTAAGGCTTTTGTGAGATGCATCAAGGTATAAGGCTAACATATGAATATAGGATCATGCAAACCTAGACTTTTACTCTACAAAGCACATACCAAGCTCTCTCCTTAATGATAAAAATTCGGTTTCGGGAAGAGCTTTGGTGAAGATATCGGCAAGGTTAGACTTAGATTCTACATAATTAAGTTCAATGTCCCCTCTTGCCACATGATCTCTTATAAAGTGATGTTTCACTTCAATGTGCTTGGTCCTAGAGTGATGTACCGGATTTTTGGTCAAGTTGATGGTACTCACATTGTCACAATAAACTTTAATGTTAGAGTAGTGTAGCTCATAGTACACAAGAGTATGTCTCATCCAAAGTAATTGAGCTACCCAACCACCCATAGCCACATATTCGGCTTCGGTGGTTGATAAAGCAACAAAATGTTGCTTCCTACTACTCCAACTAACTAGGGAGGATCCAAGAAATTGGCATCCACCACTAGTACTCTTCCTATCCAATTTGCAACCGGCATAATCGGAATCGGTATAACCAAGAAACTCAAAAGACCTAGTCCTAGGATACCAAAGTCCTACATTTAGGGTGCCTTTAATATATCTTAAAATTCTCTTAACGGCTACTAAATGTGATTCTTTGGCACAAGATTGGTATCTTGCACACATACCTACCACAAATAAGATATCGGGTCTACTAGCGGTTAGGTATAGTAGGCTACCAATCATACTCCTATAAAGTTTAAGATCAATTGATTTACCATCATGATCACTATCTATTCTAGTGCTAGTGGCCATAGGAGTGGTTACAATTTTCGCATTTTCCAAACCAAATTTCTTGATCATTTCATTTGCATATTTGGTTTGATAAATATGAATACCTTCATTGGTTTGTTTGACTTGTAACCCTAGGAAAAAGTTAAGCTCTCCAACTATACTCATTTCAAATTCATTCTCCATGTTTTTTATAAAGTCTTGAAGAAGATCATCATTTGTTGACCCAAAAATAATGTCATCAACATATATTTGGGCTATAAAAATGTCCTTTAATGTTGACTTTATAAACAAGGTTTGATCTACTTGGCCTCTCCTAAAATCCTTAGAAATTAAGAAGGATGACAATCTTTCATACCATACCCGGGGAGCTTGTTTTAACCCATATAATGCTTTCCTAAGCTTATATACGTGGTTTGGATAATCTATGTTCTCAAACCCGAGTGATTGCTCTACATATACTTCCTCCTTAATATAACCATTTAAGAATGCCGATTTAACATCCATTTGGTAAAGTTTAAATCCCATATTAGAAGCATATCCTAAGAGAATTCTATTAGATTCTAATCTAGCAACTGGGGCATAAGTCTCATCATAGTCAAGCCCCTCAACTTGATTGAATCCCCTAGCAACCAACCTAGCCTTATTTCTAGTGATATTCCTTGGTCATCTAGTTTATTCCTAAAGACCCATCTTGTAGTAATTATGGTGCTATCATTGGGTCTAGGTACTAACTTGTTAGTTAAAGCCCTAGAACCAATCATGTGATGGTTGAATAGGGAACATTTTGTATCATATTCTATAAAGGCAAAGGATTGGTTATTATATTTACATCTTGCTTGTGCCAGCTAATTTAAATATAATAATGCCCTAGAAAAGTAGGTTCTTATCTACAGCACATCAATTGGCAGAATTGATTATGAGAGGCTGTAGAGAACACTTTCCTAAATGTTCCTAGTCGAGTATTAATATGCAAGGGCAATATTAATACATAAAGACTAGCATGTAGGTCAATTGATAACTTGATCTCACAAGTCATGGATATATGATATCAAGTTGACACATGGGTATATATTGGAGAATATATACTGAACTGACCCGCCATGAGAAAGTTTCATGGATCGTTATATGAGTGTCATAAACTTTCTCATGTGACTATTGGTATGAATAGTCCTTAGACCTGAAGACACTACGGTTCCCTACATAAGGAGTTATGTACTTTGGTATCGTCAAACGTCACCCGTAACAGGGTGGACCATAAAGGCGATTACTGGGTATGTAACAAATTATGCGGAGGGATGTGAGTGATGTAGATGATCTATCCTCTCATATGACGAAGTGATATCGTGTGGGCCCCTTGATTGAGTAGAACTACTAAAACGCATGGCCATGCTCGAATGAGTCAATATGAGATATTGAGCTCATTTGTTTGAGTTAGTTTATCGAGGATCAAGAAACACATAGATTGATCGAGGATGACATTTCCACCACCTCATTGATCAACTGATATCAAGGATAGAAGGACACGGTACCCTATATTATAGTAGTCACGGAAAAGGTTAGTCGGATCTTGACTTATCTCAGAAACTTGGGTAGCAATGATGTATTGCTAGATGCTCTTTTCATTGTGTATCTAAAAGAGTTTAGGTCCACCGCCAACGTATGAGAGCCTATAGGGTCACACACAAAGAGCATGATAATTAGAGGAATTAGAGTATTCTAGTTTGACTAGAATAAATTGGGAATAAGCTTAAGTACAAAATGGTTTTTGGACTTTAAGCTTAATGAGAATTTTAGCTAATTGATTTAATGAGATTAATTCAATATGTTACCTTATTGATTTAATAAGATTAATTCAATATGATAACATAAGCTTAATTGAATTAATAAGATTAATTCAACATGCATGAAAGCCACATAAGAATGCCACATAAGCATGCCACCTAAGCATCCACGTAAGCATCCACCTAAGCTAGATGAGGTGGAAGAAGACAAATTGGTTTTTGTCTCCTTAAGTGGCCGGCCAAACAAGGATATGTCTCAATGCAATGGATTGCATTGAATGTGTGGAGGTGAAAGGGTTTTTCCAACCCTATAAAAGACACCCTAAGTGGCCGGCCAAATAGAGGATTGGCTTTTGTTGTTGGTGGAAGCTTTGGTTGTGTTAGTGGTGAGAAAGCTTGGTGGAAGCTTTAGTTGTGTGGGTTTGTGAGTGTAGGCTAGCAAGAAGAGGAGTCTTCTTCTTCCTTTCTCCTTTTCCCTCTCTTCCTCTCCTTTAGGGACTTCTCTAGCAAGAAGTAAAGGAGAGCTCTTCTAGTTTTCCTTTTGTGAGACAAGAGCGTGCTCGTGTGGATACGTATAGAGGCACGGACACTTGAACGTGATAAAGATCCAACAAACCGAAAGGAAAAGCGGGATTAACAAGGGCACGCAACAAAGGTAATCCTCTCCTATAAGATAGGTTTGGTTTAGAGAAATTTATTTTATACGAGTTTGCTTTCGCATGGATCACTTGGAAGGGATCCTATTTTCCGTTGCGCATATGCCATTTGGCATACGAGATTTTCCTACATAACTCCCATACTTGACTCCTCTCAAATTAAGCCAATTCATCTTTCATTGCCAAAATCCAATCCGGATCATGTAATGCATCATTGATCGATTTAGGCTCAATTTATGAAATAAGAGCAACTTGACTAGTAGGAGCCCTATGAAATGACCTAGTTCTTACTCCTTGAGATAGATCTCCTACTACTTGGTCAAGTGGATGATCTTGATGAATTCTTAGGTTTCTAGAAGGGGTTTCAAATTGATCATTGTTATCTTCCACCCTTCTTTCATCATCGGAATCTCCTCTTCCTCCCCCTTGATCATTACCCCTTATGGTCAAATTTTGAAGTTTTTGGGTAATGTCTTGATTATTGTCATTAATATCCTTATCAATGGAGGACTTTCTAGGGTAGGTACTAGTGGTTTCATCAAATTGAACATTAGAGGACTCCTCAATCCCTTGGGTTCTCTTATTGTAGACTCTATATCCTCTACTTGTGGATGAGTATCCAACTAGGATTCCCTCATCCGCTTTGGATTCAAATTTTCCTAAGTTATCTTTGGTGTTTAGAATATAAACTTTACATCCAAAGACTTTGAAATAATGAATTGTGGGAATAGTCCCATTCCATAATTCAAATGGTGTCTTTCCTAAAAACCTATGAATTTGAACCCTATTTTGGATATAGCAAATTAACCAATCTAGGTAGAGAATATGCATTAAGCATAATCCTAGCCGCCTCTTGTAGGGCACGATTTCTCCTTTCCACCACCCCATTTTGTTGGGGTGTTCTAGGACAAGAGAACTCATGCTTGTACCCTTTCTCTAAATAAAATTGTGAAAATTTAGAATTCTCAAATTCACCACCATGATCACTACGGATCCGGTTGATTTTGAGACTCTTTTCATTTTCAACCCTTTTACTAAATCCTATGATTATTTCTAAGGTATAATCCTTATGTTTCATAAAATATACCCAAGTATACCTAGAAAAGTCATCTACTATTACTAAACAATATTTGTTACCATTTAAAGAAGGAGTACTATGGCAATCAAATAAGTCAAGATGCAATAGTTCTAATGGTAAGGAAGTATTAGTTAAGGTTTTACCTTTGTGTGATGCTTTTGTTTGTTTTCCTTCTTAGCATGCATCACACATTTTGTTCTTGACATACTTGATCTTTGGTAGCCCTTTTACCAACTCCATCTTGGCTACCTTGGCTATGTTTTTCATGTTGATGTGCCCCAATCTCCTATGCCATAGCCAACTTTCTTCTTCTTTTGCAACAAGACACTTAGTAGAAATGTTAGAAGCATATGAAAGATCAACATAATAGATATTTGATTTCCTATATCCAACTAACATACAATCATTTAATTCCTTGTGTCTAATCATGCATTTAGAGGATTCAAAAGAGACATGATAGTTTGCATCACAAAGTTGACTAACACTTAATAAATTAAATTTCATATTTTCAACTACTAAAACTTTGTGAATGACAATTTTGGGGGATACCTCAATTGTACCTCTACCTAATATCTTGAGTTTTCCACTATTTCCAAAAGACACCGCTCCCTTCTTCACATACTTAATTGTGGAGAATTTGCTCACATCCCCGGTCATATGTGTTGAGCAACCGCTATCCACAATCCACATACCTTGCTCTCCTACCTAAATCACATGAAAAACACAAGCTTTTGGTACCCAAATATTTGGACTGGTAACATTAAGTAAAAACTTCTTAGGTACCCATGCTTTCTTGACTTACCCTTAATGGTTGCTTTCCTATTAATCAATGAAATATAAGCAACTTCTTTTTCCTTTGACTTATATCCTAAACCGGCCTTGTTGTAAACGGCTCTTTGTTGACTAAGGATCATATCAAGATATTTTGAGCCATTTGAAAATTTCTCTAAACATGCTTTTAATTCACTAACCTCATCCTTAAGTTTGTCATTCTCTTCCTTAAGCATGCAAGAATCAACATGTGAAGGTTTTTCATTCCTAATGGCCTTTAGTTCTACCTTCATGCTCTTAACCTTAGATTTAGACTTATCTAGAGCTTCTTTAAGATAGGCAATTGATTTATAAAGAAGCTTAACTTTGGGAGAGTTCATTACCTCATCGTCACTAGATGACGATTCAGCACTTGAAGACTCTTCTCCTTGGCTTGATGTACCGGAGTCATCTTCTTGGGCCATGAGCGCTACATGGCGTGTGATGTGGCAAAGCTCATCATCATCGGAGGAATCTTCAACACTTGGTGTGTCCCATGTGGTTTGAGCCACCAAGGCCTCCTTCTTCTTCTTCTCCTTCTTGTCATTCTTTTTCTTTTCTTTTTCCTCCTTCTTCTTTAGCTCCGGGCAATTTGGCTTTATGTGCCCATTCTTATTACAAGCATGGCAAATCACATTATTATTAAAATTTGAATTACCACTAATTTTACCTCTTGAAGAATGAGACCCCTTCCTTGCTTCTCTATTCTTGAACTCCTTTGATTTTCTATAGAGTTTCTTGACAAAGTTGGCCATCTCACTAGAAGAGTCTCCATCACTACTTGAATCACTCTCCAACTCGGATGATGATGACACTTCTTTTCTTTCTTTCTTCTTCTTTTCTTTCTTCTCAACAAATAGAGCTAAACCCTTTTCCTTAGAAGACATGTTAGTTTGCTCATGCAATTCAAACTCACAAAATAATTCATCAATTTTAATTTGAGAAAGATCCCTAGTTACTTTAATAGCATCAACTATAGAAGTCCATAGAGAATTTCTAGGAAATGCTTGAAGTATGTATCTTACCAAATCCCGGTTGTCAACTCGCTCACCTATGATATGGAGTCCATTCACAATCTCCTTGAACCTTCCATGCATTTGACTTACGGTTTCATGCATCTTCATTTGGAAGGCTTGAAGTTTTCCAATTAGCAAGTCCTTCTTGGCCCTCTTTGACTCCTTGGATCCTTCATTTAGCTCAATGAACTTTTCCCATAGCTCCTTGGCGGATTCGAAAGGGCCTACCTTGTTGAGTTGCTCCATGGTAATACCGCATTGAATGGTGAGTACCGCCATTGCATTTGATTCGAATCTCCTATTCATTTCCCTTGTCCAATCCTTGCTTGGAATAGGATTCCCATGTTTGTCCACCGGTTCCTCGAAGCCATCTACAATGCTATGCCAAATTTCAATATTACTAATTAGATAGTACTTCATCCTACCTTTCCAATATGCAAAATGACTCCCATCGAAGAGTGGTGGCTTGGCGGTGCTATATCCCTCTTGAAGAGCCATTGATGCCTTGGTTGATGGTGAAATCTTCCAAGCTATTTGGGCTCTGATACCACTTGTTAGGATCTTTGTAATGGCTAGAGGGGGGGTGATTAGCCATTCTTCATTTCTACAAAAATGTTAGCGGAAGCAATACAAATATAAACACAAATAAGAACAAGAAACAAAGCTAACACCCGATGTACGTGGTTCGGAGATGATGCTCCTACTCCACGGTGATCCGTAAGGTGGATTAGTCCTAGCCAAGCTTCACTATATCCTCCTTTGAATGAACCATGGTGGAGAAACCTTGTTTACAATGCTCTCCTCTTCTTTACAATGATGGAAGATTAAAAGCTAGAGAAGAGGAGGTTTAGAATCACTAAAGCACTTGGGAAAGCTTGGTGAGCACAAGGGTGTAGCTAGGAATGAGAGCACTAGCTTCACCAAGCTCCCCAAGGCCCCTTCTTATAGAAGAGGGGTTGTTTTTCCCGTTGGGCTTCGATCAGTCGACTGATGCTTACCATCACGATCGCCGCTTGCCAACCAGCTCGAACCAGCAGATCCGTGGAGATTCGTAGCCGCAATTTCCAATGGCCAAGTGATTAGTCGACTGATCCCTTCATCAGTCGACTGATGGAGTGATCAGTCGAGTGATCGTAGGCCGCAGTCGAGTGCGACTACATTCTGTGCTCATTTTTGCGCTGATCAGTCGACTGCCACTGTTGGCAGTCGACTGATTGCAACATCAGTCGACTGCCACTGCCAAAGCAGTCGACTGATGGTCAGGGTTTCACCCTGACTCAGTCGAGCACCTGACCAGTCGACTGATACATCATATCAGTCGACTGATACTCATCAAGTATGAGTAATTCACACTTGATTTTATACCCTAGACCTAGACTCAACCTTCTAGCTCCTCATTAAGCCTTGCGCCTCCAGGATCCCTCCGAGTCCGCGACTTGTTCATCCTTTGCGCTTTGCTTCCAAGAGCTTCCTTCGGTTTCGTCATATCTTGCATTGCCAAATGCTTGGACTTTACGCCGCCAAGACTACAAGCTTGGACTTATGGTGCCAAGACCTTACATTGGACTTCCTTTGCCAAGGTTCACTTGGACTTTACGCTGCCAAGACTACAAGCTTGGTCTTACGCTGCCAAGTCCATCCCTTGGACTTCCTTTGCCAAGATCATACTTGGTCTTCCTTTGCCAAGGTTCACTTGGACTTTACGCTGCCAAGACTACAAGCTTGGTCTTATGCTGCCAAGTCTGTCCCTTGGACTTTCCTTGCCAAGATCATACTTGGACTTCTCTTTTACCAAGTCTTCATCCTTGGATTTTCCTGTCACTTAAACATATTCGCAATTAGATCACAAAGCATTTCCTAACTTAGATGATTATCAAAACATCAAAACATATAAATGCTTGGAGCATTGTTGCACCAACAGGACACATAAGAGATGATTGTCCCCTCTTGAACAAGAGCAAAGAAGAAAGGAGGAGAAAAGAAGAAATTAAGAAGGGGAGCAAGAAGAAGGAATAAGAGAAGAAGGCCAAAGAAAAAGGGAAGGCCAAAGCACTCAAGGCAAGGAAATGGGATGATCCTTCCTCATCATCATCATCGGAGGAAGAAAATGCTTTTGTCACAAACCTTGCATTGATGGCATTTGATGATCTAGACTCTTCCTTCTCCGAGCAAGAATAATCAAGCACAAGTGAGAAGAGATCTAGTGAAGGGGGAGGCTCATCATCATCCTCTTCATCCGAAGAAGAAGACATGAAAACTATGGTAACAAATCTAACTCCCAAGAAAATAGTTTCGATGATTTCTAGCTTAACTAGGGATTTATTTAGGGCCAAAAAGAAAAATAAGAGCATGCTAGATCAAATTAAGGCCCTAGAAAATAAATTAGAACAAGCATGTTTAAATGTTAATGATGATGATACATGCTCACATGAAAATTACATGCCTTTTGATGTTAATGATGCATGCATTGAGGAGAATAGGGCTTTAAGGGAAAAGGTAGATCATTTAGCCAAGGCCCTAGAAAAATTCACCATTGGCTCCAACACCCTTAATATGATTATAGGGAGCCAAAGGGCAAGCTTCAATAGGAAAGGCCTAGGATATAAGGGAAAGACTAATGAAAAGGCCTATAAATGTTTGATTGCTAGGGGTCAAGCCAAGAACAAGACAATAGCTAGAAAATGGATCCCTAAGGAATTTTTAGTGAACCCTATAGGAAAGAACTTGTATTGGACTCCTAAATCCATCCTTAAGGGTTAGAAAACCCTAGGATAGTCAACCACAAGGATTTTACTTATATCATATTATTTGGTTGACTTAGGATGATCGGGACTAATTTTTTGAAATAGTGTTGGGTGATGATAATGCACTCATAAATAGTTTAAATCATGATTTAGGTGATATTTGACTTATTATCATGTTTTTATACCTAATGCATGATTACAAATTCATTGATACATGTGTTTATGATCATAATGAGAAATTAATGCATATATGTGTTTATGATCATGTGGTATGTTAGAGTGATACTTAGCCTTGGGTAGAATTGCATGAATTTGAAGGTTAAGTACATAAATACCTTTAGGAACATCTCACACTCACCATAAGGCTAACTTTGATTGAAAACATAGCATGGGTGAGATGAAAGGATGATACAAATGGTCCACTAATGCTTATGGTATTTAAATGGTCATTTTAAGTATCAAAATAGTAATAATAGACCAATCATGGGGAAAGCATATGTTTAATTCATAGACATATTGCCCAAAGATCATGGTTGGATATTTCAAATGATTTTAAAACCATTTTATGCTTTTCAAATAGTGAGTTCATGTTTTTAAAAGTTACAAGGCAAAACTAGTTTTAAAAGTGGATACAAAGTTTAGATATTTTTGTAACTTTTGAGTTTTTTCCTAACTTTCAAAAATAAAATGATTTTTCATAAAAAAAAATTCACTGATAAAGGAACTCACAAGAAATATGTATTTCAAATTTCATAATTTTTTGAATTTCCTAGAATTTTTAACGCATTTCTGAAATTGAATTTTGAAAATCAGAAAACTTGAAATTTACATGCCAGTCGACTGGTGTACTGTGCACGAGCACAGTAACCTGATTTTATCAGGTTTTATTTGATTTTTGAGTATTTTTCTTCCTTAGACTTGATGCCTTGATAACATTTGGATAATGTTTTTGATGGTGTCAAAGGGGGAGAATTGATAGGTTTAAGTTAATCATGCTAAAAGGGAAATTTTAGCATGTCTTAAGGGGGAGTTGCATGTTTAAGGGGGAGTTGTTATACTCATGTTTTTACTTACATGCTTTCCTTGCTTATGTTTATTGTTATTTGTTTACCTAACTTAAACAGATTGCCACACATCAAAAAGGGGAAGATTATTAGGGCAATCAACCCGTGATATGGTTTTGATGTGTGTGGCAAAGGGTTTAAGTTAGGCTGATTGGATTTGATATGTGCGTTGGAGTCTTGCAGGACTTAGTAATTCGCACATGGAGCTTTGGCAAGATCACCAACTCACAACCTCGTGCTTGAGTCGGCGAAGGAGCATTGCAGAGTCGTGCACTTGATGCATCCGAGGGACCGCCGGATGAGATGACTTGAAGCAAAGCCAAGGAAGCAGACTTCGAGGGCAAGAGACGCAAAGGAGCATTGTATGCACTTGATGCATCCGAGGGACCGTCGGACGAGATGACTTGAAGCGAAGCCAAGGAAGCAGACTTCGAGGGCAAGAGACGCGAAGGAGCATTGTAGAGTCGTTCACTTGATGCTGCCGAGGGACATGGTCGTGAATGAAGAGAGCTTCGGCGAGGGACTTCAAGTGAGATGAGAGAATGAGTGAAATGTAAGTAGCTCATTAGGTGAACTTGGTTGAATGGCTGAGTGTCGGAGGCTCGACCGCAAGGTTTGAGGTTTACCCGACCGTCGGACTCTCAAACAGATGTTAAGTTTGAGGTTTACCTGGCATCAATCGACTGCCATGTCATGGCAGTCGACTGCTCCAAGTTGATCATGGATCGACTAGTGTTTGGCTGAGGAACCATGTCGATCAGTCGATTGATTAAGGGAAGCAGTCGACTGATCGCACTGTGCACGGGCACAGAAGCTAGTCGTCACTCGACTGGGAGTCGACATCAGTCGACTGATGATACCATTAGTCTGTTGGTGCAATCGGCCCAGGTCACGATTGACCAGGACTCGAGTTTGACTCGAGTGATGTTTTGATGTTCGACAAAAATATATGACAATGTAATTGTCATTTGGTAAAGTCCAAGTCTTGAGTACTTGGCATGGAAAGTCCAAGTGGGACACTTGGCACATGAAAAGTCCAAGCATGGTCTTGGCATTTGAGAAGTCCAACATGGGTTGGCAAGGGAAGTCCAAGCATGGGTCTTGGCATGGAAAGTCCAAACATGGTCTTGGCATGGAAAGTCCAACATGGGTTGGCAAGGGAAGTCCAAGCATGGGTCTTGGCATGGAAAGTCCAAGCATGGTCTTGGCATGGAAAGTCAAACATGGGTTGGCAAGGGAAAGTCCAAGCTTGAGCCTTGGCATTTGAGAAGTCCAAGGGTTTGATATTGGCAGCGTAAAGTCCAAGCGGGAGTCTTGGCAGCATAAGTCCAATAGTTGGCGGCGTAAAGTCCAAGCGGAGTCTTGGCGGCGTAAGTCCAATGTGCCTTGGCGGTGTAGACACCATTAGCATGACATAGCCGATGGAAGCACCTGAAGGCTAGCGCGATGGATGAACAAGTCATGGATGACTTGGAGGGATCCGAGAGGCATGAGGCTGATGGAGGTGACTAGAAGGCTTAGGTCTAGGCTAAGGGTGGTCTAGCAAGTATGGGGGAACTATACTTGGGTTAAAACCTCATGTTTGAGGTGTGCCACCGATCGGTGCCATGTGAGCCGATCCGACCGAGTCAACTAGGGTTTGATCGGTTATGGCCAGCATCCAATCGCCAGAGGTGGGCGGCCGATCGATGGCTCGAGCAATGACCGAACGTAATCACCGATCGGTGCTCAGAAATCAGCCACGTATCGGAGTCGAGACTGACCGTCGAGTGAGGACTCCATCGGGCCGATCGATGGTCACAATCAGTCGACTGATGATGGATTCGTTGGACTTATCCAACGTGGATCTAGTCGTTGTCTCACGGCAACAGTGGCATTAGTCGACTCATGGTCCCGATCAGTCGACTGATCGACTTTTTCCAGCACAGGTTGAAGCTATATATGGAGCTCGTGATGGAGGGAAAAAAGGGTTCTTTGAGGTGATTTGGGGCGAGTTGCTGCTGCAATTCAGGGTCTCCAAGTGCTACTCGATCAACCTAGCGATCAAGCATTCAAGAGCATTTGTAAAGTGTTTTCTTTACTAGTTTTGCTTTGTATTTCATTGTATTTGCTTATAGCTATTTGTTTATTGTTGTAAACAATTGTAAGAGGTTTCTCCGCCTCCGACTCGTGTCGAGAAGGAGTTATTTCATAGTGGTGTGTGATTGGCATCGCTAGGGTTCGTACAAACCCGATCCGTGGAGTAGGAACCGTGCGGTTCCGAACCATGTTAAGTCTTTGTGTATGCTTGTCCATTTCATTATTGTATTATATCTATATTCCGCTGCGCTAATGAAATTGTAGACACGAACGCGAAAGAATTCCATTGACGCTATTCACCCCCCTTCTAGCCGTTCCAAACGATCCCTAACAAGTGGTATCAGAGCCCGGGGCTCTTCTACGGACTAACTGCCCGGAGCTAAGACAAAAGGCTAGAGGGTGAAGATGGAATTCCAAGACAAGCTTGGATGGGATATCAACACTCCACCTTCATATGATCCAGAAGATTTTCCGGCGTGGAGAGCAAGAATGGAAACATTCTTGATGATGAACATAGAGGATTGGTTCATCCTCGTTGAAGGCCTTGAACCCCCTAGGGATAAGAAGGGAAATGTCCTAAAATTGAAAAAGTGGACCCAAGAGCAACGCCAAAAGCTCAAGACCGAAGTTAAGGTAACGAAACTTTTGGAAGATTTAATTCCTAATGATATTTTGTGCAAGCTAGGGGATTACATGTATGCCAAGGAGCTATGGAGAAAATTGGCAAGATTCCATGAGGAGAGTTCATCCTCAAGTGAAAGTGAGGAATCGGAAGTTGAGATGGAGTCAACTTCCGGATCGGAGAAAGAAGAGGTGGAAGAAGTGGAAAGAGCATCCACTTCTAGGATTGAGGAGGAAAGACCATCCTCTATACCGGAGCAACCTCAAGAAGAGCCTTCAACATTCGGTCAAGATGAAGAAGTTCAAAATCTAACTCCGGCACCTTCCACCACGGACCTAGGTAACTCGAGCATTTCAAATAATAATAAAATTCATATAATGTGCTTTGAGTGTAGGGAGTATGGGCATTACAAGAGCAAATGTCCAAAGAAGATTAGGAAAGCTCCACCGGCACAAATAGTCAATGAAGCTGGTGTTCCCAATGCCAAGAAAAGCAAGGAGCAAGTCATTTGCTTCAAGTGTCGGCAACCGGGGCATTACCGAAATCAATGTCCTAGGGAGACCAAAAAGACCCAAGAAGGAGCTATACATGTAGGGGGAGCCTCCAAGGCAAACCCTAAGGTATATTTCAATAATACATCTTCTAAATTTAAAAGTCAAAAGCATGCTAGAAATTTTAATTCTCTTGCAATTTGCCATGAAAAGCTTGCTAATAGAAATGAATACTTTTGTTTAGGTGCTAAGAGTGGAACTTAGGAAATAAGAAGAAATTTGGGACTAATGTCCCTAAAAATATATTACCTAAGGAAAGCATTAAGAAAATAGGAGAACATCTAGGCTTTAATGCTAAGAAATCTAGACATATGCCTAGAAATAGAAATATCTCAAGAGAAAATGAAAAATCAAAAATTGAGATATTAGAAAAGGAAAATCAAGCCTTGAGGTCAAGGCTTGAAAAACTTGAAAAGACCCTAAGCATTATGCAAAATCAAATGCAAGGGTCAATTGGTCAAACTTTTAGGTCAAATAATCAAAGTCAACAAGTAGGACCTAAAAGACTAAAGTCAACCAAAGGCAAGAAGGGTTTGGGTCAAAAACCTAAGCCTAAGGTGGCTTACCATAGTGTTCCATTTGATTATGGGACACAAACTAGGTCTAGGAAGACCAAGGTCAATAGGGAAGTCATCCCTAGAGTTGACCATAGGGTGTGCCTAGTGGCTAGGGTTTCTAGGAAACCTAGGGTGGCCACTAAAAAAGGTTGCAAGGGGAGTTACCCCTAGAGTCAACCTAGGTAAGACCCAAATGACCAAGGCTAACAAGCCTAGGAGGGTCATTAGTGTTGGGTTTCCGGCACCGCGGCGTGTGTGTGTACGATCATGTTTCGTAAACATGAACACAGCGGAAGCAATAAAAATAATAAATACTTCTATTTATTACAACACACACAACACACGCATGCATATTACAACAAGTGTAGACATAACCGTAAATTTAAATTTGCAATAAAAGGAAATTTAACTACGTTATACCTTTCGTATGACGTGTAGCGGGAACGGCATCAACCGGAACGATCCTCGCTAGAATCGTCTCTATCCGTATCCATGCCGAGTTCCTCGGGATGACTTCGCTAAGCCACGAGCTTCGTCTTCGTACGGGTTACTAGCCTCGTGTTGAAGACGACGTGATCGAGAGATGATCACGATCCGAATCCAAATTCGGATCCTAATACGAGTTCTCAAAACTCGCTTCTCCGGAGAGGTATTCATCAACCAATTGACGAATCCTTCGTCCTCCACCTCAGAGGATTACCAGAGATCGAATCCCCGGTAAGTTATCCGCTGTCGGAGCTCTAACCGTCGTCCAAACGACGCTCCGACGAGAGGAGAAGAAGCTGTCCAGAAAACTGGACAGCTTGGTGGAGGAGTAGGCGCCAGCCAAAACAAGGAAGCCAAGTGCTCACCTTTTCACCGAGGCCTAGGAAGATCACCGGAGGGTCGCCGGAGGATCACCGGCTGAAGCTTGGTCACCGGCAAGGAGCTGGACGCCGGCACAAGGGGCTGGGCGGCCAAGGAGCTTGGGCGGCAACTCCTTCAATGGGGTGGGCGGAAACTCCTTGCTAGGGTTTTGGATTAGGGCTTAATTATCCATTAAGCCCTCTTTTATAGAGAACTAATTCTCTTAATGGTTATTGGATCATAACCATTAGGCCCGTTAACCCGCTCCATTAAGATAAGTTAAAATAAACCAAACCATGATGGTTTATTTTAAGTTAAAACGAACCGAACCAACTTGTGGTTCATTCGTTTAAAATAAACCAAACCCTTTGGTTTATTCTCCTCCATTGGATTAGAACCAAACCATTTTGGTTCATCCATTATGTCTTCATAAGACACGGCCCATCCACGCTTCCATTGCGACTGCAACGATTTCATGCTCGCTTTATGTTTGGTCCAACCAAACCTAGTTTCTCTCGGTCTGAGAATCTCATTCTCAAGCTCGTTTTAAATCCTTTGGATTACGCTCGTTGTGCGTGTGACCAAATAGGTTCTCGGTTTATGTTGGCCGTCTATAATTAACTATTAATTATAGAATGATCATGAGTGGCACCTAGTAGTACATCATGATCCCCAATTAACCGAAAAGATCAACGGTTGATCCAGAACTATTTCTGAAACCCTTCAGCAGCTCGAATGATTTGTGCCCCATTCCCTTCACTCATCTTATACCCACTTGGTTCAGGACATGGTCTATTGTGTCAGTCCCCACTAGGCTGACTACGTCACACCTAGCCCAAGTATCATTTCCTCGTCCTACGGATTCTAGTTACTGCACATGTATCGAAGAGTACTTTACTCTAAATATGTAATGCTTTGGCCAAAGACTTTAGTAACAATCCGACGAGAGGCCATGGGTATACATCTCCTCGCAAGGAGTGGTGAATCCTTTATAGGCTATTCAAACACCTTCGATCACTTCGACTTATACCCAATCATCCCGGGTCCACATCTTCTTAGAGATGTTTGCTTAAGATGTCAAAACATAAGTCTCCATGATCAAGATGACTTGAATACCGCAAGTCAAAGGAACATCGCACTTAAGCCACAGTAAGAACTTCATTGACATATCTATATATGCAGAGAACCATATGAAGTCTTACGGTTGGTCACTCCAATGAACTAGTTACCATAACTAGCATCCACGATTAACTCCGGACATCACAATATCTCCAGCCAGTGAGAATCAGCTGCTTGGATACACCAAGGAGTATACCTCGTGCTAGTCTCGACAGAATTGATGGTGTCCAAATCCATCAATTCATCGACTAGGGATAATTTCGATACATCACAATTACACATGTAGAGATACTCACTAGTTGTGATCCAATCACAAATTCTCTCATGATGTGAATCGCATCGTGGACATTCAGTAAATGAGTTTAAGATCCAATCAAATACATGAAACATGTATACTCAAATAGTGAATCTTCATTTATCATATAAATGGTTCATACATAAGGCGATTGCCTTAGGACATCTCTCATATATTACTAACAGACTCCCACTTGGCCTAATGCCAATCACTACGGTATCCAATACCATAAGCTCGAACATGACCTTCAAACTTATTTTGAGGTAATGCCTTAGTCAAGGGATCCGCTAAGTTCCTTTCAGTGGGAATTTTCTCGATTTGTATTTCGTTCCTACTGATGATCTCTCTGATAAGATGATAGCGGCGAAGCACATGTTTGGATCGCTGAGACCTTGGCTCTTTCGTGCAATTGCTCCATTGTTGTCGCAGTAGACCGGTATTGCTTCAACAATGGCCGGAATCACACCAAGTTCATGAACGAACTTTTTGATCCAAACCGCCTTTCCGCTTCCGGGCCGCAATGTATTCTCGCCTCAGGTAGAATCGCGCCTCTTTTTAGAACTTTTCCAACTCATCGCGCCTTATTCAAGGTGAACACGATCCGCATCGAGACTGAATCATCCTTGTCCTCGAAGCCGCATCCGTATACCCGCCAGATCACCATGTCCCCTTCTCCATATATTAGGAACACATCCTTAGTTCTTCTCAAGTACTTAAGGATCGTCTTAACAGCCGCCCAATGATCCATTCCTAGATCGGACTGGTATCTGCTCGTGACACTCAGAGCATATGATACATCGGGCCTCGTACATAACATAGCATACATGATAGATCCTATTGCGGATGCATAGGGAATCTTACTCATGCAAATCCTCTCGTCTTCTGTGCGCGGACACATAGACTTCGAAAGGTGTACCCCATGCCTGATGGATAGGAAACCTTTCTTGGATTCCGACATGCTAAACCTCTTTAGCACTCGGTCTATATATATAGATTGTGAAAGACCAAGCAACCGTTTCGATCTATCTCTATAGATCTTAATCCTGAGGATGTAGGTTGCTTCTCCCAGGTCTTTCATGGAGAATGTCTTGGATAACCAAACCTTCACTGATTGTAAGATTGAAATATCGTTTCCTATAAGTAGTATGTCATCGACATACAATACTAGGAATACGACTGCACTCCCACTAACCTTCTTGTACACACAAGGTTCGTCTGGATTTTGTGAGAAATCAAACTTTTTGATTGTCTCATCAAAACGGATATTCCAGCTCCTGGATGCTTGCTTTAATCCATAAATGGACCATCGCAATTTGCATACCTTGGTTTTATCAACCGATGTGAAACCCTCAGGCTGTATCATATACACGTCCTCGAGCAGGTTTCCATTAAGGAAAGTTGTTTTCACATCCATCTGCCATATCTCATAATCATAATGAGCCGCTATGGCCAGGAGCATCCGAATGGATTTAAGCATAGCTACAGGCGAATAGGTTTCGTCATAATTAACACCTTGTTTTTGACGATATCCTTTCGCCACCAATCTAGCCTTGTAGGTAATCACATTACCATCCATGTCAGTTTTCTTCTTGAAAACCCACTTGCACCCTATAGGCTTTATCCCTTCAGGTGGGTCAACCAAGTTCCAAACTTGGTTTTCATACATGGAATCCATTTCCGACTTCATGGCACCAAGTCATTTATCCCTTTCTGAACTTTTCAGCACTTCTTCATAACTGATAGGCTCCTCATCATCAATGAGTAACACGTCGTTCGATTCACTTACGAGAAATCCATATCTCTCAGGAATATTGTGTGTTCTACCAGATCTACGAAGATGTGGTGTTACAATAGGTCCAGCCGATTGCTCATCACTATGAGTTGTCGGCTGTTGTGCTTCACCAGGTATCTCATCAATGTCTATTTGAGTCTCTCGAGCCTCCTCAAGCTCGCTTTCTTGCAAGAGAAACTCTTTCTCTAGAAACACAAAGATGCCTTGAAACAAACACCTTTTGTTCCACAGATGATAGAATTGGTAACCCCTTGTTTCCTTAGGGTATCCAATAAATAGACATTTATCGACTTAGCATCCAATTTGTCTGACATACCGCTTTACATAAGGTGACAACCCCATATCTTCAAGTAAGATACATGAGGTTTCTTACTATTCCATATCTCATATGGAGTAGTTGAGACTACCTTGGTAGGCATTCTGTTTAACAAGTAAACAGCTGTCTGAAGTGCATAGCCCCAAAAGGACTTGGGAAGAGTTGCATGATTCATCATTGACCTGACCATGTCCAACAAGGTCCTAAGATTCGCCTCTCGGATACACCATTATGTATGTGGTGTATAGGGCGGAGTCCATTGAGACAATATACCATTGTCTCTTAGATAATCAAGAAACTCTTGACTTAAGTATTCACCACCTCGATCCGATCGAAGTATTTTAATACTCTTGTCATGTTGTTTCTCTACTTCATTTCTGAATTCTTTGAACCTTTCAAAGGCTTCAGACTTGTGTTTCATCAAGAACACATACCCAAACCGTGAGTGATCATCGATGAAGGTAATGAAGTAGTTATAGCCTCCTAATGCTTGAGTTGACATAGGTCCACATACATCAGTATGTATTAGACCTAGTAACTCTCCCACTCGTTCACCTTTTCCAGTAAAAGGTAACTTAGTCATCTTGCCTTTTAAGCATGATTCACATGTATCGTATGAATCCAATACAAACGATTCCAGAATTCCACATCGGTGTAATTCGGACATGCGTTTCTTGCTTATATGGCCAAGACGACAATGCCACATATAGGAGTCTATTTGATTATCCTTTCGAGCATGCGTGTTGCTCGCTTCGATATTAAAATTGTCACTGGATACGTCCAATGTATAAATGTCATTACTCAAGGTTCCATTTCCATAAAGTACGCCATTTAAAGTTATATAACAACAATTGTTACTAAACGTCAAATGGAAACCATTTCTATTTAAACAGGAAATAGAAACAATGTTCTTTATTAGAGAAGGAACATAATAGCAATTGTCCAGTTCTAAGACTAGTCCACTAGGGAGCTTCAGCAAATAAGTTTCGATGGCGACCGCAGCAACCTTTGCTCCATTGCCAACTCGCAAATTTGACTCCCCTCTGACAAGTCTTCTTCTATTCCTTAGCCCCTATATGTCATTACATATATGTGAGCTACACCCAGTATCCAATACCCAAGTGTCCAAGGAAATAGAATGACAATCAATAACGAAGATACCTGAAGAGGATGGGGCATCGGATGCCTTCTTCTTCTTCATGGACTCAAGATAAATCTTGCAGTTTCTTCGCCAGTGGCCTTCCTTGCCACAGTGATGGCAAGTGCCCTTTTGCGCTGGTTCCGCCTTCTTTGCCTTTTTCTTCTTTCCTTTCTTCTGTTCTTTTGCCTTCCTCTTAGAACCTTTCTTTGAGGAATCAACTAACAGAACCGTCTTCTCCTCATGCTTCACAGAAGGCTCCACAGTCTTCAGCATATTGAGGAGCTCGGGAATGGTGGATTCCAATTTGTTCATCCGATAGTTCATCACAAATTGCGAGAAACTCTTGGGCAAACAATGCAGAATTAAGTCAATACTTAACTCATGATCCATCACAAAACCGAGGGTAGCTAGCGCTCGATGTACCCATTCATCTTTAGCACAAATCGCACTAGAAACCTTCTTGCATCTTCGTGGTGAAGAGGAGCCTAGAGACCTCGAACCTTTGGATCTCGCTTGCTCATCGAACAACTCATGAAGATGGAAGACCATAGTATTAGCATCCATATGCTCATGCCGCTTTGCATACCAGTACCATCGCCGCTAGCATGATGCAACTCGCCCCGTAGACCGCCACATGCTTCGATAGACCAACATTTGGTCCGAGTTGCATCATCCTTAGGACGGTCAGAAGAGGCTCTTCAAGGACATATGCAAGCTTTTCCGCTTGAGAACAATTCTCGTGTTTCTGCCACCCAGAAGTTAGGTCCCACTTTGTTCAATCCAAAATAGTGCACAAATTCAAAGACGCCATGATCAATTTATTGACCTAGAAATACAAAACGAGCATATATGAGAAAATGATTTTAAAATGCATCAATATACATTTATAAATCCCATTCATTTTTGAATTTCAAAACCCCAAAATCACTTGGAGATCATAGGTCCATCTCCGAATGGGTCGATATCCATCATAGTTATGAACAACCTTGGAGAGAGTCCAACAAGCCATTCATAACTACGACAGTAGGTATCTTCTATACCGATTGCATATCACGTATTTGCAACTATCACAATGTGCTATCAACTAATTAAATGTTCACACATACATCGGGTTGTTAACACATTAACAAGTATGCATCATATGCATAGCACCCAACTTCACCTCCCTTTACATCGACCTTGGAGAGAGTCCAACAAGCCGATGCTCCAGGTTAAAGCCAACCCATTAATCGGGAAATAGTTTTAATATGGTTAGAGCGCATTCAACCAATTAGCCCAGCTTGGAGAGAGTCCAACAACCAAAGCTAACGATTGACCTCTGATGCTTACCATATTAGTATTAAACTATTCCATGGTTTGAACATGTTCGGGTTCGAGCCGGGCTTGGAGAGAGTCCAACAACCCAAACAAGAAACGGAACTCTGGTTCTAACCATATTAATGGAAGGTGTAGGCTTTAATATTGTTTAAGGGTTTTTATGTCTCATCCTCTTTGCATGCAAATAACTATTATCTACATGGCATGGCATACATGGCATACATCTACATGTCACGACACGCATGGCATAATGTTATGCATCTAATGCAATTACATGGCATACAATTATGTCATGTATATATTTCCTTATATGTCATAACTATTTATGGAAATAAAATATGTTTAAGATTTGATTCTCCAAATAAAATCATAATTAAATTAGGAAACAAATTTCCAAATCTAATCACATATTTTATTCATGGAATTATTTGATTAAGGAAAATCAATTTAGGAAACCAATTTCCTAAATCATTAAAACTACTTATGGAAATTAAAATATTTTAAGATTTGATTTCCCAAATCAAATCATGATTAAATTAGGAAACAAATTTCTAGAATCTAATCAAATATTTTATTTATGAAAATATCAATTTCCATAAATACTTCCAACTTTCCAAAAGTGGAAGATTTCCATAAATACTTCTAGACTTTCCAAAATTGAAAAATTTCCATAAATACTTCTAAATTTCCAAAATTAGAAAATTTCCAGAAATACATTATGACTATCGCAAAACCATTTTTATGATTATGTCGAAACACAACTCGGGATCCTGATACACATCATTGGTTTCCGATCACAAGGCATGTGTGTTCGATCATGTTTCGTAAACATGAGCACAGCGGAAGCAATAAAAATAATAAATACTCCTATTTATTACAACACAAACAACACACACATGCTATTACAACAAGTGTAGACATAACCGTAAATTAAAATTGCAATAAAAGGAAATTTATCTACGTTATACCTTTCGTATGACGTGTAGCGGGAACGGCATCAACCGGAACGATCCTCGCTAGAATCGTCTCTATCCGTATCCACGCCGAGTTCCTCGGGATGACTTCGCTAAGCCACGAGCTTCATCTTCGTACGGGTTACTAGCCTCGTGTTGAAGACGACGTGATCGAGAGATGATCATGATCCGAATCCAAATTCGGATCCTAATACGAGTTCTCAAAACTCGCTTCTCCGGAGAGGTATTCGTCAACCAATTGACGAATCCTTCGTCCTCCACCTCAGAGGATTACCAGAGATCGAATCCCCGGTAAGTTATCCACTGTCGGAGCTCTAACCGTCGTCCAAACGACGCCCGAGAGGAGAAGAAGCTGTCCAGAAAACTGGACAGCTTGGTGGAGGAGTAGGCGCCGGCCAAAACAAGGAAGCCAAGTGCTCACCTTTTCACCGAGGCCTAGGAAGATCACCGGAGGGTCGCCAGAGGATCACCGGCTGAAGCTTGGTCGCCGGCAAGGAGCTGGACGCCGGCACAAGGGGCTGGGCGGCCAAGGAGCTTGGGCGGCAACTCCTTCAATGGGGTGGGCGGCAACTCCTTGCTAGGGTTTTGGATTAGGGCTTAATTATCCATTAAGCCCTCTTTTATAGAGAACTAATTCTCTTAATGGTTATTAGATCATAACCATTAGGCCCGTTAACCCGCTCCATTAAGATAAGTTAAAATAAACCAAACCATGATGGTTTATTTTAAGTTAAAACGAACCGAACCAACTTTTGGTTCATTCGTTTAAAATAAACCAAACCCTTTGGTTTATTCTCCTCCATTGGATTAGAACCAAACCATTTTGGTTCATCCATTATGTCTTCATAAGACACGGCCCATCCACGCTTCCATTGCGACTGAAACGATTTCATGCTCGCTTTATGTTTGGTCCAACCAAACCTAGTTTCTCTCGGTCTGAGAATCTCATTCTCAAGCTCGTTTTAAATCCTTTGGATTACGCTCGTTGTGCGTGTGACCAAATAGGTTCTCGATTTATGTTGGCCGTCTATAATTAACCATTAATTATAGAACGATCATGATTGGCACCTAGTAGTACATCATGATCCCCAATTAACCGAAAAGATCAACGGTTGATCCAGAACTATTTTTGAAACCCTTCAGTAGCTTGAATGATTTGTGCCCCATTCCCTTCACTCATCTTATACCCACTTGGTTCAGGACATGGTCTATTGTGTCAGTCCCCACTAGGCTGACTACGTCACACCTAGCCCAAGTATCATTTCCTCGTCCTACGGATTCTAGTTATTCCACATGTATCGAAGAGTACTTTACTCTAAACATGTAATGCTTTGGCCAAAGACTTTAGTAACAATCCGACGAGAGGCCATGGGTATACATCTCCTCGCAAGGAGTGGTGAATCCTTTATAGGCTATTCAAACACCTTCGATCACTTCGACTTATACCCAATCATCCCGGGTCCACATCTTCTTAGAGATGTTTGCTTAAGATGTCAAAACATAAGTCTCCATGATCAAGATGACTTGAATACCGCAAGTCAAAGGAACATCGCACTTAAGCCACAGTAAGAACTTCATTGACATATCTATATTTGCAGAGAACCATATGAAGTTTTACGGCTGGTCACTCCAATGAACTAGTTACCATAACTAGCATCCACGATTAACTCCGGACATCACAATGTCTCCAATCAGTGAGAATCAGCTGCTTGGATACACCAAAGAGTATACCTCGTGCTAGTCTCGACAGAATTGATGGTGTCCAAATCCATCAATTCATCGACTAGGGATAATTCTGATACATCACAATTACACATGTAGAGATACTCACTAGTTGTGATCCAATCACAAATTCTCTCATGATTTGAATCGCATCGTGGATATTCAGTAAATGAGTTTAAGATCCAATCAAATACATGAAACATGTATACTCAAATAGTGAATCTTCATTTATCATATAAATGGTTCATACATAAGGCGATTGCCTTAGGACATCTCTCATATATTACTAACAATTAGGAAGGTATCTAGGGAGGTTATCCCTAAGGAATACCTAATTAACCCTAGGAGCTCAAATCGGTTTTGGGTTCCTAAGAGCGTGATTGATTCATGCTAGGTGAGCTTAGGATGTGCCAACCTTTAGTGGATGGGTAGTTAACTCAACCATGATAAAGGTGGCATTTTAGGTTATTTTCAAGGTTATGTATACCTTGGAAATAGGGTTGAATTATAATCCTAAAAGATTCTAGGATGTGCCAATATTAGTTATGAAGTTTGATAAAATGATCAAATTGGCACAATTAGGGTTTAGAGTGTTAGTGTGCCATTTTGGGTTGTTGGCACACTAGGGAGATTAATGATAATATGGCAAAATATATCTAACCATATCAAATGGCAATTAATATTAAAATTCAGGTATTACTATACCTATATATTTTATATGCCATGCTTTGATTGCCATATGCCATGTCATGACATCATGCCTAGTTCTATGATTTTATATGTCATGTTCATATTTAGGATTAAGGTTTTAAATGTCATGTATTTTTAGATTTCATATTATGCCATGACATCATGATTATGAGCATGTATTTATCTATATCATCTCTAATGCCATAATCACTCATGCATTTAAGACAATTTGGTTGAAATTGAACTAAGGACTATGGCATGACTTGAAGTCCCATTTATAAGGGAATCAAGTAGGGTTGCCTTAGAAAAATTCATGAAACCCAAGATTAAATGAACCAAAACCCACATCTCACATCCAATTGACATGTATGTGTATTTATACACCCTAGATACATGTGAGATGCTAGGATATGAGTTAAGTTCAAGGTGCATAGTTTTTGCATCTAGTTGAACCCAAACTCATATTAACCCAACATGTGGATCATTGGGAAAGCTTGTGTACAAGTCATGTACATTGAGCCCAAGGAATATGATCCAAAATAAGGTTTTGAAAACATTTTAAAATCATTTTGAAAAACCTTGGTGAAGTCTATCTTTTGATAGCAATCACCATTGATAGAGTTGATACAAGATAGGGCCAAAACATTGAAATTTTCAATGGTTTTGAGTTTTGTATCAAACTCCTTATTTTATGGGTAAAATATTTTTCCAAAATTTTTCACTGATTGTATGTGTTATAAGTATTATACGTACCAAATTTCATGATTTTTCGATATACGTATAATTAGTTATGATTTTCTAAAATTCAACTCTGATAACTGAAATTCAGAAATTTCAGTTATCAATCGACTGATATTGGTGGCAGTCGACTGATGGAGGTGCCAGTCGATTGATTTCTGAATCACTCGACTGGTAGCCTGATTTCGAAGAAAACAAGATTGTTTAACCCGATTTCAGCTACGGTTATGGTCCCTAACCACTCCTAACCCTAGGATATGCTTTGGGAAGCATTATAAAGGGTGAAAATCCATTGGATATGGATTAGGAGAAGTATTTAGGGTTTGTATCAATTTTAAGGTGTTGGAAAGTTCAATGTTGAATTTCTAACCTTAATTTTGATGGTTTAGAGTTTCTATTGGCTGAGGGACTTCCCAAGGACATTGTTGGTGCAATGGTCAAGGGAAAGCAAGCCTTTAGGGGGAGGTATCCATCTTGGGATGATGAATGTGTTTTTTCTCCTTGAAGAGGAGAAGTTATTGGGAGAATATGACATCAATTGGAAAATTGATGGGACTTTTGAGAGACCCAATTTGGAAATTGGGAGAGTAAATGGGATTGTCTCTCTTGAGTGATATTGGACTTATCACTAGGAAGATGGTAGGCATCCTAAGTATTTTTGGACCAAGGGGGAGATTGTAAGATCTCATTGGGACATGAGACATTGACCCTCTTGGGGAGGAAACCTTTTTGATGTTAGTCAAAAAGGGGGAGAATGTTTGGGGGAGAATATTTGGAGAGTATTTACCATTTTGGGATAATTGGTAAGGGATTTGAGTTAGTGTTCTAACTCAATGTTTTGTTTGGTTTTTGTCAAACATCAAAAAGGGGGAGATTGTTGGTGTAATCGGCCCAGGTCACGATTGACCAGGACTCGAGTTTGACTCGAGTGATGTTTTGATGTTCGACAAAAACATATGATAATGTAATTGTCATTTGGTAAAGTCCAAGTCTTGAGTACTTGGCATGGAAAGTCCAAGTGGGACACTTGGCACATGAAAAGTCCAAGCATGGTCTTGGCATTTGAGAAGTCCAACATGAGTTGGCAAGGGAAGTCCAAGCATGGGTCTTGGCATGGAAAGTCCAAACATGGTCTTGGCATGGAAAGTCCAACATGGGTTGGCAAGGGAAGTCCAAGCATGGGTCTTGGAATGGAAAGTCCAAGCATGGTCTTGGCATGGAAAGTCCAACATGGGTTGGCAAGGGAAAGTCCAAGCTTGAGCCTTGGCATTTGAGAAGTCCAAGGGTTTGATATTGGCAGCGTAAAGTCCAAGCGGAGTCTTGGCGGCGTAAGTTCAATGTGCCTTGGCGGTGTAGACACCGTTAGCATGACATAGCCGATGGAAGCACCTGAAGGCTAGCGCGATGGATGAACAAGTCATGGATGACTTGGAGGGATCCGAGAGGCATGAGGCTGATGGAGGTGGCTAGAAGGCTTAGGTCTAGGCTAAGGGTGGTCTAGCAAGTATGGGGGAACCATACTTGGGTTAAAACCTCATGTTTGAGGTGTGCCCGGTCGACCGTGCCATGTGGCGATCGGACCGAGTCAACTAGGGTTTGATCGCGGGTTATGGCCTAGCGATCGCCGCAGGTGGGCAAGCGATCGATGGCTCAGCGATCAGCAATCAACGTAATCACCGACCGTGCTCGAGAAATTGGCCATAGAATGGAGTCGAGACTCGACTGGTCGAGTGAGGACTCCATCAGTCGACTGATGGTCACAATCAGTCGACTGATGATGGATCCGTTGGACTTATCCAACGTGGATCTAGCCGTTGTCTCACGCAGAATAGCGATGGCATCGCGATCGATGGTCCCGATCGATGATCGACTTTTTCCAAAGACAAAGCTATATATGGAGCTCGTGATGGAGGAAAAAAAAAGGGTTCTTTGAGGCGATTTGGGGCGAGTTGCTGCTGCAATTCAAGGTCTCCAAGTGCTACTCGATCAACCTAGCGATCAAGCATTCAAGAGCATTTGTAAAGTGTTTTCTTTACTAGTTTTCCTTTGTATTTCATTGTATTTGCTTGTAGCTATTTGTTTAGTGTTGTAAACAATTGTAAGAGGTTTCTCCGCCTCCGACTTGTGTCGAGGAGTTATTTCATAGTGGTGTGTGATTGGCATCGCTAGGGTTCGTACGAACCCGATCCGTGGAGTAGGAACCGTGCGGTTCCGAACCATGTTAAATCTTCGTGTCTTTGTGTGTGCTTGTCCATTTCGTTATTGTATTATATCTATATTCCGTTGCGCTAACGAAATTGTTGACACGAACGCGAAAGAATTCCATTGACGCTATTCACCCCCCTTCTAGCCGTTCCAAACGATCCCTAACATAGTCGACTGATAATCCGACTTTTGGAGAAAGCGGCCGTGGATCCCATGAATCTGGCCTGGTCAGAAGCCGTTGGAGTCGACATCAGTCAACTAATGAAAGCATCAGTCAACTGATAGTGTCCAATGGGAAGATTTTCTTCCTCTCTATAAAAAGAGAGGGTGGGGGCTTTTAGATGGTTAATGTTCATGCTCTAAACATCCTATTAAGTTCCCCACAAAGCTAAAACTCCTTCTCCTAGTTTTCTTTCATATCTATTGTAAAAGAAGGAGTGTTCTCATTGGTGTAAAGGTTTACCTCCACCTTGCTTTGGCTAAAGGGAGAGACCAATAGTGGATTGGTTTCGGAGTGATTCACCGGAGACGAATCGGACTGTGGATTAGTGGCGTGGCTGTGAACCACATTACATATTGGTGTTAGCATTGTTTTATCTTTTTGTTGTCTAAATTGCTTGTTTAGTTTTGTTTCCATTGTGCTAATATTCTTTGTAGACAAGCAATTTCATCATACGACGATTGAGGGTTATTCACTCCCCTCTAGCCAGCCACCAATGTTCCTACATATATTAGTAAGATAGTGAGAGGGAGTAAGTATTGCTCACCTGTAGTATAGGTGGCTATTTGATTGTTTTATCTAGCTTCTTTTTCCATGTTTTATTTAGATTATATGTTTTGTTCATATTGTATTTGTTCACATTTATAGGAATTATAGGTATATTTCTTTTGAAGCAAGACATAAGGTCGCAAAGATACATCCCCTACGAGTTTTGGGGACAAAGAGCATGATCAAATGTCTTGAAAGGCTTCCTATATGAGTTTTTGGAGTATGATCATGTTAAATGTGTTGGATCGAGAAGCGTCGCTAGAGGGGGGGGTGAATAGCGATCGTAAAACTTTTCGGCATTTCGTTCGAGTAGACAATTAAATGAGTAAACACAGCGGAAAATAAAGTGACACGTTTATTTTACTTGGTTCACAACCCAGCGGTTGCTACTCCAAGGCCCTATCGGTCCTAGACCGCGTACGGAGGGCAAAGCACTATAACGTCTCCTCCTTGTTGGAGGTAGGAGACAACGATCACAAAACCGAAATTATGAGGATGAGGCAACAAGCCTACCTCACCTCGTTACGAATAAAAATAAAGAATACAATATCAAAATATTACTTGCTACTGCTGCCGACGAAGAAGATCGGAACTTGTTGTCGCGTCGGTGTTATGACAGTGTTGGAGCGTTGGCGCTGTAGGAGCACTTGATGAATAAACTTGATGTTCTTTGGAGTTGGATTCCTCCTCCTTTTATAGACTTTGGGCTCTGAATATGTCTCCCTTTTATTTGGAATGGATCACGAAGTTTTCCAAATTTTATCGCGATGCGCGTCAAGCGTTATCCGCTTTTGACCTAAGCGCAAAGTGATCGTCACCATCGATCGATGCCTCTCATCGATCGATGACAATGATCGATGCCTCATCATCAACTAATAACTGATCGCCCAATGTCCACAATGATCGCCCGGCTGGCCACTTCCTGCGGAAGAGGTTAGCTCGAAAAATGGTAAATGCGATGGTTTCTAACCGTCCGATCTCGACCTAGACCTTCCACAGGAAGTCTTAGTCGGATCACCGCCTATGGTCGTCCCCGTAAAGAGGACACGACCTTACAATCTCTCACTCACACGAGCTTACCTCGATAGTAGCTCTCGCTTCCGGCCTTCCACTCGATTTCTTCGGCTCCCTCCGAAGTCACTCGAGTGTCGCCCGACCACCGCGGCTTCCTCCGGGTGTCGCTAGCCTTCAGCTCCAGCTTTAATACTTTTCTACACACTCGATAGCTCGTGAGATAACGATGTAAACTTAACTTTGTGTCTTTTCCATAATCAAAACACAGGTTCGATTATCTAGTGCCCCTGCACCAACAATCTCCCCCTTTTTGATCTATGGCAAACCAACACAAAGTTAAGAGAAATTAAAGCATAAAACAAGTATAGTAAATGATGAATGTCATTTTCAAAAACTCCCCCTTAACCCCAGGTGAGTTTTGAAAGAGATAATTTAGTTCAAAATTAAATAAATTTTGTGTTACTCCCCCTAAACTTTCGCTCTTCTCCCCCTTTTGCCATAAATCAAAACAAATGTTGGGGTTTGTTATGTAAAAATGAAGTTTGTTATATAAAATAGGGGTTTAAAGACAATATGGTATATGCATGCATCAAGATAAATCAACTTTGAGTCCAAACATGCGTCTAGCAATAGTTAGATAGATTGGTTTGAGGTGTGTCCCTCTGCACCAATAATCTAAAGGTTTATAATATAACCCTTAGGGTTAGTTTGCTTTCCCCCTTAGTCAAATATATGAAGTATAAGAGATGTAGGGGGCGCTAAACTTTGGCCTAAAGAGTCATTAAGTACAATAGTTGAGAAAATAAGTAGTATTTTGAAGATTGTTTTAAGTATATTTCAATTATCCTTAACATCTCACCCATTCTATGTGTCTCAGAATTTGTTCACCTTATATGTTTTGTGAGATGATTTTAAATTTATTAAAGATAGTCAACCTTGGGTTAGATTCAGATTTAACCTTTAGATCGTTAAGTAACTTTTCGAGAAACTGGCTTCCAGGTCGTGGCGAGGCACAGGGGCCTTCTTTGATCGGAACAACGACCACTTCCTTAGACAAAGCCAAATTCAAGAAAATATCACTTAAGTCACTTAGGGTTACTTCCTGGTCTAACTAGTTTAGGATACGGCGAGGTAGCTTCAGCTAGTTCCACTCGGTCAAGTGCACCAAGCTAGATACGCCTTATCTAGCTCGAATACACGAGACTTTGTTTCCCTAACGTACTATCATCTCACCGCGTCCTGATACTATGTTGTCAAGAGTTGACTAGTCATTTACTTTATCTAGCCATTCTAAAAATTAAAGTAAAATATGCAATGGTTTTGCTAAGTAAGCGGGTATACTATTTTAGTGTTAGCTCCCCCTGGACCATTGAACCAATATGGTCTATTCAAATAATGAACTTGATCCTGAGGAATCCAATACTTATTAGTCCTTATATGTGAGTTCAATAAAACCTTTGGGACCCATGCTTGGACTCTTTGATGACTACGATTTACGATAGACATATAAGACCTATTCGTAGTCTTTGACTTAAATCCGAGTCCGACTTTATTGTACACGGCTCTTTGGGTTCCAAGTAGTCGATTAAGGTTCTTAGATCCCAACGTGAACCTTTCCAACCTAGCCTCAACCTCTTGAACTTGGTCTTTCAAGAGAGAATTCTCCTCCTCAAGTTTTTCAATTTGAGTTGAGTTTCCCTCTTGAACTTGACTAGTTGAAGGGGTTAGAGTAGCCTCTTGCTTGAGGGTTTCAACCTCCTCAAGTAACGACTCAACCCTAGACTCGGACTTAGTTAATTTCCTATTAAGCATTTTAATTGTATTGTAAAGCGTACTAATTAAAGAGCGATTAACCTTGACTTTCCCTTTTGGTCCGGCTTTGAGTTTTCTCTCGATTCTCTCGAAATAATCTTCGGGGTCTGAGTCGGAGTTGTAGTTGGACTCGACTTCGGATTCTGACTCGGACTCCTCCGTTCTTACCATGTAAGCTATGTCTTCTCTGTCGTCCCAAGTTGCATGGAAGGCTTTCCTTGCTCCCTTTTTCTTTTGGTTCTAATTCTTCAATTTCCTTCTTTCTTGTCGAACTATTCTCCGCACAATGTTGACTATTATGGCCTCCTCTTCAGATTCGGATTCGTCTTCGGGTTCGAGTTCATCTACTTGCTTAGTAGGTGGCTTCCTTCTTTGTCCTGCAAGTAGAGCAATACCTCTCTCGGCCCGGACCACGTTAGTTTGCTCATGAAGTTCAAACTCGGAAAATAATTCGTCTAACCTAAGCTTTGAAAGGTCCTTAGAGACCTTGTAGACATCAACCATGGATGCCCACAAGGTAGTCCTAGGGAAAGCATTTAAAGCATACCTTATAAGGTCTCGGTTCTCTATGGCTTGCCCGATCGAGTGAAGACCGTTGACGATGTCTTGGATCCGCGCATGTAATTAGGTGGCGGTCTCGCGATCCTGCATCTTTAGATTGTACAGTTTATTTAAAAGTAAATCTCTTTTACATACCTTAGCATCAGGCGTCCCTTCGTGTAGATCAATCAATTTGTTCCACAGGTCTTTGGCGCTAATGAATGGACCGATGCGGTTGAGCTCCTCCTTGGACAAACCACATTGTAATATTTGAGTTGCTCTTGCATCGGCTTCGATTTGCCTCTTGGTTGCATTTGTCCACTTGTTGAAATCCAAGGGCTCTCCTTGATCATTGGTGGGTAGAGCAAAGCCAGTTTGGATTATCATCCAAGTCTCGACTTGTGTTTTTAGAAAATACTCCATCCGACCTTTCCAATAACGGAAATCATTTCCGTTAAAGAACGGAGGTCGGGTGGTGCTATATCCCTCAATGTGAGCCATTAAATATCTTGCAAAACACGAATAAAAATCAAAGGGAATTCCAAGACTTGGTCTTGGATTAGTAATGTGGGAAATAAATAGGAAATAAACAGAATTAAATGAGAAAAATAAGAAACTGACAAAAACTAACAAATTACGACCTTCGATGTCCCCGAAAGGGTACTAGACGTTGGATTTTGGGTCTGGAAATAGCTTCTTACGAGGGTAAACCCTCCTAAGAAATGTAGATCTCTCAGAGAAAAACTTGCAAGCACACAACCAAAAGAAACGTACCAAGACTTCGTCTTGGATTAGTAGTGCGGGAGGAAAAAAAAGACAAATAAAAAACGAATCAGAAAATATCAACAGAAAACCAAAACGTGCTAGATCGGTGGTTTCACCAAATCTTAGCGCCCCCACTCTGATACCAATTGTTGGATCGAGAAGCGTCGCTAGAGGGGGGGTGAATAGCGATCGTAAAACTTTTCGGCGTTTCGTTCGAGTAGACAATTAAATGAGTAAACACAGCAGAAAATAAAGTGACACGTTTATTTTACTTGGTTCACAACCCAGCGGTTGCTACTCCAAGGCCCTATCGGTCCTAGACCGCGTACGGAGGGCAAAGCACTATAACGTCTCCTCCTCGTTGGAGGTAGGAGACAACGATCACAAAACCGAAATTACGAGGATGAGGCAGCAAGCCTACCTCACCTCATTACGAATAAAAATAAAGAATACAATATCAAAATATTACTTGCTACTGCTGTCGACGAAGAAGATCGAAACTTGTTGTCGCGTCGGCGTTATGACGGTGTTGGAGCGTTGGCGTTGTAGGAGCACTTGATGAATAAACTTGATGTTCTTTGGAGTTGGATTCCTCCTCCTTTTATAGACTTTGGGCTCTGAATATATCTCCCTTTTATTTGGAACAGATCACGAAGTTTTCCAAATTTTATCGCGAAGTGGCCGCGTCAAACGTTATCCGTTTTGACCTAGCGCAAAGGCTGAGTTGTCGCCATCAGTCGACTGATGCCTCATCACCGATCGATGATCGATGATCGATGCCTCTCATCACCGATCGATAATATGATCTTGCCCAATGTCCAAAGCACCGCCACCGCCACTTCTCTGCAGTAAGAGGTTAGCTCGGAAAATGATAAATGCGACGGTTTCTAACCGTCCGATCTCGACCTAGACCTTCCACAGGAAGTCTTAGTCGGATCACCGCCTATGGTCATCCCCGTAAAGAGGACACGACCTTACAATCTCTCACTCACACGAGCTTACCTCGATAGTAGCTCTCGCTTCCGGCCTTCCACTCGATTCCTTCGGCTCCCTCCGAAGTCACTCGAGTGTCGCCCGACCACCGCGGCTTCCTCCGGGTGTCGCTAGCCTTCAGCTCCAGCTTTAATACTTTTCTACACACTCGATAGCTCGTGAGATAACGATGTAAACTTAACTTTGTGTCTTTTCCATAATCAAAACACAGGTTCGATTATCTAGTGCCCCTGCACCAACAAAATGTTTGTTAAATGACAAAATTAGGTCATATATAGAGAAAGTATTTTACTTTAAAGTGGCATGTACCGGGCCCTAGACTGCCCTTAGTAAGTTGTCCTAATAAGTTCGGTGGCTAGCTACCTCGAATTCCATTAGGGTTGCGCACCAATTGGTACTATGTCGGACTGCCCAAGCAAGGATGTTTACTGATTTTAAAGTATATATATATATACTTTAAGTATATCTCATGTGCATGTCTCTACAAGTGAAGCATATTTCAAAATCATGTATTGCAAGTTGTGTATTGCAAGTTGTGTATTTCAAGTTCATGCATTGTGTTATGTATAAATGTTTCTATATGTTTAATGCAGAAAGTTCATGTATTTCAAGTTAAATTATTGTATTAGGGACAAGTGCTTCTAAATGTTTAATGCAGAATTTTCTTAATGGCAAGTATGAGCATGTGTTGCATGCAAGTATTCTAATACATGTTTTCTTAATGCGATGTTTTGTGAGAATAGGAGGTACTTACTAAGCTTCATTGCATATAGTTTTCATTCCTTATACTGCAGATAAGGGTAAAGCAAGACTTGAGTAAGAGAGGACAGCGGATGAAGTGCTTGGTGTGTGTGGTGGCAGAACAGTGGATCACGATCCTAAATTTGCTAATATTATGTTATGTTAAGACCTTTGAACTTGCTAGTGTGCTAGTGTCCATGTTATGTGCTTGATTATATTGTGTCTAAGATTGTTGAACTCACTAGTATTATGTTATGTGCTTGATTATGTTGTGTCTAAGAATGTTGAACTTGCTAGTATTATGTTATGTTAAGACTTTTGAACTTGCTAGTGTGCTAGTGTTCATGTCAGGTGCTAGTGTTCATGTTAGGTGCTAATGTTGATGTTATGTATTGTTGTTCACGTTTATTTTATGTCAAAGATGCATATCATTACTATCGCCATGCATGAGGTTGAGTTTCTTAAGAATGTTTTATGCTAGAACTTATGCCTAGATTTGTTAAAAACTTATGTAATATCCCAGTGTCAACATGTCAATGTAGTTGATTTATTTTCTTTAGCTTCCGCTGTTTCAAGTTAAGAGTTTGAATTGAGTTTGAATTATGATACTTATTTAGAAACCATGTTTAGATCTTGTTACGAGTTGTTAATACTCTTTTGTTTTAAACCTGGGATTAGAAAAAGATAAAGTATAATGGTAACACCTCCTTTATTAGAGTAAAGAGAGGAGGGGTGTTACAGAAACACTCTCCCTTAACACATGCAACTCCCCCTTAACACATGTTAATCTTCCCTTTAGCATGATTAACTTAAACTCTCAACACTCTCTCCCTTTGACACGATCAAAAATATCATACAAATGTTATACAACATGGCATCAATATCTAAGGGAATAAAACCATCAAAAATCATATTTGAAAACATAAAAACTCAATTTTTGCACATAGCAGTCGACTGGCATTCTTCATCAGTCGACTGGTAGTTGAAAATTCAAAATTCTGATTTCTGAAGCCAACTTCAAAAATACATTAAAAAATTCAAAAAATCATGAAATTTGGGGAACAAATTTCTTATGAGTCCCTTTATCAATGAAAAATGATTTTTTTTTTCAAGAAAAAGCATTCATTTTTCAAACATTTGGCAAAAACTCAAAAATTGTAAAAGCCTTCAATCATTTTATCAACTTTGAAACCTAGTTTTGCCTTAGGTTGTTTTAAAGCATCAATTCACTGTTTGCAAAATATAAAATGGTTTTAAATCATTTAAAATATCCAACTATGATCTATGGGAAATATGTCCATTGATTAAATATTTGTTTTCCCCATTGTTGGTCTATGATTGCTATATTATGATACACCTAATGACCCATAAAAATGTTATAAGCATAAGTGAGTCATTTGTATCAACCTAACTTCAAGAATTTATGGGTCACTTATGCTAACTTGTATCAATCAAGTTAGCCTTATGGTGAATTGTGAGATGTGACTAAAGGTATTTATACTTAACCATAAATTTCATGCAATTCTATCCAAGGTTAAGTATTATCCAAAACAACCAACATGATCATAAAACAAGTATATCATATAACTACACATCATGATCATGCATCAAGTATAAAATCAAGTATCACTAATCATGATTTAAACATAATTACCCAAATCATCCGCCATGCTCATAATAAGTCAACCATATAATATGATATGAAATAAATCCACTTATGATTGACTATCCTAGGTTTCTCTAACCCTTGAGGATTAACTTGGGAACCCAATGTAAATTCTTTTCAATGGGGTTCACCATGTACTCCTTTGGGATCCATTTCCTAGCTACCATTGTTGTCTTTGATTGTCCTCTAGCAATTAAGCAATAGTAGGCCTTCTCATTCTTTGATCCCTTATAACCTAGGTCCTTCTTATTGAAATTAGCCCTTTGGCTCCCAATAATCATGTTTAGGGTGTTGGATCCAATTGTGAATTTCTCTAGGGCCTTAGTTAAATAAACTACCTTTTCCCTTGAGGTCTTATTCTCTTCTACACATGCATCATTAACACTAGAAGAAGAGTCATTTACATATGAACATGCATTCTTTAATTTTTCTTCTAGATTTTTAATTTCATCAAGCATGCATTTGTTTTTCTTTTTAGCCCTAAATAAATCTCTAGTTAAACTAGAAATCATTGAAATAACCTTTTTAGGAGGGAGATTTGTTACCTCACTTACCCAATCTCCTTCTGATTTCGATGTGGATGCTCCCCCTACACTTGAGCTCTCCTCCTCACTTGTGCTTCCTTCTTCTTGCTCGGAGAAGGTGGAGGCTATGCCATCTATTCCCATTAATGCAAAATGGGAGACGATCTCTTCTTCCTCCGATGATGATGGATCATCCCATGTTGATTTTAAGTTTCGGGGCTTTGACGTCTTCTCCTCCTTTGACTTCTTTTCTTCTTTCTTCTTCCCTTCCTTCTTCTTGTCATTCTTTCTCCTTTCTTCCTTGCTCTTGTTCAAGAGAGGACATTCATCCCTCATGTGTCCCTCTCCTTGGCAATTATATCATATGACTCTGCTCCTTCTCCTATCATGAGACTTGTTAAATTTAAAGCTTTTTAATACATGTCTCACCTTTCTTACCATGTAGGCCTCTTCATCGGTGTTAATAGAAGAAGATGAGTCATCATCTGATGAAGGTGGTGGAGTCTCCTTCTTCTTCTTTCCTTTGTTGGCTACTAGTGCCACTCTCCTTGATTAAGTGCTCGGTTCTTCTACTATACCTTCAAATCAGTTTCATAAAGCTCCATAGTAGAGAAAAATTCTTCTAGAGTACTTACCTTTAGATTCCTTGAAATGTAAAAAGAGTCCACCATTGAGCTCCACTTTGATGATCGGGGAAGGCATCTATGGCTTTCATTATCATGTCCCGATTGGAGAGCTTCTCACCTACACTTGATAGACCATTAATAATCTCCTTAAACCTAGAATGCAAAGAAAGTACCTTTTCTCCTTTATCTAGTTTTATATTATTGAGTTGAGATTGGAGAAGGTCCCGTCTTGCAAGCTTGGCTTCAGCCTTCATAAAGCTCAATCAACCTCTCCCACATCTCCTTGGTGCTTGAGCATTCTCCAATTCGGTTGATTTCTTGTTGAGGGAGCACATTGAAAAGATGGTTCTTGGCTTTTGAATTTGCTAAGTGCTCCACTCTTTGCTTCTTAGTCTATCTTGATTTCTCTAATAGCTCCCCTTCTTCATCCCTAGGCACTTCAAAACCATTTTCCATAATAAGCATGATATCAAAATCAGTTTCAAAGAATACCTCCATTCTCTTCTTCCACCAAGAGAAGTCCCCTTCGAATTTTGGCGGATGAATGTTCGAGCTGGCCATTTCATTGTCGTGCTTGTTTTGGCGATGAGTCCGTCGACAAGCTCCTCGCTCTAATACCACTTGTTGGAGGATCAGGGCCCGGTTAGAATGGGGTTGAATAGCCTTTCTTGTACGATGGACTTCGTTCGTCTTAATCGTCTATACAAATTGTTAGCGCAGCGGAATAATAAAACTAAAGACAATTAAGAGCTAAAACAAAGTAAAGATGAAAGCAATGCTAATACAATTATGTAACGTGGTTCACAGCCCTTGCCGCTAATCCACGGACGATTCATATGGCGAATCACTCCCTCAAATCCAAGCACTAGTCTCTCCTTTAGCCCAAGCAAGATGGAGGTAAACCTTCTTACAAGAACTCACTCCCTCTTACAATGGAATAGAGGTAAGCACAAGAAGAGGAGTGGGAAACCGTGTAGAGCACTTAGGGAGTACTTAGGAGTAGAAGCATTAGCATCCCCAAGGCCCTCACCCCTTCTCTTTATAGAGAGAAGAGATTTCTTCCCGTTGGATATGCAGCAATCGACTGCTGCATATCACCAGTCGATTGCCACCGTTCCAATGGATTCTGACCACGTCAGATCGCGATCGTTGTAGTCCAACGGTAGCCTTGGCGATTGGCGGTCTATCGAGTTGGATCACTGCGTGGTGATCGATCGATCGGCTATAGGAGGTTCTATACCTGGGACTGATGGTGCAACAGTCGATTGTCATTCCTTAGCAGTCGACTGATGGTGCAGCAGTCGACTGTCGTCCCTTGGCAGTCGACTGTTGGGCTAGAAACCCACCAGTTGAACACCAGTCAAGTGCCATCGACTCAAAGCAGTCGACTGATGTCAGGTAAAATGTCAAACAAATACTTGTTTGAGCATCCGACGGTCGGGTAAACCTCAAACCACATGTTTGAGCATTCGACACTTCCATTCGTCAGGTAGAAACCTCAAACTCATGTTTGAGCATCCGACTTATCCAAACGTTGGGTAAAACCTCAAACACAAGTTTGAGCGTCCGACTTGTTGGGTAAAACTTCAAACCTAAGTTTAAGCATCCGACACTTGACTTAGTCATTCGACCTAGTTCACCTATGAGCTACCCCCGTCTCGGGTTACAATCGCTCACTCTCATCTCCCATGAAGTCCCTCGCCTCGAAGCTCTCTTAGTCCAGCTACGTCCCTCGGATGCACCAAGCGCACGGCTTCCACAATATCATCCTTCATATCATGCCCTGAAGTCTGCTTCCTTTGGCTTCACTCCATACGCTCCTCATTCGGCGGTCCCTCGGATGCACCAAGCGCACGTCTTTCACAATGTCATCCTTTACCGACTCAAGGACCCAAGCTATGAGATGGTGAACTCGCCAAAGTTTCATCAAGTCAATCCATGTGTGATTTCACTTAAGTCCTGTGCAACTTAAACACACACATCAAATCCATAGCAACCTAACTTAAACCCTTTGCCACACACATCAAAACCAAACAATACTTGGGTTGATTACCCTAACATACTATTGGTACCTAACATTAGAACTAAGAATAGCTTGTTGAACTCCCTCCAAGGTTGTTCTTAGTCATAGTGGATATCAACCCGCTAAACGATAACCTACCATCTCTCAAATTCAAAGTGATGGCTCTTGAATTTGACAAAAATAGTGAGAGTTTATAATTAATATAAATTTTTTACATTATAAATTCATCTCTCTTATACACTCTAATTATATGTCCAGATAATTAAGGTAGAATAGAATAATAATCTCCATTAATTTGCATTTGATTTTGGATACAAATAAACTGACTGGGTCAAACTTCTTGGATGGGCTTCAAAACTTGAGAATTGTTCTCAAGGTTGAAAAGATAGTGTATGTCCTAGAAGAGGGTCTTCCCAAACCTCCTGAAGACAATGCATCTGGTGACTAAATATTGGTCTATCAGAAACATGTTGTTGATTTAGAGCTAGCTTATTATATCATGCTAGCATCGATGTCTGCTACGCAGCAAAAGCAACAAAAGCATATGGATGCTTATGCCATTGTCTGTTATTTTTGTGAGATGTTTACCGAGTAAGTGAGATCTGAAAGGTTCAAGATCACCAAGCTCCTCTTTCACTCAAAGATGTAGGATGGTTCATCTGTAGTGCAACATGCACTTAAAATGGGACATAGGAAAGGAAATTGTAATCATCAACTAGAGTCTCTGAAGGAAGAGAAGGCATTTAATGCCCAATCTACTTCTGATATATTCATTATTAAATGTCATACTATTTCTTCTAATACTTGGATATTGGATACCGAATATGCCTCCCAGATATGTAACATACAAGAATTGAAGAATAGTAGACAACTAGTTAAGGGAGAAGCAAATTTAAGGGTTGACAATTGAACAAAAATTGCTACTACCATAGGGACTTATTTGTTGCATCTTCTTAGGACTAGTTTCAGAGTTAGATGATTGTTTTTATGTTTCTTAGTTAATAAAGAACATAGTTTTTATTTATTATTTAAATAGAAATGATTTCCATTTTATTTTTAGTAACAATTATTGTTACTTAATGTTGAATGGTGTTCTTTATGGAACAGGAATATTAAACAATAGAATCTACATGTTAGATGTATCCAACAAAGTATTCAATATTGATTTAAGTAGCAAACGTGGAAAATAGATAATCAATTAACCTCCTATGGCATTGTCATCTTGGTCATATTAGTAAAGACCGCATGACTAAATTGCACAAGCTTGGCATTTTGGGATCTTTTTGTAGGAATTGCTTCGGAGGCTCATTGGCTCCCATGTCCCCAGATTAAAATTTTCACTAATGAAAAAAACTAATCCGGATGGGATGAGTTTCCTAAGCACAACCAATTTGTCGTCGTGCTAACAACTCGAGTGATCGCTTGAACAAACTAGTTGTTCAAGCAACCCAACTCTTCAAGTTGGTTAGCCGTGGAAGAGACGACGGACGGATCTCCGGTTTTTGTATTTGTCTTCGGGGTCCATGATTATACAAATACATACAAATGGAAACTAGTATAATCAACACATACTAACATAAAGATAAGAACATGCAAAGATCAATAAAAGTTGTAAAACATTTATACCTCTCGATCTTCTATCGTATATCCTATCCTCCTCGTGGACGTCGTGTGGGCGAAGATCCTCCACGAGTAGAAGCCTCCTAGATCACGTTCTTCCTTTCCTTGCTCTATCCGAACAAAGAGAAGAACCAAACAAAAACTCCTTCTCTTTATCTAGAACTAGCCACCAAGCCAAGGAGCTTGATATAACCGCCGGCCAAGGAGTAGCTTCTTGAGCACCGGCCAACCTTCAAGAAGAGTTGTCGTCGGCCACCAAGGAGAAAGCAAGAGGGCGCCGGCCAAGAACTCCAAGGATAAAACCTAGCCCTTGTTTCCACCGGCCAAGGAGAAAAGGAAGAAGGGAAGAGCGCCGGCAAAGGATGAGAAGAGGAAGAGGGGTGCCGGCCAAAACCCTAGGGAGAACAAAGCTTAGCCGCCCAACTTCTCCAAAACCCTAGCCGCCCAAAACCCTAACTCCTCTAGGGTTTGTTGCCGCCCACTTTTAGATAGGCAAACCCTAATCTCCCAAGCATCCACCTCTTGCCGCCCAAGCCTTAGCCCTTTATTTATAGAGTATGGCTTAAGCCTCCTTTAATCTCCACCGTCGGATCTAGGGTTTCATCCCAACCGTCGGATCTAGGGTTTCATCCCAACCGTCGATTCTAGAGTTTTGTTTTCCATCCTTGGATCTAGACTTCATGAGGATTATATTAGGCTACGATAGGGACCATGAGGAGGAGTTGGATCTTGGTCACCCGATGGATCGGAACCATACAAACTTGATCCATCAATGATGTTCCATTCCACTAGAGGATCATCATTGAATTACCTCACCAACCCCCATAAATCAATATGGGCTCCATATATTATTTGTACATCCATCTCCCCGTGTTTAAGATATCGAATGTTCGTTAATTAATTAATTTACTGACCATCAATCAATTAACATCTAACTCCTCGAGTAGTACCACTCAACCTTATCATCATGTTGACTAAGTCAACCAGCTGGGTTTACATGATGAACCTTATGAGCTCCTCAAGGGGACATCATCAACCTAATATATAGGACACGGTTTCCTCCTATAATCAACGGCACACCATGTAAATAATATCATTTCCCAACTTACCAGGCATATTGATTTAATCCATCTAAATCTCACCCTTTGGTAAATCAAAGAAATAAATACTAAGTACATGTGCCCGTTATTATATCGGGATTAAGAGCATGTACAACATAATATCCGAGGTCCGATTCAATTATGTAGTCAGCAATAAATTGAATCAACTCTATGTCGGTCCTGCTCAATACACCTAAGTGTACTAGTGTAACTCTATGTTCAAGACAAAACAATACCAAGCTACACTACAATCATGCCAATGGTTTGTCCAAAATCATCTTGGTTGTGAGCCTCTACTTATATTCTACAAGGGACTGATAATATGATCTTCTGTTCCACACCAAGCACCATGTTATCTACAATGTAAAATATTAGACAATATGCACACATATAATAAATATAAAGTGCAAACAATGATCATGTGATTCTTATTTCAAAATAAAAATGTTCATACAAAAAGAGCTAGGCTTTCAGTATACATTCCAACACTTTTGAATTGGATTCATATGACATATATGATTCATATCTAAAAGACAAGATGATAAAGTTACCTTTTAAGGGAAAAAGGTGAACTAGAGCATGATGTTTCGAGCCTTGTACATTCCAATGTTTGTGGACCAAAGTCAACTCAAGTACTGAGAGGTTATAACTACTGCATTACCTTTATCGATGATTATTCATGATTAGGGTATGTGTATCTATTGAGATAGAAGTATGTGACATTTGCAAAGTTCAAAGGACTCAAACATGAAGTATAGAAACAACTTAAGATAAGTATTAAAGTACTTCGATCAGATTGAAGTGGAAAATACTTAAGCCAAGAGTTTCAGGATTATCTAAGGGACATGATATCTTGTCCCTGTTAGGGAAATCAACCCATTTGATGTGATTTTGATGTGTGTAGCAAAGGGTTTAAGTTAGAATTGTTATGGATTTGATATGTGCATTGAAGTCATACAGAACTTAGTAATTCGCACATGGATGGAGCATTGGCAAGTTTCACCTCTCATGACTCGGTCCTTGAGTCAGTGAAAGATGCATTGCGGAAGTCATGTGCTTGGTGCATCCAAGGGACCGTCGAACGAGAAGCATTGGAGTGAAGCCGGAGGAAGTAGACTTCAGGGCGAGACGCGAAAGATGGCGCTGCAAAGTCATGCGCTTGGTGCATTCGAGGGACGTGGTCGGACAAAGAGAACTTCAAGGCGAGGGACTCCAAGGAAATGAGAGTGAGCGATTGTAACCCGGGACGGGTAGCGCTTAGGTGAACTTGGCCAATTGGCTAAGTGTCAAATGGTTTTTCCTAACGCGTACCGATCGCTATGATATGGCGATTGATCGCTTCCAAGTCAAAGAGTTTGACTGTGTGCGGCGATCCGACCGGCAATCGACTACTCATCAAGCGATTGACTATTAGTAGTCGATCGCCATGGATGGCGATCACCGAGCTGGCATTGTAATGCTTCGAGTTGATCGGGCTACTACGAGCTATCCGATCGATCGATGGTATTGCTAGTCAACTGACAAGGTGGTCGTCGGACCATGATGATCGCAAATCAGGGCTAGTGAGAAGTCGTTGCAAACGGCGGCAGTCGACTGCTGGGCGGCCAACGGGAAGAAATCAACCCTCTCTATAAAAAGAGAGGGTGTGGGCTTTGGAGAGGTTAATCTTCATGCTTCAAACTATCTCCTAAGTGTCCTACACGAGTTTTACTCCTTCTTGTTCTTACTTCAATCTTATTGTAAGAAGGAGTGCATTGTTGTAAAGAGGTTACCTCCACCTAGCTTTGTGCAAAGAGAGACTAGTGAAGATTTAGGCGTGATTCACCTGGAACGAATCGGTCCATGGATTAGCAGCAAGGGACGTGAACCACGTTATGACTTCGTGTTAGCATTTGCATTACTTGTTTCTTTGCATTGTCTTAATTGTTTGTTTAGTTTTTGTTTCCGCTGCACTAATCATAATTGTAGATGATCAAGAATGAATGATTTCCACCATACATGAAAGAGGATTATTCACCCCCCTCTAGCCGGCCACCGACATTCCAACAAGTGGTATCAGAGCCAAGTTGCTTGTCACCGAACTCATCGCCGCAACAAGCACGACAAGAGATGGCTTGCTCCAACATTCATCCACCGAAGTTTGAAGGAGAATTTGCTTGGTGGAAAAAGTGAATGGAGGTATTCTTCGAAACGGATTTTAAAATAATGTTAATAATGAAAAATGGTTTCGAAGTTCCTAGGGATGAAGAAGGGGAGCCATTGGAGAAATCTAGATGGACAAAGAGGCAAAGAGAGGAGCACTTGGCGAATTCGAAAGCCAAGCATCATCTATTCAACGTGCTTCCCCAACAAGAGATAAATAGAATTGGGGAGTGCTCAAGTGCCAAAGAGATGTGGGAGAGATTGACAAGGGTTTTTGGTGAACCCTATAAGAAAGAACTTATATTGGATTCCCAAATCCATTCTTAAGGGTTAGGAAAACCCTAGGATAGTCAACCATAGTGGACTTTATTTTATATCATATTATTTGGTTGACTTAGGATAATGAGAGTTATTAGTTTTTAAATTGAGTGTTGGGTGATGATAATGTGATCATAAAATGAAAATCATGCATAATATTTATTTTATGATTGTTGGTGCAATCAGCCCAAATCATGATTGACCAGGACTCAAGCTTGACTCGAGAGATGTTTTGATGTTCGACAAAAACATATGACAATGTGATTGTCATGGAAAAGTCCAAGTCTTGGGTACTTGGCATGGAAAGTCCAACTGGGACACTTGGCATTTGGGAAATTCCAAGCATGAGTCTTGGCAATAGAAAGTCCAAGCATGGGTCTTGGCATGGAAAGTCCAACATGGGTTGGCAAGGGAAGGTCCAAGCTTGAGTCTTGGCATTTGAGAAGTCCAAGGGGTTTGATATTGGCGGCGTAAAGTCCAAGTGGTAGTCTTGGCAGCATAAGTTCAATGGTTGGCGGCATAAAGTCCAAGCGGAGTCTTGGCAGCGTAAGTCCAATGTGTCTTGGCTGTGTAGACACCGTTAGCATGACATAGCCGATGGAAGAACCTGAAGGCTAGCGCAATGGATGAACAAGTCATGGATGACTTGGAGGGATCCGAGAAGCGCGAGGCTGATGGAGGTGGCTAGAAGGCTTAGGTCTAGGCTAAGGGTGGTCTAGCAAGTATGGGGGAACCATACTTGGGTTAAACCTCATGTTTGAGGTGTTCTAGTTGACTGGTGTCATAGGGCAGTCGACTGGCGTGAGTCAACTAGAGTTTGACTGCAGGGAGTTCCCAGAAATGACCGAGGTGGGCAATGATAATGGCCAAGTAGTCGATCGATCTTGTGATCACCGACCGGTGCTCGTAATCACGTACGTAATCAAGTCAAGATTCACCGCCGCTAGTAGTCAAGGAAGGATCAATCACCGACCGATGGACATGATCGATCGATGTTCTATCTGCTGGATTTTTTCAAAGATGGATTACACCGCTGTCTCATAATAGGTCATACCGATCGATGGTCCCAATCGGCCGATCGATCACGATTTAAATGCGTAAGCTTTAAATGGAGCTTATGGAGGAGGAAATCAACAAGGTTCTTTGAGGTGTTTTGGGGCGAGTTGCTGCTGTAATTCAAGGTCTCCAAGTGCTACTCGATCAACCTAGCAAGCAAACATTCAAAAGAGTTTTGTGTAAAGTTTTCTTTGCATCTCTTATTGTATTTCATATTGTATTTGCTTGTTGTATTTAGTTTATTGTTGTAAACTATTGTAAGAGGTTTCTCCTCCTCCGACTTGTGTCGAAAAAGTGTTATTGCATAGTGGTGTGTGATTGGCATTGCTAGAGCTCTTTAGAGCTCGATCCGTAGAGTAGGAACCGTTCGGTTCCGAACCACATTAAATAGTTGTGTTTGCGTGTTTGTCTATTTCGTTATTGCTTTATTTCTATTTCCGCTATCACTAACGAGATTTGTAGATGAACGCAATCAATTTCCATCGATGTAACGAATCGACGCTATTCACTCCCCCCTCTAGCAGTCAACATTTCCTCTATAATGATTAGTGATTTATAATCATGATATGCAATAATTGATGATTTTTTATCATGATTGATAATACATGTTTTATGATCACATTGGGTGTTGTAGGACTTAGATACTTAACCTTGATAGAATTGCATGAAATTTTGGTTAAGTACAAATACCTTTAGGTACATCTCACAATTCACCTATAGGCTAACTTGATTGAAAACATAGCAATTGGTGAGATGGTAGGATGATACAAGTGGTCCACTAATGCTTGTGGCATTTAGATGATCATTACAAGTATCATAACATAGCAATAATAGACCAATCATGGGAAAAGTATATGTTTAATTCATAGACATATTGTCCAAATATCATGGTTGGATATTTCAAATGCTTTCAAAACCATTTCTTGTTTTATAATATGTGTATTCATATTGAAAATCATTTCAAGGCAAAACTAGTTCTCAAAATTGATACATGATTGAAGGTTTTTACAACTTTTGAGTTTTTGTCAAAAGTTTTAAAATTGAATGAATTTTCATGAAAAATTATTTTCCATTGATAAAGGGATTTACAAGAAATGTGTTTTCAAATTTTCCTGATTTTTTGAATTTTTTAGAATTTTTTGTGCATTTTTGAATTTCATCCAGAAAAACTGATTTTACTTGTGCCTGTCGACTACCATTCTGATAGCAGTCGACTGATGTACTGTGCACGAGCACAGTAACCTATTTTATCAGGTTTTAAACTTGTTTTAGTATTTTTTTTCCTCTATTAGACTTGATGTCATGCGTGTATAACATTTGAACAATATTTTTGATGGTGTCAAAGGGGGAGAAATGGTGAGTTTAAGTTAATAATGCTAAGGGGAGAGTTAGCATGTCTTAAGGGAGAGTTGCATGTTTAAGGGGGAGTTTAATACTCATGTTTATTTACATGCTTTCTTGCCTTATGTTTTGTGTTTATGTTTTACCTAACTTAAATGGATTGCCACACATCAAAAAGGAGGAGATTGTTAGGGCAATCAATCCATGTGATGTGGTTTGGATATGTGTGGCAAAGGGTTTAAGTTAGGATTGTTATAAATTTGATATGTGCGTTGAAGTCATGCAGGACTTAGTAATTCGCACATGGATGGAACATTGGCAAGTTTCACCTCTCATTGTTGGTGCAACAATGCCCCAAGCATTTATATGTTTTGATGTTTGGATAATCATCTAAGTTAGGTAATGCTTTGTGATCTAATTGTGAACATGTTTAAGTGACAGAAAAATTCAAGTATGAAGACTTGGTAAAGGCAAAGTCCAAGTGTGATCTTGGCAAAGGAAGTCTAAAGGCAAGTCTTGGCAGCGTAAGTCCAAGCATGTAGTCTTGGCGGCATAAATCCCAAGAACGTTTTGGCAAAGGGAAACCTAAGACATGACAAACCCGAAGGAAGCTTTTGGAAGCAGGCGCAAAGGATGAACAAGTCACGGACTCGGAGGGATCCTGGAGGCGCAAGGCTTAAGGAAGAGCTAGAAGGTTGAGTCTAGGTCTAGGGAGTCAATTCAAGTATGAATTATTCATACTTGACGAGTATCAGTCGACTGATACGATGTATCAGTCGACTGTTAAGGTGCTCGACTTAGTTAGGCTGAAAAGCTGACGAACAGTCGACTGCCTAGTCATGACAGTCGACTGATGTCGCTATCAATCGACTGCCAGACAGCGGCAGTCGACTGATCAAGTTAAACACGGGCACAGAATGGAGTCTCACTCGACTGTGCATCATGATCACTCGACTGATCACTCCATCAGTCGACTGATGGATGAATCAGTCGACTGATGAGCGTGCCATTGGATGACGATGATTATGAATCCCACAAATCTGACTGTTCAGAAGCCGTTAACTGCGACGGCAGTCGACTGATGTTGTACATCAGTTGGCTGATCATGCCCCAATGGGAAAAATAGCCCTCTCTCTATAAAAAGAGGGCTTGTGGTGGTTGAAGGGGTTAATGCTTACATTCTGATCATCCTCTCAAGCCTCCACGAATTTTCCAAGCTTTCTAGTGTTTTCATTCCCCTCCTCCTCTCTAAACTTCATCTTCATCCTTTGTAAGAAGAGGAGGGTTGTTGTAAAAATAAATCTTCTTAGTGAGATTGATTAGGGTTGATCCACCTTAAGGATCGTCGTAGAGTAGGAGCGTTATCTCCGAACTATGTAAAAGATTTGTGTTAGCATTGTGTTCTCTTTTACTATTGTTTTTGTTGTGGTTCCGCTAATCATTTTTTGTAGAAATGAAAATAAGTTATTCACCCCCCCCCCTCTAGCTTCCAAGGATCTGTTGGATCGATTTGAAACGCTAGAAGGGGGGTGAATAGCGTTAAAACTTTCTTTTTTCGTTCGTTCGTTTAAAATCCGAGTAGATAATTAATTTGCAGCGGAAAAGATAAGCAATAAGTAAAAGAGACAATTCTTTTTACTTGGTTCGTAGCCTTTGGCTACTACTCCAAGGCCCTAGTTGTCCTTGACCACGTACGGAGGGTAAAAGCACTAAAGGAACTCCTCCTCGTTGGAGGTAGGAGTTAATCGATACAAGAAGGAAAAAAAACTTGAGGTAGAGGGACACTCCCCCTCTCCTCGTATACGACAAAAGCTCCGAAAGATTAAAGTAATGAACTTAAAATAAAAGCTAAAACCGACGTTACAATAAGAGAGAAATTAAGACCTAGACGTCGGAGAGAAAGCACTTCGTTGTCGGAAAAGTTGTAGCTTGGTGGAAGCTTTTGGAAGCTTTAGAATTGATGAAGAAATCCTAGGATTGGCCCTCCTTTTATAGCCTTTGAGCCCCTTTTCGAGAGGAACCCTAGCCAATCAAAATTGAGCACCAATCTCCTTGAAATGGGGTGATAAGCCTTGACTCTTCGAAGCTGATCATTGACCATCACCGATCGATGGCCATCATCACGATCGATGGCAAAGATCGGTCGAATCGCCGACCAGCAATGATCGCTTGACGACAATGAGTCCTCCAAGCCGGCAATGATCGATGCTAGCTGCAAGGCAAAGTTAGCTCAAAGAAAACATTATTTCGACGGCCTTCGACCGTCCGATCTCGACCTAGACCATCGATGGGATGTCTTTGGTCGGATCTACGCATAAGACCATCCCCATAAGGAGGATACGACCTCACTTACGCTCGCACACACGAGCTTACCTCGATACTTACCATGTCACTTTTTCTTCTGGCCTTCCACTCAATTCCTTCGACTACCTCCGAAGTCACTCGAGTGTCGCCCGACCACCCGGCTTCCTCCGGGTGTCGCTAGCCTTCAGCTCCAGCTTTAGCAATCTTCTGCACACTCGATTCAGCTCGTGAGATAACGACATGAGATTAACTTTGTATTGTTTGCTATAATCAAAACTCAGGTTCGACTTAGGTGCCTACTGCACCAACAATCTCCCCCTTTTTGATTTATGGCAAACCCACATACAAAGTTAAGTAAATAGCAAGCATGAAGAATAATGTGCATTAGAAACAAACAAAAAATAAAGAAGATTAAGTTGGAGTAGTAAGGATTTTCTTCAAGTACTCCCCCTTGAGGAAACCTCCCCCTTGACCGAGGGTGAGTCTTGAAGAAAGACCTTAATCCTCCCCTTGAGGGTTGCTTTAAGTAATTACTTAAAGTTGGCCTTAGTAAAACGTTTAAGTTAAGAGTTCTTCTTAACTTGGCCCTTTCTCCCCCTTAAGTAAAACATTAAAAATAAGTAAAATGTTGATGGCACAAATAAGTTTAAGTTAAGAATTCTCTTAACTTGGCCTTTAATAAGTTTTCAAAACTTAAAGTTAACTTTTTGGTTTAAATATAAAGTAAGAGTTAAACCAAAAAATTTAAAAATTTGACCCCTTAACTTTGGCCTTTTTCTCCCCCTTTTGTCATATATCGAAAAGAGTGAGGGTGTGTGTGGAAAACAAAAATAAGTGTTAAATTTAAAGTCCAAGCATGTTCCACATTGTTTTGAAAATAATATATTGAAAATAAGTTCATCTATAAAATGTTCGACTCATATCTGGCTTGATTGATATAAAAGATCAACCAGTCCTGGTTAGAGTCGGTTAGTATGTATGATTATACTCCGTGGTTCATGGCGATGCACTAGCTCTACATCTGGAACCAGGAGTAAGGTCCTAGCATCTCATGCCCATCTACGTGGCTAAGTACACAAACACATTAGTCCTATGTGTTGTGAGATGTATTGGCTCCTTAAATCTATAGGTGCATGATATCTAAGGTATGTCCTATGCTAGTTCCATAAAAATGAAATTTAAGAAATAGTAGTAAGAAAATATAATTTGCAAGTTCCTATTCTATTACGCACATGCCCAATTTTTGTCTTAATAGACTAAATTCAGCTACGGGTAGGGGTTTAGTAAATAGGTCTGCTAAGTTAGACTTCGATTCGACGTATTCGAGTTGTATGGTTCCGTTGGCCACATGTTCTCGAATGAAATGGTGTTTGACTTCTATATGTTTGGTCCTAGAGTGACATATCGGATTCTTAGTAAGATTAATTGAACTAATGTTATCTACGTGAAGTTTAGTATTCGTAAAGTCTAACTTAAAGTCGCGGAGAGTGTGTTTCATCCAAAGAAGTTGAGTGACACACTCACCCATCGCGATGTATTCAGCTTCGGTGGTAGATAAGGCAACACAGTGTTGCTTCCTACTGCACCAACTCACTAGACTCGAGCCGAGAAGTTGACAACAACCACTCGTGCTCTTTCTATCAAGCTTACTACCGGCATAGTCCGAATCGGAGTAGCTGGTTAGTTCGAACTCGGTAGATCTAGGATACCAAATACCGACATTAAGTGTACCCTTTAGATATCTAAGGATACGCTTGACTAGAGTTAGGTGAGACTCCTTGGCACAGGTTTGAAACCTTGCACACATACTCACTGCAAATAAGATATCAGGTCGGCTTGTAGTTAAGTAAAGGAGACTCCCTATTATGCTCCTATAGTATTTTAAATCAATTTGGTTTCCAATTACTTCTTCTATATTAACATTAGTTGTCATTGGGGTATTAATAATTTTAGCGTCTTGCATTCCAAAGCGTTTAATTAATTCCCTAGTATATTTACGTTGATGTAGGTATATTCCATCTTTAGTTTGTTTAATTTGTAATCCTAAGAAGAAACTTAATTCGTCTACTAAATTCATTTCAAATTCACTTTCCATAAGTGAAATAAACTCATTTAGTAGGATTGAGTTGGTGGTTCCGAAAATAATATCATCTACGTAAATTTGGGCTATGAATATGTCTTTACCTAAGGTTTTTACGAAAAGGGTTGGGTCAACTACACCTTGGTTAAAGACTTTGGACTTAAGATAAATCGAAAGTCTCTCGTACCAAGCTCGCGGAGCTTGTTTAAGTCCATAAAGCGCTTTCTTTAATCTAAGGACATGATCGGGTTTGTCTAAACTTTCGAAACCGGGGGGTTGACTAACGTAAACTTCTTCTTTAATGTATCCATTTAAGAATGCAGATTTCACATCCATTTGAAACAATTTGAATCCTCATGCTGCATATGCTAATAGCATTCGAATGGACTCTAATCTAGCTACTGAGGCATAGGTCTCATCGTAATCTAAACCTTCGACTTGACTAAACCCTTTAGCAACTAGTCTAGCTTTATTTCTAACTACTTCACCTTTATCATCAATTTTCTTTCTAAACACCCACCTTGTTCCAATGATTGTTTTATCTTTAGGTGGTGGTACTAATTCCCATACTTTGTTCCTAGTGAATTAAGCCAACTCTTCTTGCATTGCAATAATCCAATCGGGATCAAGAAGAGCTTGGTCAATAGTTTTGGGTCCAATTTTAGAAATCAAAGATATTTGACTAAGGTTTCTGTATGAGGCTCTAGTTCGAACTCCTAGACTTGGATCACCTATCACTTGGTCGATAGGATGATTCGTTTGAGTCCTAGTTGGATTTGGATTTGAGTCTACAACTTGATCCATAGGATGGCTTGTTTGAGTTTTAGTTTGGTTGGAGTCATCTATCACTTGATTAATAGAGTGACTTGGTTGACTTAGGTTAGGATTAACACTAGACCTGATCTCCGGATCAGAGTTAGGTCTAGTATGAATCGGCTCGCTAATTGGGGTTGCCGGGGGTTTTGTAGGTTCGTGTCCTTCATCGAATACTACATTGATAGTTTCCTCGACTCTAAGGGTGTCATGGTTATATACTCTATAAGCTCTACTTGTAGTCGAGTATCCTAGAAAGATTCCGGTTGTAGTTTTGGATGTAAATTTCCCTAGGTAATCTTTAGTGTTTAGGATATGTACCTTACACCCAAATACCCTAAAGTACTTGATGTTAGGTATTTTATCGTGATAAATCTCGTATGAGGTCTTAAGGTGCCTCTTTACCATAAGGATCCTATTCTGGACATAGCATGTCGTACTGACGACTTCGGCCCAAAACCTATCGGGTAGGTTATACTCATTAAGCATTGTCCTAGAGGCTTCTTGTAGGGTTCTATTTTTGCGTTCTACTAGGCCATTTTGTTGTGGAGTTCTAGGGCAAGAGAACTCATGGTGGTATCCATTTAGGTTACAGAATTCTGTAAACCTATGGTTTTTGAATTCACCACCATGATCAGTCCTAAGTCTTTTGATTTTAATGCTTTGTTGATTTTCTAATAACTTAAATAGGTTGATTAATTGATCTAGGGTATCACTTTTGTGTTTGATGAACCTAACCCAAGTAAATCTAGAGTAGTCATCAATAATGACTAAATAGAATTTACTTCCATTAAGTGACTTAGCCCCGTGTGAATCAAATAGATCCATGTGTAGGAGCTCAAGCACACTTTTGGTTCGTTCTTGACTAGTTAGTTGATGTTGTGTCCTAGATTGTTTACCTTGTTGACAAGCATTACATATTTTATTATCCAAGTTGTTGAGGTTAGGCAAACTTATGACTAAATCACTCTGACTCATCTTGTGGATGAGTCTTGGGTGTGAGTGACCGAGTCGTCGGTGCCACAACCATGATTCCTCTTGCCGTGTCATAAGACACTTAGTTGAGGAGTTAATTAAGTTGATAGTGTAAATGTCGTTATTTCTAGTCCCTTTAAGAATTGTTTTAGAGGTTTCATTTGTATTAATTACGCATTGATTTTCTAGAAATATGACCTTATAGTTATTATCACACAATTGGCTTACACTGAGAAGATTATATTGAAAATTTTCTACTAATAAAACGTTTTGAATGACAAAATTTGAGTTAAGCTCAATATCACCTGATCCGATGATTTTTAGCTTGCCGTTATTTCCGAAGGCTACCGATCCTTGTCGTTTGAATCGAAACTTCGAAAACTTGAGTTGATCCCCAGTCATGTGTGTTAGTAATATATGAGAGATGTCCTAAGGCAATCGCCTTATGTATGAACCATTTATATGATAAATGAAGATTCACTATTTGAGTATACATATTTTATGTATTTGATTGGATCTTAAACTCATTTACTGAATGTCCACGATACGATTCACAGCATGAGAGAATTTGTGATTGGATCACAACTAGTGAGTATCTCTACATGTGTAATTGTGATGTATCGGAATTATCCCTAGTCGATGAATTGATGGATTTGGACACCATCAGTTCTGTCGAGACTAGCACGAGGTATACTCCTTGGTGTGTCCAAGCAGCTGATTCTCACTGGCTGGAGACATTGTGATGTCCGGAGTTAATCGTGGATGCTAGTTATGGTAACTAGTTCATTGGAGTGACCAGCCGTAAGACTTCATATGGTTCTCTGCATATATAGATATGTCAATGAAGTTCTTATCGTGGCTTAAGTGCGATGTTCCTTTGACTTGCGGTATTCAAGTCATCTTGATCATGGAGACTTATGCTTTGACATCTTAAGCAAACATCTCTAAGGAGATGTGGACCCGGGATGATTGGGTATAAGTCGAAGTGATCGAAGGTGTTTGAATAACCTATAAAGGATTCACCACTCCTTGCGAGGAGATGTATACCCATGGCCTATCGTCGGATTGTTACTAAAGTCTTTGGCCAAAGCATTACATGTTTAGAGTAAGGTACTCTTCGATACATGTGGAGTAACTAGAATCCGTAGGACGAGGAAATGATACTTGGGCTAGGTGTGACGTAGTCAGCCTAGTGGGGATGGCACAATAGACCATGTCCTGAACCAAGTGGGTATAAGATGAGTGAAGGGAATGGGGCACGAATCATTCGAGCTCAAGGGTTTCGTAAATAGTTCGGATCAATCCGCTGATCTTTTCGGTTAATTGGGGATCATGATGTACTACTAGGTGCCACTCATGATCGCTCTTATACCAATGGTTAATTATAGACGGCCAACATAAACCGAGAACCTATTTGGTCACACGCGACAACGCAGTGTAATCCAAAGGATTTAAAACGAGCTTGAGAATGGGATTCTCGCATCGAGAGAAACTAAGTTTGGTTGACCAAACATAAACCGAGCATGAAATCGCTTCACCGCAATGGAAGCGTGATGGGCCGTGTCTTATGAAGACATAATGGATGAACCAAAATGGTTTGGTTCTAATCCAATGGATGAGAATAAACCAAAGGGTTTGGTTTATTTTAAACGAATGAACCAAAAGTTGGTTCGGGTTCGTTTTTAACTTAAAATAAACCATCATGGTTTGGTTTATTTTAACTTATCTTAATGGAGCGGTTAACGGATTTATGGATATGATCCATTAACCATTAAGAGAATTAGTTCTCTATAAAAGAGGGCTTACCAACCCTAACCCCTTGTTCCAACCCGCCTCCTTGCCAAGCTTGCCGCTTCGGTGATCCTCCGAACCCTCCGTGATCTCCCTAGGCCTCGTGAAAAGGTGAGCACTTGGCTTCCTTGTTCTTGGCCGGCGCCTACTCCTCCACCAAGCTGTCCAGTTTTCTGGACAGCTTCTTCTCCTCTCGTCGGAGCGTCGTTTGGACGACGGTTAGAGCTCCGACAGCGATAATCTTACCGGGATTCGATCTCCGTAATCCTCTGAGGTGGAGGATGAAGCGATCTGGCCAATTGGTTGACGAATACCTCTCCGCAGAAGCGAAGTTTTGAGAACTCGATTAGGATCCGAATTTGGATTCGGATCGTGATCATCTCTCGATCACGCCGCCTTCAACATGAGGATAGTAACCCGCATAAAGACGGCTCGTGGCTTAGCGAAGTCATCCCGAGGAACTCGGCGGATACGGATAGAGACGATTCTAGCGAGGATCGCTCCGCTGATGTCGTTCCCGCTACACGCCATACGAAAGGTATAACGTAGATAAATTTCCTTTTATTGCAAATTTAAATTTACGGTTATGTCTACACTTGTTGTAATATGCATGCGTGTGTTGTGTGTGTTGTAATAAATAGGAGTATTTATTATGTTATTGCTTCCGCTGTGTTCATGTTTACGAAACATGATCGAACACACACATCGCCTGTGCCGAAACCCAACAGGTATCAGAGCCCTGTGTTGTGTTTCACATAATTGTAAAATCATTTTATGCGATAGTCATAATGTATTTCTGGAAATTTTCTAATTTTGGAAATTTAGAAGTATTTATGGAAATTTTTCAATTTTGGAAAGTCTAGAAGTATTTATGGAAATCTTCCACTTTTGGAAAGTTGGAAGTATTTATGGAAATTGATATTTTCCATAAATAAAATATTTGATTAGATTCTGGAAATTTATTTCCTAATTTAATCATGATTTGATTTGGGAAATCAAATCTTAAAATATTTAATTTCCATAAGTAGTTTTAATGATTTAGGAAATTGGTTTCCTAAATAGATTTTCCTTAATCAAATAATTCCATGAATAAAATATGTGATTAGATTTGGAAATTTGTTTCCTAATTTAATTATGATTTGATTTGGAGAATCAAATCTTAAACATATTTTATTTCCATAAATAGTTATGACATATAAGGAAATATATACAAGACATAATTGTATGTCATGTAATTGCATTAGATGCATAACATTATGCCATGTGTGTCGTGACATGTAGATGTATGCCATGTATGTCATGCCATGTAGATAATAGTTATTTGCATGCAAAGAGGATGAGACATAAAAACCCTTAAACAATATTAAAGCCTACACCTTCCATTAATATGGTTAGAACCAGAGTTCCGTTTCTTGTTTGGGTTGTTGGACTCTCTCCAAGCCCGCTCAACCCGAATATGTTCAAACCATGGAATAGTTTAATACTAATATGGTAAGAGTCGAGGTCAATCGTTAGCTTTGGTTGTTGGACTCTCCAAGCTGGGCTAATTGGTTGAATGCGCCTAACCATATTAAAACTATGTCCCGATTAATGGGTTGGCTTTAACTCGAGCATCGGGCTTGTTGGACTCTCTCCAAGGTCGATGTAAAGGGAGGTGAAGTCGGGTGCTATGCATATGATGCATACTTGTTAATGTGTTAACAACCCGATGTATGTGTGAACATTCAATTAGTTGATAGCACATTGTGATAGTTGCATATACGTGATATGCAATCGGTATAGAAGATACCTACCGTCGTAGTTATGAATGGCTTGTTGGACTCTCTCCAAGGTTGTTCATAACTATGATGGATATCATCCCATTCGGAGATGGACCTACGATCTCCCGAAGTGATTTTGGGGTTTTTGAAATTCGAAAAATGAATGGGATTTATAAATGTATATTGATGCATTTTAAAATCATCTTTCTCATATATGCTCGTTTTGTATTTCTATGATTGATCATGATGTCTTTGAATTGCGTTCCATTTTGGATTTGAATAAATTGACTGGGCCGAGCTTCATGGACTGGCTTAGAAGCTTGAGAATTGTTCTCAAGGTTGAAAAGCTTGCAAATGTCCTCGAAGCGCCTCTTCCCGCCCGTCCTAGTGACGATGCAACTCTGGACCAATTGTTGGCCTATCAAAAATATGTGAGTGATTCTGAACAAATGAATTGCATCATGCTAGCCACGATGGAACCCAAGCTACGAAAGCAGCATGAGCATATGGATGTTCATATCGTAGTCCTTCATCTTTGTGAGTTGGTTGATGAGCAAGTGAGATTCGAAAGGTTTGAAGTCTCAAAGCTCCTCTTCACCTCTGAGATGCTAGGAGGTTCATCTGTGGTATCGCCAATATGTCAAGACCGTGGAGTCTTCTCGAGAAGCATGAGCAGGAGGCTGAAGTAGTTGATTCCTCAAGAAAGGTTCTAAGAGGAAGTCAAAGGAACAAAGAAGGGAAAGAAGAGAAGGGCTAAGAAGGTAGAACTAGCACAAAAGGAAACTTGCCATCATTATGGCAAGGAGAGCCATTTTAAGAAAGTGCAAGATTTATCTTGAGTCCGTGAAGAAGGATAAGGCATCGGATGCCCCATCTTCTTCGTAAATCTTCTTTATTGATTATCATTCTATTTCCTCACACTTGGGTATTCGACATCGGGTGTAGCTCACATATATGTAATGACATACATGGGCTAAGGAATAGAAGAAGACTCGCCAAGGAGAGTCAAACTTACGTTGGGAATGGAGCAAAGGTGTCGCACTCGCCATCGAACGCATTTGTTGGAACTCCCTGTAGGACTTGTCTTAGAACTGGACAATTGCTTTTATGTTCCTTCGCTGATAAAGAACATCATTTCTATTTCTTGTTTAAATAGAAATGGGTACCATTTGACTTTTAGTAACAATTGTTGTTACATAACTTTGAATGGAGTTCTTTATGGACCGAACTTTAAGCAATGGTGTTTATACGCTGGACGATCCAAAGGACATTTTCAATATCGGGTTGAGCAACACGCGTGCTCGAAAGGATAATCAAATAGACTCCTATATGTGGCATTGTCGCCTTGGCCATATAAGCAAGAAACGCATGTTCCGAATTACACCGATGTAGAATTCGAATCGCTTGAATTGGATTCATACGATACATGTGAATCATGCTTAAAAGGCAAGATGACTAAGTTACCTTTACCGAAAAGGTGAACGAGTGGAGAGTTACTAGGTCTAATACATACTGATGTATGTGGACCTATGTCAACTCAAGCTTTAGGAGGCTATAGCTACTTCATTACCTTCACCGATGATCACTCACGGTTTGGGTATGTGTTCTTGATGAAACACAAGTCTGAAGCCTTTGAAAGGTTCAAAGAATTCAGAAATGAAGTAGAAAACAACATGACAAGAGTATTAAAATACTTCGATCGGATCGAGGTGGTGAATACTTAAGTCAAGAGTTTCTTGATTATTTAAGAGACAATGGTATATTGTCTCAATGGACTCCGCCATATACACCACAAAGATAATGGTGTATCCGAGAGGCGAATCGACCTTGTTGGACATGGTCAGTCAATGATGAATCATGCAACTCTTCCCAAGTCCTTTGGGGCTATGCACTCGCTATTTACTTGTTAAATGTAATGCCTACTAAGGTAGTCTCAACTACTCCATATGAGATATGGAATAGTAAGAAACCTCATGTATCTTACTTGAAGATATGGGGTTGTCCCGCTTATGTGAAGTGATCAGACGTACAAATTGGATGCTAAGTCCGATAAATGTCTATTTATTGATACCCTAAGGAAACAAGGGGTTACCAATTCTATCATCCTGTGGAACAAAAGGTGTTTGTTTCAAGGCATGCTGTGTTTCTAGAGAAAGAGTTTCTCTTGCAAGAAAACAGTGGGAGTGTCGTCGAGCTTGAGGAGGGTCGAGAGACTCAAATAGACATTGATGAGATACCTGGTGAAGCACAACAGCCGACAACTCATAGTGATGAGCAATCGGCTGGACCTATTGTAACACCACATCTTCGTAGATCTGGTAGAACACGCAATATTCCTGAGAGATATGGATTTCTCGTAAGTGAATCGAACGACGTGTTACTCATTGATGATGAGGAGCCTACCAGTTATGAAGAAGTGCTGACAAGTTCAGAAAGGGATAAGTGGCTTGGTGCCATGAAGTCGGAAATGGATTCCATGTATGAAAACCAAGTTTGGAACTTGGTTGACCCACCTGAAGGGATAAAGCCTATAGGGTGCAAGTGGGTTTTCAAGAAGAAAACCGACATGGATGGTAATGTGATTACCTATAAGGCTAGATTGGTGGCGAAAGGATATCGTCAAAAACAAGGTGTTGATTATGATGAAACCTATTCGCCTGTAGCTATGCTTAAATCCATTCGGATGCTCCTGGTCATAGCGGCTCATTATGATTATGAGATATGGCAGATGGATGTGAAAACAGCTTTCCTTAATGGAAACCTGCTCGAGGACGTGTATATGATTGATCATGATGTCTTTGAATTGCGTTCCATTTTGGATTCGAATAAATTGACTGGGCCGAGCTTCATGGACTGGCTTAGAAGCTTGAGAATTGTTCTCAAGGTTGAAAAGCTTGCAAATGTCCTCGAAGCGCCTCTTCCCGCCCGTCCTAGTGACGATGCAACTCTGGACCAATTGTTGGCCTATCAAAAACATGTGAGTGATTCTGAACAAATGAATTGCATCATGCTAGCCACGATGGAACCCAAGCTACGAAAGCAGCATGAGCATATGGATGCTCATATCGTAGTCCTTCATCTTTGTGAGTTGGTTGATGAGCAAGTGAGATTCGAAAGGTTTGAAGTCTCAAAGCTCCTCTTCACCTCTGAGATGCTAGGAGGTTCATCTGTGGTACTGCTCAATATGCTGAAGACTGTGGAGTCTTCTGAGAAGCATGAGCAGGGGACGGTGCTGTTAGTTGATTCCTCGAAGAAAGGTTCTAATAGGAAGTCAAAGGAACAGCAGAAGGGAAAGAAGAGAAGGGCTAAGAAGGTAGAACTAGCACAAAAGGAAACTTGCCATCATTATGGCAAGGAGAGCCATTTGTGAAGAAAGTGCAAGATTTATCTTGAGTCCGTGAAGAAGGATAAGGCATCGGATGCCCCATCTTCTTCAGAAATCTTCTTTATTGATTATCATTCTATTTCCTCAGACACTTGGGTATTCGATACTGGGTGTAGCTCACATATATGTAATGACATACATGGGCTAAGGAATAGAAAAAGACTCGTCAAGGGGAGAGTCAAATTTACGTGTTGGGAATGGAGCAACGGTTGCTGCACTCGCCATCGGAACGTACTTGTTGGAACTCCCTGTAGGACTTGTCTTAGAACTGGACAATTGCTTTTATGTTCCTTCGTTGATAAAGAACATCATTTCTATTTCTTGTTTAAATAGAAATGGGTACTATTTGACTTTTAGTAACAATTGTTGTTACATAACTTTGAATGGAGTTCTTTATGGGACTGGAACTTTAAGCAATGGTGTTTATACGTTGGACGTATCCAGTGATATTTTCAATATCGAAGCGAGCAACACGCGTGCTCGAAAGGATAATCAAATAGACTCCTATATGTGGCATTGTCGTCTTGGCCATATAAGCAAGAAACGCATGTCCGAATTACACCGATGTGGAATTCTGGAATCGTTTGAATTGGATTCATACGATACATGCGAATCATGCTTAAAAGGCAAGATGACTAAGTTACCTTTTACGGGAAAAGGTGAACGAGTGGGAGAGTTACTAGGTCTAATACATACTGATGTATGTGGACCTATGTCAACTCAAGCATTAGGAGGCTATAGCTACTTCATTACCTTCACCGATGATCACTCACGGTTTAGGTATGTGTTCTTGATGAAACACAAGTCTGAAGCCTTTGAAAGGTTCAAAGAATTCAGAAATGAAGTAGAGAAACAACATGACAAGAGTATTAAAATACTTCGATCGGATCGAGGTGGTGAATACTTAAGTCAAGAGTTTCTTGATTATCTAAGAGACAATGGTATATTGTCTCAATGGACTCCGCCCTATACACCATAGCATAATGGTGTATCTGAGAGGCGTAACCGGACCTTGTTGGACATGGTCAGGTCAATGATGAATCATGCAACTCTTCCCAAGTCCTTTTGGGGCTATGCACTTCAGACAGCTGTTTACTTGTTAAACAGAATGCCTACCAAGGTAGTCTCAACTACTCCATATGAGATATGGAATAGTAAGAAACCTCATGTATCTTACTTGAAGATATGGGGTTGTCCTGCTTATGTGAAGCTATCAGACAAATTGGATGCTAAGTCTGATAAATGTCTATTTATTGGATACCCTAAGGAAACAAGGGGTTACCAATTCTATCATCCTGTGGAACAAAGTGTTTGTTTTGAGGCATCTTTGTGTTTCTAGAGAAGAGTTTCTCTTGCAAGAAAGCAGTGGGAGTGTCGTCGAGCTTGAGGAGGCTCGAGAGACTCAAATAGACATTAATGAGATACACGGTGAAGCACTGACAACTCATAGTGATGAGCAATCATTTGGACCTATTGTAACACCACATCTTCGTAGATCTCGGTAGAACACCTTGATATTCACGAGAGATATGGATTTCTCGTAAGTGAATCGAGCGCGTGTTACTCATTGATGATGAGAGCCTACAGTTATGAAGAAGTCTTGACAAGTTGAGAAAGGGATAAGTGGCTTGGTGCCATGAAGTGAAATGGATTCCATGTATGAAAACCAAGTTTGGAACTTGGTTGACCCACTGAAGGATAAAGCCTATAGGGTGCAAGTGGGTTTTCAAGAAGAAAACCGACATGGATGGTAATGTGATTACCTATAAGGCTAGATTGGTGGCGAAAGGATATCGTCAAAAACAAGGTGTTGATTATGGCGAAACCTATTACTTTGTAGCTATCTTAAATCCATTCGGATGCTCACTGGCCATAGCGGCTCATTATGATTATGAGATATGGCGGATGGATGTAAGCGGCTTTCCTTAATGGAAAACTGCTCGAGGCGTGTATATGATACGGACTGAGGTTTCACATCGGTTGATAAAACCAAGGTATGCAAATTGCGGCGATCCATTTATGGATTGAAGCAAGCATCTGAGGCTGGAATATCCATTTTGATGAGACAATCAAAAGTTTGATTTCTCACAAAATCGAGCGAACCTTGTGTGTACAAGAAGGTTAGTGGGAGTGCGATCGTATTCCTAGTATTGTATGTCGATGACATACTACTTATAGGAAGCGATGTTTCAATCTTACGATCGAGTGAAGGTTTGGTTATCAAGACATTCTCCATGAAAGACACAGGAGAAGCAACCTACATCCTCGGGATTAAGATCTATAGAGATAGATCGAAGCAGTTTGCTTGGTCTTTCGCGGTCTACATATATAGGCCAGAGTGCTAAAGAGGTTTAGCATGTCGGAATCAAGAAAGGTTTCCTACCCGAAGGCATAGGGTACACCTTTGAAGTCTATGTCGCCGCGCGAGAAGGCGAGGATTTGCATGAGTAAGATTCCCTATGCATCGCAATAGGATCTATCATGTATGCTATGTTATGTACGAGGCCCGATGTATCGTATGCTCACGAGTGTCACGGCGGATACGATCGATCGAGGAATGGATCATTGGGTATTTATTAAGGCGATCCTTAAGTACTTAAGAAGAACTAAGGATCGTTCCTAATATATGGAGAAGGGTACATGGTGATCGTGGGTATACGGATGCGACTCAGACGAACAAGGATGATTCCATGTCTTTATGCAGGTATGTATTCACTGGAATGGGCGCAATAAGTTGGAAAGGTTCCAAGCTTGACACTATAGCGGATTACGCCACTAAGGCGAGAATACATTGCGACTTTAGAGCGACAAAGGAAGCGGTTTGGATCAAGAAGTTCATCTCTGAACTTGATGTGGTCTCATCAATGATCCAAACATGTGCTTCGCCGCTATCATCTTGTCAGAGAGATCATCAGTAGGAACGAAATACAAATCGAGAAAATTCCCACTGAAAGGAACTTAGCGGATCCTTTGACTAAAGCATTACCTCAAAGTAAGTTTGAGGGTCATGTTCGAGCTTATGGTATTGGATACCGTAGCGATTGGCATTAGGCCAAGTGGGAAGTCTGTTAGTAATATATGAGAGATGTCCTAAGGCAATTGCCTTATGTATGAACCATTTATATGATAAATGAAGATTCACTATTTGAGTATACATATTTTATGTATTTGATTGGATCTTAAACTCATTTACTGAATGTCCACGATACGATCAGCATGAGAGAATTTGTGATTGGATCACAACTAGTGAGTATCTCTACATGTGTAATTGTGATGTATCGGAATTATCCCTAGTCGATGATTTGATGGATTTGGACACCATCAATTCTGTCGAGACTAGCACGAGGTATACTCCTTGGTGTATCCAAGCAGCTGATTCTCACTGGCTGGAGACATAGTGATGTCCAGAGTTAATCGTGGATGCTAGTTATGGTAACTAGTTCATTGGAGTGACCAGTAGTAAGACTTCATATGGTTCTGCATATATAGATATGTCGATGAAGTTCTTCTTGTGGCTTAAGTGCGATGTTCCTTTGACTTGCGGTATTCAAGTCATCTTGATCATGGAGACTTATGCTTTGACATCTTAAGCAAACATCTCTAAGGAGATGTGGACCCGGGATGATTGGGTATAAGTCGAAGTGATCGAAGGTGTTTGAATAACCTATAAAGGATTCACCACTCCTTGCGAGGAGATGTATACCCATGGCCTATCGTCGGATTGTTACTAAAGTCTTTGGCCAAAGCATTACATGTTTAGAGTAAGGTACTCTTCGATACATGTGGAGTAGCTAGAATCCGTAGGACGAGGAAATGATACTTGGGCTAGGTGTGACGTAGTCAGCCTAGTGGGGACAGACACAATAGACCATGTCCTGAACCAAGTGGGTATAAGATGAGTGAAGGGAATGGGGCACGAATCATTCGAGCTACTGAAGGGTTTCAGAAATAGTTCTGGATCAACCGTTGATCTTTTCGGTTAATTGGGGATCATGATGTACTACTAGGTGTCACTCATGATCGTTCTATAATTAATGGTTAATTATAGACGGCCAACATAAACCGAGAACCTATTTGGTCACACGCACAACGAGCGTAATCCAAAGGATTTAAAACGAGCTTGAGAATGGGATTCTCAGACCGAGAGAAACTAAGTTTGGTTGGACCAAACATAAAGCGAGCATGAAATCGTTTCAGTCGCAATGGAAGCGTGGATGGGCCGCGTCTTATGAAGACGTAATGGATGAACCAAAAATGGTTTGGTTCTAATCCAATGGATGAGAATAAACCAAAGGGGTTTGGTTTATTTTAAACGAATGAACCAAAAGTTGGTTCGGTTCGTTTTAACTTAAAATAAACCATCATGGTTTGGTTTATTTTAACTTATCTTAATGGAGCGGGTTAACGGGCTTTATGGATATGATCCATTAACCATTAAGAGAATTAGTTCTCTATAAAAGAGGGCTTAATGGATAATTAAGCCCTAATCCAAAAACCCTAGTTGGAGTTGCCGCCCAACCTAATGTTGCCGCCCAAGCTCCTTGGCCGCCCAACCCCCTTGTGCCAGCGTCCAGCTCCTTGCCGGTAACCAAGCTTCAGCCGGTGATCCTCCGGCAACCCTCCGGTGATCTCCCTAGGCCTCGGTGAAAAGGTGAGCACTTGGCTTCCTTGTTCTTGGCCGGCGCCTACTCCTCCACCAAGCCGTCCAGTTTTCTGGACAACTTCTTCTCCTCTCGTCAAAGCGTCATTTGGACGACGGTTAGAGCTCCTACAGCGGATAACTTACCGGGAATTCGATCTCCGGTAATCCTCTGAGGTGGAGGACGAAGGATTCGTCAATTGGTTGACGAATACCTCTCCGGAGAAGCGAGTTTTGAGAACTCATATTAGGATCCGAATTTGGATTCGGATCGTGATCATCTCTCGATCACGTCGTCTTCAACATGAGGCTAGTAACCCGTACGAAGACGAAGCTCGTGCCTTAGCGAAGTCATCCCGAGGAACTCGGCGTGGATACGGATAGAGACGATTCTAGCGAGGATCGTTCCGATTGATGCCGTTCCCGCTACACGTCATACGAAAGGTATAACGTAGATAAATTTCCTTTTATTGCAAATTTAAATTTACGGTTATGTCTACACTTGTTGTAATATGCATGCGTGTGTTGTGTGTGTTGTAATAAATAGGAGTATTTATTATTTTATTGCTTTCGCTGTGTTCATGTTTACGAAACATGATCGAACACACACACGCCGCGGTGCCGGAAACCCAACAATGTGTCGGGAGCAACCACTGTCCAACATTCATTGATCCTACACGCAAGGTAGTTGGATCGGATATTGGATTTATTAAAAATTGGTTGAAAATTATTAACCTAAATCATCTCACCCATGTCTACATGATCAAACATGTTAATCCTATATGTTCTTGTGAGATGACTTCCAATTTTAGTTGAATTAAATTTAATGACTTAAACACTTGTCAACCTTACGTTAGATTCAGATTTGACCTTAGGCTCATCAAGTCACCTTTTCAAGATCATGGCTTCCAGGTCGTGGCGAGGCACAGAGGCCTTCTTTGATCGAAAAAATGACCACTTCCTTAGACAAAGCCATTTTCAAGAAAATAGAGACTTGACTCACCTAAGACCACTTCCTAGTCTAACTAGTCTAGGATACGGCGAGGTAGCTTCAGCTAGTTCCGCTCGGTCAAATGCACCGAACTAGATACGCCTTATCTAGCCCGAATACACAAGACTCCGCTTTCCTAGTGTACTATCATCTCGTCGTGTCCTGGTACTATGTTATCAAGTATTGACGAGTTATAGTCCTATCTAACCATTCTAAAAAGAAAAATCAAACTAAATAAAAACCTAAGCATGCAATTTCTAAGTTAAAACGCAAACAAATTTTGTACTAGCTCCCCCTGGACCGTTGAATCGATTTGGTCTCTCTACATAGTGGATTTGGTCCTTGAGAACCCAGTACTGGTTTGATCCGAAGTTTGAAATCAAGGTGGTCTTAGGGACCCATGCTTGGACACGTTTTTTATGTCGACTTACAATCGACATATACGACTTATTCATCGTGTTTGAGCTAAAACCTAGTCCGGCCTTGTTATACACGGCCCTTTGCAATCCAAGTAGGAGGTCAAGTCCTTTGGATCCCAAAGTAAACCTTTCCAACGTATTCCTAAGATCTTCGACTTGACTTTTCAAGAGTGAGTTCTCAACTTCGAGTTTTTCAACCCGAGTTGAGTCCTTCTCTTGAACTCGACTAGTCGAAGAGGTTAGGGAGACCTCGTGTTTGAGGAGTTTAACTTCCTCAACCAGGGTCTCGACCTTGGACTCGGACTTAGCTAACTTTCTATTTAAAAACTTAATTGCACTATAAAGTGTAGTAATAAGAGAGCGACTTACCTTGAGTGTATCTTTTGAACCGGATGTGTATCCGTGGCTTATCTTGAATAGTGTTTCACAGTCCGACTCGTCTTCGGTTTTCGATTCAGGTTCCGGTTCCGACTCCGTCTCCGATTCCACCGGTTTAGCCATAAGAACTCGATCGTTGTCTTCTTCCTCGGAAGCTTCTTCCCAAGTAGTGTTGAGTGCCTTTTTATGTTTTGGTGCCTTGCTCTTGAGTTTTGGGCATTCAGACTTAATGTGTCCAAACTTGTTGCATTCATAACATCTTATGTTTGAACTTTTAGGCTTACCTTCGTTGGGTCGAGTGACGGCTCATTTTCGGCCCTTGACTATCCTCCGAACTAGGTTGACTAGTTCGGCTTCCATTTATGAGTCGACCTCCGAATCCGACTCATCCTCTTCTTCTTTCAGGGGTGGCTTGCTTGCGGTTTTCTTCCTCGAACCTGCAAAAAGTGTTATACCCTTCTCGGGTTCCGAGTTAGACTGCTCATGAAGTTTGAAATCAGAAAAGAGTTCATCTAACCTATGTTTAGAAAGATCCTTGGAGACCTTGTAGGCATCGACCATGGATGCCCACAAGGTAGTCCTCGGAAAAGAGCTTAGGACATAACTTATAAGGTCGCAGTTTTCGACCTTTTGCCCGATTGCGTGTAGGTTGTTGACTATGTCTTGGACACGGGCGTGGAGTTGCGTCGCGGACTCGTGTTCCTGCATTTTTAGGTTATATAGTTTATTGAATAGAAGATCACGCTTACATACCTTGGCTTCATCGGTCCCTTCGTGTAGCTCCACTAGTTTTGTCCAAAGGTCCTTTGCGCTTATGAAGGGGCCGACTCGATTTAGCTCTTCCTTGGATAAGCCACATTGAAGGATTTAGCTATGATACCAAAAGAGGATCGACTTTCCGAATATGAAAATAAAACCTGAGACGATGCTCGGAGTTTTTATTTCTTCAGAAAGATTTGCAAACTATTATGTGGAATGACAGTCTTGGTAATGCTCAAGTCTGCTCAAACCATTACACTCGTATGGCTTATATAGATAGGAAAAGGTTGTATCACTGATTAAAGCGGGTGCTCATCTATTAGCCCCATCGTCCTTTAGATCACGATACCCTTATCCTTCTATCAGCCTGACAGCTCACACACAGCTCACACTGATAAGATATGTCTTACTTTACAGCTATAAAGGGGATTCCAGCGTTTCTGATGAGACGGCTCCCCGAGGCTCGGTCTCATTTATTGGGCTCACCACTTGCTTTCGCTTAGTGGGGTGTGTCCTTGATTCCTCCCAAGATGGAGTTCAGCATATTGGCCACTCGCCAAAGTTCCTTTCTTGTGTCCTTTATTTTGGGTAGTGCGCTTAGAAAGTAGTTGTGGTATCCACCTTCTTGGTACCGCCTGCTTGTAAAGTCAGATTCCTTGAGCTGTTCAATCCTTTCCAGCTCCTGCAGCGCATAATAAAGGTTCTGCGATGCCTGTTCCTCTATATCATCAAGCATCTTTCTTTTCTGGTGGTCCTGTGGCGTAAAGATGTTCTTACCGATGTCCTGCAAAACATCTTCATACTGTGTTAACAGTAGCCTTCTTCGTGAAGCAGCCAACAATGTAGCAGCTTCTTCCTCTTCGTTTTTGTAATCAAACCCTTCCCTTATTTGCTTTCCACGTGTTATATCCTCCATTTTCTCCTTGCCTTTTCCAGTTGTGATCACCGAAACTATTTCCTTCCCGGAAACTAGTCGGGATAATGAGTCTGCAAAAACATTCAACTTGGCATCAATATGTTCAAATTGAATTTTAATACCTGATCCGGTAATAAAATCTGTGAAAGCAATCCATCTGACTCTGGAGGGTTTATTTCTTGCCATTTTATTCTAAAAACTTATAATAGCTTGGCAGTCAGTTCTCAAAGTGATCTCCTCCTTGTCCAAATAGTGAATTTTGAGTGCACTCATGGTTTCCATCGCAGCGAATATCTCTGCATCAATAACAGATTTGACTACGGCAAATTTTCCATGAGCATAAGCACAAACCTTCTCAGTGCTTCGAGGGTCATATTTGGAAGTCTTCCATTTACAAACACCTCCCCAACCAGTCATACAGCCGTCAGTTTCCAGTATGATGTAAGCATTTTCCGGAGGGAGTTCCAGATCTGGAAGTTGTTGGATTTGGGCTTTTATTTCCTTCACCAAAGCCCAGTCTGATGGCTTCATGCGTTTATCACCATGTATTGAGGTCTTTTCATATAGAGGTCCCAATTTAGAACTCAGATTTGGAATATAGGTTCTGGCGTAGTTGAGAATTCCCAGCCAAGACCTTAATCCCTTCTTTTCTTTAAGATCCTCTTCTTTAAACTCAGCAATCTTCTTAATTATGTGGGGTTGCAGCTTTAGCTTTCCTTCCCCAATTTCCTCTCCTAGAAATTCAATCTTTGAAACGGCAAGCTTGCATTTTGTTGGTGATAGAACCAGCCCATGCTTTTCACATATGTTAAGCATTATTTCCAGATGCTTTATATGCTCCTTCTCTGTATTAGAGAATACAAGAATATCATCAATATATATTGAAATAAAATCCTCAGTACCTTTAAAACACTGATCCATTTTCCTCTGAAATATGGTTGGAGCATTCTTCAAGCCGAATGGCATAGCAAGCCATTCATAAAGACCAGATGGACAAATGAAAGTCGTCCATTCCACAGATGCCGGATCCATTGCGACTTGATGAAATCCTGATTTCAAGTTGAATTTTGAGTAAATTTTTGAATTTCCAACCTTCTTGAGGATTGTGTTTATCCCAAGCAAGCTGTATTGGTCTTTGTATGTATTGTCGTTGAGCGTTCTGTAATTGAATACCATACGCTCTTTTCCTTTCTCTTCTTTTCCAGTGATTGGGTTGATACTAGTGCCTGATTGGACTATCATTGCCATTGTTCTGTGTCTACTCTTGCTTGGGCGAATAACCTTTAGTTCCAGTAGTATCTCCACATGCTTTTGAAAAGCCACCTTCATTGCAGGAGTTACGTGGGATAATGGCTTATCTTGTATGGTAATATCAGGGTTTATGACATCAATTTTGCATAGGATGTCATTCTTTTCCCAATGCTTCAATGGGTTGTCCCCGATGAACCCTTGCTCCTTTAGCCTATTCAACAGTGGTCCATGTTTTTGTAATATGTATGTATTTGAGGGGGTAGCAGTAAAGAATACCTTCTCCTTGATCTCCAGATACTCCATTTCTTCAAGTTGTAATTCTTCTAATGCTAGAACTGTTGTTGGGCTTGTTGAAATTGTTGTTATGTTTTTATAGAAGGTAACATAATTTCCTTCTATACGAACGCCTCCTTGCATGCTTCTTATGAAATTTCCCCCTAGGACCATTTGAATACCATCTCCTAGCGTCATCTCGAATGAATAAGTGAAGGGGATTCTGAATTTATTTTCCCCTATCTTCATCTGTCCACCTTTGAATTTCCAATTAGCAACCTGTTTTGAATTAACCCCATTAATTATTTCCGTGAAGGGATTCTTTTCCAGGGCTTGCTCTGGTACTGATCTCTGATCAACACAGCAGGTAGTTGCTCCTGTGTCCAGGATAGCATTGACTCGGAATGGTGGAACCGAAGGAATCTCTATTTCCACGATCATGTGATACAGTCTATTCAGAGTCCTTTTTGGGTGATATTGCCCACTTGACGCTTGGAATACAGCTACTTCCAGAAAGTACAGTTGTTCCTTTCCTTTCTGCAAATCTCTGAGATTTAGCTGTTGGAGTTCATTAGCTAAATCTTCGCTTAAGGTAGCCTCCGCTTCGATTTACTTTGAGAACTCTATCTAGTTACTCGCTTGCATCCTTCGATTTACGCAGCAAGTATTCAACATAACCAAATAATTCAGATATTAGGTTATTCTCCTCATACTTACTTGGTACAGGTGGCATTGTAGGTGTTTCAATCTTCAAGTAGTAATCCGAGCATAGAGTACAAGATGTCCATTTGCATTCTGAACAATGCCTTCTTGCTCGTTGGGTAGTTGCTGCACCACAAAAATTGCATTTTATAAATAATGTACCAATTTCTTGGTTTACCTGCCACTGGTGTTCACAATAGAATTTTTCCTCTGGCATCTCTATCTGGACCTGCCATCCTTGTGGTTCACCCATCAAGACAAACATAAACTCATTTACTGGCAAAACACTTGTTGCAATATTGCAGTGCTGTTCAGTTGCATTCTCTCCTTCTGACATGCTGCAGATTGCATCACTGCTGCTCTCATCAGGGTCAACTGATACAACATCAAAATCTTCTGGAAGATCTAAATCATTTATCATGGCAACCCTTTCTTTATTGCCAATCTTGTTATGGCATTCTCTAGCAAAATGCCCTTCTTATCCGCAGATGGAACACTTACACTTTTTAACCCTTGTTCTGTCGTTCTGATATTTTCTTTTGATTACTCTAACATGAGATTTATGTGGCTTTCCTTTGTAAGTGCTTGCTTTTCGAAGTCCGTATTTCTTCCTTTCCCCTTGATAATAACTTGGGATTGGGATCTGCGAGCAAAATTGTAAATCCTTTAAACTTCTCTGGAGTGTAGCCTGCTTGCACATTTCAGTGAGTTCCTGATAGGCATGGTGAATCCTTGGAAGAACTCCTATAGTGTTGCCTCTGAATTTCTCTTGAAATTTTGCCTCCAGATGTTGCCCAATTAATGGTGGCATCTTTCTGTAGAATTTGCTTGATAACTCCTCATTTATAAACATTCTTCCTGTTCTTGCTGCTAAGTCCTTGTATGTGTTCATGTAATTAACAAGGTCTTTTGTACCATGACATACTAAACTTTCCAGGTCCAAGTATGCCTGATTTTGTTCCGCCGTTGCTCCTGAAGCAGGATCTTCAAGAGTAATAATCCTTCTGATTTGAGAAAGAACATTCTGCGTCTCATTAGCAGCATTGATCAGCTTGTCATACTGATCTGGGAACATCATCCGCCATTGGATAAATGTTTTCTTCTCAATTTCTCCCAGCAGGTTTTCTATATACTGGACTTTGGTCCTCCTATCCGGCCATATTTTTGAATCCACTACGTTTGTTGTTATGGATTCCCATCTGGAAATAACATCGTTATATAATCCAATATTATTGGGAAGGATAAGCATGGCACCTGTTGCTTGCTGTGCCGAAGGTAGTGTCCACTGATTGTCACTGTTGTAAGCCCTTCGGAATTTACCAATCCTTGAACCCATGAAATCCAAATTCTTATATGGATTCGAGGTTGTTGGCCTTTCATCTACTGGACCGTATTGAGGTGGTCCCATCATTGTATCCTCTGGTGGGTTGAAGGTGGATGTTACAGAAGAGGCCAGAATCTGCTTCTTCTTTTGCACTGGATAGTCTAGATCAAAATCACCTTCATTAATATGTGCTATTTGTTCTTGATCAAAGTTTGAATCTGCAGATAAATAATCATTATCAGAAATATTATCGGAAGTATTTCCACCAACTTCCGCGAATGGGTTCAGCCATTCTTTTTCATCTTGTAATGCGATAAGGTGCTCTTCGTTTAACCATCGCTGCTTCATATATCTGAATATTGATTCTTCTTCTTCTTGTATTGCTGGTGTCGCAACTGGTGGTGCTGGTATTACTTCTTGTGGTGCCAATTTTCTCATCAAACTGGTCCACTCAGGGGTTCCCATCTGTGCTGGTTTTGAGGAAGTAGACCCAAAACCATGTTCTCCTCGTGTAGTGCTCTCGAGGCAGGAAACCATGGCTATATCCGGTGTAATTATCTTTTCCAGAATAATCTGGGCTACAGCTTCCCCTGCTGTGATAAAAGATTAGTATCTTGCATATTAAAAACAAGAATTTTCACCTCTCCCCGATAATCAGAGTCAATAACTCCTGCTCCGACTATGATGCCTTTCTTCCATGCACTTCCGGATCTTGCCATAATGTGTCCAAAATAGCCTTCTGGGATTGCACATGCTATTCCTGTATAAAGTAAAGACTTTCCCCAAGGTTGAATTTTATAATTGTTACATACATGCAGATCATATCCTGCAGCTCCTGACGTTCTTCTGACTGGGGCTATTGCTTCAGCATGCAATCGCATCACTTCAAATACTGGTTCCTCGGTAATCAGTACTGATAAAATCTCTGCTTCTGAGCAATCTTCAACATCTTCTTCATTTACTGTAATTGCTCGAGGTTCAGCTATGGGTGTATATCCCTGAAATTGTAAGGATACACTTCCATCTAATAGCGTCCTTGTATCCACTCTGGTTGGAGCCATGGGATTTCTCCTTTGTGTTGGCCTCAGTATCCATCTCTGCCTTTGTAATTCATCAGTAGAGAATCTTGTTCCTGGGAGTGCTACCACTCCTCTGCTTGCCAGATAATCTGCGACATTTTGAACATTATATGTAAAATTTGTAAAACTAGTATTTGTTAGTCGCCCTATCATCATTCTGGTGACCAGTAGATTACTGGATCCCCCTTGCCAATCTTGATAGCCTCTGGTCTGGATGGATATTTCAATATGGTTGGCGAAGTCTTCCAGGTTCATCATGATGTCTGGAATTACATAAACCATCTGGGTTCCTCTGGTTAGATCCATTTCCATGGTTGCGATTATGGATCTATCACCTCGCCATCTTGTGTCACGTAGTATCACAAGTACCATGACACCTGTGTTTCTTTTGTGAAGAGTATAAATTCTTATCATAACCAAACCTATATGAATATGAAAGAAACCTGATTCTCTTAAGGTTTGATGGCTCTGGTCAGTTACAAGTGGGAGATCCACTTGTCCTTCTTCAACACATAAAATATCTTCTTCTGAGTAATGTTGATATACTCGGTGCTGTGTTGGCCTGAAACCCGTTAAGTAAAGTACCTCAGCTGGTACCATATTTTCTCTTTGAGATCTTGAAATCTCCAGTTGTTCCTCCGGGTTGACTTGACTTTCTATTGTTCTTCTGAACCTTCTTTGACTAGGCATGAGTCTTCTTTGCATATTATATAATCTCCTTTGCCCTCTTCGATAATCTCTGATCTGATCTTCAGCACTGGGCACCTGTAATTCAGTGGGTGCTGTAACTGCTGGTGGTCTTGTACTAGTAGATGTTCTGGCCGCCATTACTTTTCCTTTTCCTTCCTCAGGATTTCTGAAGGATTTCTAAAGACCAGTATAGACCCCTTCTTCTTTGGGATTATAGATTCAGATCCCAAATTTAAACTAGAAATTCTTTTCGATAAGTCGTCGATTGCACCTTCAAGCTCCTTTGGTGCAGAAGTTGATGTATTAGCAGCTTGCTTAAGGCTTTGGACCTGAGTCCTGAGCTCCTGCAACTGGTTATGCAATTCAATTATGAGGGATAATAGGGTATTGTTTTGCTTTATCAAAACCCTTTGAAAGTCAAACGCCGTTTTCAATTGAGATGGTACAGAAAATCCTTGGGCAGGTGCTTCAATATTTTCAGTTGCTTTTAAGGCACAAAGATAAACTTGGTTTTCTTCCTGTTTATCCCAGCTCATCCGCCAATTAAGGATTTTACCTCTTGTAATACTAACTCAATCTCCTTGACTTTTCTCTTCAAATCTTCAGCTACTTTGGCTATTTCCTTTTCTACTATTTTGGGCTGATTTGAAGCTTCTATTATGACTTCTCTTATCTCACTTTTTGTTGCTGGATGATTTTTAACAATTTCGTTTTCAAGTAGGCTTACAGCTGTTTTAAGACTAACAACTTCACTCCTCAGTTTCTTATTTTCTTCTTCAAGGGAATAGAAATGTTTTAATGATACTTTTGAAAGTAGAGAGATTTTGTTGTGAACTATCTCTAGGTTGTTTGCTAAATCACTGGTTGTTGGTTTAGGTTTGTCTGCAAGGTTTAAATATTCTAGGCTCGGGTTTCGGGTTTTCTCATACCACTCTCTGATGTTTTGCTCAAATTTCTCACTCATTTAGAGGTTTTAATGACCTTATCTTTACTTACGGCTTAGGATCTATAGAATTTTCATGCTCACCTGACGGTCTCGACTCCTTCTTGGAGACTTACGAGAACTGCAGTCTTTTGCAATCAATTAACAGATCGGTCGCCTTATCATAAATTTAAGATTCAATAACACCTGCTATCTTCTAATTCCTAAATTTGTGCTGAGAATATCGCTGATTTGGGATTTCGGGCTTACCGTCTTACGCACTTACTAGCCTTGTGGATAAACCGAACCAAGGATGCTTGTTGAGTCTCCACCTTTCTTCCCGTTAGTTACTTCTCAGGCACCTACTTCAGAATTTTAAGTGTACGAGCAAGAACATAAGAGGTGTATATGAACCCGTTACCTTTCGCCTAGAACTTTGAAGGTTTTAGCCTTGCATCTTGTACCAAAACTAGCTCTGATACCAAAAGAGGATCGACTTTCCGAATATGAAAATAAAACCTAAGACGATAACACCTGCTATCTTCTAATTCCTAAATTTGTGCTGAGAATATCGTTGATTTGGGATTTCGGGCTTACCGTCTTACGCACTTACTAGCCTTGTGGATAAACCGAACCAAGGATGCTTGTCGAGTCTCCACCTTTCTTCCCGTTAGTTACTTCTCAGGCACCTACTTCAGAATTTTAAGTGTACGAGCAAGAACATAAGAGGTGTATATGAACCCGTTACCTTTCGCCTAGAACTTTGAAGGTTTTAGCCCTGCATCTTGTACCAAAACTAGCTCTGATACCAAAAGAGGATCGACTTTACGAATATGAAAATAAAACCTGAGACGATGCTCGGAGTTTTTATTTCTTCAGAAAGATTTGCAAACTATTATGTGGAATGACAGTCTTGGTAATACTCAAGTCTGCTCAAACCATATAGGTTCTGGCGTAGTTGAGAATTCCCAGCCAAGACCTTAATCCCTTCTTTTCTTTAAGATCCTCTTCTTTAAACTCAGCAATCTTCTTAATTATGTGGGGTTGCAGCTTTAGCTTTCCTTCCCCAATTTCCGCTCCTAGAAATTCAATCTTTGAAACGGCAAGCTTGCATTTTGTTGGTGATAGAACCATCCCATGCTTTTCACATATGTTAAGCATTATTGAGCTGGGATAAACAGGAAGAAAACCAAGTTTATCTTTGTGCCTTAAAAGCAACTGAAAATATTGAAGCACCTGCCCAAGGATTTTCTATACCATCTCAATTGAAAACGGCGTTTGACTTTCAAAAGGTTTTGATAAAGCAAAATAATACCCTATTATCCCTCATAATTGAATTGCATAACCAGTTGTAGGAGCTCAGGACTCAGGTCCAAAGCCTTAAGCAAGCTGCTAATACATCAACTTCTGCACCAAAGGAGCTTGAAGGTGCAATCGACAACTTATCGAAAAGTTCTTGATCAAAGTTTGAAGGATTATTACTCTTGAAGATCCTGCTTCAGGAGCAACGGCGGAACAAAATCAGGCATACTTTGACCTGGAAAGGTTAGTATGTCATGGTACAAAAGACCTTGTTAATTACATGAACACATACAAGGACTTAGCAGCAAGAACAGGAAGAATGTTTATAAATGAGGAGTTATCAAGCAAATTCTACAGAAAGATGCCACCATTAATTGGGCAACATCTGGAGGCAAAATTTCAAGAGAAATTCAGAGGAAACACTATAGGAGTTCTTCCAAGGATTCACCATGCCTATCAGGAACTCACTGAAATGTGCAAGCAGGCTACACTCCAGAGAAGTTTAAAGGATTTACAATTTTGCTCGCATATCCCAATCCCAAGTTATTATCAAGGGGAAAGGAAGAAATATGGACTTCGGAAAGCAAGCACTTACAAAGGAAAGCCACATAAATCTCATGTCAGAGTAATCAAAAGAAAATATCAGAACGACAGAACAAGGGTTAAAAAGTGTAAGTGTTTCATCTGCGGAGAAGAAGGGCATTTTCCTAGAGAATGCCATAACAAGATTGGCAATAAAGAAAGGGTTGCCATGATAAATGATTTAGATCTTCCAGAAGATTTTGATGTTGTATCAGTTGACCCTGATGAGAGCAGCAATGATGCAATCTGCAGCATGTCAGAAGGAGAGAATGCAACTGAACAGCACTGCAATATTGCAACAAGTGTTTTGCCAGTAAATGAGTTTATGTTTGTCTTGATGGGTGAACCACAAGGATGGCAGGTCCAGATAGAGATGCCAGAGAAAAAATTCTATTGTGAACACCAGTGGCAGGTAAATCAGGAAATTGGTACATTGTTTATAAAATGTAATTTATGTGGCGCAATAACCACCCAACGAGCAAGGAGACATTGTTTAGAATGCAAATGGACATCCTGTACTTTATGCTCGGATTATTACCTGAAGATTGAAACACCAACAATGCCACCAGTACCAAGTAAGTATGAGGAGAATAACCTAATATCTGAGTTATTTGGTTATATTGAATACTTACAAGCGTAAATCGAAGGTCGCAAGGTAACTAGATAGAGTTCTCAGGCGAAATCAGGAAGCGGAGGCTACCTTAAGCGAAGATTTAGCTAATGAACTCCAACAGCTAAATCTCAGAGATTTGCAGAAAGGAAAGGAACAATCAGATTTTCCGAAGTAAGATTCCAAGCATCAAGTGGGCAATATCACCCAAAAAGAACTTTGAATAGACTGTATCACATGATCGTGGAAATAGAGATTCCTTCAGTTCCACCATTCCGAGTCAATGCTATCCTGGACACAGGAGCAACTACCTGCTGTGTTGATCAGAGATCAGTACCAGAGCAAGCCCTGGAAAAGAATCCCTTCACGGTAATAATTAATGGGGTTAATTCAAAACAGGTTGCTAATTGGAAATTCAATGGTGGACATATGAAGATAGGGGAAAATAAATTCAGAATCCCCTTCACTTATTCATTCGAGATGACGCTAGGAGATGGTATTCAAATGGTCCTAGGGGGAAATTTCATAAGAAGCATGCAAGGAGGCGTTCGTATAGAAGGAAATTATGTTACCTTCTATAAAAACATAACAACAATTTCAACAAGCCCAACAACAGTTCTAGCATTAGAAGAATTACAACTTGAAGAAATGGGGTATCTGGAGATCAAGGAGAAGGTATTCTTTACTGCTACCCCCTCAAATACATACATATTACAAAAACATGGACCACTGTTGAATAGGCTAAAGGAGCAAGGGTTCATCGGGGACAACCCATTGAAGCATTGGGAAAAGAATGGCATCCTATGCAAAATTGATGTCATAAACCCTGATATTACCATACAAGATAAGTCATTATCCCACGTAACTCCTGCAATGAAGGTGGCTTTTCAAAAGCATGTGGAGATACTACTGGAACTAAAGGTTATTCGCCCAAGCAAGAGTAGACACAGAACAATGGCAATGATAGTCCAATCAGGCACTAGTATCAACCCAATCACTGGAAAAGAGGAGAAAGGAAAAGAGCGTATGGTATTCAATTAAAGAACGCTCAACGACAATACATACAAAGACCAATACAGCTTGCCAGGGATAAACACAATCCTCAAGAAGGTTGGAAATTCAAAAATTTACACAAAATTTGACTTGAAATCAGGATTTCATCAAGTCGCAATGGATCCGGCATCTGTGGAATGGACGGCTTTCATTTGTCCATCTGGTCTTTATGAATGGCTTGCTATGCCATTCGGCTTGAAGAATGCTCCAGCCATATTTCAGAGGAAAATGGATCAGTGTTTTAAAGGTACTGAGGATTTTATTTCAATATATATTGATGATATTCTTGTATTCTCTAATATAGAGAAGGAGCATATAAAGCATCTGGAAATAATGCTTAACATATGTGAAAAGCATGGGCTGGTTCTCTCACCAACAAAATGCAAGCTTGCCGTTTCAAAGATTGAATTTCTAGGAGCGGAAATTGGGGAAGGAAAGCTAAAGCTGCAACCCCACAAAATTAAGAAGATTGCTGAGTTTAAAGAAGAGGATCTTAAAGAAAAGAAGGGATTAAGGTCTTGGCTGGGAATTCTCAACTACGCCAGAACCTATATTCCAAATCTGAGTTCTAAATTGGGACTTCTATATGAAAAGACCTCAATACATGGTGATAAACGCATGAAGCCATCAGACTGGGCTTTGGTGAAGGAAATAAAAGCCCAAATCCAACAACTTCCAGATCTGGAACTCCCTCCGGAAAATGCTTACATCATACTGGAAACTGACGGCTGTATGACTGGTTGGGGAGGTGTTTCTAAATGGAAGACTTCCAAATATGACCCTCGAAGCACTGAGAAGGTTTGTGCTTATGCTCATGGAAAATTTGCCGTAGTCAAATCTGTTATTGATGCAGAGATATTCGCTGCGATGGAAACCATGAGTGCACTCAAAATTCACTATTTGGACAAGGAGGAGATCACTTTGAGAACTGACTGCCAAGCTATTATAAGTTTTTATAATAAAATGGCAAGAAATAAACCCTCCAGAGTCAGATGGATTGCTTTCACAGATTTTATTACCGGATCCGGTATTAAAATTCAATTTGAACATATTGATGCCAAGCTGAATGTTTTTGCAGACTCATTATCCCGACTAGTTTTCGGGAAGGAAATAGTTTAGGTGATCACAACTGGCAAAGGCAAGGAGAAAATGGAGGATATAACACATGGAAAGCAAATAAGGGAAGGGTTTGATTACAAAAACGAAGAGGAAGAAGCTGCTACAGAGTTGGCTGCTTCACGAAGAAGGCTACTGTTAACACAGTATGAAGATGTTTTGCAGGACATCGGTAAGAACATCTTTACGCCACAGGACCACCAGAAAAGAAAGATGCTTGATGATATAGAAGAACAAGCATCGCAGAACCTTTATTATGTGCTGCAGGAGCTGGAAAGGATTGAACAGCTCAAGGAATCTGACTTTACAAGCAGGCGGTACCAAGAAGGTGGATACCACAACTACTTTCTAAGCGCACTACCCAAAATAAAGGACACAAGAAAGGAACTTTGGCGAGTGGCCAATATGCTGAACTCCATCTTGGGAGGAATCAAGGACACACCCCACTAAGCGAAAGCAAGTGGTGAGCCCAATAAATGAGACTGAGCCTCGGGGAGTCGTCTCATCAAAAATGCTGGAATCCCCTTTATAGCTGTAAAGTAAGACATATCTTATCAGTGTGAGCTGTGTGTGAGCTGTCAGGCTGATAGAAGGATAAGGGTATCGTGATCTAAAGGACGATGGGGCTAATAGATGAGCACCCGCTTTAATCAGTGATACAACCTTTTCCTATCTATATAAGCCATATGAGTGTAATGGTTTGAGCAGACATGAGCATTACCAAGACTATCATTCCACATAATAATTTGCAAATCTTTCTGAAGAAATAAAAACTCCGAGCATCGTCTCAGGTTTTATTTTCATAATAGCTCTTCCTGCCTCGAGAGCACTACACGAGGAGAACATGGTTTTGGGTCTACTTCCTCAAAACCAGCACAGATGGGAACCCCTGAGTGGACCAATTTGATGAGAAAATTGGTACCACAAGAAGTAATACCAGCACCACCAGTTGCGACACCAGCAATACAAGAAGAAGAAGAATCATCATTCAGATATATGAAGCAGCGATGGTTAAACGAAGAGCACCTTATCGCATTACAAGATGAAAAAGAATTGCTGAACCCATTCGCGGAAGTTGGTGGAAATACTTCCGATAATATTTTTGATAATGATTATTTATCTGCAGATTCAAACTTTGATCAAGAACAAATAGCGCATATTAATGAAGGTGACTTTGATCTGGACTATCCAGTGCAAAAGAAGAAGCAGATTCTGGCCTCTTCCGTAACATCTACCTTCAACCCACCAGAGGATACAATGATGGGACCGCCCCAATACGGTCCAGCATATGAGAGGCCAACAACCTCTAATCCATATAAAAATTTGGATTTCATGGGCGCATGGATTGGTAAATTCCGAAGGGCTTACAACAGTGACAATCAGTGGACACTACCTTCGGCACAGCAAGCAACAGGTGCCATGCTTATCCTTCCCAATAATATTGGATTATATAACGATGTTATTTCCAGATGGGAATCCATAACAACAAACATAGTGGATTCAAAAATATGGCCGGATAGAAGGACCAAAGTCTAGTATATAGAAAACCTGCTGGGAGAAATTGAGAAGAAAACATTTATCCAATGGCGGATGATGTTCCCAGATCAGTATGACAAGCTGATCAATGCTGCTGATGAGACGCAGAATGTTCTTTCTCAAATCAGAAGGATTATTACTCTTGAAGATCCTGCTTCAGGAGCAACGGCGGAACAAAATCAGGCATACTTGGACCTGGAAAGGTTAGTATGTCATGGTACAAAAGACCTTGTTAATTACATGAACACATACAAGGACTTAGCAGCAAGAACAGGAAGAATGTTTATAAATGAGGAGTTATCAAGCAAATTCTACAGAAAGATGCCACCATTAATTGGGCAACATCTGGATGCAAAATTTCAAGAGAAATTCAGAGGCAACACTATAGGAGTTCTTCCAAGGATTCACCATGCCTATCAGGAACTCACTGAAATGTGCAAGCAGGCTACACTCCAGAGAAGTTTAAAGGATTTACAATTTTGCTCGCAGATCCCAATCCCAAGTTATTATCAAGGGGAAAGGAAGAAATATGGACTTCGGAAAGCAAGCACTTACAAAGGAAAGCCACATAAATCTCATGTCAGAGTAATCAAAAGAAAATATCAGAACGACAGAACAAGGGTTAAAAAGTGTAAGTGTTTCATCTGCGGAGAAGAAGGGCATTTTGCTAGAGAATGCCATAACAAGATTGGCAATAAAGAAAGGGTTGCCATGATAAATGATTTAGATCTTCCAGAAGATTTTGATGTTGTATCAGTTGACCCTGATGAGAGCAGCAGTGATGCAATCTGCAGCATGTCAGAAGGAGAGAATGCAACTGAACAGCACTGCAATATTGCAACAAGTGTTTTGCCAGTAAATGAGTTTATGTTTGTCTTGATGGGTGAACCACAAGGATGGCAGGTCCAGATAGAGATGCCAGAGAAAAAATTCTATTGTGAACACCAGTGGCAGGTAAACCAAGAAATTGGTACATTATTTATAAAATGCAATTTTTGTGGCGCAGCAACTACCCAACGAGCAAGAAGGCATTGTTCAGAATGCAAATGGACATCTTGTACTCTATGCTCGGATTACTACTTGAAGATTGAAACACCTACAATGCCACCTGTACCAAGTAAGTATGAGGAGAATAACCTAATATCTGAATTATTTGGTTATGTTGAATACTTGCAAGCAGAAATCAGAAGGCTGCAAGCAGAACTAGATAGAGTTCTCAGGCGAAATCAGGAAGCGGAGGCTACCTTAAGCGAAGATTTAGCTAATGAACTCCAACAGCTAAATCTCAGAGATTTGCAGAAAGGAAAGGAACAGCTGCACTTTCCGGAAGTAGCTGTATTCCAAGCATCAAGTGGGCAATATCACCCAAAAAGGACTCTGAATAGACTGTATCACATGATCGTGGAAATAGAGATTCCTTCGGTTCCACCATTCCGAGTCAATGCTATCCTGGACACAGGAGCAACTACCTGCTGTGTTGATCAGAGATCAGTACCAGAGCAAGCCCTGGAAAAGAATCCCTTCACGGTAATAATTAATGGGGTTAATTCAAAACAGGTTGCTAATTGGAAATTCAAAGGTGGACAGATGAAGATAGGGGAAAATAAATTCAGAATCCCCTTCACTTATTCATTCGAGATGACGCTAGGAGATGGTATTCAAATGGTCCTAGGGGGAAATTTCATAAGAAGCATGCAAGGAGGCGTTCGTATAGAAGGAAATTCTGTTACCTTCTATAAAAACATAACAACAATTTCAACAAGCCCAACAACAGTTCTAGCATTAGAAGAATTATAACTTGAAGAAATGGAGTATCTGGAGATCAAGGAGAAGGTATTCTTTACTGCTACCCCCTCAAATACATACATATTACAAAAACATGGACCACTGTTGAATAGGCTAAAGGAGCAAGGGTTCATCGGGGACAACCCATTGAAGCATTGGGAAAAGAATGGCATCCTATGCAAAATTGATGTCATAAACCCTGATATTACCATACAAGATAAGCCATTATCCCACGTAACTCCTGCAATGAAGGTGGCTTTTCAAAAGCATGTGGAGATATTACTGGAACTAAAGGTTATTCGCCCAAGCAAGAGTAGACACAGAACAATGGCAATGATAGTCCAATCAGGCACTAGTATTAACCCAATCACTGGAAAAGAGGAGAAAGGAAAAGAGCATATGGTATTCAATTACAGAACGCTCAACGACAATACATACAAAGACCAATACAGCTTGCCTGGGATAAACACAATCCTCAAGAAGGTTGGAAATTCAAAAATTTACTCAAAATTCGACTTGAAATCAGGATTTCATCAAGTCGCAATGGATCCGGCATCTGTGGAATGGACGACTTTCATTTGTCCATCTGGTCTTTATGAATGGCTTGCTATGCCATTCGGCTTGAAGAATGCTCCAGCCATATTTCAGAGGAAAATGGATCAGTGTTTTAAAGGTACTGAGGATTTTTATTCCCAGCCAAGACCTTAATCCCTTCTTTTCTTTAAGATCCTCTTCTTTAAACTCAGCAATCTTCTTAATTATGTGGGGTTGCAGCTTTAGCTTTCCTTCCCCAATTTCCGCTCCTAGAAATTCAATCTTTGAAACGGCAAGCTTGTATTTTGTTGGTGATAGAACCAGCCTATGCTTTTCACATATGTTAAGCATTATTTCCAGATGTTTTATATACTCCTTCTCTGTATTAGAGAATACAAGAATATCATCAATATATATTCTCGTAACAAGCTATTTCCAGACCCAAAATCCAACGTCTAGTACCTTTTCGGGGACATCCAAGGTCGTAATTTGTTAGTTTTTGTTAGTTTCTTATTTTTCTCATTTAATTCTGTTTATTTCCTATTTATTTCCCACATTACTAATCCAAGACCAAGTCTTGGAATTCCCTTTGATTTTTATTCGTGTTTTGCAAGATACTTAATGGCTCACATTGAGGGGTATAGCACCACCCGACCTCCGCTCTTTAACGGAGATGATTTCCATTATTGGAAAGGTCGGATGGAGTGTTTCTTGAAAACACAAGTCGAGACTTGGATAATAATCCAAACCGGCTTTGCTCTACCCACCAATGATCAAGGAGAGCCCTTGGATTTCAACAAGTGGACTAACGCAACTAAGAGGCAAATTGAAGCCGATGCAAGAGCAACTCAAATATTACAATGCAGGTTGTCCAAAGAGGAACTCAACCGCATCGGACCATTCATTAGCGCCAAGGACCTATGGAACAAATTAATCGAGCTACACGAAGGAACGTACGATGCTAAGGTATGTAAACGTGACCTTCTTTTCAATAAGTTGTATAACCTTAAGATGCAGGAACACGAGACGGCGACGCAACTACATCACGCGTCCGTGACATTGTCAGCGGTCTTCACGCACACCATCGGACACAAGGTCAAAAACCGTGACCTACTAAGGTACGTTCTTCATTCATTTCCTAGGACTACCTTGTGGGCATCCATGGTCGATGCCTACAAGGTCTCTAAGGACCTTTCGAAGCTTAGGTTAGACGAATTATTTTCCGAGTTTGAACTTCACGAGCAAACTAACGTGGTCCGGGCCGAGAGAGGTATTGCTCTACTCGTAGGACAAAGAAGCAAGTCACCTACTAGCCAAGAAGATGGACTCGAACCCGAAGACGAATCAGAGTCCGAATCCGAAAAGGTGGAAGCAATAGTGAACGTAGTGCGGAAGATTGTTCGGAGGGAAAGGAGGCTACTAAAGAATCAAAAGAGGACACAATTCAAATCAATTCAAAAGAAGGCTTTTCAAGCAACATGGGACAACGAAGAAGGCGGTGGCATAGCATGCATGGCAAGACCCGAAGAGTCCGAGTCAGAGTCCGAATCCGAATCCAATTACAACACCGACTTCGAACTCGAGGACTACTTCGAGAAGCAACTCAAAGCCGGACCAAAAGAGAAAATTAAGGTTAGCCGCTCACTAATTCATACGCTTTACAATACAATTAAAATGCTTAATAGGAAATTAACTAAGTCCGAGTCTAGGGTTGAGTCGTTACTTGAGGAGGTTGAAACCCTCAAGCAAGAGGCTACTCTAACCTCTTCAACTAGTCAAGTTCAAGAGAGAAACTCAACCCAAATTGAAAAACTTGAGGAGGAGAATTCTCTCTTAAAAGACCGAGTTCAAGAGGTTGAGGCTACGTTGGAAAGGTTCACGTTGGGATCTAAGAATCTTAACCGACTACTTGGAACCCAAAGAGCTGTGTACAACAAAGCCGGACTCGGATTTAGGTCAACGACTACGAATAGGTCATATATGTCTATCGTAAATCGTAGTCATCAAAGAGTCCAAGCATGGGTCCCAAAGGTTTTATTGAATTCACATATAAGGACTAATAAGTTTTGGATTCCCCAGGATCAAATTCATTATTTGAGTAGACCATATTGGTTCAATGGTCTAGGGGGAGCTAACACTAAAATAGTATACCCGCTTACTTAGCAAAAACATGGAATATTTTACTTTAATTTGTAGAACGGCTAGATAGAGAAAATATTTAGTCAACTCTTGACAACATAGTATCAGGACGCGGCGAGATGATAGTACGTTAGGGAAACAAAGTCTCGTGTATTCGAGCTAGATAAGGCGTATCTAGCTTGGTGCACTTGACCGAGTGGAACTAGCTGAAGCTACCTCGTCGTATCCTAAACTAGTTAGACCAGGAAGTAACCCTAAGTGACTTAAGTGATATTTTCTTGAATTTGGCTTTGTCTAAGGAAGTGGTCATTTTTTCGATCAAAGAAGGCCCCTGTGCCTCGCCATGACCTTGAAGCCAATTACTCGAAAAGTTACTTAACGATCTAAAGGTTAAATCCGAATCTAACCCAAGGTTAACTATCTTCAATTAATTTAAAATCATCTCACAAAACATATAAGGTGAACAAATTATGAGACACATAGAATGGGTGAGATGTTAAGGATAATTGAAATATAACCTCTTCAAAATACTACTTATTTTCTCAACTATTGTACTTAACAACTCTTAGGCCAAAGTTTAGCGCCCCCTACATCTCTTATACTCCATATATTTGACTAAGGGGGAGAGCAAACTAACCCTAAGGGTTATATTACAAACCTTTAGATTATTGGTGCAGAGGGACACACCTCGAACCAATCTATCTAACTACTGCTAGACGCATGCTTGGACTCATAGTTGATTTATCTTGATGCATGCATATATCATATTTTTTTTAAACTCCTATTTTATATAACATACTTCAATTTTACATAACAAACCCCAACATTTGTTGATTTATGGCAAAAGGGGGAGAAGAGCGAAAGTTAAGGGGGAGTAACACAAAATTTATTTAATTTTGAAAACTAAAGTATCTCTTTCAAAACTCACCTAGGGTTAAGGGGGAGTTTTGGTTAAGGGGGAGTTTTTGAAAATGGCATTCATCATTTACTATACTTGTTTTATGCTTTAATTTCCCTTAACTTTGTGTTGGTTTGCCATAGATCAAAAAGGGGAAGATTGTTGGTGCAGGGGCACAAGATAATCGAACCTGTGTTTTGATTATGGCAAAGACACAAAGTTAAGTTTACATCGTTATCTCACGAGCTAAATTGAGTATGCAAAAAAGTACTAAAGCTAGAGCTGAAGGCTAGCGACACCCGGAGAAAGCCGTGGTGGTCGAGCGACACTCGAGTGACTTCGGAGGGAGCCGAAGGAATCGAGTGGAAGGCCGGAAGCAAGAGCTACAATGTAAGTATTGAGGAAAGCTCATGTGAGTGAGAGATTGTAAGGTCGTGTCGTCTTTACGGGGATGACCGTAGGTGGTGATCCGACTAAGACTTCCTGTGGAAGGTCTAGGTCAAGATCGGACGGTTAGAAATCGTCGCATTTATCATTTTCTGAGTTAACCTCTTACTGTAGGGAAGTGGCGGTGCGATCGGCTGGCCATTAGGCGATCGGCCCGATGCTCATCGATCGGTGATGGGAAATCATCAGCCTTTACGCTAGGTCAAAATGGATAAGGTTTGACGCGGCCACTTCGCGATAAAAATTATACAACTTCGTGATCTGTTCCGAAAAAAGAGGAGACATTCAGAGGGCAAAATCTATAAAAGGAGGGGTGGATTCCAACTCCAAAGATCATCAAGTTTATTCATCAAGTGCTCCTACAACGCCAACGCTCCAACACCGTCATAACGCCGACACGACAACAAGTTCAGATCTTCTTCGTCGGCAGCAGCATCTAGTAATATATTTTGATATTGTATTCATTGTTTTTATTTGTAACGAGGTGAGGTAGGCTTGTTGCCTCATCCTCGTACATTCAGTTTTGTGATTGTTGTCTCCTACCTCCAACGAGGAGGAGACATTATAGTGCTTTGCCCTCCGTACGCGGTCTAGGACCGATAGGGCCTTGGAGTAGCAACCGCTGGGTTGTGAACCAAGTAAAATAAACGTGTCTCTTTATTTTCCGCTGTGTTTACTCGTTTAATTGTCTACTCGAATGAAACGTCGAAAAGATTTACGCTCGCTATTCACCCCCCCCCCTCTAGCGACCCTTCTCAATCCAACACTTTACCTTTAGAACTATTGCATATGGACTTATTTGATTGTCATAGTACCCCTTCCATGATTGGTAGTAAATATTTCTTAGTGATAGTAGATGATTTTTCTAGATTTACTTGGGTATTTTTCATGAAAAATAAGGATGAACCCCTAGGAATAATCATAGGATTTAGCAAGAGAGTAGAGAATGAAAGAAAACTCAAAATCAACCGGATCCATAGTGATCATGGTGGAAAATTTGAGAATTCTAATTTCTCAACCTTTTGCCTAGAACAAGGGTACAAGCATGAATTTTCTTTTCCTAGAACACCCCAATAAAATGGGGTTATGGAAAGGAAAAAATCGTGCCCTACAAGAAGCGGCTAGGACTATGCTTAATGCATACTCCTTACCTAGCTACTTGTGGGCGAAAGCGGTTAACACCGCTTGCTATATCCAAAATAGGGTTTTAATTCATAGGTTTTTAGGAAAACCCCCATTTGAATTATGGAATGGTACAATTCCAACAATTCACTATTTTAAAGTCTTTGGATGCAAAGTCTATATTTTAAACACCAAAGACAACCTAGGTAAATTTGAGTCCAAAGCTGATGAGGGAATCCTAGTTGGATACTCATCCACTAGTGTAGGATATAGAGTTTATAATAAAAGAACTCAAAAGATTGAGGAATCTTCAAATGTCCAATTTGATGAAACCTCTAATACATACCCTCCCCCATTGATGATGATATCAATGACAAAAATCAAGAAATTACCCAACAATTTCAAGATTTAACTTTAGGGGGTAATGATCAAGGGGGAGTAAGAGGTGATTCCGATGATGAAAGAAGGGTTGAGGATAATCATGATCAAACTCAATTTAATACACCTCCTAGAACAATAAGAGTTCATCAAAATCACCCTCTAGATCAAATTGTAGGTGAATTATTTCAAGGTGTTAGGACTAGGCCATTTCATAGAGATCCCTCTAGTCATATAGCCCTAATCTCTCAAATTAAGCCCAAAACAATCAATGATGCATTGCTTGATCCGGATTGGATTTTAGCTATGCAAGATGAATTGGCTCAATTTGATAGGAGTCAAGTATGGGAGTTAGTTCCTAGACCTAATGACAACACCATCATTACTACAAGATGGGTCTTTAGGAACAAACTAGATGACTAAGGAAATATTACTAGGAATAAGGCAAGGTTAGTTGCAAGGGGCTTTAATCAAGTTGAAGGACTTGACTATGATGAAACATATGCCCCAGTTGCTAGATTAGAGTCTATTAGGATCCTATTAGGGTATGCCTCTTATATGGGTTTCAAACTCCATCAAATGGATGTTAAATCGGCATTCCTAAATGGGTTCATTAAGGAAGAGGTATATGTAGAATAACCTCCCGGGTTTGAGAATATGGACTATCCAAACCATGTATACAAGCTTAGGAAAGCTTTATATGGTTTGAAACAAGCTCCCCGGGCTTGGTATGAAAGATTATCATCTTTCTTAATCTCTAAGGACTTTAGGAGGGGTAATATAGATCAAACTCTATTTATAAAGTCAATATCAAAGGACATCTTTGTAGGCCAAGTATATGTTGATGACATTATCTTTGGATCAACAAATGATGAACTCCTTCAAGACTTTATCAAGAATATGGAAAATGAGTTTGAGATGAGTCTAGTTGGAGAACTAAATTTCTTCCTAGGATTACAAGTCAAACAAACAAGTGAAGGAATTTATATTTACCAAACCAAATATGCTAAGGAAATGATTAAGAAATTTGGTTTGGAAAATGCTAAAGTAGTGTCAACCCCTATGGCAACTAATACAAAAATAGATAATAATCATGAAGGAAAACAAATTGATCTTACACTCTATAGGAGTATGATTGATAGCCTTTTGTATCTAACCGTTAGTAGACCCGATATATTATTTGCGATTGGTATGTGTGCTAGGTACCAATCATGTGTCAAAGAATCTCATTTAGTTGTTGTTAAGAGAATGTTAAGATATATTAAAGGCACACTAAATGTAGGACTATGGTACCCTAGGACTAGGTCTTTTGATTTAGTTGGGTACACCGATTCCGATTATGCCGTTGCAAATTGGATCGGAAGAGTACTAGTGGTGGATGCCAATTCCTTGGGTCCTCCCTAGTTAGTTGGAGTAGTCGAAAGCAACCTTGTGTTGCTCTATCCACCACCGAGGCCGAGTATGTGGCTATGGGTAGTTGCGTAGCTCAACTACTATGGATGAAACATACTTTGGAGGACTATGAGCTATCTTACTCCAACATAAAAGTATTTTATGATAATGTGAGCACCATAAATTTGACCAAAAATCCAGTGCATCACTCTAGGACCAAGCACATTGAAGTGAAACATCACTTCATTAGGGATCATGTGGCTAAGGGGGACATTGAGCTCAATTACATTGAATCTAAGTCCAACCTAGTCGACATCTTTACCAAGCCTCTCCCCGAAGTAGAATTTTCATCACTTATGAGAGAACTTGGGATGTGCTTAGTTGAATAAAAGTATAGGTTTGCATGATCCTATAGAAATTCTAGGAGTTATACCTTTAAGCATCTCACAAAACACCTAAGAAACCATGATTTTTGTATTAAGCCACTTAGACAACATGTGAGATATTAGGAAGATGCACTTGGTTCATCATGCTTGTTATGATGCATTACTATGAACCAAAGTGTCATCTAGAGACATTAATCATTTATTAGACCAATCATTGGGAAGGCTTATGCACAATTAATATGCATATAGATCCAAGAATATGATTGGAAATATCAAATAAAATATAATTTAAACTATATCTATCAAACTTTGAAAAACAGTTTTCAAGTGAAATACAAGAGTGATACAAAGTTTGCAAAATACTTAGAGTTTTTGCTAGGTTTCAAAATTGTATCATTTTCAAAATCTGGAAAACATATATCTTTAAAATTATTTTTTCTTGATAAAAAATTATTTCATAAATGTGTACACAAAATTTCGTGATTTTTCGATGTTTAAAGAATTTTTGGCGCATTTTTGAAGTTGGGCTGAAAAATCAGAAAAATGGAATTCGAGCATAGCAGTCAACTGCATCATAAACCAGTCGACTGATACACTGGGTTTTCTAAAAAATAGCTCTATTTCCTATTGTTTGGTGTACCTTTGATGTCCTAAATCTATGACATGATAATTTTTATTCTAGAGAAGTTTTTAGGATTGCTTGATGCAATGTTTTAGGGGTGTCTCATCATATAATTCTTTTCATCCCCTTAACTTATATTGTTGGTGCAAAGTTAGGATTTACCCTCATATTTTTTAAAGCTTTGCTCCACATGATATTCATTCATCATGAATCATATCTTGGATTAAGGGGGAGCTTAATTTCAACCTTATACCTTAGTTAAAGATAAAACCAATTTAACTTTTTCAGGCAAAATTATGAAGTCTTCTCTTTTTGATGTATGTCAAAGGGGGAGAAGGAATGTTTAAGTTAGAACTCATATTAGAAATATGATTGCGTGTATAAATGTTTAAAGTTAGAATTCATATTGGAAATATGATAATGTGCATGTATTAAAGACCTAACTTAAATGATTGTCAAACATCAAAAAGAGGGAGATTATTGGTGCAACAATGCCCCAAGCATTTATATATTTTGATGTTTGGATAATCATCAAAGTTAGGCAATGTTTTGTGATCTAATTGTGAACATGTTTAATGTTGGTACAATCGGCCCAGGTCACGATTGACCAGGACTCGAGTTTAACTCGAGTGATGTTTTGATGTTTCGACAAAAACATATGACAATATGATTGTCATGGAAAAGTCCAAGCATGGGTCTTGGCAAAGAAAAGTGAAGGTAGGAAACTTCGCTTCCCACTTCAACTCGGTCGCTTATTCATGGTGATCCCTTCTACGTCCCCGGATAAAAAAAAATTATCCTTGACAAGAGGGATTACCTAAGCTCCCGTTTCATCGTCGTGCTATTCGATTAGAGTAGTCACTTGAACAAACTTGTTGTTCAAGCCACCAACCTCTATTCTACGAATAGCCACGGAATAGACGATGTACGGATCGCAGACTTTTGTGTTTATATTCGGGGTCCAAGTTATTTTAGCCATAAAAACAGAATACTACATGCATATATAATTGAAAAACAATTATAGACATGTTACAAAAGAAAATAGACAATCGATATACCTCTCGATCTTCTATTGTATGTCCTTCCTCCTTTTGGACGTCGTGTGGGCGACGATCTACCAAAAGTCGAAGCTCCTAGATCACTAATCTTCCTTCCTTGCTCGCTCCGAACAAGAGGAAGAATAAGAAACAAAGCACTTCTCCTTCTTTCAACCAACCACCAAGCTCCAAGCTTGGTGCATGCCACCGGCCAAGAAGGATTGGATGATAAGATGGATACCAGCCAAGAACTCCAAGGGAAGACCCTAAGTCTTGTTTCCACCGACCAAGGAGAAGAGAAGAATTAGGTTTGGACGCCGGCCAAGGGAGGGGAGAAGGAGATGGGCGCCGGCCACCAAGGAAGAATAAGAAGAAAGGAAATAAATTCCTTATTTGTGGCCGCCCAAACCTTCAAACCCTAAACCTCCCAAACCCTTATCCTATCTCTATTGGAATTCCTCTTTGCCGCCCACCCTAAAGCCTCCTTTTATAGAGTTAGGGATAAGCCTTATTTTAATCTCCACCATTGGTTCTAGGGATTTAATCTCAACCGTCAGATCTAGAGATTTAATCTCTACTGTTGGATCTAGAGATTTGTTTTCATCCATTGGATCTAGGCATCATGAGGTATTAATAGGCTACAATAGGGACCATGAGGAGGAGTTAGATCTTGGCCACCCAATGGATCAAGCTCACATAAAGTCCGATCCATTAATGATAATCCAATCAACTAAAGGATTATCTTTGATCTACCTCACCAACCCCCATAAGTTAATATGGGGTCCATATATTATTTGTACATTTTTCTCCCCGTGTTTAAGATCTCGAATGTCCGTCGATTAATTAATTTATTGACCATTAATTAATTAACATCTAACTCCATGAGTAGTACCACTCAACCTTTTCATCATGCCGGACCAAGTCCACCTGCAGGGTTTACATGATGAACCTTATGAGCTCCTCAAGGAGACATCATCATCCTAATATATAGGAACGGTTTCCTCCTATATCAACGGCACACCATATAAATAATATCATTTCTCAACTTACCGAGCCTATCGATTTAATCTATAAATCTCGCCCATTGGTAAATCAAAGAAATGAATACTAAGTATATGTGCTCATTATTATATCGGGAATAAGAGTATGTACAATATAATATCTGAGGTCCGATTCGATTATGTAGTCAGCAATAAATCGAATCACCTCTAAGTCAGTCCTGCTCAATACACACAAAGTGTACTAGTGTGATCCTATGGTCAAGACAAACCAATACCAAATCACACTACAACCATACCAATGGTTTGTCCAAATCCATCTCGGTTGTGAGCCTATACTTATACTTTACAAGGAGTGGATAATGTTGGATCGAGAAGCGTCGCTAGAGGAGGGGTGAATAGCGATCATAAATCTTTTCGATGTTTCGTTCGAGTAGACAATTAAACGAGTAAGAGCAGCGGAAAATAAAGGAACACATTTATTTTTACTTGGTTCACAACCCAGTGATTGCTACTCCAAGGCCCTATCGGTCCTAGACCGTGTACGAAGGGAAAAGCACTATAACGTCTCCTCCTCGTTGGAGGTAGGAGACAACGATCACAAAAACCGAATGTACGAGGATGAGGCAACAAGCCTACCTCACCTCGTTATGATTAAAATAAAGAATACAATAAAAATAATTACTTGCTACTGCTGCCGACGAAGGAGATTTGAACTTATCGTCGCGTCGGCGTTATGACAGCGTTGGAGCGTTGGCGTTGTAGGAGCACTTGATGAATAAACTTGATGATGATTGGAGTTGGAATCCTCCCCTCCTTTTATAGATTTTGGCCTTTGAATATGTCTCCTCTTTTTTCGGAACAGATCATGAAGTTGTCCAAATTTTATCGCGAAGTGGCCGCGTCAAACCTTATCCGTTTTGACCTAGCGCAAAGGTTGATTCGTCGCCATCAGTCGACTGATGCCTCCCATCAGTCGACTGATGAGCATCAGTCGACTGCTTGATGTCCAGCAGTCGACTGCCAGCCTAGCCACTTCCCTGCAGTAAGAGGTTAGCTCAGAAAATGATAAATGCGATGGTTTTTGACCGTCCAATCTCGACCTAGACCTTCCACGGGAAGTCTTAATCGGATCGCCGCCTATGGTCGTCCCCGTAAAGAGGACACGACCTTACAATCTCTCACTCACATGAGCTTACCTCAATAGTAGCTCTCGCTTTCGGCCTTCCACTCGATTCCTTCGGCTCCCTCCAAAGTCACTCGAGTGTCGCCCGACCACCGCGGCTTCCTCTGGGTGTCGCTAGCCTTCAGCTCCAGCTTTAGCACTTTTCTGCACACTTGATTTAGCTCGTGAGATAACGATGTAAACTTAACTTTGTGTCTTTGCCATAATCAAAATACAGGTTCGATTATCTAGTGCCCCTGCACCAACAATCTCCCCCTTTTTGATCTATGGCAAACCAACACAAAGTTAAGGAAAACAGGTATATTAGAAGATGAATGTGAAGATGAATATCATTTCCAAAAACTCCCCCTTAACCCTAGGTGAGTTTTGAAAGAGATAATTTAATTTTCAAAATTATATTTTATGTTACTCCCCCTTAACTTTTGCTCTTCTCCCCCTTTTGCCATAAATCAAAAAAATTTGGGGTTTTTGTATAAAATAGGGTTTTGAAAACAATATCGTATATGCATGCATCTAGATAAATCAAATATGAGTACAAGCATGCGTCTAGCAGTAGTTAGACAGATTGGTTCGAGGTGTCCCTCTACACCAATAATCTAAAGATTTATAATATAACCCTTAGGGTTAGTTTGCTCTCCCTCTTAGTCAAATATATGAAGTATAAGAGATGTAGGGGGCACTAAACTTTGGCCTAAGAGTTGTTAAGTACAATAGTTGAGAAAATAAGTAGTATTTTGAAGAGATTATTTTAAGTATATTTTAATTATCCTTAACATCTCACCCATTCTTTGTGTCTCAGAATTTGTTCACCTTATATGTTTTGTGAGATGATTTTAAATTGATTAAAGATAGTCAACCTTGGGTTAGATTCGGATTTAACCTTTAGATCGTTAAGTAACTTTTCGAGAAACTGGCTTCCAGGTCGTGGCGAGGCACAGGGGCCTTCTTTGATCGGAACAACGACCACTTCCTTATACAAAGCTAAATTCAAGAAAATATCACTTAAGTCACTTAGGGTTACTTCCTGGTCTAACTAGTTTAGGATACGGCGAGGTAGCTTCAGCTAGTTCCACTCGGTCAAGTGCACCAAGCTAGATACGCCTTATCTAGCTCGAATACACGAGACTTTGTTTCCCTAATGTACTATCATCTCGCCGCGTCCTGATACTATGTTGTCAAGAGTTGACTAACCATTTACCCTATCTAGCCATTCTAAAAATTAAAGTAAAATATGCAATAGTTGTGCTAAGTAAGCGGGTATACTATTTTAGTGTTAGCTCCCCCTGGACCATTGAACCAATATGGTCTATTCAAATAATGAACTTGATCCTGGGGAATCCAAACCTTATTAGTCCTTATATGTGAGTTCAATAAAACCTTTGGGACCCATGCTTGGACTCTTTGATGACTACGATTTATGAGAGACATATAAGACCTATTCGTAGTCTTTGACTTAAATCCGAGTCTGGCTTTGTTGTACACGGCTCTTTGGTTTCCAAGTAGTCGATTAAGGTTCTTAGATCGCAATGTGAACCTTTCCAACCTAGCCTCAACCTCTTGAACTCGGTCTTTTAAGAGAGAATTCTCTTCCTCAAGTTTTTCAATTTGGGTTGAGTTTCCCTCTTGAACTTGACTAGTTGAAGAGGTTAGAGTAGCCTCTTGCTTGAGGGTTTCAACCTCCTCAAGTAACGACTCAACCCTAGACTCGGACTTAGTTAATTTCCTATTAAGCATTTTAATTGTATTGTAAAGCGTATGAATTAGTGAGCGGCTAACCTTAATTTTCTCTTTTGGTCCGGCTTTGAGTTGCTTCTCAAAGTAGTCCTCGAGTTCAGAGTCGATGTTATAGTTGGACTCGGCTTCGGATTCTGACTCGGACTCCTCCGGTTTTGCCATGTAAGCTATGTCTTCTTTGTTGTCCCAAGTTGCATGGAAGGCTTTCCTTGCTCCCTTTTTCTTTTGGTTCTCGTACTTCAATTTTCTTCTTTCTTTTCGAACTATTCTCTGCACAATGTTCACTATTGCTTCCACCTCTTCTGATTCGGACTCTGATTCGTCTTCGGGTTCGAGTTCATCTACTTGCCTAGTAGGTGGCTTGCTTCTTTGTCCTGCAAGTAGAGCAATACCTCTCTCGACCCGGACCACGTTAGTTTGCTCGTGAAGTTCAAACTCGGAAAATAATTCATCTAACCTAAGCTTTGAAAGGTCCTTAGAGACCTTGTAGACATCGACAATGGATGCCCACAAGGTAGTCCTAGGGAAAGCATTTAAAGTGTACCTTATAAGGTCCCAGTTCCATACGGCTTGCCCGATCGAGTGAAGACCATTGACGATGTCTTGGATCCGCGCATGTAATTGGGTGGCGGTCTTGCGATCCTGCATCTTTAGATTGTACAGTTTATTTAAAAGTAAATCTCTTTTACATACCTTAGCATCGGGCGTCCCTTCATGTAGATCAATCAATTTGTTTCAGAGGTCTTTGGCGCTAATGAATGGACCGATGCGGTTGAGCTCCTCCTTGGACAAGCCACATTGTAATATTTGAGTTGCTCTTGCATCGGCTTCGATTTGCCTCTTGGTTGTATTTGTCCACTTATTGAAATCCAAGGGCTCTCCTTGATCATTGGTGGTTAGAGCAAAGCCGGTTTGGATTATTATCCAAGTCTCGACTTGTGTTTTCAAGAAACATTCCATCCGACCTTTCCAATAACGGAAATCATTTCCGTTAAAGAACGGAGGTCGGGTGGTGCTATACCCCTCAATGTGAGCCATTAAGTCTCTTGCAAAAACACGAATAAAAACCAAAGAGAATTCCAAGACTTGGTCTTGGATTAGTAGTGCAGGAAATAATAGGAAATAAACAGAAATAAATAAGAAGAATAAGAAACTAACAAAAACTAGAAACTTACGACCTTCGGTGTCCCCGAAAGGCTACTGAACGTTGGATTTTGGGGCTGGAAACAGCTTGTTACGTTGGTAAACCCTGGTAAGAAATGTAGATCTATCATAGGGCTATGATTTGGTAGGTAGATCGTTATGTGATTCCACTTGTGCGAAAAGTGATGGTCGTTTTACCGTCGGCTACTCCAAGGGAGAATACTTGCAAGCACACAACCAAAAGAAACGTACCAAGACTTCGTCTTGGATTAGTAGTGCAGGAGGAATAAAAACCTAAGAAAGATACCAATTGAAAAATACGAAAAGAAAACCAAAACGTGCTAGATTGGTGGTTTCACCAAATCTTAGCGCCCCCGCTCTGATATCAATTGTTGGATCGAGAAGCATCGCTAGAGGGGGGGTGAATAGCGATCGTAAATCTTTTCGACGTTTCGTTCAAGTAGACAATTAAATGAGTAAGAGCAGCGAAAAATAAAGGAACACGTTTATTTTTACTTGGTTCACAACCCAGCGGTTGCTACTCCAAGGCCCTATCGGTCCTAGACCGCGTACGGAGGGCAAAGCACTATAACGTCTCCTCCTCGTTGGAGGTAGGAGACAACGATCACAAAAACTGAATGTAGGAGGATGAGGCAACAAGCCTACCTCACCTCGTTACGATTAAAATAAAGAATACAATAAAAATAATTACTTGCTACTACTGCCGATGAAGGAGATTTGAACTTGTCATCACGTCGGCATTATGACAGCATTGGAGTGTTGGCGTTGTAGGAGCACTTGATGAATAAACTTGATGATGATTGGAGCTGGAATCTGTTAGTGAAAGCCCTAGAGCCAATCATGTGATGATTGTTTTATGGACTTTATTGTATCATATTCCTATTTATAAAGGCATGGTTATTATATTTACTTGTATTGGTGCCAACTAACTAAATATAATAATGTCCTTGAGTAGTAGGTTCTTATCTATATCAATCGATTGGTTGAATCGATAATGAGATGATATAGAGAACACTACTCTTAATCATTCCTAGTCGAGTATTAACATTCAGGGACAATGTTAATGCGTAGAGACTAGCATGTAGGTCAACACGATGACTTGATTGTAGGGGGATCGATATGGCCGGCTAGAGGGGGGTGAATAGCCCTCGTACGTTGGACGTCGTAAATTGCTCGTCTACAAAAACGTTAGCGCAAGCGGAATATACAAATACAAAGCAAAAGACAAGCAAGATATAAGCAAGCAATACAAACACCGAGATATAACGTGGTTCACGGCTACGCCGCTAATCCACGGTCCGATTCGTCCACGGTGAATCACTCCGCCAAAACCAATCACTATCGGTCTCTCCTTTGCACAAAGCTAGGTGGAGGTAACCTTTACAACCAAGATCACTCTTCTTACAATAGGATTGAAGTAAAGACAAGTAAGAAGAGTTTAGAGCTTGTGGGGCACTAGGAAGATCGTTTGGAGTATGAGCATTAGCCTCTCAAAGGCTTACACCCTCTCTTTTTATAGAGAGGGCTAACTTCTTCCCGTTTGCCGCCATCACGATCGCTTTGCCGCCCTTGGCGATCATTGCGCCACTACATACGCGCCTCCAACACGTCGGATCCCGACCATTGTAGTCCAACGGAACTCTTGGCAGTCGACTGATGGACCTCATCAGTCGACTGCTGCCTCCGTAGTCGATCGCCCCGGGCCGGCTACGAGCCGGTGGCCTTATCTACTACGATCGCGCGCCGGATCGGATGGTCTTGGCAATGATCGCCCACGTGATGGCTGATCGGCCGCCACAATCCGATGATCGTATACGGTCAGACTTACTGACTCGAGCGATCGCCATGACATGGCGGTGATCGGCGTGTCGAAAAACCCATCCGACACTTGGCCAAATGGCCAAGTTTCACCTAAGAGCTACCCTTCCCGGGTTACAATCGCTCACTCTCATTTCTCGGAGTCCTCGCCAAGTTCTCTTTGTTCTCGGCCACGCCCCTCGCGACGCTCGGTACGGCTCTGCAATGCTCCTTCGCGTCTCTTGCCTCGAAGTCTACTTCCTCCGGCTTCACTCCAAGCTTCTCGTCCGGCGGTCCCTCGGATGCTCCAAGCGCACGGCTTCCGCAAAGCTATCCTTCACCGACTCAAGGCACGAGTCATGAGATGTGAAACTTTCCACGGCTCCATGTGCGAATTACTAAGTCCTGCACGACTTCAACGCACATATCACATCAACATATCAAACTAACTTAAACCCTTTGCCACACCATCAAAACCATATTACGGCAAGAGATTGCCCTAATAATCTCCTCCTTTTTGATGTGTGGCAATCCGTTTAAGTTAGGTAAAAACATTTGATATAAATTCTAAGGTAAGAAAGCATGTAAAGATAAACATGATATAACAACATGCAATTCCCCCTTAATCCATGAAATTCTCTATGCAAATTTTCTCCCCCTATCATATATTTCTCCCCCTACAATATATTTCTCCCCCTAAAGTGATTAACTTAAACATACTTATTTCTCCCCCATTGACACCATCAAAAAGATTAACACTAAGTTATAAGCTCATGGCATCAAGTATAATGGAGGGAAAAATATGTCAAGTTGATTTAAAAATTGGATACCATTTGTTGATGGCATCAAGTATATTTCTACCACTTGTTGGTGGCATCAAGTATATTTCTACCAATTGTAGGAGGTTTACAAACTGAATTCGGCCTACAATATACTGATTTACAGGCCACCATTTATATCGCGATGGCAATGACCTACAAATGAATCCATATTTCTATTTTACATTTAAATGCATTATAAATTCTAGAAAATATGAAAAATCATGAAATTTTGGGAACATATTTCTTTTAAGTATATCTATCAATGAAAAATAGTTTTTCATGAAAACTCATTATATTTTCTTGTTTTTGCCAAAAATCCAAAAGTTCTAAAAACCACTAGGTTTTTGATCATTCTAGTATCAAGTTAGCTACCTAGTTTTGCATCCAATTGTTTCAAAACATGAATACATGTATTTTAGGGTAAGAAATTGTTTTAAAAACATATGAAATATCCAACCATGATCTTTGGGCAATATGTCTATGAATTAAACATAAGCCTTCCCCATGATTGGTCTATTATTGCTATTTTGATACTTTAAATGACCATCTAAATGCCATAGGCATTAGTGGACATTTGTATCATCCTAATATCTCACCCATGCTAAGCTTGCAATCAAGTTAGCCTATAGTGAGTGTGAGATGTATCCTAGGGGGTATTTGTATATACTTAACCTATATATTCATGCAATTCTATCATGGTTAAGTATCAACCTAACATCCTACATGATCATAATGACATATATCAATCAATTCTACATTATGATCATGAAACTCATGTTTTCATCAAATTATAGTCATGCATTAGGTATTATACGATGATAATAAACAAATTATCACCTAAAGCATGATTTAAACCTATTTCTCATGATAACGTGCCAAATATCAAAAACATAAATCATGATTGTAAATATACATAGGAATTACAACAATCATCATGATTTAAGCATTATTACCTATTTATGGGCACGTTATCATCACCCAACACTATCTAAAAAATGTTGTCCCGTCATCCTAAGTCAACCAAAATATGATATAGGTCAAGTTCATATGGTTGACTACCCTAGGGTTGTTCTAACCCTTAAGGATGGATTTTGGAACCCAAAATAAGTTCTTTCCTATTGGGTTCACTAAATATTCCTTGGGGATCCATTTCCTAGCAATTACCTTCTTCTTATCTTGTCCCCTAGCTATAAGGCATTTATAGGCCTTTTCATTTTTCTTTTCCTTGTAGCCTAGGCCTTTCTTGTTAAAACTTGCCCTTTGGCTCCCTAAGATCATGTTCAATGTGTTGGAGCCAATAGTGAATTTCTCTAGGGCTTTGGTTAAATAATCTACCTTTTCCCTTAAGGCCCTATTTTCATTTATACATGCATCATTAACATCCAAAGGCATATAATCATGTGAGCATGCATCATCATTTAAGCTAGAAGAAATATTATCATTTAAGCATGCATTTTCTAGTTTATTTTCTAGGTCCTTAATTTGATCTAGCATGCTTTTGTTTTTCTTCTTAGCTCTAAATAAATCTCTAGTTAAGCTAGAAACCATGGAAACTATTTTCTTTGGGGTTAGATTTGTTACCATAGTTTCCATGTCCTCTTCTTCGGATGAGGAGGATGTGGAAGCTCCCCCTTCATTTGAGCTCTCCCCATTTGAGCTTGATCCTTCATTTTCGGATGAAGAGCAATCCAAGTCATCAAAGGCCATCAAGGCCAAATTGGTGACAAAGGCATTCTCCTCATCCGATGATGAGGAGGAGGATGAGGATGGATCATCCCAAGTCCTTGCCTTGAGAGCCTTAGCCTTTCCCTTCTCCTTTGTCTTCTTCTCCTCTTCCTTTCTCTTGCTCCCCTTCTTCTTCTTCTTTTCTTCTTTCTTTTTCCTTTCTTCCTTGCTCTTGTTTAGGAGAGGACAATTGTCCCTTATGTGCCCTTCTCCTTGGCAATTGTAGCATATGACCTTCCCCCTTGGTCTTCTCATCCTATCATTAGATTTATCAAATCTAAAATTCTTAAATGCACGTCTTACCCTCCTTACCATATAGGCTTCTTCGGTGCTATCCATGGAGGAGGAGGAAGACGCTTCGTCATCGGAGGAGGAGGGGATTTCCATCTTCTTCTTCCCCTTACTTGCCAATAATGCTACTCCTCTTGAGGGTTGAATTCTAGGCTCCTCTTGTATTCCCTCAAGCCTAGTTTCGTGAAGCTCCATGGTTGAAAAGAATTCCTCCAAGGTGCTCACTTCTAGGTTCTTGGAGATATAAAATGAGTCCACCATGGAGCTCCATTTTGAGGACCGGGGAAAGGCATCTATGGCCTTCATTACCATATCCCGGTTTGATAGCTTCTCACCTACACTTGTTAGTCCATTTAAAATTTCTTTGAATCTAGAATGCAAAGAAATTACCTTTTCTCCCTTTTCTAATTTGATGTTGGAGAGTTGGGAGCGGAGGAGATCTCTCCTTGCTAGCTTTGCCTCGGATGTGCCTTCATGAAGCTCAATTAGCTTCTCCCACATCTCCTTGGCGCTTAGGCATTCTCCTATTCGGTTGATTTCTTGTTGGGGGAGCACATTGAAGAGATGATGTTTGGCTTTTGAATTTGCAAGGTGCACACCCTTTGCCTTTTGGTCCACCTTGATTTTTTCGATTGGTTTCCTCTTCATCCCTAGGCAAAGCGGCCGGATTCCATTGTAATCATTATATCAAAATCCGTTTCGAAAAATACCTCCATTCGCTTCTTCCACCAAGCGAATTCTCCTTCAAACTTCGGAGGATGGATGTTGGAGCCGGCCATTTTTGATGTAGGGCTTGTTGCGGCGGTTAGTCCGGTGACAAGCAACCTCGGCTCTGATACCACTTGTAGGGGATCGATATGGCCGGCTAGAGGGGGGTGAATAGCCCTCGTACGTTGGACGTCGTAAATTGCTCGTCTACAAAACGTTAGCGCAAGCGGAATATACAAATACAAAGCAAAAGACAAGCAATATATAAGCAATCAAAACAAACAACGAGATATAACTTCTTTCACTGCTACGCCGCTAATCCACGGTCCGATTCGTCCACGGTGAATCACTCCGCCAAAACCAATCACTATCGGTCTCTCCTTTGCACAAAGCTAGGTGGAGGTAACCTTTACAACCAAGATCACTCTTCTTACAATAGGATTGAAGTAAAGACAAGTAAGAAGAGTTTAGAGCTTGTGGGGCACTAGGAAGATCGTTTGGAGTATGAGCATTAGCCTCTCACAGGCTTACACCCTCTCTTTTTATAGAGAGGGCTAACTTCTTCCCGTTTGCCGCCATCAGTCGACGGCCGCCCTTGGCAGTCGACTGCCGTCACTACAACGGCCTCCGAACACGTCGGATCCCGACCGTTGTAGTCCAACGGAACTCTTGGCAGTCGACTGATGGACCTCATCAGTCGATCGTGCTTTGCCTCGATCGCCGATCGGCTACGAACGGGTCTGTGGCCGAACCCTTATCTACCGATCATTGCTACGCTTCGATGATCAGGTCTTGGCAATGACCCGTATGGCGATGGCGATCGCCACAATCCGATCGATCGTATACGGTCGAACTTACTCGACTCGAGAGCGATCGATCGCCATGACATGGCGATCGCCGTCGAAAAACCCATCCGACACTTGGCCAAATGGCCAAGTTTCACCTAAGAGCTACCCTTCCCCGGGTTACAATCGCTCACTCTCATTTCTCGGAGTCCCTCACCTTCGAAATTCTCTTCGTTCTCGGCCACGTCCCTCGGCAGCATCAGGCGCACGGCTCTACAATGCTCCTTCGCGTCTCTTGCCTCGAAGTCTACTTCCTCCGGCTTCACTCCAAGCTTCTCGTCCGGCGGTCCCTCGGATGCTCCAAGCGCACGGCTTTCACAAAGCTATCCTTCACCGACTCAAGGCACGAGTCATGAGATGTGAAACTTGCCACGGCTCCATGTGCGAATTACTAAGTCCTGCACGACTTCAACGCACATATCACATCAACATATCAAACTAACTTAAACCCTTTGCCACACCATCAAAACCATATTACGGCAAGAGATTGCTCTAACATTGATCTCACAAGTCATGGATATGAGATATCAAGTTGACACATGGGTATGCATTGGAGAATGTATACTGAATGACCCGCCATGAGAAAGTATCATGGATCGTTATATGAGTGTCATATACTTTCTCATGTGGCTATTAGTATGACTATTAGTCCTTAGACCTGAAGTCACCATGGTTCCCTACATAAGGAGTTGCATACTTTGGCTTCGTCAAACGTCACCCGTAAATGGGTGGACTATAAAGGTGATTACTGGGTATGTAACAAATTATGCGGAGGGATGTGAGTGATGTAGATGGGATCTATCCCTCCTATATGATGGAGGTGACATCGATATTCTTGATAGAGTGAGACCACGAAGTGCATGGCCATGCCCAAATGAGTCAATATGAGATATTGAGCTCATTTGATTAGAGTGAGTCTACTTGGAGATCAAGATTTAGATTGTACCGAGGATGACACGGTCTATGCCTCGATTGGTCAATCTAGATGTCAAGGATAGAGGGACATTGTCTCATATTGTGAGAGTCACAATTAGTAGTCACAAAATTGATGTTGGAGCTCAACATTCTTGTAACTTGGGTAGCAATGATGTGTTACTAGATACCGCTCATTGCTTATGTTTCTAAATCCGTTTAGGGACATTGCCAACGTTACAAGAACCTATAGGGTCACACACATAAGAGCAATTAGATGGAGATTAGGTTCATATGATGAACCATGAGGATTAGGTTCATGGGATGAACCAAATTGGATTAAGAGTAATCCAAATTAGACTAATTGAGTTAGACTCAAGTTGATTCAAGTGTTGAATGAGTCTAATTTAGATTTGATTCATCAAATCAATTTAAATCAAATGAATAGAGATTCATTAAATTAAATTGACTTGAGTCAAGTGGTTAGATTTGATCAACCATGGGAGATTAGAGGTCAAGTTTGACTTGACTTGAGAGGGAAGATGAAAGGTCAAGTTTGACTTGACCAAATGTCATGTCATGATGATGACTTGGCATGGTCGGCCAATGATGATGCTCCACATCATCATTGACTTTGTCAATTGGTGCCACATCATGAGGGAGACCAAGGGTCATGGGAGTTACATGCATGCATGTAACCCCCCTTCCATGAAGTGGCCAGCCACTTTAGGGGTTATGATGATGAATTCATTTTGGTGAGTTACTCATTCCATCATCTTCTTCCTTGGTACTCTTCCTCTCAAGCTCTCCCTCTCCTTCCTCATCTTGCCGAGATCTTCTAGGAGTGCTAGCACACTCAAGATTGTCTTTTCTCCACCTATTGCTTGTGTGGATACCAATAGAGGAGTGTGCACTTGACACTCTCGAGTTCCGGCGAACTTTTGGACGAGCGGGATAAGCGAAGGGCGTCACTACGAGGGTAATGATCTAACCTCTTAGATCTAAGGTAGATCTAGGGTTTTTAGTAAGCACATACATGTTTTATTTTAATATATCTTCGCACGGATCCTTGGCCGGGGATTCCGAGGTTTCCGCAACGCAAAAAGTGGTTTTTGCGGCTCGGAAAAACCCAACAGTGGTATCAGAGCCACGTACGAAGCATGTATGTGTTTCATTTTTGTAATTTTTGTATTAGATATAAAAATTACACATTTATATGTTTCTGAAAATTTCCTAATTTTATAGAATTTTTGGGTATTTTTCTCAAAGAGTCGAAGCAATGAGTGTTGGGACACTTGTAGGATTCAACCGTCGAGAAAAACTCTCCGAAACGGTGAGTTCTCGCTTTAGGTTTTTGGGACAGTGACTTAAGTCACTGTAGGATCGCAGTAGGGACACTCGCAAAGTTAATTTTGTGAGTATGGGCGCTGCCCCTATCCCCGAAAGGGGCTTTGTCCCGCGATCGCGCCCGGAAACCACTTAGCGGGACCGTTACGGGGAGGTGACTCATTAATTTGAAAAAAATTAGAAAAAATTCTAGAAATTTCTGTAAAAATACATGATTTAGAATTATATATAATTCTGTGATTGTCATGTCCCAATGACCCCAATTTGATTGGATTATGTGTGTTGTAATTCATAATACGGCCTGCGTGCCGTTTTGTGGTTGTGCGTATTGTATAGTGTATGCGACCTGCGCGTCGTACCTCTTCTTTTAATATTCTAGTTGTAAATAGTTTTATACTCGAATGTAACTCGAGTTTCATATTTGTAATGTACAAAATGGATCGGTGAAAAGTCCACTCGAAGACGAGATTACGAGAAGGGTTACGACGACACATGGCGGTCAAAGGAAGCGCTTGGAGAAGTCGCTAGCCTTAGGTTGACCGTCCGATCTTCTCATTGGCTTGAGAAGATCGTAGTAGGGCCATGACTATATCACATTTAATTATATATATATATGTTGATATATATATATATATATATATATATATATATATATATATATATATATATATATATATATATATATATATATATATATATATATATATATATATATATATGTTGATATATATATATATATATATATTTAATTGATTTTGCTTGTATGTATGTGATGCATGCTAGTAGAATAATGCTTGTATGTATATGATGCATGCTAGGATAATTTTCTTGTATGTATATGATGCATGCTAGAATAATGAATGTATGTATGTGATGCATGCTAATATAGGATAATAAAGGCCTAAATGCGTATAAGATACACATTACGATTAGATTAGATCATAATCAAATCAACTCGAAAATGCCTACCGAGCCTTGATACCCATCACTACCTCGATCATTTGTTGTTGTTGAATCTTCCAATGCAGAGCAACGCATATTATCTTGGTAGGGTGCGGAGGGACAATCTTGGTCCCGCCTATCACGCTTGAGTTAGAGTAAGCTCAATTAGATTGAGCAAAACTAGTTAAACTCAATTGGATCGAGTAGAACTATAGGCATATTCCAATCGTTGGAAAGATAGGTTAAGATCGCATTTACACTAAATCTTGGGCGATTTAGCCAAAGCTAACTCAAGGTCTTTTGTAAATGTGGGTCTTGATCCTATAAACAAGAGTAGCATAGAGATGTAATCGGTAATGTGTTACCCACCTATCGTACTAAGTCTTGGGCGATTTAGCCAAAGCTAACTCAAGGCTTAGTATGATGTGGATCTTGTCCCACAAGAATTATAGCTAGTTTGTATGAATCTAGTAATGTGGTTTGACCACATCAATAACTCGATTCTACAAAATTCCTATAATTTAGTGGGAGCATCATTTGATTAAAGGCCTAATTAAATGATAAAAGGAATATGATATTAATTCATTGCATTGTATGTTGTAGATAACTATGTCGACAAACACGAACACTCTCTCTCTGCGTTCTGTCCTTGAGAAGGACAAGCTCAATGGAGCAAATTTCCTGGACTGGTACAGAAACCTGAGAATTGTTCTCACCCAAGAAAGGAAGTTGTACGTCTGAGCACCCATTCCGAGGCACCTTCGCCACCGCTTCGCAGATGCTTACAAGAAGCATCAAGATGATGCATTAGATGTGTCATGTCTTATGCTCGCGACCATGAACTCTGAGCTTCAGAAGCAACATGAGTTCATGAATGCTTATGATATGGTTGGACATCTTCGTCAACTATATCAAGGACAAGCAAGGCATGAGAGATATGAAGTCTCTAAGGCATTGTTTGGGTCTAAAATGCAAGAAGGGACTCCCGTAGGTCAATATGTACTCAAGATGATTAGGTACGTAGAAAACCTACAAAGGCTGGGATTCCCACTTGGCCAAGAGCTGGCCACTGACCTGATCTTGCAATCTTTGCCACAAGCCTATAATCAATTTGTCAAAAATTATAACATGAATGAAATTGATAAGCCACTTCCTGAGATGCTCAACATGTTGAGAACTGCTGAGCTTAACCTTAAGAAGGGAAAATCTGACACCATTTTGATGGTGCACTGATGTCTTGTTTTCCGCAAGTGCACGGTTGTCGTCAAGTAATAAAAATATCGATCCCACAGGGATTGGGTCAATTACCGAGTGGTCGTGATACCAAGTTATCTAGTCAATCGAATTGTGGTTTAAGCAAAGAACCTGAGAAGTCAAGAACAACGAATGAGAAGAATGAGCTGAAAGTCAAGAGTTGAGGAGAATCTAAGGATATAGGTTTCACCACGTCGACGATTTATAAGGTGATTTAATTCTTTCCTAACCTTATTAGAGTTGTTTTGATGGAACCTATCCTAAGGTAAATCAACGGCCCCTTTCGAGGTCTACGTTAACTGTACCTATCAAACTCAATTTACCTGTCACGGTGTTCGAGCATAGGGGATCATAATCAGCTAAGAGGACCTGTCACGAGACCCCCATAAACCTCCTATGTCTTACCTCCGCATTTGGTAAAACTGGATTTGATAGATCCATTAAGTTCTTGAGAGTTCCTCTAGAGTCAAATTTACTCTTCACGGTAGGTTTGCACACGGGACCATAATCAGCTAAGGGGACCTATCACGAGACCCCTTCAAGCCCTCATAGATACACTACCGCTACTAGTAGGAGTTATTCCCTAGTTGGTTCTGGCTTTGAACTCGGGTTCACTGTTAGGTACTTCCCCTTTGCTCCTTAGGTTTATCAATAAGAATCCAAAAGAACCAGATGAAAATAAACAAAAGTTCAGGTAGTATAGATTATATCATCCGTCATAAATCGTCAAGGGCTACTCCCCCATCCTAAGATTACATGATACTACTCCATAGTCTGACAAGAATTACTAGAGAAAGAAATTACGATACTGGGTGCCATATCCTTCTTCTCTCCTTCTCTTTATCTTCTTCGTCGATCTCTGACCACCCGCCGTACTCCCCTTAGGGTTAGAATCTCTCCTCTTTTATAGCCTTGGCCTCCTCTTCAATTAAGGCAATAGATTTCCCCGTAATTGAGACGAAGATCCTGATTGCTCGCAGAAAAGGAATTCTGGAATCAGGCCAACACGCCCATGCCAAATGAGGGCACTGGCGTGTCGGGCATTTCCCTCCGAGCATGTTGCGCTTGAACTGGGGCGTGTTGGAGCTGAACTGGGCGTGTCGGCTGTTGGAACCCCTGACACAGGCGTGTCAATCGGTGAGCCAGGGCGTGTTGGAGCTGAACTGGGCGTGTCGGCTGCTGGAACCCCTGACACAGGCGTGTCAATCGGTGAACCAGGGCGTGTTGGCTGCTGGCTCTCATGACACGGGCGTGTTGATTTCTAACACGCCTGTGTTGTTTTGATACGCCTGTTTCTTCGCCCTGTTAACACAAAAACACCCAAAAGCAGTCTCTTCGTCCAAAATATGCTAAACTTTAACTGAATCATGATAAAATACATGCCTAGGATATGAAATGTGATAGAATGCATGTATATGGAGTAGTGAAAACATAGCATGATTTACACACATCAAAATCCCCTAGTCCTAAACTTTTGCTTGTCCTCAAGCAAAGAAAACCCAAAAGACAACTTAATTGTGGAAATGCTAGACACCATCCAGAGGTATACAATCTGATCTTAATCTTTTCAAATCATTCCTAGTTGCCAAGTTTGAAAGATCCCTATATAGTGCACGTGAAAAGGTGGACTAAAGTCATTGGACACCAATCTGGACTTGACATCCCTTCTATCGTAGAACATTCTTATTTCCGGCATAGAGGCACTTACCTGCCTTAATGCATGGATCATTCTTACCTATCATCAAAAGGTCTCAAAGGAGCACTTTCTAAGAAGAGAGAAGGAAAGGAATTATAGAGAGCATTTCCCCAGTAACTAGTTAGTCTCAAAGGGGCACCTTTTAGGTGTTTCCCCAGTAACTACTTGGTCTCAAAGGGGTGCTTGAAAACAATTCAAGTAACCTTTTTTTTTTTTTTTTAAACAATACTTCTAGTGAAAGTGTTTCTCCAGTAACCAAGTTACGCAGGTAAGTCTCCAATGGAAAATCGAGTACTCGTCCGATATGGGGGATTTAAATCTTTTATTTGGATACCTCAGACCTATAGACCGTGTTAGAAGTGAAATAGGGTTCTTATCAAATAGGCAAAAAGGGATATCATGATCCGACCAATGTTCAGTTGTATTACGCTAGATGATATAAAAATTGCACTGTTATGATATATGAAAAGATGCAAACAAAATGGCAGTAACCAAACTAAAAATCTAAGTAGAGATAGAACAAACAATAAAGGATATGCATCGAAACTCACAAAATAGTTCAAGGTGGTCAATGGTCATCGTCTTCACTACTAGCATCCTCCTCTGCCCACCTTCGTCGCTGCTCCTGGTAAAATTTCTGGGACTCCTGTCAAAATCTATCATCATCTTCCCTCCGGGTGGACTCGTGATGAAAAACTCATCGGCCTCTCTGTAAAATCACCGCCCTGGCCCAAATGTTGTGTCACTATACGATGGTGCTCCTCCAGTAGCTTGGGCATACCGATCCCACATACCTATGTGCGAGGTATGTTCGACCAAAGCTTCAATGATGATCGGAACTCTCAAAAATCAAAAGAAGAGTACCTGCGAAACATTGTCGAGGGAAACCGTGGGGGTTCGAATGTGATGGCTCGGGGTTATGTGAGATGGCTCCTAGGAGGGGGTGATGGAGCATGGGCGTGGGGGGTAGGAAAGGGTTCTGGACATCTCTAAAAAGCCAATTGGATGAATTACGACGATTATCCGCTGTGGTTGGAAGAGGATTTTAATTCCATTTCTTAACACCAAACGATATCCCTCGTCACATGCCTCAATCATCTTCATATTTATACAAGCATCCAAATCCAATCTAGGGCTAGCAAGACAATATTCAAGGTCATCTAAATCACATCCTAAGGCTACAGTAATCCTAGTGATAATACCACCTATGACTATGACTCCGGATGGGCTATTACTAACCTTAACTAGATGTCTAACCATATGGGCTCCAGAATCAATATTAACTTCATTTAGCATGGCCCATAAAAATTGTAACTCACTTTGCCTAGCCACCCCTGCACTATCATATCTTCCCGAGATTGTATTAGCCATGAATCTAAGGAGATAACGAAAAGTAGGATTAGGGATGTTAAATGATTTGGACCTAGATGCATCATAGGGGCGAGGGTCATCAGAAATTAATCTCCAAAATTGATGATCAATAAAATGTCTATGAATTTGCCTCTCCTCCCTAGGAAAATCAAATATCGTATTAAAATCACTTAAAGAAAGGGTAAACTCATGGTTCATTAATCTAAATTTTATTTTTCCTTCCTCACAATCCTTTCCTTGCAGATTTCAAACAGACAGGAGCTAAGGAATTCAAGAGTGATGCTCGGGTAAGTAAGATGATGGTGCGTGATAAACTCGGTCCATCCTATCCTATTGGTTAACCAAGTTATGTCATCTCTTAACCCTAGGGTGGTCAACGTGTAGAAGTCTATAGTTCTTGTAGATACTAACTTCCTTTTTTCAAGCTTACTGAATTTAGTCTTCATAACATCATCTCTAAAAACAATTCCATATGGATGGCTAGAGGTCGGAGGAGGTTCGTTACCCAAATCCTGAGCTTTTCTTTTCCCCTTGTCCCTTGCCGAAGAGGAAGAAGCTCCTCCTCTAGTCTTCACTCGCTTGCTCATGGCGTTGGTGATGGAGAGATAGCAGGTTAGCTCCTACCGCTTGAGAGAGACCCGGACGGGCAACCTTGGATCGCGAGTGGAAAATTAGGGCGTGCTCGGGTCGGTTTTAGAGGGCTATCCGCAGCATAGGCGTGTCGGGCATCCTCTTACGCAAATACCCGACCCGTTTAAGCGCGACATAGGCATGCTCCGTCGCTCCCCAGGCGTGCCGCAGTCTGGCCCAGGCATGCTTAGGTTGAGAAGTGTGCGACACGGGCGTGCTAGTCAACACGCCCTGCCTGTGTTGTCTTCGGGTGCCAACAACATGCCTGTGTCGTTCGGCACAAGCGGGTCGTGTCAACTTGGCACGCAGTGGCACGTATCCTGAAAACCTGAAAAAAATAAAAATAGAATAAAGAATAAAATAAAATAAAATACAATAACTAAAAAGAAATGAAAATAGTTTGGGTTGCCTCCCAAGAAGCGCTTGTTTAAGGTCGTTAGCTTGACCCCTCGGTTACCCCCTAGTTTTGGGGATATGGCTTGAGGAGTATGCTCTGCCTCTCCTCATCTCCAATTAGCTCAACAGAATTGTTTGCGAAGTATCTCTTAAGTCTTTGACCATTTACTTTGAAAATTCCCGTAGACTCACTAGATATATCAATAGCTCCATGAGGATAAACCTTTTCAACTCGATATGGCCCCGACCATCTGGATTTCAGCTTCCCAGGAAAGAGTTTTAATCTGGAGTTGAATAGTAATACCAAGTCTCCTTGATGGAATTCTCTGCGCATGATGTTCTTGTCATGCCACCTCTTCGTTTTCTCCTTGTAAGACCTTGCATGTTCATAAGCATCAAGGCGTAGTTCTTCAAGTTCATTTAGCTGCAGTTTTCTTTTCTCTCCGGCTTTCTTCAGGTCAAAATTAAGCCATTTAATTGCCCAATATGCCCTGTGCTCTATTTCAACTGGAAGATGACATGGTTTTCCATAAACTAATCGAAACGGAGTCATTCCAATGGGTGTCTTGTAGGCAGTTCGATAGGCCCATAGAGCATCATCAAGTCTTAAAGACCAATCCTTCCTTGATCTTGATACTGTTTTCTCCAAGATAGTCTTGATTTCCCTATTCGAAACTTCTACTTGCCCACTCGTTTGTGGATGATATGGTGAGGCTAGTTTATGGGTTACTCCATACTTCTTGAGAAGACTTTCAAATTGTCTTTCGATAAAGTGTGAGCCTCCATCACTTATTATCGCCTCGGTATTCCAAATCTTGGAAATATTATACTCTTAAAGAGCTTAATGACTATTTTTGCATCACAAGAGGGGGATGGTAGAGCCTCAACCCATTTAGACACATAGTCCACTGCTACCAGTATATAGGTATTTTTATAGGAAGTAGGGAAGGGTCCCATATAGTCAATTCCCCAGACGTCGAACAATTCGACTTCCAATATCGAATTTTGAGGCATCTCATGTCTCCTTGATATGTTCCCGGTCCTTTGACAGCGGTCACAAGTCGTCACATAATTCCGAGAGTCTCTAAAAATATGAGGCCAATAAAATTCTGCTTGCAAAACCTTTGCCGCAGTCTTGTCTGTGCTCGTGTGACCTCCATATGCAGAAGAATGACAGTGATACAATATATCCTCAATCTCTTCTTCGGATACGCATCTTCAATATATAGCATCCGCCCCTTGCTTGAACAAGAATGGTTCGTCCCACACATAATGCTTTACATCCGAAAGGAACTTCTTCCTCTGATGATAACTCATGTGAGAAGGTATTATCCCGCAAGCTAGGTAGTTGGCAAAATCAGCATACCACGGAGCTTTGATTGTTCTAACTGCTAGTAACTGCTCATCCGGAAAGAAGTCATTTATAGCAAGATCATCGGCTCTTCCCGCATTTGGTTCTAGATGAAGCCTCGATAGATGGTCTACAACTACGTTCTCCGTTCTCCGTTCCTTGCTTGTCTCGAATTTCTAAGTCAAACTCTTGTAGGAGAAGTATCCACCGGATAAGTCTTGGCTTAGATTCCTTTTTACTCAGCAAATATCTTATGGCTGCATGATCTGTGTAAACTATCACCTTGGTCCCTATGATATAAGATCTGAACTTGTCGAAAGCAAATACTATAGACAAGAGTTCCTTCTCTGTGGTAGCATAATTCATTTGTGCTTCATCCAATGTTTTACTGGCGTAGTAGATTGTATACACCTTGCGATCCTTCCTTTGTCCTAACACGCTCCACAAGAAAATCACGGCATCACACATAATTTCAAAAGGAGACTCAACTGGAGGTTGCATTATTGGGGCGGTTGTTAATGCTTCCTTTAACTCGGAAAATGCATCAAGACAAGGATTATCAAGTGAAACACAGATCTTTAGCAAGCAAATTAGTTAATGGTTTTGAAATTTTTGAGAAGTCTTTGATGAACTGTCAGTAGAACTCGTATGTCCTAGGGAAACTACGACTTCGACATCACTGGAGGAGGCAACTTGATCACTTCGCTTTAGCAATGTCCACCTCGATACCACTGCATGTGAGACTAGGTGCCCAAGTACTATGCCTTCTCGCACCATGAAGTGGCACTTCTCCCGCTTACATTAAATTCATTTCCTCGCATCTCTGCAAGACCTTGACCAAATTAGATAAACACATATCAAAATCAGCTCCATATACGTAAAAATCATCCATGAACACTTCCATTATATTCTCGATCATGTCGAAAAATTGAAGTCATACACGAAATGTGGCGGTGCATTGCATAATCCAAAAGGCATTCTTCCAAAGCAAAAGTACCATATGGGGGGTGAAAGTTGTTTTCTTGGTCATTAGGATAAATAGGATTTGATAGAAACCGAGTATCCATCTAAGTAATGTAAATGCGAGTGTTTTGCAATCTGGCCTAGCATTTGGTCAATAAATGGGATGGGGAAGTGGTCCTTTCTAGTTTCTTTATTCAATTTCCTATAATCAATGCACATTCTCCATCCCTGAACAGTTCTAGTGGGGATTAACTCATTCGTAGCATTCCTTATCACCGCATATCCCCTTTCTTTGGCATGACATGGATCGACTTACCCATTCGCCATCGGATATTGATAGATAATCGCATCTAGCAATTTCATGACCTCTTTCTTGACTATCTCTTTCATAGCTGGGTTCAGCCTTCTTTGATGCTCTATAGAGGTTTTAAAATTGTCTTCTAGTAGAATTCTGTGCATGCAAACCGATGGACTAATTCCCCTAATATCATCAATCTTGTATCCAATGACATTCTTATGTGTTTTCAATACCTTAATCAGTTTTTCGGTCTCTGCATTGCTCAGATTAGCATTAATGATCACAGGATAAGTAGAGTTTTCGCCAAGGAATTCATACCTGAGTGTGGATGGAAGAGGCTTAAGTTCTACCTGTGGTGTGAGGTTGGGGTCGCAAATCTCCAGCTCTTTATCCTCAAAATCCCCTCCGAGCTTATTAAGATGAGTTTGTTCTGGTGCTCCTTCTAGTGCTATTGACTGGAGACTATCAATCCTACAACAAACATCAAAAACATAAGGTTGTTTAACAACTTTTGAAAGGTCAAATTCAATTTTGTCGTTTCCAAATGCAAGTGAGAGTTTGTGGTTCTTGACATCTATAATTGCCCCGCAGAGCTAAGAAAGGTCTCCCCAAAATGAGTGGAATACATGGGTCTTCATCCATGTCTAGTACTACAAAATCAGAATAATAAAATTTCCCACCGTGACTGGTACATCTTCTAAGATTCCCAAAGGATATCTAATGGAGCGATCACTAATCGCAAGGCCATAGTAGTTAGTTTCATTTCTCCTAAATCTAGTTTCTTGCATATGGAAAGAGGTATCAGATTTACACTGGCGCCCAAATCGCAAAAACCCTTATCAAAATTTGAGTCATTAATTATGCAAGGGATAGAAAAGCTACCTAGATCATTTAGTTTGGGAGGTACCATGTTCTTAATTAAAGCGCCAGACTCTCAAGAAGAGCCACTGCTACATGCTCTCGACTTTTCTTTATTTGTTAAGATGTCCTTCAAGAACTTGAGTATGTGGGCATTTGTTGAAGAGCTTCTGTAAAAGGTATATTGATATATAGCTTCCTAATTACCTCAAGGAACTTACCAAATTGTTCATCCAATTTTTCCTTAATCAGCCTTTGAGGGAACGGGATAGCAGGCTTATATGTTCTGGTTCCTATTCGACACGCTGCGGTCGCTCGCACAGCCGGGTCATGTGGCCGCCGGAGTTACCCGACACGGTGTGTCTACCGACACGCTTGTGTGTCCGCTTTCCTCAGCGTGTGTTGAACAACACGCCATGGGTCGTGTGTTGTCGGCTTCCTTTTGCTACTCAACCCAGCGTCCGCCTTCTTCCAACTCGCACGCGTGTCATTTAGCACATGTCGCTTGTTGAGCTCGCTCCTTCTAAAATCCTTCCACTTCTCAAACTTATGGAATTACAATGCTCTACTGGTTTACTCAATTTCCGTGAAATCGCGGCCCTGATCGAGCCGCAATTTGGGAAATTTGATTTTCCAGCATTCTTGTGTGATTAGTCAAATTATCAACCTTGCTTCCCAATTGCTTGATTGCCTCGGTATTATTTTGATGTTGCCGATTTGATTCTACAATATGCTGTCGAAATTTATCATTTATCTTCCCCTGACACGTAATAAAATTTTCCATCATCTTTTCTAAGCTCGACTTGGGTCCTGGCTGAAATCCCGAAGGTGCTCCAAAATTGTTCAGTCCAGAAGAATTTTGATTTGCTCTATACGAAAAGTTGGGATGATTCCTCCAACCGGGATTGTACGTGTTCGAGTAAGGGTTGCCACCATTAGGCTTCTGATTAAAATTATTTAGCGCATCTACTTGCTCAATCCCAGCTCCTTCAGATGGTGCGTGTAGGATTTGGCAATTCATTGCTACATGTCCTGTTACACCACATATCTCGCAAGTGACATTAGATGAGTTTACAGCTGATACATTAAAATGTTCGAGCTTTTGAGTTAACGCATCGACTTTTGCACTGAGTAGATCAATGGTACTTACCTCAAACTTACCTGGCATTTTAGTTTGATATCCTCGTTCTGTAGCCCATTGGTGAGAATTCATTGCCACATTCTCGATGATCTCAAAAGCTTCATCCAATGTTTTGTTCATAAGAGCTCCTCCTGCAGCAGAATCAAGAGAAACTTTAGTAGCATACGAGATTCCATTGTAGAAAGTATGAACAATGAGCCACTTCTCCAGCCCATGATGAGGGCATTGCTGTAGTAATCCCTTAAATCTGTCCCAGGCTTCAAATAATGTTTCTCCATCCTTTGCGCAAAAATTAGTGATTTGATGACTAAGACTTGCGCTTTCTTTGGGTGGAAAATACTTGTCTAAGAATCTTTGCTCCAAATGATCCTGTAGTTATACAATCACTGGAAGAGAGTGTAGCCAAGCTCTAGCTTTGTCCCAAGAATGAGAAAGGAAACAAGCGCAATCTAATAGCATCACCGAGGCTCCATTCAGCTTTTAAAGTTTCGCAAAATTCCAAAAATACTTCCAAGTGTAGATTTGGATCTTCAAAGGAGTGCTCCTCCGAATTGATGTCTGGACCATGGATAGTAGAGCCGGTTTTAATTCAAAATTGTTCGCTTCAATAGGGGGTCTTCTAATACTCGATCTCAATCCCCTTGTACTAGGTGCTGCATAATCCCTTAGAGGTTTATTCTTATTCTGATCAGCCATGTTGGAGGTTAGATTTTCTTCCTGTCGTTGCTGAAATCGTCTTCTAGCAAGGAAAGTTCTCTCTATCTCATGATCAATATCGAGGATTTCCCTATTAAATCTGTGCATGCAACAACAAGAGAGGCTCCCAAAACAAGAATTCAGAATAGATACAAAAGAAAAATAGGAACAATCAATATTCAGAATAGAATTCAGAATAGAAATCTAGATTAACTAAATCAAGCTCAATTCAATATTGAGTGCCAATCCCCGACAACGGCGCCAAAAACTTGATGTCTTGTTTTCCGCAAGTGCACGGTTGTCGTCAAGTAATAAAAATATCGATCCCACAGGGATTGGGTCAATTACCGAGTGGTCGTGATACCAAGTTATCTAGTCAATCGAATTGTGGTTTAAGCAAAGAACCTGAGAAGTCAAGAACAACGAATGAGAAGAATGAGCTGAAAGTTAAGAGTTGAGGAGAATCTAAGGATATAGGTTTCACCACATCGACGATTTATAAGGTGATTTAATTTTTTCCTAACCTTATTAGAGTTGTTTTGATGGAACCTATCCTAAGGTAAATCAACGGCCCCTTTCGAGGTCTACGTTAACTGTACCTATCAAACTCAATTTATCTGTCACGGTGTTCGAGCATAGGGGATCATAATCAGCTAAGAGGACTCCACGAGACCCCATGAACCTCCCTATGTCTTACCTCCGCATTTGGTAAAAACTGGATTTGATAGATCCATTAAGTTCATGAGAGTTCCTCTAGAGTCAAATTTCCTCTTCACGTAGGTTTTGCACACGGGACCATAATCGCCTAAGGGGACCTATCACGAGACCCCATGAAGCCCTCATAGATACACTACCGCTACTAGTAGGAGTTATTCCCTAGTTGGTTCTGGCTTTCGGGAACTCGGGTTCACTGTTAGGTACTTCCCCTTTGCTCCTTAAGTTTATCAATAAGAATCCAAAAGAACCAGATCAAAATAAACAATAGTTCAGGTAGTATAGATTATATCATCCATCATAAATCGTCAAGGGCTACTCCCCCATCCTAAGATTACAGGATACTACTCCATAGTCTGACAAGAATTACTAGAGAAAGAAATTACGATCTGGGTGTCATATCCTTCTTCCAGAGCTCCTTCTCTTTATCTTCTTCTCCGATCTCGACCACCCGCCGCCTCCACTTAGGGTTAGAATCTCTCCTCTTATAGCCTTGGCCTCCTCTTCAATTAAGGCAATAGATTTCCCGTAATTGAGACGAAGATCCGATTGCTCGCAAAAAGGAATGAATCGAGCAACACGCCCATGCCAAATGAGACGAGGGCGGCGTGTCGGGCATTTCCCTCGGCGTGCTTGAATCGGGCGTGTTGGAGCTGAACTGGGCGTGTCGGCTGCTGGAACCCATGACACAGGCGTGTCAATCGGTGAGCCAGGGCGTGTTGGAGCTGAACTGGGCGTGTCGGCCGCTGGAACCCCTGACACAGGCGTGTCAATCGGTGAACCAGGGCGTGTTGGCTGCTGGCTCTCATGACACGGGCGTGTTGATTTCTAACACGCCTGTGTTGTTTTGATACGCCTGTTTCTTCGCCCTGTTAACACAAAAATACCCAAAAGCAGTCTCTTCGTCCAAAATATGCTAAACTTTAACTGAATCATGATAAAATACATGCCTAGGATATGAAATGTGATAGAATACATGTATATGGAGTAGTGAAAACATAGCATGATTTACACACATCATGCACAAGAAGAAAGGCAAGGGCAAGCCTAAAGGTAAGGGAAAGTCCCAAGCCAAGGGCAAAGGCAAGGAACTTAAACCCAAAGGAGGGGTAGCCAAGGAAGGGGCTTGCTTCCACTGCAAGGAAGCAGGACACTGGAAGCGTAACTGCAAGGCATACCTGGAAGATCTTAAGAAGAAAAGAAGTGAGACTTCTACTTCAGGTATAAATGTTATAGAAGTCAATCTATCTATTTCTTCATCATGGGTATTATATACCGGATGTGCATCTCACATTTGTACCAATGTGCAGGCACTGAGAAATAGCAGGGCATTGACAAAGGGCGAGGTGGACCTACGAGTAGGCAATGGAGCAAGGGTTGCTATTGTTGCTGTAGGAATTTATGATCTATCTTTGCCCTCTGGGCTTGTACTAGAATTAGATGAATGTTGTTATGTGTCTGCCTTAACTAAGAACATCATTTCAGTTTCTTGTTTGGACAAGAAAGGTTTTTCATTTATAATAAAGAACAAATGTTGTTCAGTTTATTTAAATGATATGTTCTAATGTAGTGCACCTCTAATGAACGGACTCTACTTTCTAGACTTAGAGAGCCCTATCTATAACATAAGTACCAAGAGGTTCAAGTCAAATGAGTTGAACCAAACCTATCTCTGGCATTGTCGCCTAGGTCACATAAATGAGAGTCGCTTATCTCAGCTCCATAAGGATGGGCTGCTAGACTCATTTGATTTTGACTCATATGAGACATGCGAGTCTTGCCTTTTAGGCAAGATGACCAAGACTCCCTTTAGTGGACACAGCGAAAGAGCAACAGATTTGTTAGGACTTATACATAGTAATGTATGTGGTCCTTTCAATGTTGCTGCTAGAGGTGGTTACAAGTACTTCATTACATTTACTGATGACTTCAGTAGATATGGTTATGTGTATCTTATGACACATAAATCAAAATCCTTTGAAAAGTTCAAAGAATTCAAGAATGAAGTACAAAACCAGCTTGGCAAGAGTATTAAGATACTTCGATCAGATCGAGGTGGTGAATACCTTAGCCATAAGTTTCGTGACTATCTAGCGGAGTGTGGGATTCTATCCCAACTCACTCCTCCTGGAACACCACAGTGGAATGGTGTATCCGAAAGGAAGAATCGTACCCTATTAGATATGGTACGATCTATGATGAGTCACACAGATCTTCCTATATCCTTTTGGGGATATGCTCTAGACACAATAGCCTTTACCCTTAACCGTGTACCATCCAAGGCTGTCATAAAGACACCATATACGATATGGACAGAGAGAAATCCCAAGATGTCTTTTATGAGGATTTGGGGTTGTGAGGCTTACGTTCGACGTCAAGTCTCAGACAAACTGGGGCCCAAATCCGATAGGTGCTATTTTGTTGGATATCCTAAGGATACAAAGGGATATTACTTCTACATTCCCAGTCAGCACAAAGTGTTTGTGGTAAAGACTGGAGTTTTTCTAGAAAGGGATTTTGTTTCTAGAAAAACTAGTGGGAGTACCTTCGATCTTGAAGAAATTCAAGATAAAGACCATAGCACTGAGGCCTTGATGGAGGTTGAACAGGAACCACAAAGTGTTGTGGGTGATGAGGTTGTTGCACAAAGAGTTGTGGAACAACCACCTGTTCATGTAGACTTACCTCTTCGCAGGCATGATAGAGTACGTCGTCAACCTGAGAGATACTCATTTCTCTTATCTGACCATGATGACGTTATGCTCATTGAGAATGAGCCTACCTCCTATCAGGAAGCTGTGATGAGCCCAGATTCTGAGAAATGGCTAGAGGCCATGAGATCCGAGATGAAATCCATGTACACTAACCAAGTATGGACTTTGGTTGATCCACCTGAAGGGGTCAAACCCATTGGGTGTAAGTGGGTCTTTAGGAGAAAGACTGACATGGATGGACTTACGCATACCTATAAGGGCCGATTGGTGGCTAAAGGTTTCAAGCAAATCCATGGTATTGACTATGATGAAACCTTTTCTCCAGTGGCGATGTTTAAGTCCATTCGGATCTTGCTTGCTATTGCAGCATACCACGATTATGAGATCTGGCAGATGGATGTTAAAATCGCATTTCTAAATGGAAACTTACTCGAGGATGTGTACATGACACAACCTGAGGGTTTTGTAGATCCACAGCATACTGGGAAGGTATGCAAGCTGCAAAGGTCCATTTATGGGCTAAAGCAAGCTTCTCGGAGCTGGAATCTTCGATTCGATGATGCGATCAAACAGTTTGGTTTCATCAAGAATGAAGATGAACTCTGTGTCTACAAGAGGGTTAATGGGAACACAGTTGTCTTCCTTGTATTGTATGTGGATGACATACTGCTCATTGGGAATGACATCCCTTCGCTACAGTCTATGAAGACTTGGCTCGGGACGTGCTTCTCAATGAAGGACTTAGGTGAAGCAGCCTGTATTCTAGGCATTAAGATCTATAGAGATAGATCTAAGAGATTGATTGGCCTAAGTCAGAGTACATACATTGACACGGTATTTCTTCGGTTTGCAATGCAGAATTCCAAGAAGGGACTTCTGCCGATGTCACATGGTGTGAGTCTTTCGAAGACTCAAAGTCCCTCTTCTAGAGAGGAGAGAGACTGTTGGGTTTTTCCGAGCCGCAAAAACCGCTTTTTGCGTTGCGGAAACCTCGGAAGCCCCGGCCACGGATCCGTGCGAAGTATAAAATTATAATTACATGTATGTGCTTACAAAATCCTAGATCTACCTTAGATCTAAGAGGTTAGAACGTTACCCTCGTAGCGACGCCCTTCGCTTATCCCGCTCGTCCAAAAGTCCGCCGGAACTCGAGAGTGTCAAGTGCACACTCCTCTATGGTATCCACACAAGCAATAGGTGGAGAAAAAAACACTTGAGTGTGCTAGCACTCCTCTATGGTGTCTCGGCAAGATGAGGTTGGAGAGGGAGAGCTTGAGAGAAAAATTCCCAAGGAAGAAGATGAAGTTAAGAGTGTGTAACTCACCAAATGAATTCTCCACCCATAACCCCAAAGTGGCCGGCCACTTCATGGAGGGGGGGTTACATGCATGCATGTAACTCCCATGACCCTTGGTCTCCCTCATGATGTGGCACCAATTGACCAAGTCAATGATGATGTGGAGCATCATCATTGGCCGGCCATGCCTAGTCATCATCATGACATGGCATTTGGTCAAGTCAAACTTGACCTTTCATCTTCCCTCTCAAGTCAAGTCAAACTTGACCTCTAATCTCCCATGGTTGATCAAATCTAACCACTTAACTCAAGTCAATTTAATATAATGAATCTCTATTCATTAATTTAAATTGATTTGATGAATCAAATCTCAATTAGACTCATTCAACACTTGAATCAACTTGAGTCTAACTCAATTAGTCTAATTTGGATTACTCTTAATCCAATTTGGTTCATCCCATGAACCTAATCCTCATGGTTCATCATATGAACCTAATCTCCATCTAATTGCTCTTATGTGTGTGACCCTATAGGTTCTTGTAACGTTGGCAATGTCCCTAAACCGATTTAGGAACATAAGCAATGAGCGGTATCTAGCAACACATCATTGCTACCCAAGTTACAAGAATGTTGAGCTCCGACATCACCTTTGTGACTACTAATTGTGACTCTCACAATATGTGACAATGTCCCTCTATCCTTGACATCTAGATTGACCAATCGAGGCATAGACCGTGTCATCCTCAGTACAATCTAAATCTTGATCTCCAAGTAGACTCACTCTAATCAAATGAGCTCAATATCTCATATTGACTCATTTGGGCATGGCCATGCACTTCGTGGTCTCACTCTATCAAGAATATCGATGTCACCCCCGTCATATAGGAGGGATAGATCCCATCTACATCACTCACATCCCTCCGCATAATTTGTTACATACCCAGTAATCGCCTTTATAGTCCACCCATTTACGGGTGGCGTTTTGTGAAAACCAAAGTATGCAACTCCTTATGTAGGGAACCATGGTGACTTGGTCTAAGGACTAATATTCATACTAATAGCCACATGAGAAAGTATATGACACTCATATAACGATCCATGATACTTTCTCATGGCGGGTCATTCTGTATACATTCTCCAATGCATACCCATGTGTCAACTTGATATCTCATATCCATGACTTGTGAGATCAAGTCATCTTGTTGACCTACATGCTAGTCTCTACGCATTAACATTGTCCCTGAATGTTAATACTCGACTAGGAATGATTAAGAGTAGTGTTCTCTATATCATCTCATTATCGATTCAACCAATCGATTGATATAGATAAGAACCTACTACTCAAGGACATTATTATATTTAGTTATTTGGCACCAATACAAGTAAATATAATAACCATGCCTTTATAAATAGGAATATGATACAATAAAGTCCATACAACAATCATCATATGATTGGCTCTAGGGCTTTCACTAACAATCTCCCACTAGCACTAGTGACAATCACCGTAGTATCTAATACCCAATGACCTAGTGTGACCATCATGCTTTTTCTGTGCCAAAGCCTTGGTCAAGGGATCTGCGATGTTAGCCTCTCTGTGGGTACTCTGCAAATCTTCACATCTCCTCTATCGATGATCTCTCGAATGAGATGGAAGCCTGTAGTATGTGTTTGGTCGGTGTGGCGGCGAGGTTCCTTAGCACTGTCTGATCGCTCCATTGTTGTCACAATAGAGCTCTATAGGATGCAATGCTGGAACCACCCCAAGCTCGATAATGAACTTGCGGATCAAAGCGCCTCCTTTCTTTGCCTCGGATGCAGCGATATACTCGGCCTCTGTTGTAGAATCGCAAGCGTGTCTGCTTGAACTCTTCCGACTCCACAGCCACCATTCAAGCAAAACCACGAACCACGATTGCGATTTGTAATCATCCCGTCGGTTGGAAGGTGGCATCAGTAACCCTTCTACTAGCTCCTCATCGCCTCGAATATCAAGAAATATTCTTTAGTCCTTCTCAAGTACTTAAGAATATTCTTGGTTGCTATCGATGATGCTCACGGATCGTGTATCTACTCGTCATGCTCAAAGCATACGAGACATCGGACGAGTACAGATGGCGTGCATGATAGATCCTATAGCGGATCGTAAGGATCTTATCCATGCAGTCTCTCTCCTCTCTAGAAGGGACTTTGAGTCTTGAAAGACTCACACCATGTGACATCGGAAGTCCTTTCTTGGAATTCTGCATGGCAAAGTAATCTGCGTGTCAATGTATGTACTCGACTTAGGCAAGCAATCTCTTAGATCTATCTCTATAGATCTTGATGTCTAGAATACTGGCTTCACCTAAGTCCTTCATTGAGAAGCACGTCCCGGCCAAGTCTTGTAGCGAAGGGATGTCATTCCCAATGAGTAGTATGTCATCACATACAATACAAGGAACACAAGCTGTGTTCCCATTAACCCTCTTGTAGACACGGGGTTCATCTTCATTCTTGATGAAACCAAAGCTGTTTGATCGCATCATCGAATCGAAGATTCCGGCTCAGAAGCTTGCTTTAGCCCATAAATGGACCTTTGCGGCTTGCATACCTTCCCGATTATCTTTGTGGATCTACAAAACCCTCGAGGTTGTGTCATGTACACATCCTCGAGTAAGTTTCCATTCGAAAGCGGTTTTGACATCCATCTGCGGATCTCATGTCGTGGTATCTTTGCAATAGCAAGCAAGATCGAATGGACTTAAACATCGCCCTTTGGAGAAAAGGTTTCATCATAGTCAATACCATGAATTTGCTTGAAACCTTTAGCCACCAATCGGCCCTTATAGGTATCGTAAGTCCATCCATGTCAGTCTTTCTCCTAAAGACCCACTTACACCCAATGGGTTTGACCCTTGGTGGATCAACCAAAGTCCATACTTGGTTAGTGTACATGGATTCCATCTCGGATCTCATGGCGTCTATCCATTTCTCGAGAATCTGGGCTCATCACGACTTACGATGGGAGGTAGGCTCATTCTCAATGAGCATAACGTCATCATGGTCGACAAGAGAAATGAGTATCTCTCGGTGACGACGTACCCTCTATCGGACTGCGAAGGTAGGTCTACTTGAGCAGTGGTTGTTCCACAACTCTTTGTGCAACAACCTCATCACCCACAACACTTTGTGGTTCTGTTCAACCTCCATCAAGGCCTCGATGCTATGGTCCTTATCTTGAATTTCTTCAAGATCGAAGGTACTCCACTAGTTTTCTAGAAACAAAATCCCTTTCTAGAAAAACCCGTCTTTACCACAAACACTTTGTCTTGTAGGAATGTAAATAATATCCCTTTGTATCCTTGGGATATCCAACAAAATAGCACCTATCGGATTTGGGTCCCGGTTTATGCGAGACTTGGCGTCGAGCGTAAGCCTCACAACCCCAAATCCTCATAAAAGACATCTTGGGATTTTTTTCCCTGTCCATATCGTATATGGTGTCTTTACCATGACCTTGGATGGTACGGTTAAGGGTAAAGGTCTGCTGTGTCGAGCATATCCCCAAAGGATATAGGAAGATCTGTGTGACTCATCATAGATCGTACCATATCAATAAGTACGATTCCTCCTTTCGGATACACCATTCCATTGTGGTGTTCGGGAGGAGTGAGTTGGGATAGAATCCACACTCTCGGCTAGATAGTCACGAAACTCATGGCTAAGGTATTCACCACCTCGATCGATCGAAGTATCTTAATACTCTTGCCAAGTGGTTTTGTACTTCATTCTTGACTTCTTTGAACTTTTCAAAGGATTCAGATTTATGTGTCATAAGATACACATAACCATATCTACTGAAGTCATCAGTAAATGTAATGAAGTACCTGTAACCACCTCTAGCAGCAACATTGAAAGGACCACATCCATCACTATGTATAAGTCCTAACAAATCTGTTGCTCTTTCGCTATGTCCACTAAAGGGAGTCTTGGTCATCTTGCCTAAAAGGCAAGACTCGCATGTCTCATATGATTCAAAATCAAATGAGTCTAGCAGCCCATCCTTATGGAGCTGAGATAAGCGACTCTCATTTATGTGACCTAAGCGACAATGTCAGAGATAGGTTTGGTTCAACTCATTTGACTTGAACCTCTTGGTACTTATGTTATAGATAGGGCTCTCTAAGTCTAGAAAGTAGAGTCCGTTCATTAGAGGTGCACTACAATAGAACATATCATTTAAATAAACTGAACAACATTTGTTCTTTATTATAAATGAAAACCCTTTCTTGTCCAAACAAGAAACTGAAATGATGTTCTTAGTTAAAGCAGGCACATAACAACATTCTTCTAATTCTAGTACAAGCCCAGAGGGCAGAGATAGATCATAAGTTCCTACAGCGACAGCAGCAACCCTTGCTCCATTGCCTACTCGTAGGTCCACCTTGCCCTTTGTCAATGTCTTGCTATTTCTCAGCCCCTGTACATTGGTACAAATGTGAGATGCACATCCGGTATCTAATACCCATGATGAAGAAATAGATAGATTGACTTCTATAACATTTATACCTGAAGTAGAAGTCTCACTTCTCTTCTTCTTAAGATCTTCCAGGTATGCCTTGCGATTCACGCTTCGAATGTCCGCTTCCTTGCGGAAGCAAGCCCCTTCCTTAGCTACCCCTCCTTTGGGTTTAAGTTCTTTGCCTTTGCCCTTGGCAGGACTTTCCCTTACCTTTAGGCTTGCCCTTGCCTTTCTTTTGCACCATCAAAATGGTGTCAGTTTACCCTTCTTAAGGTTAAGCTCTGCGATTCTCAACATCTTTGAGCATCTTTGAATGGCTTATCAATTTCATTCATGTTATAATTCATGACAAATTGATTGAAGGCTCTTGGCAAGATTGCAAGATTAGGTCGTGGCGGCTCTTGGCAGTGGGAATCCCGACCTTTGTAGGTTTTCTCGTACCCAATCATCTTGAGTACATATGTACCTATGAGTCCCTTCTTGCATTTTGGACCCAAATAATGCCTTAGAGACTTCATATCTCTCATGCCTAGCTTGTCCTTGATATAGTTGTGAAGATGTCCAACCATATCATAAGCATTCATGAACTTCGTGTTGCTTACAGCTCGAGTTCATGGTCATGGCATTAGACATGACACATCTAATGCATCATCTTGATGCTTCTTGTAAGCATCTTTGTCATTTCGAGGCATTGGCGGGAGGTGCCTCGGAATGCTGCTCGGGGCGTCTGACTTCCTTTCTTAGGTGAGAACAATTCTCGAGTTCTGTAATCCGAAATTTGCTCCATTGAGCTTGTCCTTCTCAAGGACGGATCGTAGAGAGAGAGTGTTCGTGTTTGTTGACATAGTAATCTACAACATACAATGCAGAGGATTAATATCATATTCCTTTTATCATTTAATTAGGCCTTTAATCAAATGATGCTCCCACTAAATTATAGGAATTTTGTAGAATCGAGTTATGGATGTGGTCAAACCACTTTTACTAGATTCATACAAACTAGCTATAATTCTTGCGGGACAAGATCCACATCATACTAAGCCTTGAGTTAGCTTTGGCTAAATCGCCCAAGACTTAGTACGATCGATGGGTAACACATTACCGATTACATCTCTATGCAACTCTTGTTTATAGGATTAAGACCCACATTTACAAAAGACCTTGAGTTAGCTTTGGCTAAATCGCCCAAGATTTAGTGTAAATGCGATCTTAACCTATCTTTCCAACGATTGGAATATGCCTATAGTTCTACTCGATCCAATTGAGTTAACTAGTTTTGCTCAATCTAATTGAGCTTACTCTAACCCGAGTCGTGATAGGAGGGAACAAGATTGTCCCTACGCAACCTACCAAGATAATATGCGTTGCTCTGCTTTGGCAGATTCAACAACAACAAATGATCGAGGTAGTGATGGGTATCAAGGCTCGGTAGGCATTTTCGAGTTGATTCGATTATGATCTAATCTAATCGTAATGTGTATCTTATACGCATTTAGGCCTTTATTATCCTATATTAGCATGCATCATATACATACATTAATTATTCTAGCATGCATCATATACATACAAGAAAATTAACCTAGCATGCATCATATACATACAAACATGTTTCTACTAGCATGCATCACATACATACAAGCAAAATCAATTAAATATACATATATATATATCAACATATATATATATCATTAAATGTGATATAGTCATGGCCCTACTACGATCTTCTCAAGCCAATGAGAAGATCGGAGATCAACCTAAGGCTAGCGGCTTCTCAGCGCTTCCTTTGACCGCCATGTGTCACCCTTCTCGTAAGCTCGTCTTCAAGTGGACTTTCCACGCTCCATTTTTGTACATTACAAATCTGAAACTCGAGTTACATTCAGTCTAAAACTATTTACAACTAGAATATTAAAGAAGAATAGGCTGGCGCAGTCGCAAACACTTTACAACACGCCTGACCACAAAAGCACGTGAGCCGTATTATGAATTACAACACACTTAATCCAATCCAATTGGGTTATTGGGCCATGACAATCACAGAATTATACATAATTCTAAATTATGTATTTTTACAGAAATTTCTATAATTTTTCTTAATTTATTTCGAATTTATGAGTCAACTCTCCGTAACGGTCCCGCTAAGCGGTTTCCGGGCGCGATCGCGGGACATGACCCCTTTCGGGGATAGGGGCAGCGCCCCTACTCGCAAAATAAGCTTCATGAGTGTCCCTACAATGATCTTACAGCGACTTAAGTCGCTGTCCCAAAAACCTAAAGCGAGAACTCGCCGATTCGGAGAGTTTTTCTCGATGGTTGAAGCCTATGAGTGTCCCAACACTCGTTGCTTCGACTCTACGAGAAAAATACCCAAAAATTCTATAAAATAAGAAAATTTACAGAAACATATAAATCTGTAATTTTTATATCTAATATAAAAACTACAAAAACGAAACACATACATGCTTCGCACGTGGCTCTGATACCACTGTTGGGTTTTTCCGAGCCGCAAAAACCGCTTTTTGCGTTGCGGAAACCTCGGAAGCCCGGGCCACGGATCCGTGCAAAGTATAAAATTATAATTACATGTATGTGCTTACAAAATCCTAGATCTACCTTAGATCTAAGAGGTTAGAATGTTACCCTCGTAGCGACGCCCTTCGCTTATCCCGCTCGTCCAAAGTCATGGAACTCAGAGTGTCAAGTGCACACTCCTCTATGGTATCCACACAAGCAATAGGTGGAAAAAAACACTTGAGTGTGATAGCACTCCTCTATGGTGTCTCGGCAAGATGAGGTTGGAGAGAGAGGCTTGAGAGAAAAAATTCCCAAGGAAGAAGATGAAGTTAAGAGTGTAACTCACCAAATGAATTCTCCACCCATAACCCCAAAGTGGCGGCCACTTCATGGAGGGGGTTACATGCATGCATGTAACTCCCATAACCATAGTCTCCCTCATGATGTGGCACCAATTGATGATGTGGAGCATCATCATTGGCCGGCCATGCCTAGTCATCATCATGACATGGCATTTGGTCAAGTCAAACTTGACCTTTCATCTTCCCTCTCAAGTCAAGTCAAACTTGACCTCTAATCTCCCATAGTTGATCAAATCTAACCACTTGACTCTAGTCAATTTAATATAATGAATCTCTATTCATTAATTTAAATTGATTTGATGAATCAAATCTCAATTAGACTCATTCAACACTTGAATCAACTTGAGTCTAACTCAATTAGTCTAATTTGGATTACTCTTAATCCAATTTGGTTCATCCCATGAACCTAATCCTCATGGTTCATCATATGAACCTAATCTCCATCTAATTGCTCTTATGTGTGTGACCCTATAGGTTCTTGTAACGTTGGCAATGTCCCTAAACCGATTTAGGAACATAAGCAATGAGCGGTATCTAGCAACACATCATTGCTACCCAAGTTACAAGAATGTTGAGCTCCAACATCACCTTTGTGACTACTAATTGTGACTCTCATAATATGTGACAATGTCCCTCTATCCTTGACATCTAGATTGACCAATCGAGGCATAGACCGTGTCATCCTCGGTACAATCTAAATCTTGAACTCCAAGTAGACTCACTCTAATCAAATGAGCTCAATATCTCATATTGACTCATTTGGGCATAACCATGCCGTGGTCTCACTCTATCAAGAATATCGATGTCACCCCGTCATATAGGAGGATAGATCTCATCTACATCACTCACATCCCTCCGCATAATTTGTTACATACCCGATGTCGCCTTTATAGTCCACCCATTTACGGGTGGCGTTTGGCCAAAGTATGCAACTCCTTATGTAGGGAACCATGGTGACTTTGAGTCTAAGGACTAATAGTCATACTAATAGCCACATGAGAAAGTATATGACACTCATATAATGATCCTTGATACTTTCTCATGGCGGGTCATTCGGTATACATTCTCGATGCATACCCATGTGTCAACTTGATATCTCATATCCATGACTTGCGAGATCAGAAGTCCTCCATGTTGACCTACATACTTGATCTCTGTGCATAGCGTTGTCTGCAGATGTTAATACTAGAGCTAGGAATGATTAAGAGTGAGTATTCTATCTCATAAATCTCATTGTCGATTCAACCAATTAGGTGTTGATATAGATAAGAACACTACTACTCAAGGACATTAATTATATTTAGTTTATTTGCTTATTTAAGTAAATATAATAGCCATGTACCTTTATAAATAGAATATGATATAGCCAAAGTCCATGACGGTATCCATTTGATTGGCTGCTAGAGCTTTCACTAGCGGATCTCACCCGTCTAGAAGCGAGGATATAGCCTGAAGATTGGGTTATCTATCCGTGTTGACCTCACTACTTGATCGAGCGTGGTTGGAGTTACAGTGACTAACACATGTGTGCTCCTTGAAGGGGAAGTGATTCTGTGCCTGATATCGTACAAAAGGATAAGTCGAGAGGAACATGCGATACTAGATTCTGAAACAACTGGTTACCCCGGATGTAAGTTGAAGCTTTTATGCGGAAGGAGAGTATCAGCTGATGATACGATATCTATTGGTGGTTCTATAGTCTGCGAGCTTGTAGGACTTAAGTGATAGGATCGGGATGATGCTAGGAAAATCCGTAGATCTATTCATTGAGGAAATGCAACCGAGATTATGCATTAATTTGTTGGTTTGATTTTTTGTTCTCTTCATGGAGTTGCGAGACATTAAAGGGATGTCCCTTTGGACTCTTGTGAGTCGGAGATAATTGATCATTCAATTATGTACTCTGGATTTACCTGCAGGTTAATGATCAGCAGATACTTGTAGGTTTAAGAATGCTTGTAACTAGGCTAGGTTTTAGTTGATGTAGAGGTTCCTGGTAGGACATACGACTTATGGATTAGTAGTATGCTTTACCATCAGGTGAGATGAGTTGATCGACAATTTAGGAAGACAAGGGATGCCCTTAGGACCTTGATAGGACATACCTTTCAGTAGACATATCACTTCTGGACTTTTAAATTTTGAAATTATGGCGATGTCTCTTGAATTGCCCTCATGATCCCGAGAGGCATATATTAAGGATGTAGTTTAGGATGAGCTCTCCTAGGAATACCATTGGGTCATGGGCAAGTATTGGCGTCGAGATGATATAGAAGATAATGCGATATTAGATACCTCATCACAGTGATAATTTTATTACAGATTGGAAGAAGAATCAGAAGGGGGAATGGAAATAGCTGAGAGTGGCCTTTCGAGGAACCTCCTATGAAAAGTCGACGTAGTAAATAAGGAGTCAGGTATCACAAAGCAGAAGTCGGCTTAAGCACAAATGGATCAATTTAAGCCCGATGCCTAAACTTAGGTTATGTTAATTGCAACTCTGATCATAAGCTTTTAACTGAGTTAGGTTTGGATTATCTAACCATCCATAGTGTTTCACATGACCATGTGAATTTTTACTTTTTAGCATTTATTTTGGGGTATTTTCTGATGCGTATGGTCATGTGGAGAGGGAAGGTCGAGTGTTGGAAATCTCTTGCCATGATATGGTTCTGATGTGTGTGGCTTTTAGAGGGTTTAAGTTACTGGTTGTTATTGTTCGATTGATTTGATGACCCTAATCAAAGTGTCAGTCTTCTACGAACTCCATGATAATATCGCATGGTTTTAGGTTTCCTTGATACCGTCGGGTTCATTACTCACAACTCTTTCCTTAGTCTCCGGAGAAGGAGCATTGCACCAGTGCGGCGACTTACTACTGCCAGAGGCGTCGTCGGATCGGCGAATGGATCTTGACGAATCCAGGAAGCAATCACGCTTGGTTTAAATGATGCGAGGAGTATTGCGAGTCGTCTTCGCGATGTTGCTCGAGGGCGTGTTTTCAGCGATTATGTAAGGAAGCCCGGCAAAGGGACTTGGTGAGGATGTAAAGATGAGTAAATTGCTTTTATTCGACTTATTCCGAACTTGGCGTATGATCCGGAAGGTGTCGGAGTGCTCAACCACCTTGAGGTTCTTTTTACCCGACCCGGCCGGATGCTCAAGCAGAAATGTTAAGCATGTTGAGTTTCACACTGACGCGCCATCGACTATCCTATGAAATGACGGTGGCCATGGAATAAGCGATCATGTTTGCGGAGGAAATCAGCGACCCGTAAGAACCGCTTTGCGTGGCCCATTGGCATCGTTCACGAACCTTCGACTCGCGCCCGATCGGAAATTCCATTCGTTCATTGCCAAGACTCCGTTAGAACTACAGCGGTTTGGGATCAGCGTGTTAGATGAGGCCGGTGAAGTGGCGTGATCGACTCGAGGTAGCGGCTAACACCTTCCCCATTGTAGCGAACAGGAAGAGTTCAACACTCGTGTTTGGGTGTGAGTTGGACTCCTAGTAGCATAGAATCATCATCAAGTGCATCTACAGTGATGAAACTCCTTCTTCTGGTTATTCTTTCACATCAATTGCCAAAGGACGTGTTCAATTGATTATGGGGTTGCAGACTCTCCACCTAAGCTTAGTGCGGAGAATAAATAGTTGGATTAGTTGCATTTTTAAGTGATCTCTACCGGGCGATTAATCGGCGACCACCGTGGATTAAGCCCGGCATAGCCATGAACTCGCGTTATATTCACTTTTTAGCAGATTGGTTTTATTCTTGGATGTTTGATATTGCTTATCTAATGTTTATGTGAGTATTCAATTAGCTTGCGCTAGCTTGATTTGTAGTGATAGCGAATTAGTCATCCAACGAAGAGGGCTATTCACCCTAACATTATGGTATAGATACACTTGATCGACTCTCACCACAAGTGGTGTTATCGATGTGGAAAGCTTATCGAGATGTCTACCGCCATCTCAAGCACATTCAAAAGTGAGTCGACTCAAACATTCCTATTCAAAATTTGAAAGTAAATTCTCTTGGTGGAATGTAAGAAGTAGGTATTTACATTGACAACCGATTTCAAAATTCTTTTAATTGAAGCCTTTTGAATGTACTAAGAATGAAGATGAGGAACCATTGGAGAAATTTCAAGGTGGGCAAGAGGCAAGGGAAGAATGACAACAAATTAATTTAAGGCTAAACTAGCAGGTAGCCATGGCGAGTAAATCAGTTGAGGAATTCTCTAGTGCACAAGGAGATGTAGGAGGCTATGTAGAGGCTTTTCACTGAGAGGCCTCCTTAGACCAAGCTTGCAGAAGTGACCTCCTCATACAACGTATTCAAACATCAAATTAGAAAGGGAGCTACAAAGGTAACATCGTTGCATGTACAGGTTTACGAAGCAACGCAGGCATTTTATTGGATGCTAATACAAGTGTCATCTTATCTTCGAGGTTGCTCTTGAGCAATGGATGATCTTTAAGGTTTAAAGTGCAATGGTGGACTCCTTCTACATGTCAGAGATTTAGAAGTGAAGCATCTACTTGGAGGAGTATCTTCTCAACAATGGAGCTCCACAGAAGACAAGATCTTGAAGGACCATGAATTAAGTAGCGACTTCAACCTTCACAATAGCCATTTGTTAAAGGAATAGAAGAATTTGTATTGAGAGAAGACTTCCCTCTCCTCCAGATGAATAAAGCATCCTCCTCCTCCTCATGGATTCTGAGAAGAAGCCTATATGGTAAGAGCAAGGTGTGGAATTAAAGGTTTTAGTTAATAATCCAATGATAACAGAGAAGAAGACCGGGAAAGTGATTTGGTTATAATTGGCTCATAGGAGAGAAAGGTTCTAAGAGGACAATTGTCCTCTCTTGAACAGAGCCCTAAAAGGAGAAGAAAAGAAGGAAAAGGAAAATATCCCCGAAGGGCAGCAAGAGGAAAGAAGTAAGGATGGAAAGAAGGCCAAAAGAAAAGCGGAAGGCGAGGCACTAAAAGCAGGACATGGGATGACCCCTCTTCATACTTCAGGTCATCATCATCATTTGAGAGGATAGAACCACTGTCTCTTCTAAGCCTGGTAATAGCCTTTGTGGCCTTGACTCATCCTCCTCCGAATGACATCAAGCACAAGTTTCTGAAGTGAATAGGGGAGCTTCTTCCAAAACTCCAGTCAAGAGAAGAAGAAGATCATGAGACTATAGTAATGAATCTCTCTCACCCTAGTAAAAGGGTACTTTCCCATGATTTCTAGACTTCTGTATCATATTCCTATTTATAAAGGCATGGTTATTATATTTACTTGTATTGGTGCCAAATAACTAAATATAATAATGTCCTTGAGTAGTAGGTTCTTATCTATATCAATCGATTGGTTGAATCGATAATGAGATGATATAGAGAACACTACTCTTAAACATTCCTAGTCGAGTATTAACATTCAGGGATAATGTTAATGCGTAGAGACTAGCATGTAGGTCAACACGATGACTTGATCTCACAAGTCATGGATATGAGATATCAAGTTGACACATGGATATGCATTGGAGAATGTATACTGAATGACCTACCATGAGAAAGTATCATGGATCGTTATATGAGTGTCATATACTTTCTCATGTGGCTATTAGTATGACTATTAGTCCTTAGACCTGAAGTCACCATGGTTCCCTACATAAGGAGTTGCATACTTTGGCTTAATAAAACTTCACCCGTAAATGGGTGGACTATAAAGGCGATTACTGGGTATGTAACAAATTATTCAGAGGGATGTGAGTGATGTTGATGGGATCTATCCCTCCTATATGACGGAGGTGACATCGATATTCTTGATAGAGTGAGACCACGAAATGCATGGCCATGCCCAAATGAGTCAATATGAGATATTGAGCTCATTTGATTAGAGTGAGTCTACTTGGAGATCAAGATTTAGATTGTACCGAGGATGACATGGTCTATGCCTCGATTGGTCAATCTAGATGTCAAGGATAGAGGGACATTGTCACATATTGTGAGAGTCACAATTAGTAGTCACAAAGGTGATGTTGGAGCTCAACATTCTTGTAACTTGGGTAGCAATGATGTGTTGCTAGATACCGCTCATTGCTTATGTTCCTAAATCCGTTTAGGGACATTGCCAACGTTACAAGAACCTATAGGGTCACACACATAAGAGCAATTAGATGGAGATTAGGTTTATATGATGAACCATGAGGATTAGGTTCGTGGGATGAACTAAATTGGATTAAGAGTAATCCAAATTAGACTAATTGAGTTAGACTCAAGTTGATTCAAGTGTTGAATGAGTCTAATTTAGATTTGATTCATCAAATCAATTTAAATTAAATGAATAGTGATTCATTAAATTAAATTGACTTGAGTCAAGTGGTTAGATTTGATCAACCATGGGAGATTAGATGTCAAGTTTGACTTGACTTGAGAGAGAAGATGAAAGGTCAAGTTTAACTTGACCAAATGCCATGTCATGATGATGACTTGGCATGGCCGGCCAATGATGATGCTCCACATCATCATTGACTTTGTCAATTGGTGCCACATCATGAGGGAGACCAAGGGTCATGGGAGTTACATGCATGCATGTAACCCCCCTTCCATGAAGTGGCCGGCCACTTTAGGGGTTATGATGATGAATTCATTTTGGTGAGTTACTCATTCCATCATCTTCTTCCTTGGTGCTCTTCCTCTCAAGCTCTCCCTCTCCTTCCTCATCTTGCCGAGATCTTCTAGGAGTGCTAGCACACTCAAGTTTGTCTCTTTCTCCACCTATTGCTTGTGTGGATACCAATAGAGGAGTGTGCACTTGACACTCTCGAGTTCCGACGAACTTTTGGACGAGCGGGATAAGCGAAGGGCGTCGCTACGAGGGTAATGATCTAACCTCTTAGATCTAAGGTAGATCTAGGGTTTTTAGTAAGCACATACATGTTTTATTTTAATATATCTTCGCACGGATCCGTGGTCGGGGATTCCGAGGTTTCCGCAATGCAAAAAGAGGTTTTTGTGGCTCGGAAAAACCCAACAGAATCCTCCCCTCCTTTTATAGATTTTGGCCTCTGAATATGTCTCCTCTTTTTTCGGAACAGATCACGAAGTTGTCCAAATTTTATCGTGAAGTGGCCGTGTCAAACCTTATCCGTTTTGACCTAGCGCAAGGGTTGATTCATCACCATCAGTCGACTGATGCCTCCCATCAGTCGACTGATGAGCATCAGTCGACTGCTTGATGTCTAGCAGTCGACTGCCAGCCTGGCCACTTCCCTGCAGTAAGAGGTTAGCTCGAAAAATGATAAATGCTATGGTTTCTGACCGTCCGATCTCGACCTAGACCTTCCACGAGAAGTCTTAATCGGATCGCCGCCTACGGTCATCCCCGTAAAGAGGACACGACCTTACAATCTCTCACTCACACGAGCTTACCTCAATAGTATCTCTCACTTCCGGCCTTCCACTCGATTCCTTCGGCTCCCTCCGAAGTCACTCGAGTGTCGCCCGACCACCGCGGCTTCCTCCGGGTGTCGCTAGCCTTCAGCTCCAGCTTTAGCACTTTTCTGCACACTTGATTTAGCTTGTGAGATAACGATGTAAACTTAACTTTGTGTCTTTGCCATAATCAAAACACAGGTTCGATTATCTAGTGCCCCTGCACCAACAGATAACATTATCTCTCGTGTGACACCACACACCATGTTATCTACAATATAATGTATTAGACATTATGCATAACCATAAATATACAAACAATGATCATGTGATTCTTATTACAAAATAAAGATGTTCATACAAAATATAGACTTTTCAGTATACATCCCAACAATCTCCCACTTATACTAAAAGACTATGTTGTCCTCAAACTGTCATACATCTTATTCTCATTCCCTCCACATGCCTATCAAAAGCTATCGCCGGAAGGGCCTTAGTGAAAGGATCTGCCAGGTTATCCTCCGATGCAATCTTGGCCACAGCAACTTCTCCTCTCTTTACGATTTCTCGTATCAGGTGGTACTTGCGCTCTATGTGTTTACTTACCTTATGGGCTCGTGGTTCCTTTGAGTTTGCAACTGCACCACTATTATCACAATAAATTGTGATAGTTCTGGGCAAACCAGAAATCACATCCAAGTCCATCAGGAAGTTCCTGAGCCACACAACTTCTTTGGCCGCCTCAGAGGCTGCTACATACTCAGCTTCCATGGTGGAGTCCGCCATGCATTTCTACTTGACGCTCCTCCATACAATGGCTCAACCTCCCAAAGTAAACACAAAACCTGAGGTAGACTTTGTTAGTGAAATCCCTAGAGTCAATCATGTGATGATTGTTGTATGGACTTTATTGTATCATATTCCTATTTATAAAGGCATGGTTATTATATTTACTTGTATTGGTGCCAAATAACTAAATATAATAATGTCCTTGAGTAGTAGGTTCTTATCTATATCAATCGATTGGTTGAATCGATAATGAGATGATATAGAGAACACTACTCTTAAACATTCCTAGTCGAGTATTAACATTCAGGGACAATGTTAATGCGTAGAGACTAGCATGTAGGTCAACACGATGACTTGATCTCACAAGTCATGGATATGAGATATCAAGTTGACACATGGATATGCATTGGAGAATATATACTGAATGACCCGCCATGAGAAAGTATCATGGATCGTTATATGAGTGTCATATACTTTCTCATGTGGCTATTAGTATGACTATTAGCCCTTAGACCTGAAGTCACCATCGTTCCCTACATAAGGAGTTGCATACTTTGGCTTAATAAAACTCCACCCGTAAATGGGTGGACTATAAAGGCGATTACTGGGTATGTAACAAATTATTTAGAGGGATGTGAGTGATATAGATGGGATCTATCCCTCCTATATGACGGGGGTGACATCGATATTCTTGATAGAGTGAGACCACGAAGTGCATGGCCATGCCCAAATGAGTCAGATATTGAGTTCATTTGATTAGAGTGAGTCTACTTGGAGTTCAAGATATAGATTGTACCGAGGATGACACGGTCTATGCCTCAATTGGTCAATCTAGATGTGAAGGATAGAGGGGCATTGTCACATATTGTGAGAGTCACAATTAGTAGTCACAAAGGTGATGTTGGAGCTCAACATTCTTGTAACTTGGGTAGCAATGATGTGTTGCTAGATACCGCTCATTGCTTATGTTCCTAAATCGGTTTAGGGACATTGCCAACGTTACAAGAACCTATAGGGTCACACACATATGGGCAATTAGATGGAGATTAGGTTCATATGATGAACCATGAGGATTAGGTTCATGGGATGAACCAAATTGGATTAAGAGTAATCCAAATTAGACTAATTGAGTTAGGCTCAAGTTGATTCAAGTGTTGAATGAGTCTAATTTAGATTTGATTCATCAAATCAATTTAAATTAATGAATAGAGATTCATTAAATTAAATTGACTTGAGTCAAGTGGTTAGATTTGATCAACCATGGGAGATTATAGGTCAAGTTTGACTTAACTTGAGAGGGAAGATGAAAGGTCAAGTTTGACTTGACCAAATGTCATGTTATGATGATGACTTGGCATGGTCGTCCAATGATGATGCTCCACATCATCATTGACTTATCATGTGGTGCCACCTCATGAGGGAGACCAAGAGCCATGGGAGTTACATGCATGCATGTAACCTCTCAAGCCTTGAAGTGGCCGGCCACTTTAGGGGTTTTGATGGTTGAATTCATTTGGTGAGTTACATACAACTTCATCTTCTTCCTTGGATCAACTTCCCTCAAGCTCTCCCTCTCTCCTTCCTCATCTTGCCGAGCATCTAAGGAGTGCTAGCACACTCAAGATTGCTTTTCTCCACCTTTTGCTTGTGTGGATACCAATAGAGGAGTGTGCACTTGACGCTCTTGAGTTCCGGCGAACCTTTTGGAAGAGCGGGATTTGCGAAGGGCGCCGCATCGAGGGTAACATCCTTATCATATAGATCTAAGGTAGATCTAGGGTTTTATATAAGCACATACATATTTTTGTTTTAATACATCTTCGCACGGATCCGTGGCCGGGGCTTCTGAGGTTTCCGCAACGCAAAAAGCGGTTTTTGCAGCTCTGAAAAACCCAACAGACTTACTGTTATCCCTGTCTGATTGGAAGTCAGAATCTATATAACCCACAGGGAGTAATTGGTCTGCCTGGTAAACTAGCATATAATCCCTAGTCCTTCTCAGGTACTTCAATATATGTTTTACCGTAGTCCAATGCCCCTGTCCTGGATTACTCTGATATCTGCTAACCATGCATACGACAAAGTAGATATCTGGTCTCGTATATAGCATCGCATACACGAGGCTTCCTACTGCCGAAGCAAAAGGAACCGCCTTCATCTCCTCTATCTCCTCAGATGTTATAGGACACATCTCCTTAGACAAAGGAACTCCATGTTTGAAAGGTAGAAAACCTTTCTTGGAGTTTTGCATGCTAAAACGATCCATAATGGTGTCTATGTATGAAGCTTGAGATAAGCACAACATTCTTTTCCTGCGATCCCTTATAACCTTGATCCCAAGGATGTGTCTCACTTCTCCCAAGTCCTTCATATCAAACTATTTGGATAACCATACCCTTACATCCGATAACACCTTGATATTGTTGCCAATTAACAAAATGTCATCTACGTATAGTACAAGAAATACCACTACATTTTCGTCACATCTCTTGTATACACAACACTCATCCGAACTTTGAATGAATCCATAAGACTGGATTACCTCATCAAAGCGGATGTTCCAAGACCTCGAAGCTTGCTTCAATCCATAAATGGACCGATTAAGCTTACACACAAGATGCTCTTTGCCCTTTGCAATGAATCCCTCTGGTTGCTTCATATAGATGTTTTACTCAAGACTTCCATTAAGGAAAGTTGTCTTGACATCCATCTGTCATACCTCATAATCCATATGAGCAGCAATGCATAAGAGAATCCAGATAGACTTAAGCATGGCTACCGACGAAAAGGTCTCCTCATAATCGATACCCTATTTCTGAGTATACCCTTTCGCAACAAGCCTTGCTTTGAAGGTCTCAATCTTCTCATCTATTCCTCTCTTTTTTTTGTAGATCCACTTGCATCCAATGGTTTTACACCATCGGGTGATTCTACTAGCTCCTAGACCAGATTTGAATCCATAGATTCAATCTCAGTATTCATTGCATTTTGCCAAGATACTGCATCTTTATCTTGGATTGCCTCGTCATATGTCCAAGGATCAGGTTCATGTTCGCCAGAGACCAAATTAGAAGATTCTCTCAAGAACATAAATCTATCAGGCTGTCTCACAACCCTCCCACTATGACGAGGTATTAACTGTGTATCATCTGTGGCATGCAGTGCAGTGACTTATGGTATATCCTCTTGTACCAGTGGTACTGAAGAAGTGACTTCCCCTTTTAATTCCTCCAGAATAATCTTACTCATGGGCTTGTGGTTCATTACATAGTCTTCCTCTAGAAATCTGGCGTTCGTGCTAACGATCACCCTCTGATCTCTAGGACTATAAAACAAACCATCTTTCGTTCCTCTAGGATAGCCAACGAACATGCGTACTTCTGTATGAGGTTCCAACTTACCAGCATCTGCCTTCAGCACATGTGCTGGACTTCCCCAAATCTGAATATGTCTTAGACTAGGCTTTCGCCCAGTCCACAATTCTATGGGAGTAGAAGGCACTGATTTAGATGGAACCAAGTTCAGAATGTACACTGTCGTATCTAGAGCATATCCCCAAAATGAATCTGGCAACTCAGAATAACTCATCATCGATCTAACCGTCTCCATAAGAATTCCTTCACTCTGCTACACCATTCTGTTGGGGTGTGCCAGGTGCAAACAATTGGGATTGAATCCCAGCCTCTGATAAGTAATTCCTAAACTCTCCCAAGAGGTACTCACCACCACGATCAGATCATAGTGTCTTGATACTTTTACCTTAATGTTTCTCCACATCAGCCTTGAATTCTTTGAACTTGTCAAAGCATTCAGACTTGCGGTGCATCAAGTAAATGTATCCATATCTCGAATAATCATCTATAAAAGAGACGAAATACTCAAAACCACCTCTAGCCTGGATAGACATAGGACCACACAAATCAGAATGAACCAATTCCAACACATCTTTGGCTCTATACCCCTTGGCCTTAAAAGGTCTCTTGGTCATTTTACCCTCCAAGCAGGATTCGCAGGTTGGGGAATCTTCCACCACTAATGAACCTAGAGGTCCATCAGCTATCAACCTTTGAATTCTGCTTAGGTTAACATGACCAAGTCTTAGATGCCAAAGATATGTTTGGTTCATCTTCGAAGGTTCTTTTCTCTTATTGGAATTAGAAGATGAGTTATTAACTTCTATTTGCATCGTGGGAGCTTTTGGTTCAAGAGTATATAAATTTCCTATCAATGTACCCGAACAGATAATCTCCCTATTCCTTTTTATAACAACTCTATCTTTAAAAGAAATATAATATCCATTCATAAAAAATTTAGAAACCGAAATTAAATTCTTTCTGAATAAAGGTACATAAAGGCAATTCTTAAGAACCAAAACTTTATTTTTCTCAACAGATAAATAAACGTCTCTCACTGCAACAGACGCCACTTTCGTGGCATCGCCCAAGTATACGGTAATCTCCCCCTCAGCCAGTCGTCTGGTTTCCTGGAACCCCTGTAAAGTATTGCAGACATGATCAGTGGCTCCTGTATCTACACACCAGGTGTCGGTAGATAATACCGCTAAACATGTTTCGACGACTAGACCAAAAGATATACCTTTGTTCTGCTTGCGGTTGGGGCAGTCCTTCTTCTAGTGTCCAGTCTACTTACAAGTGAAGCACTTGCTTTTCGACTTCTTCACTCCTCCCTGAGTTCCTCCCACCGCCTTTGCCCTAGCTTTTTCTTCTTCTTCTTTCCATTCGATTTAGAAGTAGAAACCTTTTGGGTAACTATGGCTTGTGCCTAAGCACTCTGATGAAATAGCCCCTCTGCCGCCTGGAGTTCTATCAGAAGCTCCACCAACGAATATAACCTCTTATTCATGTTGTAGTTCAGACGAAACTACTCAAAACTCCTAGGTAGAGACTGGAGAATGATATCGACCTGGGTTTCCCCATCGATCAGCTCCGAGGACTTCCAGCTCATTCAAATGAGCCATCATCTTGAGAACATGATCCCTCACGAGTGTTCCCTCGATCATGGTGGTCGTCATCAAGTTCCTCATGGCTTCCTGCCTAGCAGCCCGATTTTGGTGTTCGAAAAGCTCTTTGAGATTGAGCATCATGTCATAAGCAGTGGGCATGGCTTGATGCTGATGTTGCAGTACATTTGACATAGATGCCAAAATGTAACACCGTGCCATCTCATTGTCCTTAATCCACTTCTTATAACTCTCCTTCTCCTTTTCCCCAGAATCATCCACAGGCTTAGGAGGGCACTCTTCGAGGAGTACATATTTTTATTCCTCAGCAGTCAAGACAATATCAAGATTCCTCTTCCAATCAACATAGTTGGGTCCAGTAAGTTTATTTTCTTTCAGTATCACAGCAAGCGGGTTGAAAGTCATTTTGAAAGAAAACCTAAGAATCACATAGATCAAAACATTAGATTTCAAAAAATTATTGATTCCTCAAACAATAAAATTTTAAAATCAACCAACACCTCAAAACACCGAGAATATCGTATGCCACGATAGTGTGGACGTATACGAATTCTATATTTGTAAGAGGAGGTTTTACCCATTAATTTTACTATCTTGTCAACCTAACTTTTTGACAAGTAAAATTAATAGTTGGTTTCTCTTCGGCCCTACAAATAAAAATAGTGACTCCGATGGGGAGGATACTTATATTTGTATCTAAGTGTTCACCATTACTCCCTACCAAGGTAATTATCTCGGGTTATGTGCCTTCCGATGGGGAAGTACACACGCTCCTTAATAATTTTCTATAACCATATTCGATCTTGTGATCCGCAAATAAACTCATCCGATGGGGAGGAAGGCACTCAGAGCCGACGCGCAAGTTTGTTTGCATCACATGTCAAATTGTAATGGAGGCCGTGGGAATTTATAAAAATATCCCTCTCCCACTTAGTAATTTAAAATTGAGGAATTTTCTAGCCTACGACATGCATATCAAACAATAAGCAATAAATATGAAAAATAAATATTTTCCAACTATTATGGCTTTTGTCTTCAATATGTCTCCCGTCGTATCGTCATCTCGTCCGCTCCTCCCTACGCCATGTACAAGCCATCCGGAGATCCGAGCCGAGAAAAATCTATTTTAATTTACATCCATCGATCCTATACTCCACGAGGGAGTGTACATGAAATCTAGATCGAAAGTAAACTAAAATAAAAAGAGTGGCTAAACAATGTCATATCTAATTACAAAATATTAAATACTAGCCTCGTCAACCCCGAGGATTCAACAAAATATATAATTACACACATACAATCACATACACACATATGGTCATAATAGTTGGATCCTATGCCTGCAACCAAAGAGTTAACCTACGCACATCCTACTATTATCCGGCACATATAATATATGAAAAGTGCATAAAAGTAACCGAACCCTAAACACACAAAACCAGAAACCGTGGCTCTGATACCACTTGAAGGTAGTAAACTTCGCTTCCCACTTCAACTCGGTCGCTTGTTCATGGAGATCCCTTCTACGTCCCCGGATAAAAAAAATTTATCCTTGACAAGAGAGATTACCCAAGCTCCCGTTTCATCGTCGTGCTATTCGATTAGAGTAGTCACTTGAACAAACTTGTTGTTCAAGCCACCAACCTCTATTCTACGAATAGCCGCGGAATAGACGATGTACGGATCGCCGGCTTTTGTGTTTATATTCAGGGTCCAAGTTATTTTAGCCATAAAAACAGAATACTACATGCATATATAATTGAAAAACAATTATAGACATGTTACAAAAGAAAATAGACAATCGATATACCTCTCGATCTTCTATTATATGTCCTTCCTCCTTTTGGACATCATGTGGGCGACGATCTACCAAAAGTCGAAGCTCCTAGATCACCAATCTTCCTTCCTTGCTCGCTCCGAACAAGAGGAAGAATAAGAAACAAAGCACTTCTCCTTCTTTCAACCAACCACCAAGCTCCAAGCTTGGTGCTTGCCGCCGGCCAAGAAGGATTGGATGATAAGATGGATACCGGCCAAGAGCTCCAAGGGAAGACCCTAAGTTTTGTCTCCACCAGCCAAGGAGAGGAGAAGAATTAGGTTTGGATGCCGTCCAAGGGAGGGGAGAAGGAGATGGGCGCCGGCCACCAAGGAAGAAGAAGAAGAAAGGAAATAAATTCCTTATTTGTGGCCCCCCAAACCTTCAAACCCTAAGCCTCCCAAACCCTAATCCTATCTCTATTGGAATTCCTCCTTGCCCCCCACCCTAAAGCCTCCTATTATAGAGTTAGGGATAAGCCTTGTTTTAATCTCCACCATTGGTTCTAGGGATTTAATCTCAACTGTCGGATCTAGAGATTTAATATCTATCGTTGGATCTAGAGTTTTGTTTTCATCCATTGGATCTAGGCTTCATAAAGTATTAATAGGCTACAATAGGGACCATGAGGAGGAGTTGGATCTTGGCCACCCAATGGATCAAGCCCACATAAAGTCCGATCCATTAATGATAATCCAATCCACTAAAGGATTATCATTGATCTACCTCACCAACCCCCATAAGTTAATATGGGCTCCATATATTATTTATACATTTTTCTCCCCGTGTTTAAGATCTCGAATGTCCGTTGATTAATTAATTTATTGACCATTAATTAATCAACATCTAACTCCATGAGTAGTACCACTCAACCTTTTCATCATGCCGGACCAAGTCCACCTGCAGGGTTTACATGATGAACCTTATGAGCTCCTCAAGGAGACATCATCATCCTAATATATAGGACACGGTTTCCTCCTATAATCAACGGCACACCATATAAATAATATCATTTCCCAACTTACCGAGCCTATCGATTTAATCTATAAATCTCGCTCATTGGTAAATCAAAGAAATGAATACTAAGTATATGTGCCCATTATTATATCAGGATTAAGAGTATGTACAATATAATATCTGAGGTCCAATTCTATTATGTAGTCAGCAATAAATCGAATCACCTCTAAGTCAGTCCTGCTCAATACACACAAAGTGTACTAGTGTGATTCTATGGTCAAGACAAACCAATACCAAATCACACTACAACCATACCAATGGTTTGTCCAAAGTCATCTCGGTTGTAAGACTATACTTATACTTTACAAGGAGTCGATAACATGATCTCCCGTGTGACACCACACACCATGTTATCTACAATGTAATGTATTAGACAATATGCATAACCATAAATATGCAAATAATGATCATGTGATTCTTATTTTAAAATAAAGATGTTCATTCAAAAGATAGACTTTTCAGTATACATCCTAACAAAAAGTCCAAGCATGGGTCTTGACATGGAAATGTCCAAGCTTGGATCTTGGCAAGGAAAAGTCCAAGCATGGGTCTTGGCATGGAAAGTCCAACATGGGTTGGCAAGGGAAAGTCCAAGCTTGAGTCTTGGCATTTGGAAAGTCCAAGGGGTTTGATATTGGCGGCGTAAAGTCCTTGCGGGAGTCTTGGCAGCATAAGTCCAATGGTTGGCGGCATAAAGTCCAAGCGGAGTCTTGGCGGCGTAAGTCCAATGTGCCTTGGCAGTGTAGACATTGTTAGCATGACATAGCCCATGGAAGTACCTGAAGGCTAGCGCGATGGATGAACAAGTCATGGATGACTTGGAGGGATCCGAGAGGAGTGAGGCTGATGGAGGTGGCTAGAAGGCTTAGGTCTAGGCTAATGGTGGTCTAGCAAGTATGGGGGAACCATACTTGGGTTAAAAACTCATGTTTGAGGTGTGCCAGTCGATTGGTGTCATGTGGCAATCAACTGGCTGAGTCAACTAGGGTTTGCCTGTGGAAATGGTTTAGCATGCGCGAGGTGGGCAATAATCGATCGGATACCGATCGATCATGTGATCACCGATCGGTGCTCGGGTTTTGGAGCACAAAATGGAGTCTCACTCGACCGCTACGGTCAGCAATCGAGTGATGGCTTGATCAGTCGACTAATGATGGATCCGTTGGATTTTTCCAGCGTGGATCTAGCCATTGTCTCATGACAACAGTGGCATTAGTCGACTGATGGTCTCGATAAGTCAACTGATCGACATTTTCTTGCATAGGTTGAAGCTTTAAATGGAGCTCGTGAAGGAGGAAAATGAAATGGTTCATTGAAGAGTTTTTGGGGCGATTTGTTACTGCAAATCAGGGTCTCCAAGTGTCACTCAACCAACCAAACAAGTAAGCTCTCAAAAGATCGATTGTAAAGTTTCCTTTGCATTTCTTTTGTTGTGTTCACTGGTATTTGCTTGTTGCATTTAGTATTACTGTAGTAATCATATTGTACGAGGTTTCTCTGCCTCCGGATTATTCTGAGAAGGAGTGTTTATTAGTGGTTGCGTGTGCATCACTAGAGCTCGTTGAGCTCAACCGTAGAGTAAGAACCTTGAGATTCCGAACCATGTTATATATTCGTGTTTGTGTGTTTGTGATTATTTCGTTATTGCTTTTATTATTATTCCGCTACGCATAATGAGTTTTATAGAGACGAACGCGAACGATTTCTATCGACGTATAGCACAACGCTATTCACCCCCCCCCCCTCTAGCGTTACAACGATCCCCAACAAGTGGTATTAGAGTGAGACCGCTCTTCTAAGTTTAACAACAAAGGGAGCACGCTAGAGGGTCAAGATGGAATTCCAAGACAAGCTTGGATGGGACATCAACACTCCACTACCATATGACCTAAAAGATTTTCCGGCATGGAGAGCAAGAATGGAGACATTCTTGATGATGGACATAGAGGATTGGTTCATCCTCGTAGAAGGCTTTGAACCTCCTAGCGACAAGAAAGGAGAAGTCCTCAAGTTAAAGAAATGGACCCAAGAGCAAAGGCTAAAATTCAAGACCGAAGCCAAGGTAACAAAACTTTTAGAAGATTTGATACCTAATGATGTGTTGTCTAGGCTAGGTGAATATCTAGATGCCAAGGAGCTATGGAAAAAATTAGCAAAATTCCATGAAGAGCTTCACTCAATTAAAGAAGAAAAGGATGAGGAGGAAGAGAGCTCATCCTCACAAGCAAGTGAGGATTCGGAAGTTGATAGAGAGTCAACCTCCAAATCAATGGAAGAAGTGGAAAAAGCATCCACCTCTAGGATTGAGGGGGAGGAAGTTAGACCATCCACTTCGGGAGCAAGAGCAAAGTCAAGAAGAAGCTTCTACTTCCGATCAAGCAGAAGAGCAAGCTCAAGCTTCCACCATGACCCTAGGTAACTCAAACATATCAATGCGTAATAAAAATCATATCATATGTTTTGAGTGTAGGGAAGGCGGGCACTACAAGAGCAAGTGCCCAAAGAAAGTAAAGAAAGCTCCTCCGGCACCTAAAAGGCAACAAAAGTCAATGGATGTCGGTCCCCCAACAACTAAAAGCAAGGAGCAAGTCATTTGCTTCAAATGCCGACAACTGAGATATTACCGGAATCAATGCCCGAAGGGGGAAAAGAAGAGGCAAAATGGAGCGTCACAAGTAGGGGAAGACACTAAGGCAAACCCTAAGGTATATCATGTTAATAAGGCTTCTTCTTTAGTTAAAAGTCAAAAGCATGCTAGGGATTTTAATTCTCTTGCAATTCATCATGAAAATCATGCTAGAGATAAATACTTTTGTTTAGGAGCTAAAAGTGTCCACTTAGGAAATAAGGAGAAATTTGGGACTAATGTCCCTAGAAAGGTTTTACCTAGGGAGTCTATTAGGAAAATATGAGAACACCTAGGTCTTAATCCTAAATGGACTAGGCATATGCCTAGAAAGGACAATGCCCAAAGACCAAATCAAAATTCAAAAATTGGACAATTAGAATTAGAAAATCAAGCCTTGAGGTCAAGGCTTGAGAAATTAGAAAAGACCCTCAAGAAGATGCAAAATCAATTTCAAGGGTCAAATAGTCAAAGTCAAGAGTCTAGAACTCAAAGTCAACACCTAGGACCTAAGGAAAAAATGTCAACCAAGGGCAAGAAAGGTTTGGGTCACAAACCTAAGCCTAAGGTGGCTTATCATAATGTTTCATTTGATTATGGAACACGAATTAGGTCAAGAAAAGCCAAGCTCAATAGGGAAGTAATCCCTGGAGTTGACCATGGTGTGTGCCTAGTGGCTAGGGTTTCAAGGAAACCTAGGGAAGCCACTAAGAAAGTTCCAAGGGGAGTCACCCCTAGAGTCAACCTAGGTAAGACCAAAATGACCAAGGCTAACAAGCCTAGGAGGGTCATTAGGAAGGTATCTAGGGAGGTTATCCCTAAAGAATACCTAGTAAATCCTAGGAGCTCAAATAGGTTTTGGGTTCCTAAGAGCGTGATCGATTCACGCTAGATGGGTTTAGGGTGTGTCAATCTTGATTGGATGGGTAGTTAACTCAACCATGGCAAAGGTGACACTTTAGGTAATTTTCAAGGTTATGGGTACCTTGAAAATATATTTGATTCTGATCCTAAAGGATTTTAGGATGTGCCAATATAGTTTTAGAATTATGAAAAATCAATCAAATTGGCACAATTTAGGTTTAGAGGCTATAGTGTGTCATTTTGGGTTTTTGGCACACTTGGAGAAAATTAGCAATATGGCAAAATATACATAACAATAATAAATGGCAATTAATATTAAAATTTAGATATTACTATACCTATACTTTTATATGTCATGCTTGATTTTCCATATGTCATGTCATGACATCATGTTTATTTTTATCATCTATATGTCATGATTGTTAGGGCAATCTCTTACCGTAATATGGTTTTGATGGTGTGGCAAAGGGTTTAAGTTAGATTGTCATTATGGTTTGATATGTGCGTTGGAGTCTTGTAGGACTTAGTTATTCGCACATGGAGCCTTGGCGGGTTCACCACTCAGTACCTCGTGCTTGAGTCGAAGAAGGAGCATTGCAGAGTTGTGCGCTTGATGCTGCTGAGGGACCGCCGGACGAGATGACTTGAAGCGAAGCCAAGGAAGCATACTTCGAAGGCAAGAGACGCGAAGGAGCATTGCAGAGTCGTGCGCCTGATGCTGCCGAGGGACGTGGCTGCGAACGAAGAGAGATTCGGCGAGGGACTTCGAGTGAGATGAGAGAATGAGTGAATTGTAAGTAGCTCATTAGGTGAACTTGGTCGAATGGCTAAGTGTCGGATGAGTTTTCCCGACATCAGTCGACTACCATGGAATGGCAGTCGACTGCTCTGAGTCGAACGTGGTTCGACTGGTATTCGACTGAGTGTTTTAAGGCCAGCAGTCGACTTCCATATGGGGCGATCGCTAAGACCATCATTCGACCAAGGCGCAATGATCGATTGAAAGGGTTTAGCCATTGAACCGCTCGCCGTGGCGGCGTCGACTTACGGAGGCGGATGATCGATGAGATCCATCGGCCGATCGCTGTTCCGCTGACTACAACGGCCGATCCGACGTGTTCGTGAGGTCGTTGGAGTGGCGGCAATGATCGCCAAGGGCGCTGATCGTGGTGGAACGGAAGAAAAGCTTCCTCTCTATAAAAAGAGAGGGTGTGGGGCTTTGAGAGGCTAATGTTTATGCTTTAAGTGATCATCCAAGTGCCCCACAAGCTTTAAACTCTTCTTACTTGCTTTTACTTCATTTCTATTGTAAGAAGAGTGATCTTGATTTGTAAAGGTTACCTCCACTAGCTTGGTGCAAAGGAGAGACCAATAGTGGATTGGTTTTGGCGGAGTGATTCACCGAGGACGAATCGGGGACCGTGGATTAGCGGCGTAGCCGTGAACCACGTTATACTATCTTGTTAGCATTGTTTGTATTATTCTTTGTTCATTTGCTTGTCTTTATTAGTATTCCGCTTGCGCTAACAATTGTGTAGACGAGCAAATTCCACCATCCAACGACAAAGGGCTATTCACCCCCCTCTAGTCGGCCGATCGATCCCCTACAAGTGGTATCAGAGCCAAGGAAAGCTTGTCGAGGACTAACCGCCACAACAAGAACATTCAAGAATGGTCGGCTCTATTATTCATCCGCCAAAGTTCGAGGGGGAATTCTCTTGGTGGAAAAAGAGAATGGAGGTATTTTTCGAGACCAATTTTGAAATTCTTTTGATTATGGAAAACGGTTTCAAATTGCCTAGGAATGAAGAAGGGGAGCTATTGGAAAAATCAAGATGGAGTAAAAGACAAAGAGAGGAGTACTTGGCAAATTCAAAGGCCAAGCACCACCTCTACAATGTACTCCCCCAACAAGAAGTGAATAGAATAGGGGAGTGTGCTAGCGCCAAGGAAATGTGGGAGAAACTAATAGAAATTCATGAAGGCACATCCGAGGCGAAACTAGCAAGGAGAGATGTCCTTCGCTCCCAATTATCCAACATCAAACTCGAAAAGGGAGAGAAAGTAAAATCCCTACACTCTAGATTTAAGGAAATTCTAACCGGCTTGACAAGTGTAGGTGAAAGGCTCTCCAACCAGGATATGGTAATGAAGGCCATAGATGCCTTTCCCCGGTCCTCAAGATGGAGCTCCATGGTAGACTCATTTTACATCTCCAAGAACTTAGAAGTGAGTACCTTGGAGGAGTTCTTCTCAACAATGGAGCTCCACGAAACAAGGCTTGAAGGAATAGTTGAAGAGCCTAGAATTCAACCTTCAAGAGGAGTAGCATTTTTTGGCCAACAAGGGAAAGAAGAAGATGGAGATCCCCTCCTCCTCCGATGAAGCATCCTCATCTTCCTCCATGGATAGCACGGAAGAAGCCTATATGGTAAGGAGGGTAAGGCGTGCTTTAAAAGGTTTTTAATTTAATAAATCTAATGATAGGAGGAGAAGACCAAGGGGAAAGGTTATTTGTTACAATTGTCAAGGAGAGGGACACATAAGGGACAATTGTCCCCTCTTGAACAAAAGCAAGGAGGAGAAGAGAAAGAAGGAAGAGAAGAAGAAAAAGGGGAGCAAAAAGAAGGAAGAAGAGAAGAAGGCCAAAGAAAAGGGGAAGACCAAAGCTTTAAAGGCAAGGACTTGGGATAATCCCTCCTCATCATCTTCATCATCATCGGAAGAGGAGAATGCTTTTGTCACCAACCTTGCCCTAATGGCCTTTGACAACTTGGATTGCTCCTCCTCCGAAAATGAAGGATCAAGCTCAAGTGGAGAGAGCTCAAGTGAAGGGGGAGCCTCCTCTACATCCTCATCATCGGAAGAGGATTTGGTAAGTGAGGTAACGAATCTACCCCCTAAGTAAATAATGTCTATGATTTCTAGCCTCACTAGGGATTTATTTAGAGCAAAGAAGAAAAATAAAATCATGCTTGATCAAATTAAAGATTTAGAGCAAAAATTAGAAAAAGCATGTTTTAATGATGATGATGATGATGCATGCTCACATGATAACTATATGTCATTTAATGTTAGTGATGCATGTATGGATGAAAATAGGGCTTTAAGGGAAAAGGTAGACTATTTGACAAAAGCCCTAGAAAAATTCACTATTGGCTCAAACACTTTGAACATGATCATAGGGAGCCAAAGAGCAAGTTTTAACAAAAAAGGCCTAGGATATAAGGAAAATAAAAATGAAAAGGCCTATAAATGCCTAATTGCTAGGGGTCAAGACAAAAAGAAAGTAATTGCTAGGAAATGGATCCCTAAGGAATTTTTAGTGAACCCCATAGGCAAGAATTTATATTGGGTTCCTAAATCCATCCTTAAGGGTTAGAAAAACCCTAGGATAGTTAACCATATGGACTTGACCTATATCATATTTTGGTTGACTTAGGATGGCGGGACAATATTTTTAAAATAGTGTTAGGTGATGATAATGTACCTATAAATAGATAATAATGCTTAAATCATGATAGTTAATGAAACTGCTATGTATGTTTGAAATCATGATTTATGATTTTGATATTTGGTACATAATCATGAGAAATAGGGTTTAAATCATGCTTTAGGTGATACTTGACTTATTATCATATTTAATACCTAATGCATGATTATTATTTGGTGAATACTTTTGTTTCATGATCATAATGTGAAATTAGTTCATATATGTCTTTATGATCATGAGGATTGATAGGATGATACTTAACCTTGATAGAATTGCATGAAAATAATGGTTAAGTACATACAAATACCTTTAGGATACATCTCACACTCACAATAGGCTACCATGATTGAAAACTTAGCATGGGTGAGATGATAGGATGATACAAATGTCCACTAGTGCCTATGACATTTAGATGGTCATTTAAAGTATCAAAATAGCAATAATAGGCCAATCATGAGGAAGGCTTATGTTTAATTCATAGACATATTGCCCAAAAATCATGGTTGGATATTTCATATGTTTTCAAAACAATTTCTTACTTTAAAATCTATGTGTTCATGTTTTGAAACAATTGGATGCAAAACTAGGTGGTAAACTTGATACTAGAATGATCAAAAACCTAGTGTTTTTAAAGCTTTTGGATTTTTGGCAAAAACAAGAAAATCTAATGATTTTTCATGGAAAACTATTTTTCATTGATAGATATACTTAAAAGAAATGTGTTCCCCAAATTTCACTATTTTTTGAATTTTATAGATTTTCTAATGCATTTCTGAAATCCACTCTGAAAACCTGAAAAACCCAAAATGCACCAGTCGACTGGTAGTCTGAACCAGTCGACTGGAAGCCTGATAACATGCCCAATAACCTTTTGTATCCGATTTTAAGGCATGTTTTGGCTTTTGTTTACCTCTAGACTTGATGTCATGCTTGTATAAACCTTGCTTATTATTTTTGATGGTGTCAAAGGGGGAGAAATATTATGTTTAAGTAAGGGGGAATATATCTAGGGGGAGTTTCATGTATTAAGGGAGAGAGTTGCTAATCATGTTTACTTACATGCTTTCCTTTCTTAATAGTTTTATCAAATGTTTTATCTAACTTAAACGGATTGCCATACATCAAAAAGGGAGAGATTGTTAGGGCAATCTCTTGTCGTAATATGGTTTTGATGGTGTGGCAAAGGGTTTAAGTTAGATTGTCATTATGGTTTGATATGTGCGTTGGAGTCTTGCAGGACTTAGTAATTCGCACATGGAGCCTTGGCGGGTTCACCACTCAGTACCTCGTGCTTGAGTCGGAGAAAGAGCATTGCAGAGTCGTGCGTTTGATGCTGCCGAGGGACCGCCGGACGAGATGACTTGAAGCGAAGCCAAGGAAGCAGACTTCGAAGGCAAGAGACGCGAAGGAGCATTGCAGAGTCGTGCGCCTGATGCTGCCGAGGGACGTGGCCGCGAACGAAGAGAGCTTCGGCGAGGGACTTCGAGTGAGATGAGAGAATGAGTGAATTGTAAGTAGCTTATTAGGTGAACTTGGCCAAATGGCTAAGTGTCGGATGAGTTTTCCCGACATCAGTCGACTGCCATGGAATGGCAATCGACTGCTCTGAGTCGAACGTGGTTCGACTGGTATTCGACTGAGTGTTTTGAGGCCAGCAGTCAACTGCCATATGGTGGCAATGATCGTTAAGATTATCACCGATCACGCGCGAATGATCGATTGAAAGGGTTTAGCCACAGAACCGCTCGTAGCCGATAGCGGGCCGACTTACAGGAGCGTGATCGTGATGGGATCCATCAGTCGACTGCCAAGTGTTCCGTTGGACTACAACGGTCGGGATTCGACGTGTTCGGAGGCCGTTAGAGTGGCGGCAGTCGACTGCCAAGGGCAGCAGTCGACTGGTGGCGGCCAACAGGAAGAAAAGCTTCCTCTCTATAAAAAGAGAGGGTGTGGGGCTTTGAGAGGCTAATACTTATGCTTTAAGTGATCATCCAAGTGCCCCACAAGCTTTAAACTCTTCTTACTTGCTTTTACTTCATTTCTATTGTAAGAAGAGTGATCTTGATTTGTAAAGGTTACCTCCACCTAGCTTGGTGAAAAGGAGAGACCAATAGTGGATTGATTTTGGCGGAGTGATTCACCGAGGACGAATCGGGGACCGTGGATTAGCGGCGTAGCCGTGAACCACGTTATACTATCTTGTTAGCATTGTTTGTATTATTCTTTGTTCATTTGCTTGTCTTTATTAGTATTCCGCTTGCGCTAACAATTGTGTAGACGAGCAAATTCCACCATCCAACGACAAAGGGCTATTCACCCCCCTCTAGCCGGCCGATCGATCCCCTACAATGATTATGTGTAGGATTAAGGTTTAAATGTCATGTATTTTTAGATTTCATCTCATGCCATGACATCATGATTATGAGCATGGGTTTATTTATATTATCATTTATGCCATGATCATACTTCATGCATTTAATTTGATGAAAATTGATTTAAGGACTTTGGCATGACTTAGAGTCTCATTTATAAGGGAATCAAGTAGAGTTGTCTTAGAAAAATGCATGAAATCCTAGATTAGGGAGAACAAAACCCACATTTCACATTAACATTGATATGTATGTGTATTTATACACTCTAGATACATGTTAGATGCTAGGATATAAGTTAAGTTCAAGGTGCATAGTTTTTGCATCTAGATGAACCTAAACTCATCTTATATTAGTGGTGGATTATTGGGAAAGCTTGAGTACAAGTCATGTACATTGAGCCCAAGGAATATGATCCAAAATAAGGTTTTAAAAATATTTTAAAATCTTTTTAAAAAACCTTGGTGAAGCCTATCTTTTGATAGCAATCACCATTGATGAAGTTGATATAAAGTGAGCCAAAACTTAGAAGTTTTTCTTCACTTTTAAATTTTGTATCAGTTTCGATATTTTATGGGTAAAATAATTTTTAAATATTGTTCACCCATTGTATTGGTCATAAGTATTATACGTATGAATTTTTGTTATTTTTTGATATACGTATAATTATTTATGAATTTATGAATTTCATTCCTGATAATTAAAATTCTGATATTTCAGTTATCAGGTGGCAGTCGACTGGTAGCTGAGAGAGTCGACTGACAAGCTGATTTCGAGAAAACAAGGTTTGTTTATCCCACTTTCAGCTATGTTAGGGTTCCCTAACCACTCCTAACCCTAGGATATGCTTTAGGAAGCATTATAAAGGGTGAAAATCTATTGGATATGGATTGGGAGAGTTGTTTAGGTTTTGTATCAAGTTTAAGGTGTGGAAAGTTCAATGTTGAATTTCTAACCTTATTTTTGATGGTTTAGAGTTCCTATTGGCTTAGGGACTTCCCAAGGACATTGTTGGTGCAATTGTCAAGAGGGAGCAAGCCTTTAGGGGGAGGTATCCATCATGGGATGATGGATCGTATTTTTCCTCATGGGGAGGGAAAATGGGATTTTGAGATACCCAATTTGGAAATTGGGAGAGTGTATAGGACTGCCTCTCTTGAGTGATATGAGACTTATCACTAGGAAGATGGTAGGCATCCTAGGTATGTTTGGACCAAGGGGGAGATTGTAAGATCTCATTGGGACATGAGACATTGACCTCCTTGGAGAGATGACCTTTTTGATGTTAGTCAAAAAGGGGAAGAATATTTTGAGGGAGAAGTTAGAATTACCAATTTGGGATAATTGGTAAGGGAGTTGAGTTTGTTGGTGCAATCGGCCCAGGTCACGATTGACCAGGACTCGAGTTTGGCTCGAGTGATGTTTTGATGTGTTTTGATATTTCGACAAAAACATATGACAACGTAATTGTCAAGGAAAGTCCAAGCATGGGTCTTGGCAAATGGAAAGTCCAACATGTGTTGGCAAGGAAAGTCCAAGCATGGGTCTTGGCAAATGGAAAGTCCAACATGAGTTGGCAAGGAAAGTCCAAGCATGGTCTTGGCATGGAAAGTCCAACATGGGTTGGCATTTGAAGTCCAAGGGGATTAATATTGGCAGCGTAAAGTCCAAGCGGTAGTCTTGGTAGCATAAGTCCAATGGTTGGCGGCGTAAAGTCCAAGCGGTAGTCTTGGCAGCATAAGTCCAATGGTTGGCGGCGTAAAGTCCAAGCGGAGTCTTGGCGGCGTAAGTCCAATGTGCCTTGGCGGTGTAGACACCGTTAGCATGACATAGCCGACTAAGCACCCAAGGCTAGCGCGATGGATGAACAAGTCATGGATGACTTGGAGGGATCCGAGAGGCGTAAGGCTGATGGAGGTGGCTAGAAGGCTTAGGTCTAGGCTAAGGGTGGTCTAGCAAGTATGGGGGAACCATACTTGAGTTAAAACCTCATGTTTGAGGTGTGCCAGTCGACTGGTGCCATGTGGTAGTCGACTGGACCGAGTCAACTAGGGTTTGACTGCGGGTTATGGCCTAGCAATGATCGCCATAGGTCAGGCCGATCGATGATGGCTGAGCACCGATCGATCGGTGATCACCGACCGGTGCTCGAGAATTCGCACGTATCGGAGTCGAGACTCGACTGGTCGAGTGAGGACTCCATCAGTCGACTGATGGTCACAATCAGTCGACTGATGGTAGTTCCGTTGGACTTATCCAACGTGGAACTAGCCATTGTCTCACGACAACAGTGGCATCAGTCGACTGATGGTCCCGATCAGTCGACTGATCGACTTTTTCCAACACAGGTTGAAGCTATATATGGAGCTCGTGATGGAGGAAAAAGCAATCGGTTCTTGAGGGCTATTGGGGCGATTTGTTGGTGCAAATCAGGTCTCCAAGTGCAAGCAAGCAACCAAGCATTCAAGCAATCAAAACAAGTGTTGTAAAGTCTTTTCTTTACTTGTATTTCATATTCATTATTGTAATTGATTGTATTTGTATCTTATTATTGTAAGATTACTTGTAAGGGGTTTCTCCACCCTTGACATGTGTCAAGAAGGAGTTTTATTGATTAGTGGTGTTTGTGGCATCGCTAGGGTTCGTACGAACCCAATCCGTGGAGTAGGAACCGGTTCGGTTCCGAACCACGTTATATGCTCTTGTTGTGATTTGTGTTGTGTCCATTTCGTTATTGCTTTTATCATTATATATATTCCGCTGCGCTAACGAAATTGTAGACACGAACGAGATCGAATTCCATCCATGATCGGGCGAAACGCTATTCACCCCCCCCCCTCTCTAGCCGTTCCAATATTCCTAACAGAGTTAGTGTTCTAACTCAATGGTTTGTTTGGTTTTTGTCAAACATCAAAAAGGAGGAGATTGTTGGTGCAATCGGCCCAGGTCACGATTGACCAGGACTCGAGTTTGACTCGAGTGATGTTTTAATGTTTCGACAAAAACATATGACAATATGATTGTCATGGGAAAGTCCAAGCATGGGTCTTGGCAAGGAAAAGTTCAAGCATGGGTCTTGACATGGAAAAGTCCAAGCATGGATCTTGGCAAGGAAAAGTCCAAGCATGGGTCTTGGCATGGAAAGTCCAACATGAGTTGGCAAGGGAAAGTCCAAGCTTGAGTCTTGGCATTTGGAAAGTCCAAGGGGTTTGATATTGGCGGCGTAAAGTCCAAGCGGGAGTCTTGGCAGCATAAGTCCAATGGTTGGCGGCATAAAGTCCAAGCGGAGTCTTGGCAGCGTAAGTCCAATGTGCCTTGGCGGTGTAGACACCGTTAGCATGACATAGCCGATGGAAGCACCTAAAGGCTAGCGCGATGGATGAACAAGTCATGGATGACTTGGAGGGATCCGAGAGGCGTAAGGCTGATGGAGGTGGCTAGAAGGCTTAGGTCTAGGCTAAGGGTGGTCTAGCAAGTATGGGGGAACCATACTTGGGTTAAAACCTCATGTTTGAGGTGTGTCAGTCGACTGGTGTCATGTGGCAGTAGACTGGTGTCATGTGGCAGTCGACTAGGGTTTGACTGTGGGAATTGGCCTAGCAGTCGACTGTCAGAGGTGGGCAGTCGATTGATCGGCCAAGCAGTCGATTGATCATGTGATTAGTCGACTGGTGCTCGGGTTTTGGAGCACAGAATGGAGTCTCACTCGACCACTGCGGTCAGCAGTCGAGTGATGGCTTGATCAGTCGACTGATGATGGATCTGTTGGATTTTTCCAGCGTAGATATAGCTGTTGTCTCATGATAACAGTGGCATCAGTCGACTGATGGTCCTGATCAGTCGACTAATCGATGTTTTCCAGCACAGGTTGAAGCTTTAAATGGAGCTCGTGAAGGAGGAAAAGGCAATGGTTCTTTGAGGAGTTTTTGGGGCGATTTGTTGCTGCAAATCAGGGTCTCCAAGTATCACTCAACCAACCAAACAAGCAAGCTCTCAAAAGATGGATTGTAAAGTTTCCTTTGCATTTCTTTTGTTGTATTCACTTGTATTTGCTTATTGCATTTAGTATTACTGTTGTAATCATATTGTACGAGGTTTCTCTACCTCCGGATTGTTCCGAGAAGGAGTGTTTATTAGTGGTTGCGTGTGCATCACTAGAGCTCGTTGAGCTCAACCGTGGAGTAGGAACCTTGAGGTTCCGAACCACATTATATATTCGTGTTTGCGTGTTTGTGATTATTTCGTTATTGCTTTTATTATTATTTCGTTGCGCATAACGAGTTTTGTAGAGACGAACGCGAACGATTTCCATCGACGTATAGCACGACGTTATTCATCGCCCTCTAGCGTTACAACGATCCCCAACATTTAAGTGACAGGAAAATCTAAGTATGAATACTTGGTAAAGGCAAAGTCCAAATGTGATCTTGGCAAAGGAAGTCCAAAGTCAAGTCTTGGCAGCATAAGTCTAAGCATGTAGTCTTGGCGGCGTAAAGTCCAAGCACACTTTGGCAAAGGGAAACCGAAGACATGACAAAACCGAAGGAAGCTCTTGGAAGCAGGCGCAAAGGATGAACAAGTCGCGGACTTGGAGGGATCCTGGAGGCGTAAGGCTTAAGGAAGAGCTAGAAGGTTGAGTCTAGGTCTAGGGAGTTAATTCAAGTATAAATTATTCATACTTGACGAGTATCAGTCGACTGATACAATGTATCAGTCGACTGTTAAGGTGCTCGACTTAGTCAGGCTAAAGAGCTGACGAACAGTCGACTACCTAGTCATGACAGTCGACTAATGTCGCATCGACCGCCGACAAAGGGCGCTTGGATCGATCAAGTTAAACATGGGCACGTAATGAGTCTCACTCGATCACGCGACCGTGATCACTGATCGACATTCCATCACGATCGATGGATGGATCACGATCGGTGAGCATGTTGTTAGATGATGACGATTATGAATCCCGCAAATTCAGTTGTTCAGAAGTCGTTAACTGTGGTAGCAGTCGACTGATGTTGTACATCAGTCGACTGATCGTGCCCCAATGGGAAAAACAGCTCTCTCTATAAAAAGAGGGCTTGTGGTGGTTGAAGGGGTTAATGCTTACATTCTGATCATCCTCTCAAGCCTCCATGAATTTTCCAAGCTTTCTAGTGTTTTCATTCCCCTCCTCCTCTCTAAACTTCATCTTCATCCTTTGTAAGAAGAGGAGGGTTGTTGTAAAAAGAAATCTTCTTAGTGAGATTGATTAGGGTTGATCCACCTTAAGGATCGTCGTGGAGTAGGAGTGTTATCTCCGAACCATGTAAAGGATTTGTGTTAGTATTGTGTTCTCTTTTACTATTATTTTTGTTGTGCTTCCACTAATCATTTTTTGTAGAAACGAAAATAAGCTATTCACCCCCCCCCCTCTAGCTTCCAAGGATCCCCTACACTCATGACTCGGTCCTTGAGTCGGTAAAAGATGCATTGCGGAAGTCGTGCGCTTGGTGCATATGAGGGATCGTCGGTCGAGGAGAATTGGAGTGAAGCTGGAGAAAGTAGACTTTAGGGCGAGACACGAAGGATGGCGCTGCGAAGTTGTACGCCTGGCGCATCCGAGGGACGTTGCCGGATGAAGAGAACATCAAGGCGATGGACTCCAAGGGAATGAGAGTGAGCGATTGTAACTTGGGACAGGTAGCACTTAGGTGAACTTGGCCAATTGGCAAAGTGTCGAATGATTTTTTCCGACGTCTGTCGACTGCCATGATATGGCAGTCGACTGCTCTAAGTCGAAGAGTTCGACTAGTGTGCGATGAAGACTGCCTGACCAGGAGTCGACTACTCATTAGCAAGGATCGCTAGCGATCGACTACCATGGATGGCGATGGGATCGCTGGAGTTGTCACGCATAGAACGCCCGTAGCCGTGACGCGCCGGCACGGGCTATCAGTCGGATTGGTGGTATTGCTAGTCGACTGACAAGGTGACCGTGGGACCATGACGATCGTGAATCAGGGCTGGTCAGAAGCCGTTGCAAACGGTGACAATCGACTGCCAAAGGCAGCAGTCGACTGCTGGGCGATCAACGGGAAGAAATCAACCCTCTCTATAAAAAGAGAGGGTGTGGGCTTTGGGGAGGTTAATCTTCATGCTTCAAACTATCCCCTAAGTGCCCTACACGAGTTTTACTCCTTCTTGTTCTTACTTCAATCTTATTGTAAGGAGTGCATTGTTGTAAAGAGGTTACCTCCACCTTGCTTTGTGCAAAGGAGAGACTAGTGAAGATTTAGGCGTGATTCACGTGGAACGAATCGATCCATGGATTAGCGGCAAGGGTCGTGAACCACGTTATGGCTTCGTGTTAGCGTTTGCATTACTTGTTTCTTTGTATTGTCTTAATTGCATGTTTAGTTTTTGTTTCCGCTGCACTAATCATAATTGTAGATGATCAAGAACGAACGATTTCCACCGTACATGAAAGAGGGCTATTCACCTCCCTCTAGCCGACCATCGACGTTCCAACAATCCCGCCTTATACACCACAACATAATGGTGTAGCTGAAAGTCAAAACTGAATCTTGTTGGACATGATTAGATCAATGATGCTTCATGTAAGTCTCCCAAATCTTTTATAGTTATGCACTCAAGACTGATGTTTACCTGCTAAATAGAGTCCCGACTAAGGTTATCTCTGCTACTCTATATGAGATATAGAATAGTAAGAAAACCTCATTTATCTTACTTGAAGATATGAGGTTGTCCTACTTATGTGAAGAGGACAAGATCAAACAAGATGGAGACTAAGTCTTATAAGTGTCTATTTATTGGTTACCCTAAGGAAACGAGAGGTTACCAATTATATCATCCTTTGAAACAAAAGGTGTTTGTTTCAAAACATGTTGCATTCCTAAAGAAAGGAGTTTCTCTTATAGAAAAATAGTAGGAGTGAGGCTGAACTAAATGTAGTTCAAGAGACTCCAATAGACACACAAAAAATGTCTAGTCAAGAACTACAGCTTATTACTCATAGAGATGAGGTAAAGGTTGAACCTTTAGAAACACAACCTCTTCGTAGATCTAGTAGAATACGTCATGTTCCTGTGAAATATGGATTTCTCATAAGTGAATCGAATGACATAGTGATCATCAAGAGTGATGAGAAAACTAATTATGAAGAAGTTTTGTAAAGTTCATACACGGATAAATGACTTATAGTCATGAAATCAGAAATGGATTCCATGTACGAAAAAATAAGTTTGGAACTTGGTGGACCCATCCGAAGGCATTACACCTATAGGGTATAAGTGGATTTTCAAGAAAAAAAATTGACATGGATGGCAATGTAATTACCTATAAAGCAAGGTTAGTGGCAAAAGGATATCGTCAAATATAAGGCATTGACTATGACGAAACCTCTTTACCAATAGTTATGCATAAATACACAAGGATACCCCTGGCCATAGCAGTTCATTATGAGATATGGTAAATAAATGTGAAGACAACTTTCCTTAGTGAAAACCTATTTGAGGATATATATATATATGCTTGGACTGAGGGTTTACATCTATTGATAAGGAAAAATATGCAAGCTTCAGAGATCCATTTATGGATTGAAGCAAGCTTCCAGGAGTTGGAATGCTCATTTTGATGAGGCAATCAACTAGTTTGATTTCTTATAAAGTCCTAACGAACTCTGTGTGTACAAGAAAGTTAGTGGGAGTGTGGTAGTATTCCAAGTGTTGTATGTTAGTTGTTGGTGCAGTAGGCACCTAAGTCGAACCTAAGTTTTGATTATAGCAAACGATACAAAGTTAAGAATATATTGTTATCTCATGAGCTAAATCAAGTGTGCAGAAAAGTCTCAACGCTGGAGCTGAAGGCTAGCGACACCCGGAGGAAGCCGCGGTGGTCGGGCGACACTCAAGAGACTTCGGAGGGAGCCGAAGGAATTGAGTGGAAGGCCGAAAGCAAAAGCAACACGTAAGTACTGAGGTAAGCTCGTGTGTGCGAGCGTAAGTAAGGTCGTATCCTCTTTATGGGGATGATCTTAAGCGTAGATCCGACCAAAGACTTCTTATAGATGGTCTAGGTCGAGATCGGATGGTCGACGACCATCGAAATTATGTTTTTGTTGAGCTAACCTTGCCTTGCAGCTAGCATCAGTCGACTGCCAGCTTGGAGGACTCGACTGCCATCAAACAGTCGACTGTCGAAGGTCAGCAATCGATCGATCGCCATCAATCGATTAATGATGGCTATCACGATCACAGAGTTATCACCATTTTTCAAGGGGTTTTGTGCCCATTTGTGATTGGCTAAAGACCCATTCGATGAGGGGCTCAAAGGCTATAAAAGGAGGGCCAAACCTAGGGTTTTTCATCAATTCAAAAGCTTCCAAGTGCTTCCGATACGCTCTGACTCTCCGACATCCCTACGACGAAGCGCATTAAACGACTAGAGCTTCAACCTCCAACCTTTAAAGTCATCGGTAACGAAAGTTCTAAATTGTATTTCAGTTTATTCCTTTTAGTAAAGCTTTCATTATAACGAGGAGAGGGGGAGTGTCCTTCTACCTCGGGCTTTTTGTATCCGTCTAACTCCTACCTCCAACGAGGAGGAGTTCTTTAGTAGTTTGCCCTCCGTACGTGGTCAAGGACCACTAGGGCCTTGGAGTAGTAGCCTTCGGCTACGAACCAAGTAAATCTCTTGTGTCTATTGTTTCCTTTACTTTTTATTTTGTTTACCTTTCCGCTGCATATAAGTTTTCTTTTAAAACGAATTCGTACGAAAAAATTTCTATCGCTATTCACCCCCCCCTCTAGCGATCCGATCGATCCAACAATTGGTATCAGAGTCGGGGGTTGCTAAGATTTGGTGAAACCATCAATCTAGCCATTTTTCACAGATTTATTTTTCTTTTATTTCTGTTTATTTCAGATTTATTTCGCTTTGTTAAATTTACTCCCGCACTACTAATCCAAGACGCGAGTCTTGGTACTTTTTGTGTGTTTTTGTCGTTGCTAGTTTTTTTCCTTCGTCTCCTTGTGTTCTTTGTTCTAATGGCCCATCTCGAAGGGTTTAGCACCGTCTGACCTCCGTTTTACAACGGAGATGACTTCCGTTATTGGAAGGGTCGGATGGAATGCTTTCTTAAAACCCAAATCGAGATGTGGATCATAATCCAAACGGGTTTCACACTTCCGACTAATGAAGTGGGTGACTCCTTGGATTATGACCAATGGACCATTGCGACAAAAAAACAAGTCGAAGCCGACGCTAAGGCAATGCAAATCCTTCAATGCGGCCTATCCAAGGAGGAGCTAAATCGCGTCGGCCCCTTCATAAGCGCAAAAGATCTTTGGACGAAACTAGTGGAGCTACACGAAGGGACCGATGAAGCCAAGGTATGTAAGCGTGATCTTCTTTTCAATAAACTATATAACCTAAAAATGCAGGAACACGAGTCCGCGACCCAACTTCACGCCCGAGTCCAGGACATAGTCAACAACCTACATGCAATCGGGCAAAAGGTCGAAAACCGCGACCTTATAAGGTATGTTCTAAACTCGTTTCCGAGGACTACCTTGTGGGCATCCATGGTCGATGCCTACAAGGTCTCCAAGGATCTTTCTAAAATTAGGTTAGATGAACTCTTTTCCAATTTCGAATTACATGAGCAGTCCAACTCGGAACTCGAGAGGGGTATAGCCTTGTTTGCAGGATCAAAGAAGAAGAAAATCTCAAGCAAGTCACCACCAACTGAGGAGGAAGACGAGTCCGAAGAAGAAGTTGACCCGGAGTTGACTGCCGAACTAATGAACCTAGCTCGAAGGATAGCCAAGGGATGAAAGCGAACCACAACTCGACCCAACCAAGGTAAGTCTAAAAGTTCTAATATTAGGTGTTATGAGTGTAACAGATTTGGACATATCAAGTCCGAGTGCCCCAAACTCAACCACCGAGCACCTAAGCACAAGAAGGCCCTCAACGCGACATGGGAAGAAGCGTCATCCGAAGAAGACGAAGACCACGTCTTCATGGAGAAATCGATTGAGTCAGACACGGAGACCGAACCTGAACTTGAGTCGGAACCTGAGGATGACTCAGACTACGAAGCTACCTTCAAGTCAAGCCACGGATACGCATCCGGTTCAAAAGATAACCTTAAAGTAAGTCGAACTTTATTTAATACTTTACATAATACGGTTAGGTTTTTGTCTAGGAAGTTAGCTAAGTCCGAGTCCAAGGTCAAGACCCTTGTTGAGGAGGTTAAACTCCTCAAACACGAGGTCTCCCTAACCTCTTCGACTAGTCGAGTTCAAGAGAAGGACTCAACTCGAGTTGAAAAGCTCGAAGTTGAGAACTCTCTCTTGAAAAGTCAAGTCGAAGATCTTAGGAACACGTTGGAAAGGTTCACTTCGGGATCCAAAGGACTTGACCTCCTACTTGGATCTCAAAGGGCCGTGTACAACAAGGCTGGACTAGGGTTTAATTCAAACATGACTAATAGGTCGTATATGTCGATTGTAAGTCGACATAGGAAACATGTCCAAGCATGGGTCCCTAAGAACCTTTTGATTTCAACTCTAGGATCCAACCCGTACTGGATTCCCAAGGACCAAATCCACTATGTGGATAGACCGAACCAATTCAACGGTCTAGGGGGAGCCAGTACAAAACATGTTTGTGCATTAACTTAGAAATTGCATGCTTTAACTTAGAAAGTTTGTGCTTTAACTTAGAAATTGCATGTGTTAACTTAGAAAGTGTGTGCTTTAACTTAGAAATTGCATGCTTTAACTTAGAAAATTTGTGCTTATGAACTCACTTAGAACACGAACATAACCAACTAAAATTCTTCGAAAAGATTGAGCCTCGGGGAGCCTCTTTTCAAAAACATAACCAACTAAAATTCTTCGAAAAGATTGAGCCTCGGGGAGCCTCTTTTCAAAAATAACCAGTTAGACTAGGAGATAGTCTTAGGTGAGTCAAGTCATCATTTTCTTGAAAATGGCTTTATCTAAGGAAGTGGTCGATGATCCGATAAAAGAAGGCCCCTGTGTCTCGCCACGACCTGGAAGCCATGATCTTGAAAAGGTAAACTTGACAAGCCTAGGTTTAAATCCAAATCTAACATAAAATTACTTGAACCTAAATGCACTTAATCAACTTAATTGGAAGTCATCTCACAAAAAACACATAAGTATAACATGATTGATCATATAGACACAGGTGAGATGACCTAGGTTTAACAACTTACAACCAATTTTTTTTAAAAAAAAAAATCTAACATCCAATCCAACCACCTTGTGTGTAGGATCAATGGATGTTGGACAGCGGTTGCTCCCGACACATGACCGGGGATCAACTCAAATTCACAAAGCTTCGATTCAAACGACAAGGATCGGTAGCCTTTGGGAATAACGGCAAGCTCAAAATCATCGAATCAGGTGATATCGAGCTTAACTCGAATTTTGTTATTAAAAATGTATTACTTGTAGAGAATTTTGAATATAACCTGCTTAGCGTAAGCCAATTATGTGACAATAACTATAAGGTCGTATTTTTAGAAAATGAATGTGTAATTAAAACAAATAAAACAGCTAAAACAATACTCAAAGGAACTAGGACAAATAACATTTATACAATTAACTTAATCAAATCCTCAGCCAAATGTCTTATGACACAGGAAGAGGAATCATGGTTGTGGCACCGATGACTCGGTCACTCGCACCCAAGACTCGTCCACAAGATGAGTCAGAGTGGCTTAGTCAGAGGCTTCCCCAACCTCAACAACTTGGTTAATAAAATATGTAATGCTTGTCAACAAGGAAAACAACCTAGGACATAACACAAGTTAACTAACCAAGAACGAACCTCAAGTGTACTTGAGCTCCTACATATGGATCTATTCGATTCACATGGAGCCAAGTCACTCAATAGAAGTCAATATTGCTTAGTCATAATTGACGACTACTCCAGTTTACTCAGGTTAGGTTCATCAAACATAAAAATGATACTCTAGATCAATTAATCAATCTATTCAAATTAATCGAGAATCAAAAAGACCTTAAGGTTAAAAGACTTAGAAGCGATCATGGTGGTGAATTCGAAAATCAAAGGTTCACCGACTTCTGTAACCTAAACGGATACCACCATGAATTCTCTTGCCCTAGGACCCCTCAACAAAATGGCCTAGTGGAGCGGAAAAACCGAACTCTACAAGAAGCCACTAGGACCATGTGAACGAAACGACTCACCCGATAGGTTTTGGGCGTGGTCGTAGCACGGCATGCTATGTCCAAAATAGATCCTTATGGTAAAAGGCACCTTAAGACCTCATACGAGATTTATCACGATAAAGTACCCAACATCAAGTACTTTAGGTATTTGGGTGTAAGGTACATATCCTAAACACTAAAGATTACCTAGGAAATTTACATCCAAAACCACGAATCTGAATCTTTCTAGGATACTCGACTACAAGTCGAGCTTATAGAGTATATAATAACGACACCTTAGAGTCGAGGAGACTATCAATGTAGTATTTGATGAAGGACATGAACCTACAAAACCCCAAAGAACCCCAATTAGCGAGCCGATTCATACTAGACCTAACTCGATCCGAGATCGTCTAGTGTTAATCCTAACCTAAGTCAACCAAGTCACTCTATTGATCAAGTGATAGATGACTCAACCAAACTAGTGTTCAACCAAGTCACCCCATTGATCAAGCATTAGGTGACACAAACCCAACCCAATCTAGGATTCAGACTAACCACCCTATCGATCAAGTGATAGGAGATCCTAATCTAGGAGTTCAACTAGAGCATCCTATAGGAACCTTAGTCAAATTTCCTTAATTTCAAAGATAGAACCAAATCAATTGAACAAGCTCTTCTTGATCCCGATTGGATTATTGCAATGCAAGAAGAGCTAGCTCAATTTACTAGGAATGAAGTGTGGAATTAGTACCACCACCTAAAGACAAAACGATAATTGGAACAAGGTGGGTGTTTCAAATAAGCTTGATGATAAAGGTGAAGTAGTTAGAAACAAGGCTAGGTTAGTCGCCAAAGGGTTTAGCCAAGTCGAAGGCTTAGATTACGACAAACCTATGCCCCAAGAGCTAGACTCAATCCATTCGAATGTTGCTAGCTTATGCCGCACATCGAGGATTTAAGCCGTTTCAAATGGATGTTAAGTCGGCATTCCTAAATGGATACATTAAAGAAGAAGTTTATGTTAGCCAACCCCGGATTCGAAAATCTAGATAAACCCGACCATGTTCTAAAACTTAAGAAAGCTCTCTATGGACTTAAACAAGCTCCACGAGCTTGGTACGAGAGACTTTCAATCCATCTTAAGTCAAAAGGGTTTAACCAAGGTTTAGTTGACCCAACTCTCTTCGTAAAAACCTTAGGTAAAGAAATATTCATAGCTCAAATTTACGTAGATTTATAATTTTGGAACCTCTAACTCACTTTACTAAACGAAGTTCGCTTTCACTCATGGAAAGTGAGTTCAAATGAACTTGGTAGGCGAAGTTAAGTTTCTTTTAGGTCTACAAATTAAACAAACTAAGGATGGTATATACCTATATCAACAAAAATACACTAAGGAGTTAATTAAAAGATTTGGAATGCAAGACGCTAAGGTAATAAACACCCCAATGGCGATAAATGTTAACATAGGAGAAGACCTAGAAAGTAAGTCCATTGACTTAAAATACTATAGGAGCGTAATAGGGAGTCTCCTATACTTAACTGCGAGTCGACCCGACATCCTATTCGCAGTAAGTATGTGAGCGCTGTGTTTCAAACCTGTGCTAAGGAGTCACACCTAACCCTAGTTAAGCGTATCCTTAGATATCTTAAGGGTACACTTAACGTTGGTATTTGGTACCCTAGATCTACGGAGTTCGAACTAATTGGCTACTCCGATTCGGATTATGCCGGTAGTAAGCTCGATAGAAAGAGCACGAGTGGTTGTTGTCAACTTCTCGGCTCGAGTCTAGTGAGTTGGTGCAGTAGGAAACAACACTGTGTTGCTTTATCTACCACCGAAGACGAATACATCGCGATGGGTGAGTGTGTCACGCAGCTTCTTTGGATGAAGCACACTCTCCGCGACTTTAAGTTAGACTTTACGAATACTAAACTTCACGTAGATAACATTAGTTCAATTAATCTTACAAAGAATCCGATATGTCACTCTAGGACCAAACATATAGAGGTCAAACACCATTTCATTCGAGAACATGTGGCCAACGGAGCCATACACCTCGAATACGTCGAATCGAAGTCTAACTTGGCAGATCTATTTACTAAACCCCTACCCGAAGCCGAATTTAGTCTATTAAGATGAAAATTGGGCATGTGCGTAATAGAATAGGTACATGCAAATTATATGTTCTTACTACTATTTCTTTAATTTCATTTTTATGGAACTAGCATAGGACATACCTTAGATATCATGCACCTATAGATTTAAGGAGCCAGTACATCTCACAACACATAGGACTAATGTGTTTGTGTACTTAGCCACGTAGATGGACATGAGATGTTAGGACCTTACTCCTGGTTCCAGATGTAGAGCTAGTGCATCGCTATGAACCACGGAGTATAATCATACATACTAACCGACTCTGACCAGGACTGGTTGATCTTACATATCAATCAAGCCAAATATGAGTCGAACATTTTATAGATGAGCTTATTTTCAGTATATTTTTTTTATATAAAAAATGGGGAACATGCTTGGACTTTAAATTTAACACTTATTTTATTTTCCACACACCCCTTACTCTTTTCGATATACGGCAAAAGGGGGAGAAAAAGGTCAAAGTTAAGGGGTCAAAATTTTTTTTGATAACTTAACTCTTACTTCATATTTAAACCAAAAGTTAAAACTTAGGCCAAAGAATTCTTAACTTAAACTTATTTGTGCCGTCTACGTTTTACTTAAACTTATTTTTTAAACTTTATGTCGTTAATGTTTTACTTAAGGGGGAGAAAGGGCTTAACTAAAACATTTTACTAAGGCCAACTTTAAGTAATGTTAATTACTTAAAGCAACCCTTAAAGGGGAGGATTAAGGTCTTTCTTCAAGACTCACCCTCGGTCAAGGGGGAGGTTTCCTCAAGGGGGAGTACTTGAAGAAAATCCTTACTACTCCAACTTAATCTCCATATTTTTTGTTTCTCATGCACATTATTACTCTTCATGCTTGCTATTTACTTAACTTTGTATGTGGGTTTGCCATAAATCAAAAAGGGGGAGATTGTTGGTGCAGTAGGCACCTAAGTCGAACCTAAGTTTTGATTATAGCAAACGATACAAAGTTAAGCATATATTGTTATCTCATGAGCTCATTCAAGTGTGCGTAAAAGTCTCAACGCTGAGTCAAGGCTAGCGACACCCGGAGGAAGCCGCGGTGGTCGGGCGACACTCAAGAGACTTCGGAGGGAGCCGAAGGAATTGAGTGGAAGGCCGGAAGCAAAAGCAACACGTAAGTACTGAGGTAAGCTCGTGTGTGCGAGCGTAAGTAAGGTCGTATCCTCTTTACGGGGATGATCTTAAGCATAGATCCGACCAAAGACTTCTTATAGATGGTCTAGGTCGAGATCGGATGGTCGACGACCATCGAAATTATGTTTTTGTTGAGCTAACCTTGCCTTGCAGTTAGCATCACGACCGCTTGCCTGGAGGACTCGATCGCCGTTAAAATGATCGCTGAAGGTCGCAATCGATCGATCTCGCCATCGATCGACCGATGATGGCCATCACGATCACGTCAAAGGATCAGCCTCGAGTAGTCAAGAGTTATCACCATTTTTCAAGGGGTTTTGTGCCCATTTGTGATTGGCTAAAGACCCATTCGATGAGGGGCTCAAAGGCTATAAAAGGAGGGCCAAACCTAGGGTTTTTCATCAATTAAAAAGCTTCCAAGTGCTTCCGATACGCTCCGACTCTCCGACATCCCTACGACGAAGCGCTGCCGAGACGACGACTAGAGCTTCAACCTCCAACCTTTAAAGTCGTCGGTAACGAAAGTTCTAAATTGTATTTCAGTTTATTCCTTTTAGTAAAGCTTTCATTATAACGAGGAGAGGGGGAGTGTCCTTCTACCTTGGGCTTTTTGTATCCGTCTAACTCCTACCTCCAACGAGGAGGAGTTCTTTAGTAGTTTGCCCTCCGTACGTGGTCAAGGACCACTAGGGCCTTGGAGTAGTAGCCTTCGGCTACGAACCAAGTAAATCTCTTGTGTCTATTGTTTCCTTTACTTTTTGTTTTGTTTACCTTTCCGCTGCATATAAGTTTTCTTTTAAAACGAATTCGTACAAAAAAATTTCTATCGCTATTCACCCCTCTAGCGATCCGATCGATCCAACATTAGTGACATACTACTCATAGGAAATGATGCCCTGGTTCTATAGTCGATTATAATTTAGTTTTCCAAAATTTTCTCCATGAAAGACATAAGAAAAACAACCTATATCTTAGGGACTAAGATCTATAGAGATAGATTTAAATGGTTGCTTGGTCTTTCGCAGTCTACATATATAGATTGAGTGCTAAAATGGTTTAGCATCTCTCAATCTAAGAAAGATTTCATTCTCATCAGGCATAGGATTCACCTTTCGAAGTATATTCGCTCGAGCACATAAGACAATAGGATTCACATGAAAACAGATCTTATACGCGACAACTATAGAATCAATCAAGTATGTTATGTAATGTAGTTGGCCTAATGTATCATACACTTTGAGTGTTACAAGTAAATATCAATCGGATCCTAGTATGGATCATTGGGTGGTTGTCAAGACAATCCTTGAGTACTTATGAAGAACTAAGAATTTGTTCTTGGTATGTGGAGAAGGTGATATGGTATACTGATAGCAACTTTCAAATGGATAAGGATGATTACAAATCCTAGTTTTGATATATATTCACCTTGAATGGAGGAACGATGAGTTGAAAATGTTCCAAAACATCGTTATAAATTCAGCCATAAAGGCAGAATACATTGCAACTTTTGAAGTAGCAAAGGAGGCAGGTTGGATCAAGAAGTTCATCACTGAACTTAAACTAGTTTTGAGCATTATTAAAGCAGTACTAGTCTACTGCGACAACAATGGTGTCATTGCACAGGCAAAGGAACCATGGTCTCATCAACGATCCAAGCGCGTACTTCGTTGTTACCATCATATCAGAGAGATTATAGGTAGAAAAGATATGCAAATAAAGAAAATTCCCACTGATAGGAATCTAGTATATCCCTTGGCAATACCTCTTCCCCAAGATAATTCGAGAGGCATATAGAGGTCAATGGTATTAGATACAAAGGTGATTGTTTGTAGACCAAGTGGTAGTATGTTGTAATAGAGAGGTGTCCTAAGGCAATTGCCTTAGATGTTAATAGTATTCACTATTTAAGTATACATTCTATATGTATTTGATTGAATCTTAAATTCATTTACTAAAGTCCACAATACGATGCATAGCATGAGAGAAATCATGATTGGATCGTGATTAGTGAGTATCTCATCATGTGTAATTATGTAAGTATTGAAATAATCCCTAGTTGATGAATTGATGAGATTGGACATCATCAATTCTATGAGTCTAACACATGTTATACTCTTTGGTTTATCCAAGCATTCGGTACTCACTGAATGGAAGCATAGGGATGCTGAGAATGAGCATGTGGATGCTAGTTAGGGTAACTTATTCATTGGAGTGATGTGCTATGATACTTCATATGGTTTTTTATGTCGTTGAAAATCTCATTGTAACTCGAGTGCGAGATTCTTTAGACTTGAGGTATTTAAGTCATCTTGATCATAGCACCTTATACTTTAACTTCTTTACAACCATCTCCATAGGAGATGTAACTCCGGGTTGATTGGGTTTAAGCCAAAGTGATCGAATATGTTTGAATAGCCAACAGAGGATTCACCACTTCTATTATAAGGAGATGTATACCTTAGGCCTCTTGTCAGGATTATTATTCAGAAGTCTTTGACCAAAGTACACATGTAAAGAAGAATAGTCTTCTTGGACACATGTAGGGAGTAACTTGAATTCACAGGATAAAGAACAATACTTAGGCTAGATGTGACGTAGTAAGGCTAGTAGGGATGAGCACATAGACCATGTCTTAAACCAAGTAAATATAAGATGAGTGAAAGGAACAAGGCACGAAATAACTAAAGTTGTTGAAGGGTTCAGAAACATTCTGAAGTCGACTTCGACTTTCCAATCAATTGGAAGTCATGATGTACTGTTAGGTCTCACTCACGATTTATTCATAATTAATGAGTTAATTATGAACTACCAACATAACTGGGAACCCATTGGATCACATGCATGTTAGTAATATATGAGAGATGTCCTAAGGCAATCGCTTTATGTATGAACCATTTATATGATAAATGAAGATTCACTATTTGAGTATACATGTTTAATGTATTTGATTGGATCTTAAACTCATTTACTGAATGTCCACGATACGATTCACAGCATGAGAGAATTTGTGATTGGATCACAACTAGTGAGTATCTCTACATGTGTAATTGTGATGTATCGGAATTATCCTAGTCGATGAATTGATGGATTTGGACACCATCAATTTCCGAGACTAGCACGAGGTATACTCCTTGGTGTATCCAAGCTACCGATTCTCACCGGGCGGAGACATTGTGATGTCCGAGTTAATCGTGGATGCTAGTTATGGTAACTAGTTCATTGAATGACCAGTAGTAAGACTTCATATGGTTCTCTCGCATATATAGATATGTTAATGAAGTTCTTCTGTGGCTTAAGTGCGATGTTCCTTTGACTTGCGGTATTCAAGTCATCTTGATCATGGAGACTTATGCTTTGACATCTTAAGCAAACATCTCCGAGGAGATGTGGACCCGGGATGATTGGGTATAAGTCGAAGTGATCGAAGGTGTTTGAATAGCCTATAAAGGATTCACCACTCCTTGCGAGGAGATGTATACCCATGGCCTCTCGTCGGATTGTTACTAAAGTCTTTGGCCAAAGCATTACATGTTTAGAGTAAAGTACTCTTCGATACATGTGGAGTAACTAGATTCCGTAGGACGAGGAAATGATACTTGGGCTAGGTGTGACGTAGTCAGCCTAGTGGGGACTGACACAATAGACCATGTCCTGAACCAAGTGGGTATAAGATGAGTGAAGGGAATGGGGCACGATTCATTCGAGCTCAAGGGTTTCGTAAATAGTTCGATCAACTGTTGATCTTTTGCTTAATTGGGGATCATGATGTACTACTAGGTGCCACTCATGATCGTTCTATAATTAATGGTTAATTATAGACGGCCAACATAAACCGAGAACCTATTTGGTCACACGCACAACGAGTGTAATCCAAAGGATTTAAAACGAGCTTGAGAATGGGATTCTCAGACCGAGAGAAACTATGTTTGGTTGGACCAAACATAAAGCGAGCATGAAATTGTTTCAGTTGCAATGGAAGCGTGGATGGGCAGTGTCTTATGAAGACATAATGGATGGACCAAAATGGTTTGGTTCTAATCCAATGGATGAGAATAAACCAAAGGGTTTGGTTTATATTAAACGAATGAACCAAAGGTTGGTTCGGTTCGTTTTAACTTAAAATAAACCATCATGGTTTGGTTTATTTTAACTTATCTTAATGGAGCGGGTTAACGGGCTTTATGGATATGATCCATTAACCATTAAGAGAATTAGTTCTCTATAAAATAGGGCTTAAACCCTAATCTATTTTTGGCCGCCCAACCTAGTTGCCGCCCACCCCTTGTTGGTGAATTCGGCGCCCAACTACAAGCTGCCGCCGCCCAGCTTTGTGCCGTCGTCCAAGACCCTTGCCGGCGTCCAAGCTCCAGCCGGTGAACCTCCGGCGACCCTCCGGTGATCTCCTATAGGTTCGGCATCAAGGTGAGCCTTTTCTCTCCTTGTTTTGGCCGGCGCCTACTCCTCCACCAAGCTGTCCAGTTTTCTGGACAGCTTCTTCTCCTCTCGTCGGAGCGTCGTTTGGGCGGCGGTTGAGCTCCGACAGCGGCTAACTTACGGGGATTTGATCTCCGGTAATCCTCTAGTGGAGGGGCGAAGGATTCGTCAAGCGGTTGTGAATACCTCTCTCGGGAAGCGAGTTTTGAGGACTTCGTTTTGGATCCGAATTTGGATTCGGATCGTGATCATCTCGATCACGTCGTCTTCAACCACGAGGCTAGTAACCCGTGCGAAGGCGAAGCTCGTGGCTTGAAGTCATCGAGGGCTCGACGTGGATACGGATAGAGACGATTCTTACGAGGATCGTTCCGGTTGATGCCGTTCCCGCTACACGTCATACGAAAGGTATAACGTAGTTTAATTTCCTTTTATTGCAAATTATAATTTACGGTTATGTCTACACTTGTTGTAATATGCATGCGTGTGTTGTGTGTGTTGTAATAAATATAGATTTATTAATTTTAATTGCTTCCGCTGTGCTCATGTTTACGAAACATGATCGAACACACACACGCCGTGATGTCGGAAACCCAACAGTGGTATCAGAGCCCAGGTTGTGTTTCGACATAATCGTAAAAATGGTTTTGCGATAGTCATAATGTATTTCTGGAAATTTTCTAATTTTGGAAATTTTTCAATTTTGGAAAGTCTAGAAGTATTTATGGAAATCTTCCACTTTTGGAAAGTTGGAAGTATTTATGGAAATTGATATTTTCCATAAATAAAATATTTGATTAGATTCTGGAAATTTATTTCCTAATTTAATCATGATTTGATTTGGGAAATCAAATCTTAAAATATTTAATTTCCATAAGTAGTTTTAAAGATTTAGGAAATTGGTTTCCTAAATAGATTTTCCTTAATCAAATAATTCCATGAATAAAATATGTGATTAGATTTGGAAATTTGTTTCCTAATTTAATTATGATTTGATTTGGAGAATCAAATCTTAAACATATTTTATTTCCATAAATAGTTATGACATATAAGGAAATATATACATGACATAATTGTATGTCATGTAATTGCATTAGATGCATAACATTATGCCATGCGTGTCGTGACATGTAGATGTATGCCATGTATGCCATGCCATGTAGATAATAGTTATTTGCATGCAAAGAGGATGAGACATAAAAACCCTTAAACAATATTAAAGCCTACACCTTCCATTAATATGGTTAGAACCACAGTTACATTTCTTGTTTGGGTTGTTGGACTCACTCAAGCCCGGCTCGAACACGAACATGTTGAATCATTGGAATAGTTTAACTCTAATATGGTAAGAGTCAGAGGTCAATCGTTAGTTTGGGTTGTTGGACTCACTCCAAGCCTGGCTAATTGGTTGAATGCACTCTAACCATATTAAAACTATTTCGCGATTAATGGGTCGGCTTTAACTTGGAGCATCGATTTGTTGGACTCACTCCAAGGTCGATGTGAAGAGAGGTGAAGTTGGGTGCTATGCATATGATGCATACTTGTTAATGTGTTAACAACCCAATGTATGTGTAAACATTCAATTAGTTGATAGCACATTGTGATAGTTACATATACATGATATGTAATCGGTATACTTGATACCCACCATCATAGCTAAGAATGGCTTGTTGGACTCACTCGAGGTTGTTCTTATCTATGATGGATATCACCATTCGGAGATGGACCTCGATCTCGAAGTGATTTTAAGGGTTTTTTGAAATTCGAAAAATGAATGGGATTTATAAATGTATATTGATGCATTTTAAAATCATTTTCTCATATATGCTCGTTTTGTATTTCTAGGTCAATAAATTGATCATGACGTCTTTGAATTTGCGCACTATTTTGGATTCGAACAAAATTGGGCCTAACTTCTTGGACTGGCTTAGAAACCTGAGAATTGTTCTCAAGGCGGAAAAGCTTGCATATGTCCTTGAAGAGCCTCTTCTGGCCGTCCTAAGGGCGATGCAACTCGGACCAAATGTTGGTCTATCGAAACTATGTGGCGGTCTGGTGGCGAGTTGCATCATGCTAGCGGCGATGGTACCTGAGCTGCAAAAGCAGCATGAGCATATGGATGCTAATACTATGGTCTTCCATCTTCATGAGTTGTTCGATGAGCAAGCGAGATCCGAAAGGTTCGAGGTCTCTAGGCTCCTCTTCACTACGAAGATGCAAGAAGGTTCGTCTGTAGTGCAGTTTGTGCTAAAGATGAACGGGTACATCGAGCGGCTAGCTACCCTCGGTTTTGTGATGGATTATGAGTTAAGTATTGACTTAATTCTGCATTGTTTGCCCAAGAGCTTCTCGCAATTTATGATGAACTATCGGATGAACAAATTGGAATCCACCATTCCCGAGCTCCTTAATATCTTTGAAGGCGTGGAGCCTTCTGTAAAGCATGAGGAGAAGGCGATTCTGTTAGTTGATTCCTCAAAGAAAGGTTCTAAGAGGAAGGCAAAAGAACATAAGAAAGGAAAGAAAAAGGCAAAGAAGGCGGAACCAGCGCAAAAGGGCACTTGCCATCACTGTGGCAAGGAAGGCCACTGAAAGCTGCAAGACTTATCTTGAGTCCATGAAGAAGAAGAAGGCATCCGATGCCCCATCCTCTTGAGTATCTTCGTTATTGATTGTCATTCTATTTCCTTAGACACTTGGGTATTGGATCTTGGGTGTAGCTCACATATATGTAATGACATACAGGGCTAAGAAATAGAAGAAGACTTGTCGGAGGAGTCAAATTTGCGAGTTAGTGATGGAGCAAAGGTTCTTTGCGGTCGCCATCGGAACTTATTTGCTGAAGCTCCCTAGTGGACTAGTCTTGGAACTGGACAATTGCTATTATGTTCCTTCTCTAATAAAGAACATTGTTTCTATTTCCTGCTTAAATAGAAATGGTTTCCATTTAACGTTTAGTAATAATTGTTGTTATATAACTTTGAATGGCGTACTTTATGGAACTGGAACTTTGAGTAATGGCATTTATACGTTAGACGTATCCAGTGACATCTTCAATATCGAGGCGAGCAACACGCGTGCTCGAAAGGAGAATCAAATAGACTCCTATATGTGGCATTGTCGTCTTGGCCATATAAGCAAGAAACGCATGTCCGAATTACACCGATGTGGAATTCTGGAATCATTTGAATTGGATTCATACGATACATGCGAATCATGCTTAAAAGGCAAGATGACTAAGTTACCTTTTACTGGAAAAGGTGAACGAGTGGGAGAGTTACTAGGTCTAGTACATACTGATGTATGTGGACCTATGTCAACTCAAGCTTTAGCAGGCTATAACTACTTCATTACCTTCACCGATGATCACTCACGGTTTGGGTATGTGTTCTTGATGAAACACAAGTCTGAAGCCTTTGAAAAGTTCAAAGAATTCAGAAATGAAGTAGAGAAACAACATGACAAAAGTATTAAAATACTTCGATCGGATCGAGGTGGTGAATACTTAAGTCAAGAGTTTCTTGATTATCTAAGAGACAATGGCATATTGTCTCAATGGACTCCGCCCTATACACCACAGCATAATGGTGTATCTGAGAGGCGTAACCGGACCTTGTTGGACATGGTCAAGTCAATGATGAATCATGCGACTCTTCCCAAGTCCTTTTGGGGTTATGACACTTGACTTTGTTTACTTGTTAAGCAGAATGCCTACAGGTAGTCTACTACTCCATATGAGATATGGGCTAGTAAGAAACCTCATGTATCTACTTGAAGATATGGGGTTGTCTCCGCTTATGTGAAGCTGGATCAGACGTATAAATTGATGCTAAGTCCGATAAATGTCTCTGTTTATTGGATACCTAAGGAAACAAGGGGTTACCAATTCTATCATCTGTGGAACAAAGGTGTTTGTTTCAAGGCATCTTTGTGTTTCTAGAGAAGAGTTTCTCTTGCAAGAAAGCAGTGGGAGTGTCGTCGAGCTTGAGGAGGCTCGAGAGACTCAAATAGACATTGATGAGATACACGGTGAAGCCTGTGACGAGCAACTCATAGTGATGAGCAATCAATTTGGACCTATTGTAACACCACATCTTCGTAGATCACGGTAGAACACGCAATATTCACGAGAGATATGGATTTCTCGTAAGTGAATCGAGCGCGTGTTACTCATTGATGATGAGAGCCTACGATTATGAAGAAGTCTTGACAAGTTGAGAAAGGGATAAGTGGCTTGGTGCCATGAAGTGGAAATGGATTCCATGTACGAAAACCAAGTTTGGAACTTGGTTGACCCACTGAAGGCATAAAGCCTATAGGGTGCAAGTGGGTTTTCAAGAAGAAAACCGACATGGATGGTAATGTGATTACCTATAAGGCTAGATTGGTGGCGAAGGATATACGTCAAAAAGCAAGGTGTTGATTATGGCGAAACCTATTACTTTGTAGCTATGCTTAAATCCATTCGGATGCTCCTGGCCATAGCGGCTCATTATGATTATGAGATATGGCAGATGGATGTGAAAATAGTTTTCCTTAATGGAAACTTGCTCGAGGACGTGTATATGATACAGCCTGAGGGTTTCACATCGGTTGACAAAACCAAGGTATGCCAATTCGGCGATCCATTTATGGATTGAAGCAAGCATCCGAGGAAGGCTAGAATATCCGTTTTGATGAGACAATCAAAAAGTTTGATTTCTCACAAAATCAGACGAACCTTGTGTGTACAAGAAGGTTAGTGGGAGTGCAGTCGTGTTCCTAGTATTGTATGTCGATGACATATTACTTATAGGAAACGATGTGTCAATCTTCTGATCGATTAAGGTTTGGTTATCAAGACATTCTCCATGAAAGACACAGGAGAAGCAACCTACATCCTTGGGATTAAGATCTATAGAGATAGATCGAAATGGTTGCTTGGTCTTTCGCAGTCTACATATATAGACCGAGTGCTAAAGAGGTTTAGCATGACGGAATCCAAGAAAGGTTATCTACCCATCAGCCATGGGGAACACCTTTCGAAGTCTATGTCATGCGCCACGAAGGCGAGGATTTGCATGAGTAAGATTCCTATGCATCAAATAGGATCTATCATGTATGCTATGTTATATACGAGGCCCGATGTATCGTGCGCTCTGAGTGTCACGGCGGATACCAATCCGATCGAGGAATGGATCATTGGGTATTATTAAGGCGATCCTTAAGTACTTGAGAAGAACTAAGGATGTGTTCCTAATATATGGAGAAGGGGACATGGTGATCTGCGGGTATCACGGATGCGGCTTCGACGGACAAGGATGATTCGGTCTCGATGCGGATCGTGTTCACCTTGAATGAGCGCGATGAGTTGGAAAAGTTCAAACAAGAGACTGCGGATTCTACCCCGAGGCGAGAATATATTGCGGCGGAGCGCAAAGGAAGCGGTTTGGATCGAAGTTCGTTCATGAACTTGGTGTGATTCGGCCATTGTTGAAGCAATACCGGTCTCTGCGACAACAATGGAGCAATTGCCGAGCGAAAGAGCCAAGGTCTCATCAGCGATCCAAACATGTGTAGCCGCGCTATCATCTTATCGGAGAGATCATCAGTAGGAACGAAATACAAATCGAGAAAATTCCCACTGAAAGGAACTTAGCGGATCCTTTGACTAAAGCATTACCTCAAAGTAAGTTTGAGGGTCATGTTAGGGCTTATGGTATTGGATACCGTAGCGATTGGCATTAGGCCAAGTGGGAGTCTGTTAGTAATATATGAGAGATGTCCTAAGGCAATCGCCTTATGTATGAACCATTTATATGATAAATGAAGATTCACTATTTGAGTATACATGTTTAATGTATTTGATTGGATCTTAAACTCATTTCTTGAATGTCACGATACGATTCACGGCATGAGAGAATTTGTGATTGGATCACAACTAGTGAGTATCTCTACATGTGTAATTGTGATGTATCGGAATTATCCTAGTCGATGAATTGATGGATTTGGACACCATCGATTACCCGAGACTAACGCAGTATACTCCTTGGTGTATCCAAGCGGTGATTCTCAGCGGCTAGAGACATTGTGATGTCGGAGTTAATCGTGGATGCTAGTTATGGTAACTAGTTCATTGGAGTGACGGTAGTAAGACTTCATATGGTTCTCTGCATATATAGATATGTCGATGAAGTTCTTCTTGTGGCTTAAGTGCGATGTTCCTTTGACTTGCGGTATTCAAGTCATCTTGATCATGGAGACTTATGCTTTGACATCTTAAGCAAACATCTCAGGAGATGTGGACCGGGATGATTGGGTATAAGTCGAAGTGATCGAAGGTGTTTGAATAGCCTATAAAGGATTCACCACTCCTTGCGAGGAGATGTATACCCATGGCCTCGTCGGATTGTTACTAAAGTCTTTGGCCAAAGCATTACATGTTTAGAGTAAAGTACTCTTGATACATGTGGAGTAACTAGAATCAGTGGGCGAGGAAATGATACTTGGGCTAGGTGTGGCGTAGTCGACCTAGTGAGGGCCCGACACACCATGTCTGAACCAAGTGGGTATAAGATGAGTGAAGGGAATGGGGCACGATTCATTCGAGCTACTGAAGGGTTTCAGAAATAGTTCTGGATCAACCGTTGATCTTTTCGGTTAATTGGGGATCATGATGTACTACTAGGTGTCACTCATGATCGTTCTATAATTAATGGTTAATTATAGACGGCCAACATAAACCGAGAACCTATTTGGTCACACGCACAACGAGTGTAATCCAAAGGATTTAAAACGAGCTTGAGAATGGGATTCTCGGACCGAGAGAAACTATGTTTGGTTGGACCAAACATAAGCGACATGAAATTGTTTGATCGCAATGGAGCGTGGATGGCGTGTCTTATGAAGACATAATGGATGGACCAAAATGGTTTGGTTCTAATCCAATGGATGAGAATAAACCAAAGGTTGGTTCGGTTCGTTTTAACTTAAAATAAACCATCATGGTTTGGTTTATTTTAACTTATCTTAATGGAGCGGGTTAACGGGCTTTATGGATATGATCCATTAACCATTAAGAGAATTAGTTCTCTATAAAATAGGGCTTAAACCCTAATCTATTTTTGGCCGCCCAACCTAGTTGCCGCCCACCCCTTGTTGGTGAATTCGGCGCCCAACTACAAGCTGCCGCCAGACTTTGTGCGCCGTCCAAGACCCTTGCCGTCAAGCTCCAGCGGTGAACCTCCGGCGACCCTCGGTGATCTCCTATAGGTTCGGCATCAAGGTGAGCCTTTTCTCTCCTTGTTTTGGCCGGCGCCTACTCCTCCACCAAGCTGTCCAGTTTTCTGGACAGCTTCTTCTCCTCTCGTCGGAGCGTCGTTTGGACGACGGTTAGTGATCCGACAGCGGCTAACATACCGGGGATTTGATCTCCGGTAATCCTCTGAGGTGGAGGACGAAGGATTCGTCAATCGGTTGACGAATACCTCTCCGGAGAAGCGAGTCTTGAGGACTTGTTTTAGATCCGAATTTGGATTCGGATCGTGATCATCTCTCGATCACGTCGTCTTCAACACGAGGCTAGTAACCCGTACGAAGACGAAGCTCGTGGCTTGGCGAAGTCATCCCGAGGAGCTCGGCGTGGATACGGATAGAGACGATTCTTACGAGGATCGTTCCGGTTGATGTCGTTCCCGCTACACGTCATACGAAAGGTATAACGTAGTTTAATTTCCTTTTATTGCAAATTATAATTTACGGTTATGTCTACACTTGTTGTAATATGCATGCGTGTGTTGTGTGTGTTGTAATAAATATAAATTTATTATTTTTAATTACTTCCGCTGTGCTCATGTTTACGAAACATGATCGAACACACACACGCCGCGGTGCCGGAAACCTAACAACGCAATCCAAGTAATCTAGAGACGTAAAACAAGTCTGAGAATGAGATTCTCAAAGAGAGATTATACCTAGTGAGACTAGGCCATAATGGTGTGAAACAGGGGCTATTGAACCTCCCGTGGTCGTATCGAGGTTTAGCACAACCATATCACACTTAAACGAAGTTAAATGGATAATAAAGGGCCTCACATGGGTCGTGCCTAGCTCTGGCCAAAAACGGTCAGAGTTGAGGTTGTGCCCAGAGAGACACATGGTTGGTCGTGTGTCCAGGCATGACCATGCCCAAGACACATGGCTGGTCGTGTGTCCCAGACACAACCGTGTCGTGGAACGCCAGTTTTTTGGCATGCTCATGTATGGAAATTTTCTAAGTTTTCTTACCTTAATTATGGGATAATTATGGTAAGATAGATTTCGTTTAAGCCTCCTAAGATAACCTAATCAAGAAAACTATAAATAGCTCTCTTGAGACGATGAATCTTAGTGAGTTCTTTTTGGCAGTCATCGTCGTCTTCTTCCTCTCCCATCTCCACCAGTTGGCTAGCACCAATCGGATATTACTAGTGGAGTATCTCAAGCGATCCTAGCCTGGATACTGATAGAAGCAAGGCCCATTGGTCTTGCTCTTGGTTTCAACAGATTTGAAAGAATTTCAAAGGTACGATCTCTATTTCCTTAACTCTTTTTCTTTATGGTTATGTTAAAAGCAAGTGTTCCTTGGCTAAAGGGATCTATGAGACATGGTTTTTAATTGTTTTTATATTTCCACTGCGTCAACATCCCTGGGATTCAGTGAAAAGGGATCGAAAGCATTGTGAGTTCCCTCCATAAATCCCAACAGTTCGACATAATCGTTGAGCGATCGAATTTCGATTGTGATCCGATTGAATTTCGACTGTAATCCAATTGGAATCTGACCATGGTCCGATCGAAGTCGGAGTCCACCATACCGCAGACGAATTCCGACCGAATTGCTGCTGGAATCAACCACAATGCAATCGGATTCCGATCGAAATTGACCGCAATATAGTGAGACTCCAACTCTGATCAGACGCAGTCGGATTGTGATTATCATCCGGCCAAATTTCTACCGCCAGCACTACGACTATTGGCGACCACAATCACAGCTGATTCCGATCAAAATTTGGCTAGAATTCAATCGTAATCCGACAGGACTCCAACTCCGATTGGACTGCAGGTGGGAATCCAATCGAATTGTGACCTCCGACACTATGACCGTTGGCGGGCATAATTCAATCGAAATCCGATCATGGTTTGATCAGTCGGACAACGACTCCGATCGATTCAAGGTTGGCTATAATGATCACCGACAACAACGGTCAAACAGTGGCAACGACTCTGAGGATGAATTGAGGTCGGAATCCAACATTATTGCATTCTCTCATCATTCAATCTTGATCCACCAAACATCTTCATGTATGTTCAACTACCACCTGTCAAATACATTAGAACTGTTCAATCATAATCCACCGAACACAATACTGTGTTTGATTTTTATCTACCAAATGAAAAAGAGAAGAGCAAGTTAAATTTTATAAAATGTATATTTTAGACTTTTAAGGGTATTTTTGAGAAAAAAAAATTGAGGTGCGTATAATAATTGATAGGATGTGAATAGCCTACCTCAAGTTTAAAACAAATAACAATCCTAACCTTGACTCACATTATCACTGCCAACGCGGTTTTAATGTCAACGATGTACAGGGTGATGATTACTGAGAGCGAAGCCAGTACAAATTCCAAGATATTCTGCTAAATTAATTAGAAACTCAACTCATGCAATCTGATATAATATACACTCCTTTAACACAAGATTATACAATTCTAAAAGCAGATGCTTGTGCTGCGGTTAGTAAAGAGGGAATACATAACAAAAATGCCACAATAAACAACTATTCCAAACATCACTATGTCTGCATTAAGTCTTAGCTCATTGTTGATCATGGCAATTGGCACTTACTAATATTTGCTAAATTGCAGGATCTCACACAAGCCAGACAATGCTTACTTTTAAATCTTTAAGAACTGAGCAGTCAGCCACCTTTCAACTCCATTTGGCAAACAAATTGTTTCAAAAAATGTCTTGATCCTTTCAATCCCTGTTCCACTATAAAGCACTATTGAACGCCATCAAGAAGTGATGGACAGTTGATTCTTGTGGTTCAATTCCATTAGCCTTCATCTCGTTCAACAACTTGGCAGCTTCAACGACAGATCCTCTCTGCACATAACCAATGAGCAACGTGTTACAACATACATAATCTCGCAATCCATCCATCCGAGTCAAATGCCCTTTGCCCCTCAATTGGAAGCTCATGTTTCATGTACATGTTCACCAGGCTACTGCATACAAACTTATCTGAGCTCGCCCCAAGTTTAATAGCACTGGCATGGACTTGCTTGCCACTCCAGCCAGCATCCCTAATCTTGGCACATGCTGACAAGGTGCTCGACAATATGCAGAAGTTCCTTTTCTTTCCTGCTCTTCCCATCTCCCTAAAGAGGTAGATGGCCTCCTTTAACTGGCCCTGTCTGCAGTACCCAGTGATCATGATCGTCCATGAACCTGCACTCCTTGAGACTGAGATTACACTTTCTTGGTGTGGAAACTTGTTGTGGAATTGGAGAAGTGAATTCTCCACATCACCAAAGCAAGCATCCTCACAGTTTCCGAGCACCTTGATGACCAACCCATGGAGCTGCAGCCCAAAATCCAGCTCCCCGGCATGAGCGCATGACCTGAGAACGACGCCAAGAGCGGCCAACCAACAAACTCTGGGCTCAAGCACTGGCGAACAACGGTCGCAGGTTCTCACGAGCATTACCACAAACACCTGCAGAGCCTGACGATGGGATCCGTCAGCGGAGAGGCCAGAGATGGCGGCTGCAAAAGAGGTGGCATCTCTCAGAGGCATTTGGTCGAACAGGTGAAGGACGGTAGAAGAGCAGCCACAGGCGGCAAAGAATTGCAGGAAGCGGTTGGCGAGGAGCAAACCGACAGGGCGGCGGAGGAGGCCGGGGCAGGTTCGGCGGATATGGGCGTAGAGAACGGTGCCATGGGCTGCGTCCTTGGATTCGGTGCAGGTCCTCCTCCACCGGAAGGCGCAGGGCGTCCATGAGCATGAGTATATCGGAGGGAGAACACGAAGAGTCCTCCGAACTGAGTTCGCCGTCGTCTTACAGATTTCGAAGACGTTTTTTTGAGAGGAAACATTGTTCGGGAGTGGGATGGGTGGGTTTCCCTGGGAGGTTGCCGGGGCCGACGCAGTGGCAGCAGCTGGGACGATTCTTGAGCAGTTGACGGGTACAGTGATTTCCGTGAGGTTGTAGACCATCTTGTTGCCGAACGTCTGGCCGCCAATCGTTAAAAATCAATCTTTTATCCTTTCAAATCTTAATACAATTACATCAGCTATATGAATTTGCCTTGGAAATTAAGCACAGCGTTTTCAAGCCACACTAAAAGGTACATCTACTTTTAAAAATTATCAAAATCATACCTACTTTTGTAAACTTTCAACTACGCCTCAAACCGCGGCTTAACTGAAACAATTCAGGCGAACTAAATCCCACTAGCACAATCAACTGAATTCTGCTCTGCTCAAACTCTCTAGTCTAGTTCCCAATTCGGGTCAGAGATAGATTGTATAAGCTAGCAGACACTTATACAAAAATTGTAAAAATATTGTATCTGAAACAATATTTCGATGCAAGTCTACAACCCAGCGTCTATTCGGTTGCATGAAACTTACAGCTAGATACTGATTCTACAGAAATTTATACAAGGGACCAACGGATACAAGCTCAGTCAGGGTTTGTAATCACTAAATTTACTAGGCGCATAACAAACGCATAAGAGTAGAATCTCCTATCTACATGAGTAACACACAGGAAACAACCAACGAACGACATGAACTAGGAACGCATTAAACAAGTTGACTTCAGCTTGCTTCAAGGACCAAATCGTGACAAGCAGATATTGTTAACATTCTGAGAACAAAAACATGAGAAGTCTTCCTCCAATATATGCACTTCTCTTAAGAAGCATTCTGTTTACGTCCTAGGAACAGGATAACAAGTATTACTCTTTTATCAACAGGTAATGTCGCCATTGAACGTTGTCACTTCAAGGCAACCGATGCCCTTTGCAATCAAGACCCAGAACAGGAAAACAGTTCGATGCAAGTTAATAAGTACCAGGAAACAACTAGTCATTAGTTCCGTGCTCTGTCTCATTGTTTTGTGAGGTTGTCAGTACATTAGAAGTGGAATTCTCGGAAGTAACAACTCCAGATTCATCGTCAGCACCTTGGCCATGAAAGAACTGTGCAAGAGAAAGGGGATTGTAGGTGGAGCTGGCTCTCCTAAGGCCTTGTATTGCTCTCAGTGCAGCTAATGTGCTTCGATATACAAAATCAGCTCGAATGGGTGAAACCTCTGGGTTACGTGGTCGACGTGCCCCGTCTTGGTTTGGTTCGACCACCTCAGGTTCCAATGGGAATAGCAGCTCAAGATTCGCTTCACATTCACGCACTAGCCGTGTTAGTGGCTCAGTTGTGAAGAATGGCTGATGAAGAGCACGTTGAGTAAAAGGAAGACTAAGCCAACCTCCTGTTCTCTTGTCATATTTCTTGAGAATTTTGACTAGTCCTGGAATCAGAGTGCTAATAATGAATATTTTTTGCAATTGAGCTATGTAGAACACTTTCAGACTAAGAAAAGAGTGACTCTCAAGTAACCTGCAAAGTTGAGGGAGCTGTAGTTCTTAAGTAGAACCATCTCCCCATGTATAGTAACAAAGGCTTTACGAATCTCCAACATCTCCTCACTAAATACTCTTTCAGATGAAAAAGCTCCGTTCCTGCGTGTCCTTATCCTCTCGATTCTTTCCTTAAGTTCCTAAAAGCAATCATAAGAAAAAATTGTCTATCAGTTCATATGTGGCTTTAATCATACACATTGAAACGTGCATCATGAAGATGATTAGACTCAAAACCAAATATACTCACAGAGAATACCCATATGGAGGAAGCCTGGTCTTAGTTAAGAAACGAGCGAATTTATATGTAGAGAGAGAGAGTCATAAGCACAAAAAATTGAATTAAGGACAGTGATATTCCTTACTATTTCACTTCCATTGACAGGTAATAACAACATCACAAGTTAAACATACGAAGAGAAAATCAGAGAAGGCAATACAGAAATTAAACGTAGTTCTCAAGGAATTTGCCTCAACGTAACTAAAAGGCGTGTATAGATCAAGCTAGTCATTCCTCAAAAATTACTAACCAAGATGAGAAAATTCCAACGCCTTGCTTTGCATTATGCTAATTGAAAAGATATGAAGTCCCATCTCAATTATGCACAATCGAGATTCTCTAAGAAGTCTGATGTCAGCAAATCCAAGGAATGACAATCAAAAAGGCTTTGGCAAAACTGCTGAAATATGGTGGAAATATTTACTCATCCTTTAAGGAAAATATATGGCAGTCAAGCATGCTCAATTAAGAAAAAAATGTTTCACTGCCAGTAGTCAATTGTTGCATATGGAGTGGCAAATCCCTGCCACTCCATATGCTCCCTTGAACTATCACCACTTTCCTAAAGACCACCATTTTCCATTCCAGAATATTATTGAGGTACCTTATTCCCATATTGCTTTTAACCTTTCTTCAAACTGACCAGTGATAGTTATCAAGAACTTAACAAGGCTTAAATCTCAGGAAATATTTTAATGATTTTGAATAGATCACAAAGAATGATAAAAAAAAACCACTACACTCTTTTGCTACTAAAATTATAGCTCTTAAGTCCTGATAGAGGAGAGGTGTGGAGAAGGGACGAAGTGGAGAGAGAAGGAAGATTCCTCTATCTTGTTTATTTTGAAGAAAAGATGACGACATGAGAAAAAATGGAAAGCCCACTACCTTTGTCATCTCTCTCATGTTTCATCTAATTTTGTAACGAACTATTTGGTTTTTCCTTTCCTATTGGTTCTTAAGTTCCCTATCTTGTAATATTTCCTTCCAAATAAGGACTATAGTCACTTTCTGCTCCTTCAATCCCTTTTAGTCCACTGGAGAATCCAAGACCAAAGTTTTGTGTAAACAACATTACTACCATAAGTACTGTTGTTATTTCGTAAAGAAAAAAACTCACTTTATTACATGGAAGAAGTCCTATTTATATCCAAAGTTATGGCATATTCAAAGGACTAAATCAAACTCTATCCTAAGAATAAATCAAACTCTATCCTAGGAAAAATAATTATCCCTAACATATTTAGAGATAACGAATTATCCCTAATAATATTCTAATACTCCCCCTCAAGCTAAAGAATATAAATTATATGCACCCAGCTTGTTATATATATAGTCAATTCGGAAACCTCTCAGTGACTTAGTGAATATATCTGCTAGCTGATCATGTGAGTTAACAAAACTATTAAATGTTTATCCAGATATGACTTTCTCTCTGACAAAGTGACAGTCGACTTCAATATGCTTTGTCCTCTCATGAAAAACTAGATTTGAGACGATATGCATGGCGGCCTAGTTATCACATATAAGTGTCATTTGTGTAACATCTCCAAACCTTAGCTCCTTAAGCAACTGTTTGAGTCATATAAGCTCCTGACTGGCTATGGCTATAGCTCGATACTCTGCCTCTGCATTGGATCTCACCACAACATTCTATTTTTTGCTTTTCCAAGAAACAAGATTATCTCCGATAAATATACAAAAACCATATGTAGATCTCCTATCAATGGGAGATCCTACCCAGTCTGCATCAAAATACCCTATGACTCGAGTATGTCCTTTGTCTTCGTACAAAAGACCCTTTCCTGGAGCGCCTCTGATATATCGAACAATGCGAATCACAACATCCCAATGTTCTTTACATGGAGAGTTGAGAAACTGGCTTACTACACTTACTGCAAATGAGATATCTGGACGAGTAACAGTAAGGTAACTTAATCTCCCTACTAATCGCCTGTATCATTCAGGATCTGGTAGAGGCTCCCCCTGATTTGGTAGGAGCTTGACATTATGATCCATAGGGTTGTCAACTGTCTTTGAGTTCAACATTCTTATTTCTTCTAGAATATCCATTGCATACTTCCTTTGGGATATAATGATCTCATTTCTAGACTGTGCTACTTCTATTCCGAAGAAATATTTAAGTCTGGCGAGATCCTTTGTCTGGAAATGTTTGAAAAGATGTTTCACCTGTGAGATTCCGAGATGATCACTACCTGTGATAACAATATCATCAACATAAACCACTAGGTAGATGCAACCAGTAGATGAGTGGCGATAAAAAACAGATTGGTCAGCCTCGCTCCGAGTCATGCCGAACTATTGAATTACAATACTGAATCTACCGAACCATGCTCTGAGTGACTGCTTGAGACCATATAAAGATTTTTGCAGGCGACACACAAGACCAAAAGACTCCCCCTGAGCAACAAAATACGGAGGTTGCTCTATGTAGACTTCTTCGAGCAGGTCACCATGTAAGAATACATTCTTGATGTCCAATTGATAAAGAGGCCAATGTCGAATCACAACAATGGACATGAATAAGCGTATAGAGGACATCTTGGCAACAGGAGAAAAGGTGTCCCCATAATCCAATCCGAAGATCTGAGTATAACCTTTAGCCACGAGACGAGCCTTAAGCCGGTCAACGATTCCGTCTGGACCAACCTTCACCGTATATAGTCATCGACAACCAACAACTGACTTTCCTAGTGGTAGAGGAACGAGGTCCCAAGTCTTACAGCTCCGTAAGGCACTCATTTCGTCCAACATAGCCTATTTTCATCCTAAATGAGCAAATGCATCTCCTGCAGTCTTCAGAAGAGAAACAGAAGACAAGGAAGAAAGACAAAAATAATAAGAAGGAGAAAGACGATGATAACTCAAAGACACATAATGAGGAGAAGAATTACGAGTGGAACATATACCTTTCCGAAGTGCAATAAGAATATCAGATTCAGAAGACTATACTGGAGGAAGGGGCGGAGGACCTGGCTCAGAGATAGTCCACGGGCAGTAGTCGGTGTTGGCGGCGAAAGCATGAGGACGACGCTGATAAACCTGCAACGGAGGAGAAATTGGGACTGACGGTGATAGAGAATCCTCCAGAGGATAAAAGACTATCACAGGCATAGAAAGAGGAAACTCGGACGACGACTCTGAAAGCCCAAAGAAAGGAACCGAATCAAAGAACATGATATCAGCAGAGATGAAATACCGACGGAGAGTAGGAGAATAACACTTGTACCCTTTCTAAGACCGTGGGTACCCAAGGAAAACACATTTATGCGACCGAGAAGACGAGAAGAGAATTTATCAATGCCAGAATCAAGAGCATGAGCAAAACATGTAGAACCAAAGACCCTAGGTGGTAAAGGATGAAGGGATCGATTTAGATAAAGTACATGATGAGGTATTTTACCTTGTAAAGTAGAGAAAGGCATGCAATTGATGAGATAACATCGATGAAATCTGCACGTCGCAGCGAAGAGGCGTGAGTGGAGGAGAAGAGTCAGGGTGGTCTCGAGAAGATGGCGATTCTTGCGTTCTGCGATGTCGTTACATTGGAGGTATGAGGATAAGGCGTCAGATATAACGCCGTGAGATGCGAGAAGGTGCGAAATGGGCGGATAGATACTCGCGTGCGTTATCACTCTGCGAGGATTGAAGAGTGATACAGTGTGTTTTGATTTATTAAAAGATTGAAAAATAGAAAATAATTCGAGCGATCCTTCGTGATATAACCCAGTCTGATGGAAAAATCATCTATAAAGATAACAAAATATTGTGACCCGATGTAGAAGAAATCGACTCGGACCCCAGCCGGAATGAACGAAGCGAAGGAGGCGTGGCCCGACTTATAATCACGAGGAGAAAATGAACTACGAATATGTTTGCCTAGCGGACACGACTCATGAGATAAAGACTACAAGTGAGAAAGACTATAATGTAATTGTTTTAACTTATCGAGACCGGGATGTCCCAGTGGCATGAATAACAAGTGGAGATCTTTGTAGAACCAACAAGAGAGGCTTGGTAAAGTCGATATAGGCCGTGAGACTCGCGTCAAGCCGATTATCCTCCCGTATGCTCGGTCGTAATAACACGAAGATTTAGTAAGCGAGATGACACATGATCGAGAGATTAAGTAAGGTGACTTATTGATATTAAAGGAGCTCAGGGAGCATAAAAGAACATTATAAATGGAAAGTGATGGAAGGATGAGCAACACCTATACCTTGGATGAATTTGAGAACCGTTTGACATGGTGACAAAGGGTAAATAGCAGGAAGTAGATAGTGAAGAAAAAGAGATTTATTACGGTGATATAATCGGTGGCCCAGTCAGTACCCGATGGCTTGAAGAGTGAGATATGCTATGAAGGAATTACCCGGCTTGTATAGCAGTGAGAATTAGAATCCGTCGATCCTCATCTGATTTAAGTAAATCATTAGGAAGGCGGTGGAGTTGGGTGCAGTGTCATTGTGAAGTGGAAGTTGAAGAAGTGGCCGAACTCTGCAGGCGTCGGCGGCGTAGTCGACCGTGGAGACTCGATATTTATCAATCGTGTGTCACTGGTCGGTGACTGATGATCGCGAGGCGTCTTTGTCACTCTTACGAGGTGGAGGTCCGGAAAAGGGTGATTGAGAGGTAGCGGCCTTCGAGCACGAGATCGGTGGACCTCTGGCAGCGTCGGGAGAGGCATCTTGGAAGGTGGGCTTTGAATCTGTTGTAGTCCGATTCTTGGCGGCGACAATGACGGAGCGAATGACTTGATCGATGGCAGAGGCGACGGCGGGGCGATTGTGCGGCGGAGGAGAGTGCAGCGCGCAAAGCCGGAAAAATGGAAGAGAGGTCGTAGAAGAGGTCGATCGCGTGCCTCTGGAACACCTTGAGCAGAGTGCGTAGGCCTCGGAGGGAGGTCGAAAGTCCATGGTCTCAGCGACGACCTTCTTTGGCTTCCGGCCACGCTTGCGCTTGGATTGCTCCATCGATGGCGTCTAGGGTTTGCTGAACCTTAAAGGAGGTGGGAAGAGGCAGGACTCCCAACCCCAGCAGCCCTTACCTGTCACGCTTGCGCTTGGATGTTGCGTCTGCGAGGAAGGCCGTGAAGAAGGAAGGTGTCCGCGAGGAGGATGTCACGATCGAACAGCAACAAGGACTTCCCTCCGCTGGTTTCTTCCTCCGGAGTTGTTCCGTCGGCCCGCCTGAGCGTGATCGGCGAGCGTAGCTAGCAGCGTGCGTACACACCACTGCGCATGCGTGGTAGGCGTCGTGTCTGGCGACGGAGAAGGATGGCCGCGAGGAGGAAGTCGCGGGTCGTCGCGTCTGCGAGGAGGATCTGTGGTGTCGTCACGTGCGAGGCAGTCGGAGAAGCTAACCGCGAGCGGAGGAAGCTATCGCGTGGGGAAAGACGCGGGTGCAGCGAAGGAAGCTTACGACGAGCGGAGGAAGCTGTCGCGTGGGGAAAGACGTGGCTCTGATACCATGTTGTTATTTCGTAAAGAGAAAAACTCACTTTATTATATGGAAGAAGTCCTATTTATATCCAAAGTTATGGCATATTCAAAGGACTAAATCAAACTCTATCCTAAGAATAAATCAAACTCTATCCTAGGAAAAATAATTATCCCTAACATATTTAGAGATAACGAATTATCCCTACTAATATTCTAACAAGTACAAACTAAATCTCTTGCAGAATGCCTATGAAAGAATTGCATTTGCAATGAGTTTTCTAACCATTCGTAATGAGGCATTCCCGTGAAAGGATACCAAGTGATACCGACACCCCATTTGCTATGAGGTATACCCATGAAAGGATACCAAATGATACCAACACCAGCAAATGAGGTATTTCTAGGTAGGAATACTGAGTGAGTACCTCTCACTATGCATTCCATATGGAGCCACATTTGTCGATCTGCCAATCCCACAGCAAGCACTTTAGTCAAACTGGGTCAGCAGAAGAATCAAAGTGTACTTGAGCCAACAACCCAGACAAAGCTCCTCTGCCCATTCTTGTTGCCAAATGCATAGCTATCTTGCGCCAGGTATTAAATTTCAAATGCATATTCCACTTTATTACATACAATATGAATTAGCTTCCCATTAACGATATATCTCAATACCTGGTAATTTATGATCACTATATGATAATAGAGTTCACAGTCGAACAGCCATGCAATTATTTGTTCTTTTTTGGTCCCACGCCACCAGCGATTCTTGCATTTGACCTTCCTTTCTGCAATAAGAATGTTCCAACACCATAGTCACCATATGACTAGCTTACTATAACACCCTTCAAACCATGGTTGATGTGGGCATGTTGATGTGAGCAAAACATATAGGATTTTAGGAGTAGTTTTCACTCACATTTCATTACATTTCATGTTAGTTTCATACATATGTCATTTTGTTTTGCATACATTTCCTATTTTCTGATTCGGATGACTGCTCTTTGTACTTTTGCATGCAGGATAGCATTTAGGGGAAAAAAGATGCACTTTCAGAGCAAAAGGACATTTTGCAGTTAGACGCAGAATGGGACACGACCAGAGCGTATGGCTACACACGGTCATGTCGAATGGGCGAGATCAGCCTCCCCATGGCCGCACATGACCTGGCCATGTGGAAAACACACAGTCGTGTCGCGGCCCAACAGATTGACGCAATTAGGGTTTTTTCTGGATTTTGCAACGATCCGATGTGATGTCTATATAAGGAGAGCTCCGCCCAAACCCTAGAGAAGAGGCACGACGGTTGGGACGGCACACCGAAACCCTAAAAAGCTTCGGGAACTCGCAACGGGGAGAAAGAACGCCGTCGGAGATCCAAGTTTTGCACTTCAACGTCGGAGAGAAGGTCACATCGGCATTGTAACCTCCATTTTATTTCTGATATATTCGAACATAAACATGCCTTGTGATTCTTCTTTTCTATATATGGAGTAGTTCCTTCGATTCTAGGATTAGGGAGTAGCTTGTGTGCGCATGACATGTTGCTTCAAATTGAATTCTGTTTTTGAGTTTGAATTTACAATTGGAAATTGTTTATACCAATATCTATGCGTATTTGGTTTTCTACTTGTTGTGCTTAGGCGATACGAGGGGTGACAGCCCTCGTATCTAAGATTTAGGGGATTTATACAAGGAACCTAGGGATAAACATGATCTCCTATAACCGTGGATAGAAGGATGTGATGGAACTGGAAACGATTCGTCACAGGGATTGATTTGGCATCCTCGTACCACCTATCCCGTCCTTGTAAGGCAGAGATTGCTTCCAATAGATGCGGTGGCTCATCGGGAGAGTGTATAATGTCCCTTCCACAAAACCATAGTTAGACGTTTAGATAACGCCCAGTTGATAGCATGTTTTGCGACACTACAAGTGAAACCGAAGTCCTAGAATCTCTTTTAAAGATCTCGGCATGCTCCTTTCTTCCTCCGTGTGACACCATACTAGAGTTTAGTCCACCGACAACCCTCGCAATCGAAACCTTTAGATTTTACTTCCAAACAATTTCACCCACTGAACAAATCGGTACTCGAATCTCAGTCCCTGTGGGATCGATAATCTTTTATTACTTGACGACATCCGTGCACTTGCGGGCGTTGAGCGCGAGCGCACACTTCGAGTCCTCGACGGTTTCCGCCGCGAGATTTGAGGTCGCATTCGCGTGCATCAAGTTTTTGGCGTCATTGCCGGGGACTGATCGATTTGATATCGAATCGAGAAGTGGATAGTTGGATCAGACTTAGAATTAGATTTATTTACTTGCTTAATTTTCTTTTTAGTTTGCTTCATTTACTTTAGTTTTATATTTTCCATATTTAAATTTAGTTTTTCTTTTTATTTTAGCAGTAGTTTTCTATTTCCTTATTGTCTCTTTGATTTTATTAGCTAGATTTGTTTATTTCCTGTTTCTTAGTATTAGGTAGCACTCCTAATTTTTGTGGCTCGGTTCTTCGTATGCTTAGACGCTTAGGATCGGAAGGCCTGTTCCGATCGACTTAGAAATCAAACGAATCTTTCATCGCCGGAAAACAGAACAGAAGAGAATGGAGGACCAAGCTGCATCCGAAGTACATATAGGTAGCCGACCTCTGCGGGATTATGCAACTCCTAACGCTAGAGGATTTAGGCCGAGTACAGCTGGACCATCTATTTCGGCAAACAACTTTGAACTTAAACCAACACTTATACATATGGTCCAGCAGAGTTAATTCGAGGGAGCTGCGACTGAAGACCCGAACCGACACCTAGAGGCATTTTTGGTAATCTGCTCAACAATGAAGATGAACGGAGTCCCTGCTAATGCGATCCGCCTGAGCCTATTCTCATTCTCATTGCGAGATAAGGCTAAGGCATGGCTTCACTCCCTACCTTCGGGAAGCATCACTACATGGAAGCAATGTGAGCAGCAGTTTTTGAACAAATACTTCCCACCAAGCAAGGCTGCTCACATGCGTCATCTTATCACGAGCTTCCGTCAGGAGGGGGAGTCCTTATTTGAAGCTTGGGATCGCTACAAGGGGCTACTCTACCAATGCCCCCACTACGGACTGGAAAGGTGACTGGTGATCAACATCTTCTACAATGGGATCGCGTACGCCACGAAGATGTCCCTGGATTCTGCTGCAGGAGGAGCACTTATGAATAAGACCATAGAGGAAGCGGAAGAGCTGATAGAGGAGGTGGCCTAGAACCACCATCAATGGGCTTCCGAACGTGGTCACCCAGCTCCTGCGGCCGGACGATATGCTGTCAACTCCGTTGACCACTTATCAGCAAGGATGGACGTGCTTAGCAGACGGTTCGAATCTTTAAATTCTTCATCTGCATGCGCAGCCATTGACTTTGGAGGAGCAACAACATATCGAGAGGACCACTATGGAGGGCAGGGAACCTCAGAAGAGCAGATCGAGCACTGTGACGCAGTTGGTGACCCAAATAAAAAGGCTAATAATCCATACTCCAGCATTTCCCATCCCGGATGGAGGAACCACCCAAATTTTCCCTATAAGAATAACTTGGGAAGGTTCCAATAGCCAGGAGAAAAGGGGCAGCCACAGCAACCTAACACCCGTCTGGAGAATATGCTGGAGAGCTTCATCCGAACACAACGGGAGGCGAATCTCGAATTTCGCGTTCGCGAGGCGAATCGATGATCAAAGGGTTGGGATCATCTGTAAGGGATCAGGCAAAAGTCGCTAGAGATTCAAGTAGCTCAGATTGCAAACCAGATCTCCAAGGTACCAGGAAAGCTACTAGGAAAAGCAGAGGTCAATCCGGTAGAGCAGTGCAAGGCAGTAATGCTGCGAAGTGGGAGGGTTCTGAAAGAGATGTCAGGCCGGTCGACTGCTGAAGAGGACTTGGGACCTGAAACACGGGAACCTTTGGGGGAGACCGAGAAGGAAGAGGCCGAAAAAATAAACCGAGAGCCTGCCGTAACGACTCAACCACCCCTTACTATATCATTCCCACAGCGGTTAACTAATGCAAAGAAGGATGCTGAGTTTGGTAAATTTCTAGACATGCTGAAGTCGATCTCAGTAGAGGTACCGATACTCGAAGCACTACACCAAATGCCCCAGTTCGTTAGATTCATGAAAGATATTACACGCGTCGTAGAAGGTCATGAAAATCAAAAGCAGTGGCCCTCACAGAGGAATCAAGTGCTAATCTCCGAAACGAGACTACTCAAAAACTAAAAGATCCGGGGAGCTTCTATATTCCATGTTATATAGGGACGACACTGATTAACAAAGTCTTCTGTGACTTGGGAGCAAGTGTGAGTCTTATGCCCTACACCTTATGCAAAAAGCTAGAGTTAGGAAATTTAAAATTCACTACTATAACACTACAACTAGCTGACCACACATACCGATACCCATTGAGGATTTTAGAATATGTTCCTGTTAAGGTGGAAAACTTTACACTGCCAACTGACTTTGTAGTCATGGAGATGGAAGAGGATCCAAAGATACCCATCATCCTGGGCCGACCATTTTTAGCGACTACAGGAATGGTCATTGATGTAAAGAATCACAAGCTGACCCTAAAAGTGGGAGAGGATAAGATGGAATTTGAGCCTGCTAGAACGGGAAGTCACGAACCCGCATCGGAGAAGTACGTGATTCCAGCAAGAGCTAAGAAGGAAACCGTGTATGAAGATCCCGAGACGGATGAATGGAGGTTCACTGAACCTCCGGAGCCAAGTTGATAATGGAGTGTGGTCGAACTAAACAACCTTAAACAAAGCGTTTCTTGGGAGGCAACCCAAGTTTAGTTTTTAGATTTTCCTTTGATTGTATTGCATGCATTTAGTTAATTTGAACTTTGATTTCCATTTCATTTAGCATTAGGACTAGAAAAGAACTTTGCTAGGTAAAAATAAAATTCATATTAGCTTACACGACGAGGCGTATGAGGAAATTCAAACCATGGTGCAAAAAGGGGAGAAGAAAGGGGACACACGACCTAGCCATGTGTTTTCCCCGTCAACTCTCGGATATTTTAGACCGAGTTGACGGGGGAGCACGCTTATGACCCTTCTAGAGCCAAAGCGTCGCGCCTCCAAAACCCTGTTTTTCGATACCTCCACCGCATCATGGCCAATACTATATTTGGTCGTGGGGAGAGTGACAGAGTGGTTAGAGCTAGCGAGCTGCTTTGCCTCTGGGACATGCTACAAGAAAGGAGTAGCATCAATGTAGAGTCTCACTTCATCAGACACTTAGTGAAAATGGGCAAAGCAGCGAGAGGAGAGATTAATGTGGGAGGCTTACTTACCCACATTTGTCATAGGATGGGGTACGATTACACTGCATTAGAGAGTATAGAGGGGAGCCCTAGAATCGACCTAGGAGTGTGCATGGCAATGAAAATGATTGTAAGAGAGGGACATTCCTTATGCTTTGTAAGGAAAAATCTGACGGCCCTTAGGCTCCCCGACCCTAATCGTACTACCTTCACTACACGAGCCAACTGGCGCTTGGACCTGATAGTAGAGTCCCCTCCGCACAAAGGACCATCCACATCAGTGCCCATCTCTCCCCCTTTACACCACTCTCCCTCCAGTCCATACATGCATAGGAGCCCACCTAGTCCACGCCAACATGAGCCTGCACCTGCAGGGACGTTGGCCTATGATTTCTCGGAGTTCCGTTCGCACCTCGACGACATATACGCCGAGCAGCAGACGCAGAGGCAGCGATGGGAGAAGCAGAGTGCCTACACGCAGGCGGAGTTCCAGGGCTTCCGAGAGCACTTCCAGTGGGCTGAGAAGTTCTACGACGAGGCCCGCATCTACTTCCAAGAGAAGGTTACCCATCGCCAGGATGAGGCCGCCTATCGCCAAGAGATGCGGCAGCACATGCATGCCCAGCAAGCACAGTGGGCTAGGGAGAAGGAGCACCGAGCAGCCGTTACATCCACCAGCTCTCAGATCGACCACATGTACATGTGGCATCAACAGCTCAACAGCAGATTCTCCCAGGATCCCGAGATGCCGAGGCTTCTAGACTTTCCACCTCATCCACCATACTAGAGGTATACTTTCATTTAAGTCTGGGGGGCCCCAAAATTTTATTTTGTTTCTAGCAGTAGTTTCTTTCCTGATATTTGCATTTTTGTTAGCATTCATTTGTTCATGCATAGGTTATTAAGTTTCTTTCAGCACTTAGTTTTTGCTATCTGTAAAGCTGCCTCAGTAGTATTTTTAGAGTTTTCTTCATGAGTTGTTTCCATGAGTAGTATAACTTCATTTGCCTCGTGGTATTTCATTTTGTTGGCTTTGAATGGATATTTGGTCAGTCCCAAATCCGGATAAAAGAGGAGAATTGCGTTAGATTGTCAGTCAGCGTTAAACTAAGACAAATGTTCAATGAATGGATCCATCAAACTATTATGTTAATGCTATGTTATTCCTCAGAAGGAACACATTATAAGGTCCGACTATAATATAAGGACCACTATATCTCTAGAACTTAGGTGTAGTGATAAATATGCAAGAGTTCGCATTATAAGGCCCGACTATAATGTATCGACAAAAACTGCTACATCTCCATGAGAACTTGAGTGTAGTGTTAAATAAGCAAGAGTTCTCACACCATATATTAAGTAAGAACAAATATTATAGGAAAATTAATAGTCTAAAATTTGGTACATAGAATATGGAAACTCTTATGGGTAAAGAAATAGAGGTAATGATACAATGATTAGGAAAAGAATTAATATTTTGTGTATACAAGAGACAAAATGGGTAGGCGAAAAGGCAAAAATGATAGAAAACTCGAGTTTTAAGCTATAGTACATAGGAAAAAGTAAAACAAGAAATGAAATTAGTATTATTATAGATAATTCATTAAAGGATGAAGTTGTAAAAGTAGTTAGAAAAGAGGATAGAATTAAAGATGAATGTAATAGGATAATAGTAAATGATAAAAAAATAAAAGAGCGGTGAAAGAGATATTTTCATTAACTTTTTAATGAAGATTTAGATGACCAACTTAATTTAAGTAATTTAAGTAAGTCAAATGAGTATAGAAATTTAAATTTCTATTGTAGAATTCAAATTTCAAAAGTATAACAAGCTTTAAATGGGATGCAAAATGGAAAAGTCGTTGGTTCAGATGATATTCCGATAGAGATATGGAAGTGCCTAGGAAAATAAAGTATTAATGACTTTCAAAATTATTTAACATAATATTAAAAATAAAAAAATGTCTGATCAATAGAGAGAAAGTACTTTAATTCTCTTATATAAGAATAAGGAGGACATACAAACTATAGAGAAATTAAACTAACGTGTCATACCATGAAACTTTAAGAAAGAGTAATAGAAAAAAAATTAAGAAGATCACGATTTTCGAAAATCAAGAAGGTCGACAATAGAAGTTATACACCTTCTCAGACAACTAATTGAAAAGTATCAAGAGGAAAAGGAAGATCGACATATGATATTCATTGACTCAGAAAAAACTTATGATAAAGTCTTAAAGAGAAATTATATGGAAAAATTTAAAGAAAAGTGTTAGCGTAATATATTGAACTAGTTAAAGATATGTATGAAGAAGTAGTGATCAAAGTGAAAACTTCAAGCGGATTAACTGAAACATTTCCAATAAAGATAGGTTTATATCAAGGATTAGCTTTAAGTTTGTCTTTTTATACTAATCATGGATGAACTCACTGAACACATTCAATACAATACCATGGTGAATGTTGTTTGTAGATGATATTGTTTTGGTAAATGAGACACGTGAAGGAGTAAATACAAAACTAGAATCTTGGCGGAAAACACTAGAAGTAAAAAATTTTAGACTTAGTAGAGTAAAAACAAAATATATAGAATTTAAGTTTAGCAATATTAGACGTAATAAGACAAGTGTTAAGATAGAAGATAATGAGTTGTCTGGAATTGATATCTTTAAATATTTAGGATTATTTTTGTAAGGTAATGAAAGGATTGAGAGAGATGTCTTACATAGAATACAAGCAGAATGATTGAAATGGAGAGCATCGGATGTTTTATGTGATCGTAAAATACCGCTAAAACTTAAAGGAAAATTCTATAAAACGGCAGTTAGACCTGCTATATTATATGGCGCTGAATGTTGGACTATAAATCGAGCACATGAGCAAAAAATGAGAGTTGCAGAGATAAGGATATTAAGGTGAATGTGTGGACATACAAGGATAAATAGAATAAGAAATGAGAGGATTAAAGAGAAAGTCGGAGTTGCATCTATGGAAGAAAAACTCCGAGAGACACGTTAAGGTGAATGCGGGCGTATGCTTAGGCGACGAATAAATGCTCGATTAGGCGGTGTGAAGCGATGTGAATACACACGTGAATAAGGAAGAGGAAGACCAAAAAAGACTTAGTTAGCAACAATAAAACAAAATAAAATTTATTTAAGTATAGATGACGATATAATAGGAAATAGAGCTTAATGGCGTAGAAGGATCCATATAGCTGACCCCACCTAGTGGGATAAGGCTTGGTGGTGGTTGTTGTTGTTATCTTGTAAAAAGATAAGGAGAGAAAAAAATTAATCTCTTTAAGAGGTTTTTTCTCTTTGTTTTTCATTTTGTAAAGAGGGAAAAAATTAATAGATGAAAGATTAAAAATATTAACAACAACAACAACAGAGTCATATCCCACTAGGTGGGTCGGCTATATGAATTCTTCTACGTCATTGGACTTTATCCCCTACTATATCATCATCTATACTTAAATAAATTTTATCTTATTTTATTGTTGCTAACCAAGTCTTTTTTAGTCTTCCTCTTCCTCGTTTGATGTGTAAATTTGGCATCGTTTCACATCGCCTAACTGGAGCATATATTGGTCATCTAAGTACATATCCGTACCACCTTAAACGTGTCTCTCGGAGCTTTCCTTCAATAGATGCAACACTAGCTTTTTCTCTAATGCTCTCATTTCTTATTTTGTCCATCCTCGTATGTCCGCACATCCACCTTAACATTCTCATCTCTGCAACTCTTATCTTTTGCTCATGTGCTCGAGTCGTATAGTCCAACATTCAGTGTCATATAACATAGCAGGTCTAATCGCCATTTTATAGAACTTCTCTTTAAGTTTTAGAAGCACTTTATGATCACATAAAACACCCGACACTTTCTTCCATTTCAACCATCCGCCAGATTCTATGTATGAAACATCTCTCTCGATCTCCTCATCTCGTCAAAAAATGATCCTAAATATTTAAAGTTCTCAATTCTAGACAACTCGTTATCTCCTATCTTAACACTTGTCTCATTATGTCTAATATTGCTAAACTTAAATTCCATATATTCTGTCTTTACTCTGCTAAACCTAAAATCTTTCACTTCTAGTATTTCCCACCAAGATTTTAGTTTAGCATTTACTCTTTCACGTGTCTCATCTACTAAAATAATATCCTCTGCAAACAACATGCACCACGGTATTATGTCCAGTGAGTTTTTCCATGATTAGTGTAAAAAGATAGGGACTTAAAGTTGATCCTTGATGTAACCCTATCTTTATTAGAAATGTTTCAGTTAATTCGTCTGAAGTCTTCACTTTGATCGTTACTTCCTCGTACATATCCTTAATTAGTTCAATATATGTTATACTAACACCTCTTTTTTCTAAAATTCTCTATATCATTTCTCTTGGAACTATATCATAAGCTTTTTCTAAATCAATGAATACCATGTGTAAATCCTGCTTTTGCTCTCTATACTTTTCAATTAGTTGTCTGAGAAAATGTATAGTTTTTATTGTCAACCTTTCTGGCATGAATCTAAATTGATTTTCGAGAACCGTGGTCTTCTTCCTGAATCTTTTTTCTATTACTCTTTCTCAAAGTTTCATGGTATGATTCATTAGTTTAATACCTTTATAGTTTTCACAAGTTTATATGTTTCCCTTATTCTTATATAAGAGAATTAAGATACTTACCCTCCATTGATCAGACATCTTTTTTGTTTTCAATATCATGTTAAATAATTTTGTAAGTCAGTCAATATCTTGTTTCCCTAGACACTTCCATACCTCTATCGGAATATCATTTGGTTCAACGGTTTTTCCATTTTACATTCCATTTAAAGCTTATTCTACTTCTGAAATTTAGATTCTACGATAAAAATTTAAGTTTCTATACTCATTTAACCTACTTAAATTACCTAAATTAAGTTGGTCTCTTAAATCTTAATTAAAAAGTTGATGAAAATATCTCTTCCACCGCTCTTTTATTTCTTCATCATTTACTAATACTTTATTGCATTCATCTTTAATATATCTTACTTGATTAAGATCTGTTGTCTTCCTCTCTCTCTCACTTTAGTTATTCTATAAATGTCAATTTCCCCTTCTTTTGTATCTAATTTTCGATATAACCGTTCAAAAGTTTTAGTATTAGCTTCATTCACTGTTTTCTTAGCTTCTCTCTTGGTTATTGTATATTTTTTCAAATTTTCCTCATTTTTACAAATATATAATTTCTTATATGTTGTTCGTTTTTCCTTGACTTTCTCTTGTGCTTTCTCATTCCACCACCAAGATTTTTTACTTGGTGGTGCATGTCCCTTTAACTCACCAAGTATACTTTTTGCTACTATTTTCAACTTTAATATCATCTTATCTCATGTCGTATTGGGATCACTGTATATTTCATCTAATACTTATACTTCAACCTTCTCTTTAAATGTATTTAGTTTCTCATCCTTTAACTTCCACCACTTAATTTTAAGAGTTGTGTATATTTTTCTTCTATTAATATTATATTTGAGGTGTATATCCAATATTACTAATCTATATTGAGTAGTTAAACTTTCTCCAGGGATGACCTTACAATCTTTACAAATCTTTTTATCTCTCTTCCTGACTATAAAAAAGTCAATTTGTGATTTATTATTTTCATTTTTGAACGTGACCAAGTGTTCTTTTCTTTTCTTAAAAAATGTATTTCCTAGTATAAGATCATATGTTATTGTAAAATCCAATATAGTTTTACCTTCTTTATTTCTTGTTCCAAACCCATAACCCCATACACCCTCTCATATTCATTATTTTTCACTCCGACATGCCCATTTAAATCGCTTCCTATTAAAATCATCTCATTTGACGGAATATTTTGTAATATTTCATCCAAGTCATCCCAAAATCTTAATTTGGTATTTTCATCTAATCTTATTTGAGATGCATATACATTAATTACGTTCATAGTTTCTTTCTTCACTACTATTTTGAGAGTTATAATTCTATCCCCCTTTCTAATTTACTCCTACAACTTCATCCTTTAACGGACTATCACCAATAATACCCACTTTATTTCTTGTTTTACTCTTTCTTATATATCATAACTTAAAATCCGAGTTATCTATCATCTTTGCCTTCTCACCTACCCATTTTATCTCTTATACACATACAATATTAATTTTTCTCCTAATCATCGTATCTACTATCTCCATTATTTTACCAGTGAGGGTTCCTATATTCCGTGTACCAAATTTTAGACTATTAGTTTTTCTATAATATTTATTCTTACCCAATCTATGGTGTGAGAACTCTTGCTTGTTTATCACTACACCCAAGTTCTCATGGAAATGTAGCGGTCCTTGCCGATACATTGCAGTCGGACCCTGCAATGCGAACTCTAACATATTTTTCACTACACCGAGTTACAAAATGTAACGATCCTTCTTGAGACATTACGATTCGAAACTATGTAGCGTTCCTTGAGAGGAACAATCTAGTATTAAGCCAATAGTTTGATTGATTTATTCATCGAACATTTGTCTTAGTTTACTTTGACTAACTCCTCCTTTTAACTTATCAAGTTAGATTAAAAAAATTAACAAGAAAGAAAAATGAATAAAAGAAATAAAAAATTAAGAAAACAAATTAATAAAGGAGAGGAATGTAAGGACCGATGTGGTCGCGCTAGAGGGGGGTGAATAGCGTTTCGCAGATTTTTTCCTCGTTTGATGTGTACTCGTCTACAATCATTAATATGCACAGTGGAATATAGAAATACAATAAAGAGACATACAAAACAAGCACACAAACAATACACAAAGATTTAACGTGATTCGGAACTACGGTTCCTACTCCACGGGGCGAGTTCAATAGCGATCTCTAGTGATGCACACCACTACTAATAAGCCTCTCCTCGATATGACACCGAAGGTAGAGAAATCTCGTATAAATATCTTACAACAATAAGAATGAAATATAAGCAAATACAAAAGAAATACAACAATAATATAAAGAACACTTTACAAGAACTTGAATGTTTTGCTTGTTTAATGGTTGCTTTGCAAAGCTCTTAAAAATATGGAATGCAACAACAATTCCTCCCCAAAATTGCCTCAAAAATCAGTGTGAAATCCTTCATCTCGAGCTGCTTTTATAACCTGCATCGGACTGATTTCGCACCTACTGACAAAAGGCACCAGTCAACTGCTCTCCTATCCGTTGTCTCACAATGCTCCATCCACGTTGAAACCTACACGACGGATACCCCTGCTACCAATACCCGTGATCATTCACGCTCGATGTCGTAGTCAGTTGACTACTAGACCTTCTATTCTCGTGTCCCAAACACGATCATTATTCGTTCGTGGCGGTCGGTGACCAAGGCAATCGAGGTGCCACCTCGGTGATACCCAGTCGAGTGTTGGTCGAAGTCTGTCTTGCTTACTTGCTGAACGAAGTTCAATCAGTGCCACCTCGGCTAGAACCTAGTCGAGGCGTTGATCAGTCTTGCGCGTTAGCTTACATTTGCTTTGAACGAAACCGATCGAGAACGAACGGTAGTCATCGTTATACCTCAATACTATGGTTTAATACTCCAAGTATGATTCTCTCATATTGATAATCACTCATAGCCTAGACCTAAAAAACCTTCTAGCCACCTTCATCAACCCATGTCTATCGGATCCCTCCAAGTCCTCCATGACTTGTTCATTCATACACTAGCCTTCAGGTACTTCCATCGTCTATTGTCATGCTAACCGAGTCTACTTTGCCAAGGTACATTTGGATTTATACCACCAAGACAAACGCTTGGACTTTACACCGTCAAACATTGGATTTATGCTACCAAGACTATATGCTTGGACTTTATGCCGCCAATGTCACATCCTTTGACTTCTCAATTGCCGAGCATTCATACTTGGACTCTCACCGCCAAAGTTTACTTAGACTTTATGCCGCCAAGACTACACACTTGAATTTATACTGCCAAGACTATACCTTTGAACTTCCCATGTCAAGTACTCATGACTTGAACTTTACCATTGCCAAGACTCATGCTTGGACTTTTCCTTTGCCTAGACCCATACTTAGACTTTCCATGCCAAGACCCATGTTTGGATTTCTCAATTGTCAAGTACTCATGACTTGGACTTTCCATTGCTAAGTACCCATGACTTGGACTTTCCTTGTCAAGTACACATGACTTGAACTTTTCAAATGTCAAGATCATTCTTGGACTTCCCATGACAATCACATTGTCAAATATTTTGTCAAACATCAAAATACTACTTAAGTCAAACTCGAGTCTGGTCAATCATGACCTGGATCGATTGTACCAACAATCTCCCCCTTTTTTATGTTTGACAATACCTTTAAGTTAGGCTAATAATAACCTAAACTTAAACATTTCCAATTCCAAAGCATAGTGAAGGTTTACCTGACTTAAACCTCACTTCTCCCCTTTGGCATACATAAAAAAGACCACCAAGGATATCAATGTTTCATATACTAATAAGATCTTAAATTCTTCTCCTTGGTCCAAAAACATTTAGAATGTCTTCACTCTTCATAGTGATAAGTCTCATATCACTAAATGAGAGACAATCCTCACTTCTTAAATTTTCCCCCTTTGGCGAGCACAATGAGGGTTTCCAAACCCTTCATATCTCCCCCTTTAAGGAAAAAATCATCCATCATCCCATGATGGATAATCTCCCCCTAAAGGCTTTCTCCCCCTTTACCATTACACCAACAATGTCCTTGGAGAGACCCTCAGCCAATAGAAACTCTAAACAATCGAAATTAAAGGTAAAGATTCAACATTGAACTTTCACCTCCCTTAACATTCGATTTTCACCCTAAACACCTCTCCTAATTCATTTCCAATGAATTTTCACCCTTCCAATGCTTTCCAAAGCATATCCTAGGGTTAGAAGCAGTTAGAGTAACCTAAACTTGTTGATAAATGACTAAACAAACCTAATTCAATCGAAATCAGCTTCAGCAGTCGACTCGATCAAAAACCAATCGACTGTCATCAACATCAATCGATTGCCCTCAAGCGACAATCGATTGATTTCTACAAATGCATAAATCAGTTCCAGAAATGATTTTCGAAAAATCATAAGTAAATATATGTAATTTGAAAATTAATGAAAATTCATACATACATTAGTTATTAGGAATATAATGGGTGAAAAATAATTTTAAATTAAAATACCCATAAATTTGTGAGATTTATACAAAGTTCAAAATCATTGATAACTTCAATGTTTTAAGCCTACTTTATATCAACTTCATCAACGGTGATAACTATCAAAAAATAGACTTCACCAAGGTTTTTTCAAAATGATTTTGAAATAATTTTCAAACCTTATTTTGAGTCATGATCTATGAGCTAGATGTACATGATTTGTACATTAACTTTCCTCATGATTCATTAATGGTATACTATGAGTTTGAGTTCATCTACATGAAACAACTATGCACCTTGAACTTAACTCATTTTCCTAACATCTCACATGTCTAGGGTGTATAAATACACACACATGTCAATTTAATGTCTTTGTGAGATGTGGATATTTTTTCTTACTAAACTAAGGTCTCATGCATTTGTCTAGGCAACTCTATTTGATTCCCTTATAATGGGACTTCAAATTATGTCGTTGTCCTTAATTCAATTTTATTAACCTAAATGCATGAATGATCATGACATAAGAATATGCATAATTTAAAGCATTGTCAATAATCATGATATCATGGCATAAAAATAAACCTAAACATAAGCATGACATAATTAACCTAAGCATTTTCATGACATTTTATATGATTAAATGAAATATAATGTCATGACATGGTACATGGCAAACAAAGCATATCAAATATATAAATAACAAGGTATAAAATACCTAAGTTTTAAATCAAATTGTCATTTTCTAAAGTTATATCAATTTTGCATTAATACTAATTTTCCTTTAAGTGTGCCAAAAATCCAAAATGGCACACCATTGACTCTAACCCTAATTGTATCAACTTTAATTGATTTTTCACACTTCTTAAATTCTATTGGCACGTCCTAAAATCTTTTAGGATATAAATCCAAACTTATTTCCAAGGTATCGCATAACCTTGAAAATGTCTTAAAGTGTCAACTTCACCATAGTTAGGTTAACTACCTATCCAATTGAGGTTGAGACACCCTAACCCATCTAGCTTGAGGGAATCATGCTCTTAGAAATCCAATACCTATTGGAGCTCATTGGATTTTGTAAGTACTCACTAGGGATATCCTCCTTTAGTACTTTCCTAATGACCCTTTTAGACTTGGAGGTCTTGATCATTTGGGTCTTATCTAGTCTAACCTTAGGGGTAACTCCCCTTGTAATCTTGTTGATGACTTTCCTAGGCTTCTTTGAAATCTTAGCCACTAGATATCTACTATGGTCAACTCTAGGGATGACTTCCCTTGTAACCTTGATTTTCCTAGACCTTGTAGTGGTTCCATAGTTAAATGAAACGCTATAGTAAGTAACCATGACTACCTTGGATTTAGGTTTGTAACCCAAACCTTTCCTACCCTTGGGTAGTTGTTGCCTCCTAACATCTAAAGTTTGCTCATTAGACACTTTAATTGTATTTTCCATCTTCCTAAGGGTCTTTTCCATTTTCTCAAACTTTGATCTCAAAGCTTAATTTTTTAATTCTAATTGTCCAATTTTCGAATTTTCATTCTTTCTTGGGGTATTCCTTTTTCTTCTAGGCATATGTCTAGTCCATTTAGGGTTGATACCTAAGTTGTTCTCTATCTTCCTAATAGTTTCCTTAGGTAAAATAGTTCTAGGATTAATAGGTCTAGATTTATCCTTAGACAAAGTCGGTCTAGCATTATCCTTAAACCTAATATTATAACTTCTAGCACCCAAACAAAAGTATTTATTATTAGCATATTTTTTATTATTACGAATAATAGCAAAAATATTAAAATTATTCCTATCACGAAGATGCATTAATAAATGATACCTTAGGGTTTGCTTTAGCTCTCCCTATATGTGATGTTCCTCCTTTGCCCTTGGTTGCATGGCTCCCCCTGGGATATTGACTTCGATAATGGCCCCGTTGTTGACACCTGAAGCATACAATATACTCCTTGCTCTTGTGGATTGAGGCACCGACCTCATTTGACTTGTCCTTGACTTTTGGTGTTGGTTAAGCTTTCTTGACTCTTTTTGGACATTTACTCTTGTAATGTCCTTGCTCCCTACACTCAAAACATGTTATGTAATTTTTATTTTAAATTAGCATGCTTGTATTACCTTCTTGAATGGTAGGAGAATTTTGAATTTCCTCTTCATCTCTCCTGAAGGTGGAGGGTTCTTCTTCTTACTCTGGTATAGAAGGCCTAATCTCCCCCCACCCCCCATCCTTGAAGTGGAGGCTTCAATGGCTTCCACCTTGTCTTCTCCGGATGTTAATTCCCTCTCAATCTCTGAATCCTCAAGCTCTCCGGAGAATAAGTATTCCTCTTCTTCGGGCTCCTCTACTTGAGCCGATGATAGATCTTCATGATATTTTGCCAATTTGCTCTATAGCTCTTTGGTTCTTATGATCAAATCTACACAAAATATCATTAGGAATTATATCAATTAAAATTTTAATTACCCTTTCATTTATCTCAAAAGCTTGGGCTTACTCTTAGGTCCATCTGTTCGTCTTGAGATATCCTCCCTTTAGAGGAAATTCAAATTCGTCTATCAAGATGAACCATTGTTCGATGTTCATCATGAGAAAGTTCTCCATTTTTGCATTCCATTGGTCGAAGCCCCCAAATCCGTAGAGTCCATATTGTTGGTATATTGAGAATACAATCAAAGTCCCACATTGGTAAGACGTGAAAAAGATCATGTGCTTATAAGATGAAAAAATATCTCGATTAGTATGAGGCCTTTTGGATAAATCCCAAAAACAAAATCATAAAGGTTTAGGCCCAAAGTGGACAATATCATATCATTGTGGAAATATATGAATCTTATAGACACTAACAATTGATATCAAAGTCATGGTTCATATCAAGCCATGAACCTTAAACAAAGGAAGTGGAGCTCCCATGTCCGGATCAAGAAAATCAAATACCAGGCAGAAAGACCAGTTGGGTCAGGAGGACCAAACAACTGGCAGAAAGTCCAACTGAGTCAGGAGGACCAGATAGTTAGCAAGAAATCCTGGTGGGTTGAGGATCGGACATCAAGCAGAGGATGTCCTTCGAGAACTGATAGACTTAAGGGGGGATCAATGTGGTCCTTCGTTTGAGAGGGAGATTATTGGAGTATTGAGAATACAATCAAATTCCCACATTGGTAAGACATGGAAAAGATCATGTACTTATAAGATGAAAAGATATCTCCATTAGTATGAGGTCTTTTGGGTAAAGTCCAAAAACAAAATCACGAGGGCTTAGGCCCAAAGTGGACAATAACATACCATTGTGAAGATATATGAATCTTTAGGCACTAACGCATATGGCGGTGGAGTGTAGATGTCATGTCCAAGTCCAAGGTTTGGCAACGTCATCCTCCTCTTCAACCTCTAGCGCTTTTGCTCCCTCGGCGATGAGTTCGATGAAGAGCGACCCGTCCTGATACCAATTGTAGGGACCGATGTGGTCGCACTAGACCGATGAATAGCATTTCGCCGATTTCTTTCTCGTTTAATGCGTGTTCGTCTACAATCGTTAGTATGCATAGTAGAATATAGAAATACCATAAAGAGAAATACAAAACAATCACACAAACAATACACAAAGATTTAATGTAGTTCAGAACTAGGGTTCCTACTCCAGTGGGCAAGCTCAATAGCGAGTTCTAATGATGCACACCACCACCAATAAACCTCTCCTTCTCGGTATGACACCGGAGGTGGAGAAACCTCATACAAATATCTTACAACAATAAAAATAAAATACAAACAAATACAAAAGAAATACAATAACAATATAAAGAACACTTTATAAGAACACTTTATAAGAACTTGAATGTTTTACTTGCTTGATGGTTGCTTTGAAAGACTCTTGAAGATTTGGAATGCAATAGCAATTCCTCCCTAAAATCGCCCAAAAAAACTGGTGTGAAATCTTCCATCTCAAGTTGCTTTTATAACCTACATCGGGTTAATTTCGCGCCTAACAATCGACTATCAAAAGGCACCAGTCAACTGTTCTCTATCCGTTGTCTCACAACGGCTCCATCCACACTGGAATCTGCCTAACGAATACCCCAGCAGTCGACTGCCCTTACCAGCAGTCGACTGTTACTCAATAGTCGACTAGTAGAGCTTCTGTGCTCGTGTCCGCAAACACCAATCGACTGCCCAAGGCCAATCGAAGCACCACCTCAACTGATACCCTAGTCGAGATATTGGTCAAGTCTACCTTGCTTCTGTTTGCCTACAAACGAAGCCTAATCGAGATGCCACCTCGACTAGAACCTAGTCGAGGCATTGATCGAGTGTGTCTTGCTTCTGTTTGCTTGCAAACGAAGCCCAGTCGATTGGAACAAACTGGCAGTCGATTGTTATACCTCAATACTAAGGTTTAACACCCCAAGTATGATCCCCTCATACTTGATAACCACTCATAGCCTAGACCTAAGCCTTCTAGCCACCTCCATCAGCCTCATGTCTATCAGATCCCTCCAAGTCCTCCATGACTTGTTCATCCATACACTAGCCTTCAGGTGCTTCCATCGGCTATTGTCATGCTAACCGAGTCTACTTTGCCAAGGTACATTTGGCCTTATGCCGCCAAGACAAACGCTTGGATTTTATGCGGCCAAATATTGGACTTATACTATCAAGACTATATGTTTAAACTTTACGCCACTAATATCACATCCTTGGACTTCTCAATTGCCAAGCATCCATACTTGGACTTTCACCGTCAAAGTTCACTTAGACTTTAAGCCACCAAGGCTACACACTTGGACTTATGCTGCCAAGACTATACCTTTGGACTTCCCATGCCAAGTACCCATGACTTGGACTTTACCATTATCAAGATCTATGCTTGGACTTTTCTTTTGCCAAGACTCATGCTTGGATTTTCCATGTCAAGACCAATGTTTCGACTTTTCAATTGTCAAGTACTCATGACTTGGACTTTCCATTGGCAAGTACCCATGACTTGGACTTTCCTTGTCAAGTACACATGACTTGGACTTCTCAAATGTCAAAACCATTCTTGGACTTCCCATGACAATCACATTGTCAATCGTTTTGTTAAACATCAAAATACTACTCGAGTCTAGTCAATCGTGACTTGGGTCGATTGCACCAACAAGGAATTATCCTTAAAAATAAAAATCTTAACCTAAATTATAATAATAATTAAAAATAAATAAATAAACCTAACTGTGACTGTCACGATCTCACACAACCTCCATGCGATCGTGGGGGGCATTGCGATGGTGCAAAAGTCGTCATTGCAGGATCATGATGCCCTTGCGACCCTATGGAGGTGGCGACAACCTCTATGGGCTCGCAGAGGTTGTCGCAAGTCACGACAACCTACGTGTCGAGCGATAGGCAAAATGACAAATTCCACCCATGTCACCCAGCACAATACGAAATTTAAATCCTTGGGTCGAACCATATTAGGTATATTATACACAGACTTATCCTGTATTATAATAAATAATTTCTGTGGCTCAAACCTGTGATCATAAGGTCATACGATAACAACTTAACCGTTATGTCATGGCTCCCCTTCAAGACTTTTCCATAGTTTATGAATTCAAAAATTGAAGATAACTTTTTATTCAACTTAATCTATTATACAACTATATATATATATAGATGAAAAGATATGAATATATTCATATTCTCCAGGATCTTCTATGAGATTGATTAGCCCCCGAGCTATGGTGTAGTGGTAGAACATCCACGTAGATAACTAGGAATCCCTGGGTCGATCCCTATCTACTGTGTATTAGCCCATACTCGTACCCACTCGATTTACCTCCCTTTCCGGATAGGGGGGGGGGCACTAATGTGGTGGCTCCATATTTTTTTAGGATATTAATTAGCTAACTAAAAAAATGTAAGTATATAGTAATTATTTAAGTAATAATATTATAGAGAGAGAGAGAGAGAATCAGGTAATAGGTAATAGCTATTCATATCCTTAAGGATCTTTTTAAAGATTAATTAGCTAATTGACAATGATAACTAAACAAGGAAATAAGGATATTCGCTAATATTCTTTCATCCATGATGAACGTCCTCATGTCTCATACCACGTATTTGTTACTTTGCTTGATATACTTTACAGTGATACAATCATGGATGAGCCACTCTATGGAAATTGAATCCCATGAAAGAGAAGGATAGAATTAGTGTGAAAATGTCTTAAATCTATCCTACACATTATTCATACCTTTTTAAGTAAATAAATTAAAAATATTTCATCTTATGTGAGTTGAATTATCCGAGTTTTATTTACATTGTGATTATTCATGCAGTATTAATTGATATTAGAGCTAAATTCTTAATTCAAGACTCAGGTAGAAATTTTCCAATCATTTCAAACTCGTATTTTCTCAACACGATCTCAATATTGCTTAAAACTTTCACTTTACCTTGAGAAGTGTCTAATGAGAAACTTTTGTCATATCTACCCATCCCTATGTTGCTCAATATTTGCTCTTCACGAAACCTCTCATCCGTCGCATGCACTATTTGCACTAGCGTGCCTCTTTACGTGCTCCCATCGATTTTACCTGCCTCTAATGGCCTATCTTTTGATTGCATTATTGGCTTTTTCTCGCGCAAGCTACAAGTCTCTATTGCAATGAGATTGTCATGCCCTAGCTACCATCATCAACATGCTTCCTATAACTTTTACCACTGGCACCCTAGAGCTTTGTTGGCTCTGTCCTCTATATAGTTGCACTGCCTACAATGAGGTCGTGTCACCCCCTTTAAATTATTATTCAAGCTCATATATCTCTTTGCCACTTGCCTTCATTCCTTAGACCAAGTTTGACACTCTTGCATTGTTCCCAAAGAGATTAATTCAAAGCTGCTTGAAGAAGAAGATCCATATTCTCTCAAGCTATTAAGTAGAGATTTCTATGGAAAAAAATACAAAACAAGAGTAATATATAGGTGAAAAGAAATTTTAAGTGATAGGTAGTGCGACTCACCACAAGAGTAGTTAAAAAATTATAAAAAGCAGGTTAGTTCTTCAAGATTATTTAGGGTTCTATACAAGTTGTGCAAAGTTAGAAATTTAAACCAACATTATTTGAATAACGATGAGATAGAAAATACAACCAATTCTTACTAGATAAAAAGACTATTCAAAAAAGAATGTGGTAACAAAGATTGACTTGAGAAATAAAGAAAAGATAAATATCAACTATTTTCTCACTTATTGGATAGACCACCCAAGAAAAGGCACTAGAATCCCTGTTCAATCAACTTAAGAAGTCCATTATAACTTATTCTTAGAAATAACAACCAAACAAAATAATTGGCATATTGCCTAGAGTCAAAACCCGTTGATGTCAATCCTAAGCCCGGATAAAAAAAAGTAAGGATTGCATTAGATTGTCAACAAACGTTGAATTTAGACAAATGTTCAATAGATTCATCAATTTATTGTACTAACGTTAAATTATTCCCTGAAAGGAATAGGTTATAGGATTCAATTGTAACGTCTCAACAAAAACTACTATATCTCTATGAGAACTTGGGTATAGTATTAAATACATAACAATTCTCACACCATAAGTTGAATAAGAACAAATATTATAGGAAAATTAATTGTCTAAGATTTAAAATATAAAACATAGAAACGCTCGCTAATAAAGCAATAAAGGTAATAGATACGATGATTAAGAAAAGAATTAATATTTTATATATATATAAAATAAAATGAGCAAGAGAGAAGGCAAAGATAAAAGAGCATTCGAGTTTAAGTTATGGTATAAAGAAAAAATAAAACAAAAATAGAGTAGATATTATTACAGATAATTTGCTAAAGGATAAAGTAGTGAGAGTCATTAAAAAGAAGGATAAAATTATAACTCTCAAAAAAACAGTGGCAAAAGAAATTATTAATATAATTAATATATATATATCTCAAGTAGGATTACATAAAGACATTAAATCTAGATTTTGGAAAGACCTAGATGAGGTATTAAAAAAAATTCCACTAAACAAAATGATTTTAATAAGAGAAGATTTAAATGGACTGGTAGGAGTGAAAAATGAGGAATATGATAGAGTGCAATAGTTATGAATTTCAAATAAGAAACGAGAAAGAAAAACTATATTGAATTTTGTGATAACATATGAACTTATATTAGTTAACATATTTATCAAGAAAAAAGAACACTTGATCAAGTTTACAAATCGAAATAATAAGTCGCAAATTGAGTTTCTTATGATTAAAAAGTATGATAGAAATATTTGTAAAATTGTAATATTTGTAAAGATTGCAAGATCATCTCTGCAGAAAATTTAAATGATGGAAGTTAAAGGATGGAAAGCAAAACTAATTAAGGAGAGAGAAGAGTATGAGTATTAAGAAAAAATATATGGCGGCCCAAATATGATATGGGATACAATGACATTAAAGTTGAAAATGATAGCCAAAAATACACTGAGTCGAAGGAACACGCACCATTAAATAAAAAATCTTGATGATGAAATAAGATAGTACACGAAAAAATAAATGAAAAACGAATGACCTATAAAGTATTATACATTTGTAAAAACAAGAACAACTTTTAAAAAATATACAGTAGCCAAGAAAACAATGAATGAAGTCAAGAATAAAATATTTGAATGCTTATATCGATAGTTGGATACAAAAAAAAGGGAAAAAAACATGTATATAATAGTTAAAGCCAGAGAAATAAAGATCTTATCTAAAAAAATAATAATTAAAAATGACCTCAATAAGGTATTATTGAATGATAAGAAAATAAAAGTATTTCCATAAACTTTTTAATGAAGATTCAGGTGACTAACTTAACTTAGATAATTTAAATAGGTCATCGAAGTATAGAAATTTAAATTTTATTGTAGAATTCAAACGTTAGAACAATCTTTAAATGGGATGAAAAATTAAAAAATAATTGAACCAAATAATATCCCAATAGAGGTGTGGAAATGCCTAAGAAAGTAACGTATTGAATGGTTTACAAAGTTATTCAACCTAAAATTGAAAACAAAAAAATGTCTAATTAGTGAAGAGTAAGTACTCTACTTTCCTTGTATATAAAAAGGAATGACATGTATAAAATTGTACAAATTATAAGGGTATTAAATAATAAGTCATACTATGAAATTTGAGAAAAAATAATAGTAAAAAAACAAAAAAAGGATACCACAATGACCAAAAATTAATTTGAATTCATGTCAGGAAGATCGACAATAAAAGATATATATCTTTTCAAACAACTAATTGAAAAATTTTGAGAACAAAAGTAAGGCTTGCATATGGTATTCATCGATCTAGAAAAAAATTATGATAGAGTCCCAAAAAAAATTATATGAAAAATTCTAGCAAAGAAAGGTGTTAGCGTAGCATATATTAAAATAATTAAGGATATATATAAGTATGTAATGACAAAAGTAAAAATTCCAAACAAATTAACCAAAGTGTTTCTTAAAAAGATAGTGTTACATTAAGGATCAGTTATAAGTTCATATCTTTTTAAACTAATTATAGATGAACTCACTGAATACATCCAAGATGCGATATCATAGTATATGTTATTTGTAAATGATATTATTTTAATAGATGGGACACGTAAATGAATACATGCTAAACTGAAATCTTGATAAAAAATACTGAAAGTGAAAGATATTTAGGCTTAGTTGAGTAAAAATAAAATATTTGAAATTTAAATTTAGTAATATTAGACATAATGAAATAATTATTAGGATAAGAAATGACAAGTTATCTGTGACTAAAAGTTTAAGTATCTAAGATTTTTTTTGCAAATAGATGAAAGAATTAAGATATATCTTACCTAGAATACAAGCAAGATGATTGAAATTGAGAAAAGTGTTAGATGTTCTTTGTAATCGTAAAGTACCTATAAAACTTAAAAAGTTCTACAAAATGACAGTAAAATTATGGAGTTGAATGTTGAAATATGACTCAAACATATAAGTAGAAGATAAAAATCATAAATATTAGAATATTAAGGTGGATGTATGGGCATACGAGGATGAACATAATACGAAATGAGAACAAGAGAAAAAGTCAGGGATGCACCTATTGAAGAAAAACTTTGGAAAACACATTTAAGGTAGTATAAATATGTACTTAGACAACTAATAAATGTTCTAGTTATGCGATGTAAAATTATAACAAACATGCACATCAAAAGAGAAAAAGAAAAACTAAAGAAAACATAATTAGCAATGATAAAATGTATTTAAATATGGATGATGAAATAGTAAGAGATAGAATTCACTGACATAAAAGAATCCATATAGTCGATCTTACCTAATAGAATAAAGCTTGATTGTTGTTGTTATTATCACCTAGAGTCAAGTTCCCCTTAGTCAAAGAGAATGACTTAGCTCAAAAATTATAGATCAATGTAGAAATTTTCTTTAAATTTTTAGAATTTAAAAATTCTATTAGTTCTTTGATTTTTTTTAAAGAATTTTTGAAAATTTTGTAGATATCTAAGTCTTGACTTGAGTCTCAAAAAGGTTTGAGATGTCATAATAATATTTTTCCTCTTTGGTGAGCAAAGTTGTTTTAGTTTTTCACTTCGATTTTCATACCGTAACACTTACCTATAAACCATCCCCATTTATTATCCATTATTTTTCTTTTTTCACTAGTAAGCAATGTGTAAAGGTGGTCATAAGGAGGAATGGAGAGAGGTAGAAGAAATGGACAAAATGAAAAATAAGAAAGTGGAGAGGAAGTAGATAAAAAGGTATTTCCCTATTATGTAGGGCTTGTATCAGAATTATCAAAAGGCTGCAACCTTATCTTCCCAGCAAAAAGAAAGAACTGAACGCTCAACTTGCTATCTTGAGTACACTCCGAATGCTAAGTTACACACAAGCCCACTCCCCTTTGCCGTCGTATCATCATTTCTTGCCCTATTATTTCAATATACCTAAGAGCCCAAAGTTTTGCCTTTTTTTTATCTCCATTCTTTTTCAAAGTGAGACGCGGATCATATTTGGTTCAGCTATCGTTTGTTTTACATAACATATGTTAGAATTTTGGAGTCATAATTGTAATTATAAATGTTAAATGTCATCAATTAAATAAGTCAAAATTATTGTGATCTTAATTTTGGAATTAAGGAATTTGACTTAATTAAAGGGCTTAATTGTTATGAATAAAATATTATGGATACCATGTGTTAATTCTGATTTGTTGAGGGGCCAAATTAGAAATAAGCAACCTTTGGATTATATAATAGGTTATGGTCCCAGTTTGTAGAACGACACTTTTTCTTCGTTTTGTTTCCCATCGACAAAACTCTCTGGAAACCTAAAGAAGTCTGCAAATTGAAGATCATCTCCCAGGATTAAAACTATGGATTCCGGTACGCTTCCCTAACTTATGTTATTATCATGTTTGTTATTTCTTAAGAGTGGATTAGAGATTAAGATTATGGATTGGAGTTTTACCAATTTCCATCAATTGGTATGAGCCTTATTTCGATTCTTAAGAGATAATTATAGATTCTGTTTTATCTATCAATTCTGCGTATTTATTTTCATCGAAGAGAGATTTCTTCTTCCGCTTTTGATTTTCCACCGTGTTGGATTTCTGGAGATGAGACTGGTCGGAAAAAAAGTACGTTGGATTTCTGGAGATGAGACTGGTAGAAAATTGCAGATCGAGAAGGGGATTAAAAACATCCTGTTCGTTTTTCATTGATACAGGAGAAATTCAATTTTTTGTTTTTTTTTATCGCTCAGAATCGGAAAAAATAAAATCAAAGCGATGAAGAATTCATGCGCTACAGTGATAAATCCTAATTTTTTTTTCTTCTTTTCTGCGGTTCTGGGCTATTGAGAAAAAAAAAAAAAAATTGAACGTGCGATCAGTTTTGGAAACGGGATGCAGTTTTTTTTTTTTGGTTAATTAAAAAAAAACTGTCGGAACAGTTATGGATTTTTATATAATTATCCTTATTTTATCCCCTTTTCATAATAATCCATTAAATTAATTAAATTATTTGGATAAAATAATTTAATTAATTAATTTTATAATACATATTTAAATGTTAAATGGATTATATGAATTTCATTAATATCTATTATTTCAAATTAAGTTAAATTTAAATTATATGTCACCAAAGTGACCTCTATTACTTGAATTTAATTTTATTTGAAATATTGAGATATTATTCAAGTATTAGATAAGGTGTAAATGTAACACCCCCCTAGTCTTTCCACTCTCTTGTAAGGGAGATGTCACTACTTTACTGTCTCTATCTTTAATTCATGCAATATGCTAACAACTAAAATAATCATAAAGACTTTTAGATCACTTAAATAATAATCATTTCAAGATCTTCACCTAACATGCAAGTATGAAAAATAACCCAATATGACTCTAGCATTCTTTGGTCTCAACCATAAATAATCCAGTTGAACTTCAACAATTTCAAAAGAAAACAAGAAACTAAAAATCTGATTTAGACATCTGCACTTAGGATCTTTTACTTCCACTCCGCCGCACACACACCCAAAGACTTCATTTACCTTTATCTGCAGATAAGGAAATCTGACTATAAGCAATCAACGCTTAGTAAGTACTTTACTATGCTCACAAAAACATGCCTTTGTATGAAATCATGCAACTAGTTCTCGCTTGACATACATGATACACATAACTTTCTCTTGTATAAAATCATGCTCTTAAGTATTTTAAAACTTCAGAATATAGATCTGGAATGATTAACTTTGAAAACTTTTACTTATACTTTATCATACTTTCAAAATAATAATCATCCTGGATATGGGCCCGTAGTACAATGCGCGTTCTAATAGTAGGGGGGACCACCGAACCTACTAGTAATCAGCCAGGCCTCGGCCTCGGCGAATGACGCCTTGATGCGCCTGTCGAAAAGTAAAATACTTCCTTTATACTTATATTCTTATACATACTGAAGGAAATGCTCTTAATCCCCTAAAGCACGAATGGGAGCACCGATAAAGATCGTTATGCTCTTGACAACCCCAAATCAAAATGAGCATATCAAGATCGTTGTGCTCTTAATCCCCAATTGAGCATTTTTGTCTTTATAAAGGAAATATTTTTACATCTTACTCTACATTATCGTATAATTGTAAGCTCTGACTCATCTACTACATCGTGATCATAAATCACATTCTTATCGTGGATCTAAACATGATCTTTGAATTACCCATAACATAACGGTAAAATCATGCGAAAATATCATGCATGCTTGGAAATAACATGCACGTAAAAATATATCGATGATATCGATAACTACTTATCTGCAGGTGAGCAATACTTACCTTCGATTGCTTTAACTTATATTTGTAAAACCTAATGAGATCTGACCTTACATCCCATGCATGGTGCCCTCTAAGGTCTCTTGAATCCCACCTTTCCTTGGATTGGCGGAGAAGACAAACCACAGGAGAAAATTCTCCTTGATGTGTGGTTCGACGGTGGAGGGACCAAGAGAGAGTAGAGAGGTGTCCTCTAGGGTATTAGGGAGGTTAAATTTATAGCCTATTCCCTTATAAATTTCCTTAAATCTCTCTTTATGAATTAATTCCTTCTTCAATTAAATTCATGACTTCTCCCTAATCATATAAAATTTTTATTGGATTTTTGATGACTCACCCCTTTTTGAAAAATTTCCTATTGAATTAATCCACGAGGAAGAAATTATGGAGGCTCTTTCTTTCTTCTTTTTTTTTTTTTTCTTTGATTCGGCGGCGGTTTAAAGGAGAGGAGAGAGAGATTCTATAATAAAATAATCTATATATATATATATAAATTAGAGTTTTCTTCATTTAATTACCCCTTTAAATAATTAGTCAAATTAACCAATCTTTCCTTTTTTTTCGCCTATAGATATATTTTGTTATATCCTATCCATTGGTAATCTTATGACTTAGTAGTGGGAAGTCTATTCTCCCAAACCAACGGTTCATGGTTCAAGCCTCGACTAACGAACCAATTATTTCTATTTATTATTATTATTATTATTATTATTATTATTATTATTATTATTCTATTCCTATTTTTATTATTCTTATTCTTATTCTTATTTCTATTTTCCTCTAATAAAAATAGGAATTAAAATTTGGGATGTTACAGTAAATGTGTATATTTATGTGAGTATTAATCGGCCCAAAGGAAAATTTATACTTAACAAACTTATACATTTATTTGTGATAATAAACACGTAACAATTATAAGGTTATAATTGTTATTTTTATGAATTTAATGAATCGATCCAAAGATAGATTTATTATTTGTCATACATTATTGTTAGTGTTTGATTATTACAACAAGAGTACCATTTACAAATAATATTATTGTCCAAAGACTTGATATTGTTGTTGCACTAGGTATCTTTAGATGGAATTTACCATTTATTTTAAATTTCATCATAGTGAGCATGTTAATTATGTTATTATTCTTGTGTTCTTTTTCAGCAAGTATTGCTACTATTTCTGCTAACTTAAATTCAGTGTCGGTCCTTAATGGTACAAATTTTAAGGACTGGAAGGAGAACATTCTCACTGTTCTTGGCTGCATGGATCTAGATCTTGCGCTCAGGACAGAGCAACCTATTACTCCTACGGATTCTAGTTCTTCTGAACAAAGAACTAAATATGAGAAGTGGGATCACTCTAACCGCATGAGTCTTATGATCGTGTGGCGTACGAGAGGCTTTTAGAGCGTGTTAATAGTATCACTAAAGCTAAGGAATATCTCGATGAGATTGAGCAACGCTTTGTCAGCGATAAGCGATAAAACAAGTACACTTCTTAAAACTTGATTTCCGAAGTATAAAGCGAGGGAAATATTCGAGAATATATCACGGAGTTTTCCCACCTTGCATCAGTTAAAAGCACTTAACTCAATTGTCGAATTAACGACACGCGCGTTTAGTGCTTATTTCTCTTCCAATCCAGATTCGTGGCCAAATCAATTATAATTGTAAAAGGAGAAATGGACTCTTAGTGAGCTCATTTCATCTGTGTTCAAGAGGAAGAGAGGTTAAAGCAAAACAAGGTTGAAAGTGCTATTCGCAAGCACCCCTAAAGATAAGAGCAAGAAAAGAAAGAATGAGGCTACGAAAGGTCCTTATGCGAAGAAACAACAAACGAGGATAATGTGACAAGAAAGGTTGTTTCTTCATGAATAAACCCGATCATGCCAAGAAAGAATGTCTAAGTATTATGCCTGGCGTGAAAAGAGGTACATTTTAAATTTGGTTTGTTCTGAGTAAATTTAGCTTGATTACCTAGAAACACTTGGTGGTTAGACTCTAGGTGCTACTACTAACATCGGTGTTTCAATGCGGGGTTACTGAGCTCACAGAAAGCCAAGTGATCTTTGAAAGATGCATCTATGTGGGTGATGGCAAGTCGGTTGAAGTGGAAGCCATAGGGCATTTAGATTGTTGTTAAGTCTTGGTTATTATTTGGACTTAATAGATACTTTTGTTATCATCCTTTAGGCGAATTTGGTTCTGTTTCTCGTTTAGACAAATTAGGTTATTGTTGTTCGTTTGAAAATAGTCGTTTAGTTTATCTATTAATTCTACTATTGTTGGAAGGTTCACTTATCATTTATGACAATCTACATATGCTTGATATAAATGCTTCTTATATTGAAACCTAAATGTGGAATCACGTAGTACTTAGCGAAAATTTAATAATGAAAATTCGGGTGCATTATGGCATAAGCGTTTAGGGCGTCTCTATAAATAGAGTTGAGCGACTTGTATCGGATGGAATTTTACATTCCATTGATTTTCTGGATCTAGATATTTATGTTGAATGCATTAAGGCGAAAACAAACGAAAGAAATAGAAGGTGCATATAGAGCTACGAAGTATTGGAATTGATACATACGGATATTTGTGGATGATTTCAACACCTTCTTGGAATGGTCAACAATATTTTGTATCATTCATTGATGATTATTCTAGATATGCATCGTATTTCTTATTCATGAAAAGGCTCGAACATTGGATGTTTTGAATCATTTAAGTTTGAGATCGAAAACCAACTCGACAAAAAGAATTAAGAAAGTCGGATCGATCGTGGTGGCGAATACTACGGTAGATATGGCCGGTTCGGGTGAGCAATGTCGGGACCTTTTGCTCGATACCTGAGGAGTGTGGAATCGTCCACGGTACACCGTACGGGCTGTGGCGTAGAATGGTGTAGGTGAGCAGCAATCGGACTCTTAAAGATATGGTAAGGAGTATGGTTAGCCGTTCGACTTTGCGACATCACTCTGGGAGAAGCATTAAATGACTTACATTCTAAATCAGTACCCACTAAAGCAACTACTAAAACACCTTTTGAGCTTTGAATGACAAGCCGATCTAAAACATTTTCGTGTTTGGGGATGTCGGTGAGGCTAGACCTATAGGCCGTATGAAGAAATTAGACTCTAGAGCGATTAAGTAGCTACTTTATTGGATATTACAGCGTCGAGAGGGTATAAGTTTTATGATCCCAAAGTAAAGAATATATTTGAGGCAGGAGCTATGCGTTCTTTGAGGATATTGAGTTTGGGGGAAGAATAAAGTAATGTGAGACATTGTCTTTGAGGAGGAATGTATTCCTACTACTCTTGAAGAGGAAATAGTTTATATTCTATGATTGCTACGATAATGATCGAGGATTTTATTCTATTAGTAATCGGGATGCAATCTGATACAACGACATTGTTAATCAACTCCCGGAAGAAACTCACTGACCTCGAGAACGATGCATGAATAACAAGTGTCTTTCGTAGATCCACTAGAGAAAGGGAGTGCTATTTGGATGATTACGTAGTACTACTCGAGCATGAGGAAAATGATGACATGGCGGAGGATGATCCAATCGACTTTAAATCGAGCCGTGCAGATTCACATTCTCGAAAGTGGATTGAAGCGATGAATGAAGAGTATAAATCGATGCAAGACAATAATGTTTGGGAACTTGTCGTATTACGGAAGGTGTGAAACCTATTGGTTGTAAATGGATTTTAAAACGAAAGGATTGAATGGTAATGTGGAAAGATATAAAGCACGTCTTGTAGCTAAAGGTTATACTCAAAAATATGGGATTGACTATAAAGAAACATTTTCTCGGTTTGACGAAGACTCTTTTAGACAATCATGGCACTTGTCGCACTTCGATATGGAACTCCATCGGATGGATGTCAAGACGGCTTTTCTTAATGGAGACATTGAGAAACAATCTATATGGTGCGACGAATATTTTGTATCGGAGATCCAAAGAGCATGGTTTGCAAACTTAAGAAGTCCATCTATGGGTTAAAGCAAGCTTCGTCGATGGTACCATAAATTTCATCAAATAGTCATCTCATTTGGTTTTGGCGAATGTGGTAGATGATTGTGTGTATCGTAAGTTCGATTGGGAGTAAGCACATTTTTTACGGTTTTATATGTTGATGACATTTTGCTTGCATGAATGATAAGGTATGTTAAAGCGATACCAAGAGATTTCTATCTAGATATTTTGAAATGAAAGATCTTGGTAATCGTCTTTTGTATTAGGAATCCAAATACACGAGATCGTTCTCAAGGTATTCTTGGATTATCACAAAGAACTTATATCGATAAGGTGCTTAAAAGATTTGGCGTGCAGATTGCGAGCAGAAACACCTCGATCGCTAAAGGAGATAAGTTTAGTCTTAAGCGATTGCCCTAAAGGAAGCCTCGAGACTCAAGAAATGCAAAGATTCCCTATGCTTCGTGATGGGAAGTCTTATGTATGCTCGAGTTTATGCAGCGTCGGATATTGCGTGACATTGTTGGAGTGTTGGCGGATATTTAAGCAACCCAGAATGGATCATGGAAAGCGTGAGGTTAATGAAATATTTAAAGAGAACTAGTGATTACGTACTCACATATAAGAGGTCGGATACTCTTGAGATCGTAGGATATTTCGACTGATTTTCTTTGGATGCGAGATAGCATGAGATCCACTTCAGGCTATATTTTTCTGTTGGCTGGCGGAGCTATCTCTTGGAGAAGTGTCAAACAGACACTGACAGCTTCTTCCACCATGGCAGCAGAGTTTATAGCATGTTATGAGACATCTAATCATGGAATATGGTTGAAAAAAATTTATCTCTAGGCTGTGTATTTTGAGAAGGGTTGAGAAACCACTGAAGTTATTTTGTGACAATAGATCAGCTGTATTGTATTCCAACAACAATAGGAGCTCGACAAAATCGAAGCACATCGATATTAAGTTCCTTGTTGTGAAAGAAAGAGTCTAAGTGATGATTTTGATAGAGCATATAGGTCAAACTCCGTGATAGCAGATCCTTTGTGAAAGGTCTGCTAATGTCTTTTATGAGCATACTACTCATATGGGTATTATTCAGTTTGGTGAAATTTACTAGTGGGAGTTTGTACTGTATTTGTTTTCTATATATGTTTGGTTATGTCTCTGAAACTTATGTATTTAGAGATTTTCTGATCAGATATAAAGTTTAAAGTTTACTTCATTACACTTTGTATAACTTAAGTTAAAGTTTTGATCTCACTTTGGTTAAGGAGAACCAGTTAAAAATTGACATGAATAGATCACCTTGTATGTAATTTTCATGCCACAAATTCATAATTGATCTATGTCATTTGATTGTATTGATATATGTGACCATTGATGGTTTAGTTGTGAAAGATACAACAAAGACTGCATTGATCCTATGTCTATATAATCAATGGACGAGATTGTTGAGAAAGCCCTATGGTTATGATGACAAAAGTTTTGAGCTCACTAAGGTTAACACATTTATAAGTTTACGCATATGGCTCAGTGGGAGATTGTTAGAATTTTAGAGTCATAATTGTAATTATAAATGTTAAATGTCATCAATTAAATAAGTCAAAATTATTGTGATCTTAATTTTGGAATTAAGGAATTTGACTTAATTAAAGGGCTTAATTGTTATGAATAAAATATTATGGATACCATGTGTTAATTCTGATTTGTTGAGGGGCCAAATTAGAAATAAGCAACCTTTGGATTATATAATAGGTTATGGTCCCAGTTTGTAGAACGACATTTTTTCTTCGTTTTGTTTCCCATCGACAAAACTTTCTGGAAATCTAAAGAAGTCTGCAAATTGAAGATCATCTCCCATGATTAAAACTATGGATTCCGGTATGCTTCCGCAATTTATATTATTATCGTGTTTGTTATTTCTTAAGAGTGGATTAGAGATTAAAATTATGGATTGGAGTTTTACCAATTTCCATCAACATAATGTAAGAAGAAATTTCTCGGTGAAACGGACTGTATAGAGGTTTATATAGTTAAAGACAACGAAGTTTGCAAAAAGGCGATGGAGTTGTGATTCGCATCACCTGTAAACGGATCACGAAATCCTCTTCCTTATCGACATAGAAATCATTGAACTTCTCCAGCTCCTCGTCTAGGATGCGGACGAACCACGCTTCCAGGACTGCCAACGGTGGAGCGGCGGCAGCAGGGTTAAGCGGTTCGTCCTGAATTGCTGGCGGCGGCGGCGGCGGCGGCGGCGGCTGGGGGAGGTGCTTGATAAGTTTCTTGAGGGTCTTGTAGGCGAGGAATTTGTCCCTCCACTCTGGCAACGTCTCGTCGAGTTGGTTCCTGAAATCCTTGCCAAACTTCATGCCTTAGAGATCGCCCAAGGACTAGCTGATCTCGGGAGGACAACGGGTAGAGTGGGAGGAATCGACGGTTTTAAAAAGAGGGGAAAGGAATAGGGTAGATGAAGAGAATAACGCCGATGAAACGGTAGATGAGAGCGAGGAAAGGAGGGAAAGATTTGGCGGAAGAGGGATGTTGGGATGTACACCCGTGTCCGCCTAGCCGTCGCCGTCGCAGTGAGCGTCAACGTCACGGCGGATGGAGAGAGGAGAGTATATTCCTCGTGCTTTCGATCCGTCCTAATCCTCTTATATAACGGTAAGTTCCAATCCGACCTCTATATATATTATTTATACGTATCCATCAATATTTTTATTATTCATCATTTGATTCTTTAAAATTCAAAGATTACACTATAGTATGCACTCAATTGAATGGTAGATAATGAATATACTTACGAACACTCATGAATGAGTTTTATAATATATACGAGTTTGATATATTGTGCATCATTCACACTCGAGCATATTGGGTTTCCCTAGCACCGCTGCGAATGTGTGTTCGAACACGTTTCGTAAATATGAATACAACGGAAGCAATAAAAGCAATAAATCTAATTTATTACAATACATACATCACACGCATGCAGGATACAATATGTGTAGACATAATCGTTATTTAAAATTTTACAATAAAAGAAAATTTATACTAGGTATACCTAACGGATCACGTGTACCAGGAATGACATCAATCATAGTGACTCTCGCTAGAATCGTCTCTATCTGTATCCACGCCAAGTATCGTCGAGATGGCTTCACAAAGCCACAAATCTCGTCTTCACAAAAGGCATTAGCCTTGAGTCGAAGAAGATGTGATCCGAGAGACGATCACAATCTGAATAAAAAATTCAGATCAAAAAATCGAGTTTCGCAAACTCGCTTCTCAGAAGCGATTTTCGTCAACCGATTGACAAAAACTCAACCTCCACCTATAAGGATTGCCGGAGAACCAATCTCCGACAAATAGGTTGATGTCGGAGCGCAAAACATCGATCAAACGACCTCTCCACGAAGAGAAGAACAAGTTGTCCAAAATCTGAACAACTTGTTTGCTGGAAGATATGGGCGGTCAATCAATGGTCGGCTGCTCCTTGGTCGTTGATGGCCAATGGTGGGTGGTCGGTGGCGAGGAAAAGGCGGCAACCAACTTGGGCAGCAACCAACTTGGGCGGCTCCTTGGCTTGGGCGGCAAGAGCAAAGAAGAAGAGGAGAGAAGGTGGCTAGCTCTTCCAAAAATAACTCTACGGTTTCACAAAACCCTTAGGGTGCGTTTGGTTGGGGGTTTTTGTTGATAACCTTGTTAGGTTATCAACAAAAACCTTGTTTGATTTAGGTTATAAACAATTACCTGGTAATTGTTCATTACCTGGTTATGAACAAAAACCTTTTTAGGGAGAATCGGAAAACCTTGGAGAACCAAGGTTTTTGTTGATTCCTAGGGTTAAGGAAACTTTTTTCCAATATTACCCCTCGCAATATATTAAATCTCAATTTGTCAAAACTCAATCGATTTGTCGTCGTATCGATCGCCGCCCGTCGTCGCCGCCGTCGATCGCCTTGCCCGCCGGTCCGCCCGTCGCCGACCTCCGCCGCCGCTTCGTCGCCGCGCGCCGCCTCGCCGGCCGATCTCGTTGTCGATCGCCGCCGCCGCCCACCTCCTTCACCGTCGCCGTCGCTTCGCTGCCGTCGTCGATCCGCTCGCCGTCGCCGCATCGCCGCGCCGTCGCCGCCGTCAGCCATCGCCGGCCGCGTCATGCCGCGTCCACCGGCCGCCGTCGCCATCGCCGTCGTCCGCCAAATCGTCGTATCGCCGTCACGCCGGCCTCGCCGCTGTCATCGGCCGTCGCCGTCGCCGGCCGTCGCCCGACCATCGCCCGCCGCCGCCTTGCCCTGCCGTCATCGCGCCATCGCCGCCATCGCCGGCCGTCCATGCCACGGCCGTCGCCGCCGATCGCCGCCATCGCCGTCGTGTCGCCCGTCGTTAGCCGCATCGCGCCACGGCCGATCATCGTTATCGCCGTAACCACCATTCGCCCGGTCGTCAGTAAAATGTTAAATTAAGTTATATATTAAAATCTCCAACCAAACAAGGTTTTTATCTAAGGTTATACTTTATTCCAAGGTTATGTTTTATTCCCTGGTAATCACATAACCAAGGTTATGTATGATTACTTGAACCAAACGCACCTTATTGGTTCATAATCAAAATCCGTTAACCCGGTCCAATAACTTAAGTTAAAATAAACCAAACCGCATTGGTCTATTTTAAGTTAAAACGAACCGAACCAACTTTGGTTCATTCGTTTAAAACAAACCAAACCACTTTGGTTTATTTTCCACCATTGGATTAGAACTAAACCAATTTGGTTCATCCATCATGTCTTCATAAGACTCGCCCCATCCATGCTTCTGATGCGACTGAAACCATTTCATTCTTGCTCTTTGTTTGGTCCAACCAAATCTAGTCTCTCTCGATCTGAGAATCCTATTCTCAAACTCGTTTTAAATCCTTCGAATTACGCTCGTTGTGTGTGTGACCAAATAGTTTCCCAGTTTATATTGGTCGTCTATAATTAACCATTAATTATAGAACAATCACGAGTGACACATAGTAGTACATCATGATCCCCAATTAATTAAAAAATCAACAGTTGATCCCATAACTATTTCTGAAACCCTTCAGCAGCTATAATGAATCGTGCCCCATTCCTTTCACTCATCTTATACTCATTTGGTTCAGGACATGATCTATTGTGTCAGTCCCCAATAGATTGACTACGTCACACCTAGCCCAAGTATTACTTCCTCATCCTCCGGATTCTAGTTACTGCGCATGCATCTAAGAGTACCATACTCTAAATATGTAATGTTTTGGTCAAATACTTTAGTAACAATCCGACGAGAGATCATAGAGTATACATTTCCTCGCAAGGAGCAGTGAATCCTCTTTAGGCTATTCAAACACCTTCAGCCACTTCGACTTATACCCAATCATCCCGGGTCCACATCTTCTCAAAGATGCTTGCTTAAGATGTCAAAGCATAAGTCTTCATGACCAAGATGACTTGAATACCGCAAGTCAAAGGAACATCGCACTTAAACTGCTATAAGAACTTCATTGACATATCCATATATGCAGATAACCATATGAAGTCTTACAGCTGGTCATTTCAATGAACTAGTTACCATAACTAGTATCCACGATCAACTCTGGACATCCCAATATCACCAGCCAGTGAGAAATAACTGCTTAGATAAACCAAAGAGTATACCTCGTGCTAGTCTCAACAGAATCGATGGCGTCCGAATCCATCAATTTATCGACTAGGGATAATTCCAATACATCACAATTACACATGTAGAGATACTCACTAGTTGTGATCCAATCACAAATTCTCTCATGCTATGAATCGTATTGCGGACATTCAGTAAATAAGTTTACGATCCAATCAAATACATGAAAATATGTATACTCAAATAGTGAATCTTCATTTATCAAATAAATGGTACAGCCATAAGGCGATTGCCTTATGTCACCTCTCATATATTACTAATAGAGCACACACAATATGAAGAATGCATGGTGTTTTATCCATCGGAGTTTCTGTCACTCATCATCGTCACTGAACAATGGGATTTCATTCATAAATCGATCGAAATCTGATCGTTGTTCAATCGACATCGGAGTCCGTCGAATCACAGTGAGATTCCAATCGAATCATGGCTAGAATCGATTGCGACACTAGCAGTCACAATTCAGCTAAATTCTGACCGTGATTCGGTCAGAATCAGGGTAAGATTCTAATCGAAGTCAGAGTGTGATCAGACTGAATCAAATTTCGAATGGATCGCAGTTGAAATCCAACCAAATTGCAGCTGCTAGTGTCGTGGTCGCTGACTATTGCAATTAGTGTCGATTCTGATCTCGATTCGGTCGAAATACGACTACGATTCAATCGGACTCTGATGTCAATTGAACCGCGATCAGATTTCAACCATATTGTGGTTGGCATCGGTCGCAATTTAGGCCACCAACGATTGTCGCGTTGGCGGCCGCAATTTAGTCGAATTTCGATCCAATCTGAGCATAATTCAACTGCGGTTTGGTAGGTCGGATGGCGGCGACAATCCTGATGAGTTCAAGGGTTGGACTATAATATAGATGACGGTTAGCGGCGGAAAATTTGATCGGAGATCGTCAAGAGAGAAACATTGTACATTTCCTATTTACTATACATTCCGTGTGATCAAATAGTTAAGATCGAGTCGTGTACGATACTGCAGTGTAAGGTATCATTTTACACCCACACTAAATCTATTAATTTTATAATATTTAAAATGATGAAAAATTTAGAATAAATGGAAATAAATTTCAACTAGTCTTTGTTGGATCGAGCGGATCGCTAGAGGGGGGGTGAATAGTGATAAAAAAATTTCGTTCGCTGAGGCACGAGTAGACAATTAAACGCAGCGGAAAGATAAATGACAAATAAACAAGACAAATGAATTTTTTATTTGGTTCGTAGCCTTCGGCTACTACTCCAAGGCTCTAGTGGTCCTTGACCATGCACGGAGGGCAAAACACTAAACTAACTCCTCCTCATTGGAGGTAGGAGTTAAACGAATACAAAACTCAAGAAAGACTCAAGGTAGAGGGACACTCCCCCTCTCCTTGATACGATTTAAAGCTCGAAATAAAAAGAACAACTTATACAAATTAAAGCTTATACTGACCACTTTTGAAGACTTGAATCTTGGAGCTTGAGTCATCGTCTTGGCAGCGCTTCGTCGTAGGGATGTTGGAGACTCGTAGCGTATCGGAAGCACTTGGGAGCTTTTGAATTGATGAAAAACCCTAGGACAAGTTCTCCTTTTATAGCCCTTGAGCCCCTCATCGAATGGGTCTTGAACCAATCACAAATGGGCACAAAACTCCTTGGAACGAGGTGATAAGGTTTGACTCCTCGAAGCTGATCCTTGACCATCATGCGATGGACATCATCGATCGATGGCAAGATCATCATGTCGATCTTGCAGCATGACGATCGGTGATGGGCGGTAGTCGAGTCCTCCAAGTAGCAATGATCGATGCTAGCTGCAAGGCAAAGTTAGCTTAACAAAAACATTATTTCGACGACCGCCGACCATCCGATCTCGACCTAGACCATCTATAGGATGTCTTTGGTCGGATCTACGCTTAAGATCATCCCCGTAAGGAGGATACGACCTCTCTTACTCTCACACACACGAGCTTTACCTCGATACTTACTGTGTCACTTTCGCTTCCGGCCTTCCACTCGATTCCTTCGGCTTCCTCCGAAATCACTCGAGTGTCGCTCGACCCCCACGGCTTCCTCCGGGTGTCGCTAGCCTTCAGCTTCAGCTTTGACACTTTTCTGCACACTCGATTAAGCCCGTGGGATAACGATGTAATCTTAACTTTGCATCTTTGCCATAATCAAAACACAGGTTCAATCATCTGGTGCCCCTGCACCAATAATCTCCCCCTTTTTGATCTATGACAAACTTACGCAAAGTTAAGGAAAAATGTAATGTGGAAAATGAGTAAATGTAAATGATGCACTCATTATAATCAATTCCCCCTTAACCTTGGTGAGTTTTAGAACAAAAAGTTCATCTTCAAAAATTTAAATTTTTGTTCTCCCCCTTAACTTGTGCTGTTCTCCTCCTTTTGCCATAAATAAAAAAAAATTGGGGTTTTATATAAAAGTAGTAGGGGTTTTTAACAAAAAAGTAGCATGTATAACAATATGTAAAGATTATCTAACATGAGTCCAAGCATGTGTCTCGATTTACTTTGCTTTGAGGTATAATCCTCTGCACCAACAATATAAGTCTTGAGACTAATTTGATTTTCAAAATACTTATAAAATTAGCTTTGAGTTTCAAGATACGTATACGCTAATAACTTTTGAAAATATATAACTCTTAGGGTTAGTTTGCTCTCCCCCTTAATCAAGTATATAAGGTATAGAAGAGTTAGGGGGCGCTAAACATTGACCTAGAATGTTGTATATTTAGAGTTTTGTCTGAGTATAAGTAAACGTTTAGGCTCGATAGTTTGAAAAATAGATAAATTTTTTGAAAGGATTATATAAAATGAAATTGTTCCTTATTCATCTCACCCATTCTAAGTGTCTTAGAATTGGTTCACCTTATATGTTGTGTGAGATTATTCCAATTTTATCTTAATTAAATTTAATGATTTGAAACTGATCAACCTTGCATTAGATTCGGATTTGATCTTAAGCTCATCAAGTCACTTTTTCAAGATCTTGGCTTCCAGGTCGTGGCGAGGCACAAGGGCCTTCTTTGATTGGAAAAATGACCACTTCCTTAGACAAAGCCAATTTCGAGAAAATAGTAACTTGACCCACCTAAGACAACTTTCTGGTCTAACTAGTCTAGGATACGACGAGGTAGCTTTAGCTAGTTCCACTCGGTCAAGTGAACCGAACTAGATATGCCTTATCTAGCCCGAATACATGAGACTCCGTTTTCCTAGCGTACTATCATCTCGCCGTGTCCTGGTACTATGTTATCAAGCATTGACGAGTTATAGTCCTATCTAACCATTCTAAAGAAAATAAAAGGTTTAGATTACCGGATATACTATTTTGGTATTAGCTCCCCCTAGATCATTGAACCAATATGGTCTGGTCAAGTAATGAACTTGATCCTTGGGAATCCAAAACCTATTGGTCCTTATATGTGAGTTTAATAAAGTTTTCGGGACCCACGCTTGGACTCGATGATGACTACGATTTACGATAGACATGTAAGATATATTCATAGTCAGTGAACTATATCCGAGTCCGACTCTGTTGTACACGACTCTCTGAGTTCCAAGAAGTCAGTTAAGATTCTTGGACCCCGTTGAGAACTTGTTCAACCGAGCTTCGAGCTCTTGAACTCGTCCTTTCAAGAGAGAGTTCTCTTCTTCAAGTTTTTTAACTCGAGTTGAGTCCTCCTCTTGAACTCGACTAGTCGAAGAGTTTAGGGGTGTCTCTTGTTTGAGGGTTTCAACCTCCTCAACCAAGGACTCGACCCTAGACTCAGATTTAGCTAATTTCTTAGTTAGCAATTTAATTGTATTGTAAAGCGTATGAATTAGTGAGCGGCTAACCTTAATTTTCCCTTTTGGTCCGACTTTGAGTTGCTTCTCGAAGTAGTTCTCGAGTTCAGAGTCAGTGTTGTAATTGTATTAGGATTCGGACTCTGACTCGGACTCTTCGGGTCTTGCCATGCACGCTATGCCGACACCTTCTTCGTTGTCCCATGTTGCATGAAAAACCTTCTTTTAATTCGATTTGAATTGTGCCCTCTTTTGGTTCTTTAGTAGCCTCCTTTCTCTCCGAACGATCTTTTGCACTACGTTCACTATTGCTTCCACCTTTTCGGATTCGGACTCTGATTCGTCTTCGGGTTCGAGTCCATCTTCTTGCCTGGTAGATGGCTTTCTTCTTTGTCCTGCAAGTAGAGCAATACCTCTCTCAGCTCGAACCATGTTAGTTTGCTCGTGAAGTTCAAACTCGGAAAATAATTCGTCTAACATAAGCTTTGAAAGGTCCTTAGAGACCTTGTAGGCATTAACCATGGATGCCCACAAGATAGTCCTAGGAAATGAGTTAAGAACGTACCTTAGGAGGTCGCAGTTTTCGACCTTGTGCCCGATGGTGTGCAGGCCATTGATAATGTCCTGAACACGGGCGTGTAGTTGCGTTGTCGTCTCACATTCTTGCATTTTTAGGTTATACAATTTATTAAGTAGTAAGTGACGCTTACTTACCTTCGCATCGTTAGTCCCTTCGTGTAGTTCTATGAGTTTTGTCCACAGATCTTTTGCACTGATGAAGGGTTCAATGCGGTTGAGCTCTTCCTTAGACAAACCACATTGCAATATTTGGGTTGCTCTTGCATCGACTTCGATTTGCCTCTTGGTTGCATTGGTCCACTTGTTGAAATCCAAGGGCTCGCCTTGATTATTAGTGGGTAGAGCAAAGCCGGTTTGGATGATTATCTAAGACTCGATTTGTGTTTTTAGAAAGCACTCCATCCGACCTTTCCAGTAACTAAAATCATCTCCGCTAAAAAACGGAGGTCGGGTGGTGTTGTACCCCTCAATGTGGGCCATAAAGAAAAACTTGCACACACAAAACAAAAAAAACACAAAAAAACTTGCCAAGACTTGAGTCTTAGATTAGTGGTGCGGGAAATAAAAAAACAAACGAGAAATAGAAAGTTAAACAAAGAGATAAGAAACTAAACAAAAAGTAAGTACTCACAACCTTCGATGTCCCCGAAAGGGTATTAAATGTCGATTTCTGGAGATGAAAACAGCTTGGTATGGGGATAAACCCTTGTAAGAAGTGTAGATCTCATAGAGCTTTGATTTGGTGGGTAGAACGTTTTGTGAGTCCACTTGTAGCAAAAGTTATGCTCGTTTGATTGTGAGGTACTCCGAAGGCGATTAGTACTTGCAAAAACACAACCAAAAACTATGTACCAAGACTTGGTCTTGGATTAGTAGTGTCGGAGAAATCTTAAAACGACAAATACGAAAAGAAAAATGCTCGACCAGTGGTTGCACCAAATCTGAGCGCCCCCGGCTCTGATACCAATTATTGGATTGAGCGGATCACTAGAGGGGGGGGTGAATAGCGATAAAAACTTTTTGTTCGAAATCGTTCGTTGAGGCACAAGTAGACAATTAAACGCAGCGAAAAGATAAATGACAAATAAATAAGATAAATGAATTTTTTACTTGGTTCGTAGCCTTCGGCTACTACTCCAAGGCCCTAGTGGTCTTTGATCACGCATGGAGGACAAAACACTAAACGAACTCCTCCTCGTTGGAGGTAGGAGTTAAACGAATACAAAACTCAAGAAAGACTCAAGGTAGAGGGACACTCCCCCTCTCCTTGATACGATTTAAAGCTCGAAATAAAAAGAATAACTTATACAAATTAAATCTTATATCGACGACTTTTGAAGACTTGAATCTTGGAGCTTGAGTCGTCGTCTTGGCAGCGCTTCGTCGTAGGGATGTTGGAGACTCGTAGCGTATCGGAAGCACTTGGGAGCTTTTGAATTGATGAAAAACCCTAGGACAAGCCCTCCTTTTATAGCCTTTGAGCCCCTCATCGAATGGGTCTTGAACCAATCACAAATGGGCACAAAACTCCTTGGAACGAGGTGCATGATAAGGCTTGACTCCTCGAAGCTGATCCTTGACCATTAGTCGATTGATGGCCATCATCGATCGTGATGCGCGATCGATCGAATCTTGCGACCGCACAATGATCGGTGATGGATGACGATCGAGTCCTCAGTGGCGATCGGTGATGCTAGTTGCAAGGCAAAGTTAGCTTAACAAAAACATTATTTCGACGGCCGCCGACCGTCCGATCTCGACCTAGACCATCTATAGGATGTCTTTGGTCAGATCTATGCTTAAGATCATCCCTGTAAGGAGGATACGACCTCTCTTACTCTCACTCACAGGAGCTTTACCTCAATACTTACTGTGTCACTTTCGCTTCCGGCCTCTCACTCGATTCCTTCGGCTTCCTCCGAAATCACTCAAGTGTCGCTCGGCCGCCACGACTTCCTCTGGGTGTCGCTAGCCTTCAGCTCCAGCTTTGACACTTTTCTGCACACTCGATTAAGCCCGTGAGATAACGATGTAATCTTAAGTTTGCATCTTTGTCATAATCAAAACACAGGTTCGATCATCTGGTGCCCCTGCACCAACAGTCTTCACTCCTCATTCATCGTTATCGTTGTGCCAAGTCCCCTCAATGTTCAGTCTCTCCATTATTTATTTATCTTCTTCTAATGTTCATGAGCCACTTACTCTCTGGGTCAAAGGACATAACCCTCCGTGATTTACCTCTTTTCATCATTATTGAAAGATGGTGAAGTAAAACACATATTTACTTTTACTTGCGAAAATTAAATTATATCTGATTGGTGATGCACTAAACTGCACTCCTCAGGAATTTCTGTGAACTCTGATCCTCGTCGAAGGCTCACAGTCGGGATGAAAGTCATGAGTTGTCAATTCGAACTTTCACCATAGGTTCACAACGTCACAATTCAAAGCCTGATGATTGTGATGATCCTCTTGTTCTATTTAACAAGAGATAAGTGCATGGATCACAAGTATAGCTTATACGCACATCTACAATTTCCTCTATGCACAACTCATGCACTCGTGCACTCTCCTTCTCTTTCTCCTTCACAAGACTCACAAGACCTCTTCTCAAGAGCACTTCATTTATACTTCACACAAGAAGTATATATATAGGAGATAAGGGATTGGGAGGTTACTAACATTCATGTTAGTGGAATCATGAGTTACTAACATTCATGTTAGTTGGGAGGTTACTCACATTTGTAGATAGTGGAATAATAGGTAATCCCATTATCTCATTTGAATGCCCCTTAGTGGGCATCCGTTACCTACATCTCCCACTTGCATATGAGGGCATTCTTACTTCGTCATTTAATCACAACTCATGTTACACATTACCATACTAAACTTTCATACAAGATTGGACATCGTGCGACTTGCGAGTACACCTGCAAATAAAAACTGCTCAGTACACCTATTAGAATGATTGAGTAGTCATCTTTGTATCATTAGATACGATCTCATTGCACTCCATATCCAAGACTTATTACATCCAATTGAACTGCTTTCCTCATCGAAAGTATCCCCAGATCTTATTCGATATTATATTCACTAATATGTTTAATCCCTCTATGGATAAATATAAAAGACTAGTCGGTGAATATTAAATCCTAATGTAATGTCAATTGGTCTTCCTTTTCTCACACTGGAATCTATCAGCCACAACTCAATTGCTTTCCTAAGTCAGTTCCTCATACCTCAATTTATCTTCTGAGCCATCGATAAACAGATTAAAGTAGCAAACACTGAATCATGACCTTAATAAACAACTGAAAGTAATAAGGGTACAAGAGATCCCTCTTAGTGGATCTCAGATCTCAGTGGGGCTCGGGTATATATATTTGTTGTCTCAAGTAATCTGGTTCCCATTCTCCCTAGTCATTTTATCACACATGGTATGAAATATGTGTCACAGTGTTATTCCCCATTTCTCAAAAGTGCATATGTTAGATTCTACTAACACTATGCAAGTATGGGACTCAGTCTACATATAAAACTCTATCCAGAGATCTCAGAGAGATTCTCTCAAAGATAATATCACAAATCGCAGGTGATATTTGAGATCTCAAACCTGACTACTTATATACAACATGGATGTAACTACTCCATGTCGATCATGTCGCACATGATCTCATCCTAAACACATATCAGGATGACTTAAGTTCTAGCAAGGTTACTCTGAAAATCTCTTATAGCTAGAAACCATACCATGTGTTGAAATGTATTTGATAGTCACTTCATTCTTCTTAATGATCTCTCACATAATGGTATTTGGTATTTATGTGTTTGGTTCTACTATGAAATTTAGGGTCGCAAGTGTAGTTGATGGTGGTCTTATTATCACAATAAATCATTACTGACCTCCCACTATGATGTAATTGAGAGGTGTCCTAAGGCAATCGCCTTATAAGTTATTAATAAAATTCACTATTTAAGTATACATTATCTATGTATTTGATTGAATCTTAAACTCATGTACTGAAGTCCACAAATATGATACATGACATGAAAAAAATTGTGATTAGATCACAATTAGTGGGTATCTTTATTAGTGTCAGCCCTTAGTGTCAATCATGAGATGATTGATCTGGAATCATATGTATCATATTTCATTAATAATAGGCAAGGTTTGCTTATTATATTATTTCTTATATGTGTTATATGAATAATATAATAGTGTCCTTGAATAGTAAGTTTAGATTTACAACATATCAATTAGTTGAATTTATATATATATATATATATATATATATATATATATATATATATATATAACACTACTCTTAATTATTCCTAGTCGAGTATTGATATACAAGAACAATATTAATGTGTAGATAATAGCATGCAAGTCAATTGATGACTTAATCTCACAAGTCATGGATATGTGATATCAAGTTGACACATGAGTACGTATTAGAGACTATGTATTGAATTGACCCACCATGAGAATGTTTCATGGATTATTATATGAGCATCATAAACATTCTTATGTGACTATTGGTATGAAAAATTCTTAGACCTGAAGTCACTACGATTCCCTACATAATGAGTTGTATACTTTAGCTTCGTCAAACATCACCTGTAATAGGGTGACTATAAAGGCGATCACTGGAAATGCAATCAGTTATGCGGAGGGATGTGAGTGATATAGATGAGATATATCCCTTTCATATATCGAAAGTGATATCTATAGGCCCCTTGATAGAGTAGGACTGCTAAAAATGCATGGTCATGCTCGAATAAGTCAATATGAGATATTGAGCTTATTTGGTTGAGTAGTCTACTTGGAGATCAAGAAACTCATGATTGATAAGAGGATGACACAGTTTATGCCTTATTGATCAATCTAGATATCAAGGATAGAAGGACTAAGTCATACATGATAGTAGTCGCGGAAAGGTTATGTCGGATCTTGACATCCTCGTCACTTGGGTAGCAATGATGTATTGCTAGATGTCTCTCATTGCTTATGTCTCTAAAAGGGTTTTAGAAACATTGTCAATATTACGAGAATCTATTGGGTCACGCACTTAGGACATGTGAGTTGGAGATGGCTCATGTGATGAGCTATTGAGCCATCAGGTTGAGTCTAATGTAGATTAGACTCAATAAGTAGAACTCAAGGTATACCCAATGAATCTGACTCGAGTTAGACTCCAATCAGATTCGAATCGAGTGAGACTCACCATTAAGAGGGATTGCATGATCATTAAGGTGGAATTAATGAATGATTAATTCCAAGCAAACCAAGAGTCAAAAAATCTTCATATTAAATGGTTGAATATAAAAGAGGATTTTTTGGATGAGACTCTTGGGTGTTTTCGTGTGCATTAGTTTGGGGCTTGATAGTGATCTTCTCTTTCCTCCTCTTCTACCTTCTTGGCCGGACCAACTTTGTGGCTAGCACCACAGTTTGGTTCTTCTCCACTTCACAGTTCATGTGGATACCGTGGAGGCACGGACGTACTGACCACGCTGAGATCCATACACAAGTGGTGATAACGGGATTGTGAAGGGCACACAGGGAAGGTAATCACGATTCTCATAGGTTAGAATCGATCAAAAACGAGTTTAGTTTTCAGATGGATCTCTGAAGGGATCTCATTTTTTCACTGCTTAGTGCTTGTAAATGTTTTCAAGCGCGATAAAAATCCCTATAGTGGTATCAGAGCCACTTGTGAAAATAATACTCGATTTTATGTTGTTATATGTGATATAAGTTAGAACATGTTTTATTATGATCTGCATGTTGTTATATGTGATATAAGTTAGAACATGTTTTATTATGATCTGCATGTTGTTATATGTGATATAAGTTAGAACATGTTTTATTATGATCTGCATGTTATTATATATGGACTTGCACTCCGCCACTCTGATAGTCTATCGAGCAGCTTTTCCTGAAGCAAACTGTGGAGTGAGTTAAGCCGATTGGACTGTGCCAGTCGGAAGGTGCCAAGCGGACTTGATCGACCAGATGGTCTCGGGTTCATAGTGATGAACTGAATGGGCAACGACTCATTCAATGAGTATATTAAATAACCGATCGGACTGTGCCGGTCGGATGGTGCTGAGTGGACCTTGTCGACCAGATGGTCTCGGGTTCATAGTGATGAACATAATGGGCAGTGACTCATTCAATGAGTCTATAAAATAATTTTTCGACAGGGCCCTGCCCCCTTCGACCCCTGCAAGGGGTGCTACCCCCTTGACCATTACCCGCTAATCGACTAGCGGGATCGTCGTGGCTTGTTGGAGGATCGGTGGCTAGGTAGAGGGGGTGGATAGCCCAATTTACGTAGATGATGGAAATCGTTCATTCGTCGCGTGTCACTTGTCTACAATTGTCGTTAGCGCATCGGAAACAATAGAAATACTAAACAACAATACAAGCACACACAAATACACAATGATATATGTGGTTTGGAACCATAGGGTTCCTACTCCACGGGGTGAGCTCAACGAGCTTGAGTTATGCACACGACACTAACCAAACTCCTTCTCGACAATAAGTCGGAGGTGGAGAAACCTCGTATAAGCAATTACACTAAGTAATACAAAAGTTCAAGCAAAATACAAAGATAAAATGAAATACAAGTAAAGAACACTTTACAAAACTTTGCTTTGATCACTTACTCATTGCTTGCTTTGGATTGTTCTTGAAGGTCTGGAATGCAGCAGCAATTTCCCTCCAAAATTGCCCCAAAAACCTTGGCAAAATCCTCCATCTCGAGCTCCATTTATAACCTGCATCGAGCTACTTTCGCACCCAGCAATCGACTGCCAAAAGCCCCATTCGACTACCAACAGTGCCATTGTGAGACAACGACTTAATCCACGTCGACATCCAAGCCAACAGATACACTAGCAATCGACTGCTGACCTCATAGTCTACTGGGCAGTCGACTACCAAGTGTTCTATGCACGTGACCACCTTCATCAGTCGATTGTCATCCCTTGGCAGTCCACTGATGGTCTAGCAGTCGACTTCTCGATCATAACCCACCAGTCGTATACCAATCGATTGCCATCAACTTGGATCAGTCGAGCCGACACTTATAACAGTCGACTGTTGTCGAGTAAATCTCAAACAAACACTTGTTTGAGCATCCGACCATCGGGTAAAACCTCAAAAATCATGTTTGAGCATCTGACACTCAGTCTTAGCCACTTGGCCAAGTCCACCTCATCCTCTCATGGAGTTCCCCACCGAATCTCTCTTCCCTTAGCCTACGTTCCTCGGATGCACCAAGTGCACGACTTCACAATGTCATCCTTCGTGTCTCTTGCTCTCGAAGTCTGCTTCCCTTGGTCCTCACTCCATTTGCTCCCTGTCCGGCAGTCCCTCGGATGCACCATGCGCACGACTTCGCAATGTCATCCTTCACCGACTCAAGGACCCTTAGCCTATGAGACTAGTGACCTTGCCAAGTCCTCAAGACTTCTCATTGCCAAGGCTACACACTTGGATTTACCAACACCAAGCCTCATGCTTGGACTTTTCCCAACACCAAGATCCATACTTGGATTTTACTAACACCAAGCCCTATGATTAGATTTTCCATGCCAAGGCTACACACTTGGACTTCCCACACATGGTCAACCCTAAGTCAACCATGTAGTCAACTCATCGTCAAATATCAAAACATTGCTAGAGTCAAACTCGAGTTCGATCAATTATGACCTAGGCCGATTGCATCAACAATCTCTCCCATTTTGATGTTTGACAAAAAAATCACATTGAGTTAGGTCACCTAACTCAAATCTCGCGACCAACTAACCCAAATTGGTACTGTGTACCAACTAACCCCAATTGGTCACAATTCTCCCTTTTTTTTGACATACATCAAAAGAAGGGTCTCTCCAAGGGTCCCAATATCTCATATCCAATGAGAAATCACAATCTCCCTCTTGGTCCAAAAATGCCTCCATCAATCCATGATAGGTAACGTCCCCCTAAAGGCTTGCTCCCCCTTGACCATTGCACCAACAATGTCCTTGGAGAGTTAATGTATGGATATTTATCGTGGTATCGTTACAAATTATTTACCGAACCCCCAAACTACACTAATGTAGTATAGGAATGAATCAGATCGTCTCCCAACGAACCTAATGGTCGAACGTTTGTTTCTAAATAAAAGTAAACACTGGGATTTTTTATAACTTATCAAGACAATTATTTGAAGCTACCCTAATACAAGAACGATTCAACCATGCACCGTACTGTCACTATACGATACAATGGTTAACCAACTCTAGTGAATAGACATGGAAATTAAACTTGCAAGAAGTAAACCTAACTACCAATTAACAATTCCCGGGAAACTAACCTAATGTGCAAAAGCAAGTAAATCACGCACCGCACTGTCACTATACGGTACAATGATCAAAGAGTAACTAAACAAATGTGAACAATTCAACCAAGCACCGCACTGTCACTATACGACACAATGGTCAAATAGTCACTAAAAACTAAACCAACAAACTTAAGCAATTCGACCAAGCACCGCACTGTCACTATACGGCATAGTGGTCAAAGATGAACGGAAAACTAAATGAAATAAACATAAGCAATTCAACTAAGCATCGCACTGTCACTATACGGTACACTGGTCAAATGTAAATGAAAACTAAACTAATTACTAAAGTAATTCAACCAAGCACCACACTGTCACTATACGGTACACTGGTCAAATGTAAATGAAAACTAAACTAACAACTAAAGCAATTCAACCAAGTACCGCACTATCACTATACAGTACATTGGTCAAACATTAATTGAAACTAAACTAAACATAATCAAACAAAACAGACAAAACTAAACATGAAAAATATAACATAACAAATTAATCGTAACTGAACAAACATAGTAAAGCAAACTATCCAATTAAATGGACTAATCCAAATAGAAGCAAGCGATAACCCCACGATAGCGACAACAACTCGAACAACCCCCTCCGGCGGTGGATTACGGATGCGGTCCTAATCCCGACACCGCGAAAAGGAGATGAATATGGAGGGATGCGAACTGCTCTTGTTTCGGCTGTGTATGGTGGAGCTGCCTATCTCGGCAGCTAAGGGATGGATCTGCGGAGGCGGAGCAACCTAATCTCAGTCGCCGGAATGGAGTGGAACGCCGGAACAACAGTGGATAGTCTCTTCACCAGCTGATGGTTGATGGAGCTACCTATCCCAGTAGCTAATGGATGGTTTTGGAGATGGAGCGGCCTAATCCCGGTCGCCGGAATGGGGTGGAATGCCGGTGAAGAAGATGAACTCGCCGAAATCACTGCCTTTCCTCGCTGCCAATGAGCTGACCGAACCTGGCATCTCGCTCGGCTTACGAGGTCGGGATAGGGATGCCGCCGACTGTCAGAAGGTAGTCGTTGGAAAGAGGTCGCCAAGCTATTGCCGTCGCTCGTGGAGTCGCTGATCGCCGCAGCGCGTGAAAAGGGGGAAAACACGCGAATACTTTTCTGTTCTATTGCGATCTAGATTGAGCGAAGAAGTTGTATTTCCTTAGCCGTCCGATCTGAGCAGAATCAAATCCCACCCGTCTGTTAGAAGCTAGGTTAATGCTGTGATTAATCAATTAAGGCTGTGTATCCAACGACTGAAATCACTCTGATTTGAGATGGACGGATTTGATCAGATATAAAGGAATGGTCGAGATCAAACGGTTCGGATGAACGATCAAGATGTGTGGATCTTAATGTATGGGTCGGATCGCTCTAGATCCGGATTAATGGCTCAGATCAAGCCAATCACAATGGACGATCCAGATTGATCAGATCTTGTCCCTTGATTACATTGCTTCAGATCTTGATGAAAGGCTCAGATTAAGCCAGTTTGAAATGATCCTTCTAGTCCTAGATGAAGCCATATTTGATCCAACTTGAGTTTAGTCCAGTGGCCCATCTCGATCTCCTACAAATAAAGATAAATTTTGTACATAAGTCGACAATAGGAGAATTTACAATTAGGTCCAAAAAATGATCCAACTCATAAAATATGTAAATAATCAACAATTAAACACATGAGAGGATTAAAACGGTGATATCAAAGATCAAAATAATACAACAAAATGACAGTTATCAATTTCTCCATACTTATTCTTGCGCGTCCCGAGCAATAATGAAAATAAAGAATTACTGACTCACTCACTCATTCCCCAAATAATACCCAGATCAATAATTCAGAGATAAGAAAAATAAGTTACTTAGGATCACCAAATCAATCCGGATCCTAGGTAGTCAAAAGATCTGACTCCTACAACACTCAACATGTATGATGATTTACAGTCAAATCAAATAGACTAAGCCTGATACAAAACCTTCCAAAATGGATACATGCACTGATGCTCACATAATAACATAGGAGTGGGGCACACTCAAAATAACATGTAATCCTGTACTACCATATGCTTGCTTATCGTCTACTTCTCTACTGCTATCAATACATCTCATTCACGAATCAAAAGGATTTATCATGAATCAAAATAAGATCAAAAGTAGATTGTAGATAAAGTATGCAAAGAGAAGTACAAGACAAAAGTACAATGAATAGGGAACAATAGAAGAATTGGAGAAATAAACCTGATGAGTTGCTCTATGAAATACTCATTAACTAGCAATTTGGGAAGAGACTAGGACAATTGGAAACTTAAGAATTGGATTCAGGATCAAATGGCTCTATCCAACACATTGCAATTCCATTTGCTTGCATTACAATTGCAATTTTTTTTTTTACAAAAGAAACATCAATGTTGCCATTTTTTTTTTTTCAAAAAATCAAGTATTAATCACAGGCAAATACATCTCAAAGCCAATGACCTCTGAAAACTATGTTTTCCATATCATGTTTTCAACAAAAATAATATAACTCCCCCCCAACTTAAAAATTTTGTCCGTCTCGGACAATACAACCCATTAAACTATTCCTCCAACATGAAAAACAATAGATATACAAAAAATAATCCATAAAGATACAAAGACAATGGAAAGCAAATGAAGAGATATGACAAGTAAGACATGGAATAAGTATCACGTAGATTAGACAAGCAAACCAAGTCAGAAAAGAGTCAAGAATGAAATCTTTCATCATATTCATGCAAGTAAATGCTACTGCAGTTTTGAAAAGACTCAAAGCAAGTTCTAGAGCAACAAATATCACATGTGTTATCACACAAAAGTGGGTAAATGATAAGAATGGCTTGCAACCTCACTAGGCGAATCAAAATCAAGCTTAGTCTATCAATAAAAAGAGTTCACCATCATAACAAGTGACTATATGCTGGTGAAGTCTCCTATCATACACAAAAATCCACAATTTGATGATCAAATTTAACTAATTTTTACCACCTCTGAAATGATACTAAGGCATGCGTAGGGAAAATTATTCGACTCAACAACAACACTAAACCTAGGTAAACAGGCAAACAAGCAATCAACTACACAAATTATTCCGAACATGAAAGGAAGGAAATAAATGCAGTAAATAAAAGAACACACTCCCCTTTCAAGTCGGAGAAGAAGTATCTTCATGTCTAGCCCTACTGTATTCTCCAGTATAGACTTGATCTCTCTGCTTAAAATGGCCTGCATCTATTGCGAAAGTGAGACCCTTGATCACTAATGATCGCCCTTGGTATTCCAAATCTGCAAAATATGTGAGACCTAACAAAATTCACAACAACTAGAGAATCATCAGTCCTAGTGGAGATGAGCTCCACCCATTTAGAAACATAATCAACTGCCAAATATATATATATATATATAGGAAACTTACCTATAAAATCAATACCTCAAACATAAAAATCTCACAGAATAACAAGGATTAGTGAGGCATTTCATTTCTTCATCCTATGTTTCATGTTCGTTGACATCGCTCACAAGACTTGTAAAATTCAGAGGCATCATGAAATAGGGTGGGCCATTACAAACCAGACTCTAAAACTTTCCTAGCAATCCTTTGGGGTCCAAAATGCCCCCCACAAGCCAGAGAATAACAAAAAATAAGTATGGAATGAAACTCATAATCTGGTACACATCATCTAATGATTTGATCACTACAAAATTTTCAAAGATAAAGATCATCCCATACATAATACTTAGCATCACTTTTCAATTTCTGGACTTGTGCATGAGTAAAATGTGAAGGAACAACACGACAACTAAATAAATAGCATGATCTGCATACCATGGTGTCTTACCCTGCACCGCACTGTCACTATATGACACAATGGTCAAACAGTCACTAAAAACTAAACTAACAAACTTAAATAATTCGACCAAGCACCGCACTGTCACTATACGATACAGTGGTCAAAGATGAACGGAAAACTGAATGAAATAAACGTAAGCAATTCAACCAAGCATTGCATTGTCACTATACGGTACACTAGTCAAATGTAAATGAAAACTAAACTAATTACTAAAGCAATTCAACTAAGCATCGCATTGTCACTATACGGTACACTGGTCAAATATAAATGAAAACTAAACTAACAACTAAAGCAATTCAACCAAGTACCGCACTATCACTATACGGTACATTGGTCAAACATTAACTGAAACTAAACTAAACATAATCAAACATAACAGACAAAACTAAACATGAAAACAAAACATAACAAATTAACCGTAACCGAACAAACATAGCAAAGCAAACTATCCAATTAAATGGACTAATCCAAATAGAAGCAACCGATAACCCCACGATGGTGACAACAACTTGAACAGCCCCCTCCGGTGGTGGATTACGGATGCGGTCCTAATCCCGGCACCGCAGAAAGGAGATGAATATGAAGGGATAGAAACTGCTCCTGTTCTGGATGTGGATGGCGGAAGTGCCTATCTCGGCAGCTAAGGGATGGATATGCGGAGGCGGAGCGGCCTAATCCCATTCACCAGAATGGAGTGGAACGCCGGAACAACAGTGGATAGTCTCTTCATCGGCTGATGGTTGACGAAGCTACCTATCCCGGTAGCTAATGGATGGTTTTAGAGATGGAGCGGCCTAATCCCGGCCGCCGGAATGGGGTGGAACGCCGGTGAAGAAGATGAACTCGCCGGAATCACTGCCTTTCCTTGCTGTCGATGAGCTGACCGAACCTGGCATCTCGGTCGGCTGGCGAGGTCGGGATAGGGATGCCACTGACTGTCGGAAGGAAGTCACCGAAAAGAGGTCGCCAAGCTATCGCCGCTGCTTATGGGGTCACCGATCGCCGTCGCGCGTGAAAAGGGGGAAAAACACGCGAATACTTTTCTGTTCTGCCGTGATCTCGATCGAGTAAAGAAGTTGTATTTCCTTAGTCGTCCGATCTGAGCAGAATCAAATCCCAGCTGTCTCTTAAAAGCTAGGTTAATGCTGTGATTAATCAATTAAGGTTGTGCATCTAACGGCTAAAATCACTCTGATTTGAGATGGACAGATTTGATCAGATCTGAAGGAATGGTCAAGATCGAACGGTCCGGATGAACGGCCAAGATGTGTGGATCTTAATGTATGGGCCGAATCGCTCCAGATCTGGATTAATGGCTCAGATCAAGCCAATCACAATGGACGGTCTAGATTGATCAGATCTTGTCCCTTGATTACATTGCTTCAGATCTTGATGAAAGGCTCAGATTAAGCTAGTTTGACAAATAAGAGATGATTGTCCCCTCTTGAACAAGAGCAAAGAAGAAAGGAGGAGAAAAGAAGAAGGAAGAAGAGAAAAGAGCCAAGGAGAAAGGAAAGACAAAGGCACATAAGGCCACATGTGATGATCCTTCATCATCATCATCGGAGGAAGAAAATGTCTTTGTCACAAATCTAGCTCTAATGGAGATAGAAGATGTGGACACCTCCTCCTCCGAGCAAGAAGAAAGAATCACTAGTGAGGAGAGCTCAAGTGAAGGGGGAGCTTCATCCTCATCGGAATCGGAGGAAGAAGACATGGAAACTATGGTAACGAATCTTTCTCCTAAGAAAATAGTTTCCATGATTTCAAGTTTAACTAGGGACTTATTTAAGATGAAAAATAGGAATAAATGCATGCAAAATGAGATTAAGGCCCTAGAAGAAAAATTAGAAAATCCATGCATTAATGTTAATGATTATATTCTTTTTGATGTGAATGATGCATGCATTGAGGAAAATAGGGTTTTAAGGGAAAAAATAGACCATTTAACTGAGGCCCTAGAGAAATTCACTATAGGCTCCAATACATTAAACATGATCATAAGGAGCCAAAGGGCAAGCTTCAATAGGAAAGACCTAGATTACAAGGGGAAGAAAAATGAAAAGGCCTATCAATGCCTAATTGCTAGGGGTCAAGCCAAAAATAAAACAATAGATAGAAAATGGATCCCTAAAGAATATTTAGTGAAGCCCATAGGAAAGAACCTATATTGGGTTCCTAAATCCATCCTTAAGAGTTAGAAAAACCCTAGGTTAGTCAACCATAGTGGACTTAACTTATATTATATTATTTGGTTGACTTAGGATGGTGTGAGACTTAATTTTTGAAATAGTGTTGGGTGATGATATTGCATAACCCATAAATTAAATGGTTAAATCATGTTTCATGCTCAATTTTATAATTTATAATCATGATATGCAATGATTGATGATTTATGATCATGATTGATAATTCTTGATGCATGTTCATGATTGGGTTTTTAGGATGATACTTAACCATGGGTAGAAATGCATAAAATTTTGGTTAAGTGTAAATACCATTAGGAACATCTCACAATCCACTATAAGGCTAACTTTGATTGAAAACATAGCATGGGTGAGATGATAGGATGATACAAATGGTTCACTAATACTTATGACATTTAGATGGGTCATTAAGTGTATCAATAGAGCAATAATAGACCAATCATGGGGAAATCATATGTTTAATTCATAGACATATTGCCCAAAGATCATGGTTGGATATTTTAAATGTTTTAAAACCATTTTATGCTTTTCAAACAGTGAGTTCATGTTTTAAAAAGTTTCAAGGCAAAACTAGGTTTAAAAGTGGATACAAACTTTAGACATTTTTGTAACTTTTGAGTTTTTGCCAAACTATCAAAAATAAAATAAATTTTTATGGAAAATAATTTTTCACTAATAAAGGAACTCACAAGAAATATGTATTTCAAATCTCATGATTTTTTGAATTTCCTAGAATTTTTAACGTATTTTTGAAGTTGGATTTCGAAAATCAAAAAATCTGTAAACTGAGTGCCAGTCGACTGGTAGTCTGATCCAGTCGACTGATGTACTGTGCACGAGCACAGTAACCTAATTTTATTAGATTTTGTTTGGTTTTTGGTTTTCTCTTCCTTTAGAGTTGATGTCATGCGTGTATAACATTTAGATAATGTTTTTGATGGTATCAAAGGGGGAGAATTGATAAGTTTAAGTTAATCATGCTCTTAAGGGGGAGTTGCATGTTTAAGGGGGAGTTTGATACTCATGTTTTTATTTACATGCATTCTTGCCTTATGCTTTATGTATTTGTTTTACCTAACTTAAACGGATTGCCACACATCAAAAAGGGGGAGATTGTTAGGGCAATCAACCCATGATGTGGTTTTGATGTGTGTGGCAAAGGGTTTAAGTTAGGTTGTTATGGTTTTGATATGTGCGTTGAAGTCGTGCAGGACTTAGTAATTCACACATGAAGCATTGGTAAGTTTCACTAACTCACAACCTCATGCTTGAGTCGGCGAAGGAGCATTATGAAGTCATGCGCTTGATGGATCCGAGGGACCGTCAGACGAGATGACTTGAAGCGAAGCCAAGGAAGCAGACTTCGAGGGCAAGAGATGTGAAGGAGCATTGCGAAGCCGTGCGCTTGGTGCTGCTAAGGGATGTGGCCACGAACAAAGAGAGCTTCGGTGAGGGACTTCGAGTGAGATGAGAGAATGAGTGAAATGTAAGTAGCTCATTAGGTGAACTTGGTCGAAATGGCGAAGTGTCGGATGAGATTTCCCGACATCAGTCGACTGCCATGTCAGGGCAGTCGACTGTGACTCGACTGGTGTTCGAGTTTGGTCTGTGTCACATCAGTCGACTGCTAAGGATTGACAGTCGACTGACGAAACCATCAGTCGACTGATGATGGCATCAGTCGACTGGTCGCAAGGGTTTTGGGCACAGAATGTTGATCAGTCGAGTGCTCGCTGTTGGTGCAGGGGCACTAGATAATCGAACTTGTGTTTTGATTATGGCAAAGACACAAAGTTAAGTTTACATCGTTATATCACGAGCTAAATCGAGTGTGCAGAAAAGTACTATAGCTAGAGCTGAAGGCTAGCGACACCCGGAGGAAGCCGCGGTGGTCGGGCGACACTCGAGTGACTTCGGAGGGAGCCGAAGGAATCGAGTGGAAGGCCAGAAGCGAGAGCTACAAAGTAAGTATCGAGGTAAGCTCGTGTGAGTGAGAGATGGTAAGGTCGTGTCCTCTTTACGGGGATGACCGTAGGCGGCGATCCGACTAAGACTTCCTGTGGAAGGTCTAGGTCGAGATCGGACGATTAGAAACCGTCATTTTTATCATTTTTCGTGCTAACCTCTTACTGCAGGGAAGTGGCCAGGTTGGCAGTCAACTACTGGACATGGGGCAGTCGACTGATGCTCATCAGTCGACTGATGGGAGGCATCAGTCGACTGATGGTGACGAATCAGCCTTTGCGCTTGGTCAAAACGGATAACGTTTAACGCGGCCACTTCGCGATAAAATTTTGTACAACTTCGGGATATGTTCCAAAACATTAGGAGACATATTTAGAGGCCAAAATCTATAAAAGGAGGGGAGGATTCCAACTCCAAAGATCATCAAGATTATTCTCAAGTGCTCCTACAACGGCAAAGCTCCAACACCGTCATAACGCCGACGCGACAACAAGTTCTAATCCTCTTCGTCGGCAACAGTAGCAAGTAATTGCTTTCATTATTGTATTCTTTATTTTTATTCATAACGAGGTGAGGTAGGCTTGTTGCCTCATCCTCGTACTTCTGGTTTTGTGATCGTGTCTCCTACCTCCAACGAGGAGGAGACGTTATAGTGCTTTGCCCTCCGTACGCGGTCTAGGACCGTTAGGGCCTTGGAGTAGCAACCGTTGGGTTGTGAACCAAGTAAAAATAAACTTATCTTCTTATTTTTCCATTGTGTCTACTCGTGTTTTAACGAACGAAAAGAAATTCTACGCTCGCTACCCCCCCTCTAGCGATGCTTCTCGATCCAACAATTGGTATCAGAGCGGGGGCGCTAAGATTTGGTGAAACCACCGATCTAGCACATTTTGGTTTTCTGTTCATATTTTTCGATTCGTATTTTTTTTAGGTCTTTTTCCTCCCGCACTACTAATCCAAGACGAAGTCTTGGTACGTTTCTTTTGGTTATGTGTTTGCAAGTATTCTCTCTTGGAGTAGCCGACGGTAAAATGGTCATAACTTTTTGCACAAGTGGACTCATATAACGATCTACCTACCAAATCGAAGCTCTCTGAGAGATCTACATTCCTTATGAGGGTTTACCCTTGTAACAAGCTATTTCCAGCCCCAAAATCCAACGTCTAGTACCCTTTCGGGGACATCGAAGGCCGTAAGTTGTTAGTTTTTGTTAGTTTCTTATTTTCCTCATTTAATTCTGTTTATTTCCTGCATTACTAATCCAAGACCAAGTCTTGGAATTCCCTTTGGTTTTTATTCGTGTTTTACAAGATACTTAATGGCTCACATTGAGGGGTATAACACCACCCGACCTCCGTTCTTTAACGGAGATGATTTTCGTTATTGGAAAGGGCGGATGGAGTGTTTCTTGAAAACACAAGTCGAGACTTAGATAATAATCCAAACTGGCTTTGCTCTACCCACCAATGATCAAGGAGAGCCCTTGGATTTCAACAAGTGGACAAATGCAACCAAGAGGCAAATCGAAGCCGATGCAAGAGCAACCCAAATATTGCAATGCGGCTTGTCCAAGGAGGAACTCAACTGCATCGGACCATTCATTAGCGCCAAGGACCTATGGAACAAATTAATCGAGCTACACGAAGGAACGTCTGATGCTAAGGTATGTAAACGTGACCTTCTTTTCAATAAGTTGTATAACCTTAAGATGTAGGAACACGAGACGGCGACGCAACTACACGCTCGTGTCCAGGACATTGTCAACGGCCTGCACACCATCGGACACAAGGTCGAAAACCGCGACCTACTAAGGTACGTTCTTAATTCATTTTCTAGGACTACCTTGTGGGCATCCATGGTCGATGCCTACAAGGTCTCTAAGGACCTTTCGAAGCTTAGGTTAGACGAATTATTTTCCGAGTTTGAACTTCACGAGCAAACTAACGTGGTCCAGGCCGAGAGAGGTATTGCTCTACTTGCAGGACAAAGAAGCAAGCCACCTACCAAGCAAGAAGATGGACTCGAACCCGAAGACGAGTCAGAGTCCGAATCCGAAGAGGTGGAAGCAATAGTGAACGTAGTGCGGAAGATCATTCGGAGAGAAAGGAGGCTACTAAAGAACCAAAAGAGGGCACAATTCAAATCAAAGCAAAAGAAGGCCTTCCATGCAACTTGGGACAATAGAGAAGACATAGCTTACATGGCAAGACCGGAGGAGTCCGAGTCAGAATTCGAATCCGAATCCAATTACAACACCGACTCCGAACTCGAGGACTACTTCGAGAAGCAACTCAAAGCCGGACCAAAAGAGAAAATTAAGGTTAGCCACTCACTAATTCGTACGCTTTACAATACAATTAAAATGCTTACTAGGAAAATAACTAAGTCCGAGTCTAGGGTTGAGTCGTTATTTGAGGAGGTTGAAACCCTCAAGCAAGAGGCTACTCTAACCTCTTCAACTAGTCAAGTTCAAGAGGGAAACTCAACCCAAATTTAAAAACTTGAGGAGGAGAATTCTCTCTTGAAAGACCGAGTTCAAGAGGTTGAGGCTACGTTGGAAAGGTTCACGTTGGGATCTAAGAATCTTAACCAACTACTTGAAACCCAAAGAGCCATGTACAACAAAGCCGGACTCGGATTTAGGTCAACGACTACGAATAGGTCATATATGTCTATCGTAAATCGTAGTCATCAAAGAGTCCAAGCATGGGTCCCAAAGGTTTTATTGAATTCACATATAAGGACTAATAAGTTTTGGATTCCCCAGGATCAAGTTCATTATTTGAATAGACTATATTGGTTTAATGGTCTAGGGGGAGCTAACACTAAAATAGTATACCCGCTTACTTAGAAAAACCATTGTATATTTTATTTTAATTTTTAGAATGGCTAGATAGGGAAAATAGTTAGTCAACTCTTGATAACATAGTATCAGGACGCGGTGAGATGATAGTACGTTAGGGAAATAAAGTCTCGTGTATTCAAGCTAGATAAGGCGTATCTAGCTTGATGCACTTGACCGAGTGGAACTAGCTGAAGCTACCTCACCGTATCCTAAACTAGTTAGACCAGGAAGTAACCCTAAGTGACTTAAGTGATATTTTCTTGAATTTGGATTTATCTAAGGAAGTGGTCGTTGTTCCGATCAAAGAAGGCCCCTGTGCCTCGCCACGACCCGGAAGCCAGTTTCTCGAAAAGTTACTTAACGATCTAAAGGTTAAATCCGAATCTAACCCAAGGTTGACTATCTTTAATCAATTTAAAATCATCTCACAAAACATATAAGGTGAATAAATTCTGAGACACATAGAATGAGTGAGATGTTAAGGATAATTGAAATATACTTAAAACAACCTCTTCAAAATACTACTTACTTTCTCAACTATTATTGTACTAAACAACTCTTAGGCCAAAGTTTAGCGCCCCCTACATCTCTTATACTTCATATATTTGACTAAGGGGGAGAGCAAACTAACCCTAAGGGTTATATTACAAACCTTTAGATTATTGGTGCAGAGGGTCACACCTCGAACCAATCTATCTGACTACTGCTAGACGTTATGCTTGTACTCATAGCTAATTTATCTTGATGCATGCATATACCATATTGTTTTTAAACCCCTATTTTATATAACAAACTCCAATTTTACATAACAAACCCCAACATTTGTTTTGATTAATGGCAAAAGGGGGAGAAGAGCGAAAGTTAAGGGGGAGTAACACAAAATTTATTTAATTTTGAAAACTAAAGTATCTCTTTCAAAACTCACCTAGGGTTAAGGGGGAGTTTTGGTTAAGGGGGAGTTTTTGAAAATGACATTCATCATTTACTATACTTGTTTTATGCTTTAATTTCCCTTAACTTTGTATTGGTTTGCCATAGATAAAAAAGGAGGAGATTGTTGGTGCAGGGGCACTAGATAATCGAACATGTGTTTTGATTATGGCAAAGACACAAAGTTAAGTTTACATCGTTATCTCACGAGCTAAATCGAGTGTGCAGAAAAGTACTATAGCTAGAGCTGAAGGCTAGCGACACCCGGAGGAAGCCACGGTGGTCGGGCGACACTCGAGTGACTTCGGAGGGAGCCGAAGGAATCGAATGGAAGGTCGAAAGCGAGAGCTACAAAGTAAGTATCGAGGTAAGCTCGTGTGAGTGAGAGATGGTAAGGTCGTGTCCTCTTTACGGGGACGACCGTAGGCGGTGATCCGACTAAGACTTCCTGTGGAAGGTCTAGGTTGAGATCGGACGATTAGAAACCATCGTATTTACCATTTTTCATGCTAACCTCTGCAGGAAGTGAGCGGGCTTATGATCACGGACATGGGGTAGTCGATCGATGCTCATCACCGACCGATGGGAGGCATTAGTCGATCGATGATGCCAAGTAAAATAAACTTGTCTTCTTATTTTTCCGTTGTGTCTACTCGTGTTTTAACGAACGAAAAGAAATTCTACGCTCGCTATTCACCCCCCTCTAGCGACGCTTCTCGATCCAACAATCGCTTCCGGCACTCGACTGGTAGCTCCATCAATCGACTGATGGGACGATCAGTCAACTGATGTAGGAGCCGTTGGATGAAATCCAACGTGGAAGAAGCCGTTATTGGGCAATGGCTACAGGAGCAGTCGACTGATCAGGGCATCAGTCGACCGTCAGGCGCCCAATGGGATGAATGAGTTCTTCTCTATAAAATGGGGCCTTTGGACACTTGAGGAGCCTAATGCTTCTACTCAAAACATCTCTCAAAGTGCCCAAACGAATTTCCTCCTCTTCCTTGTGCTTATATTCATCTTATTGTAAGAGGAGTAATTTTGTAAGAAAAGGTTACCTTCACCTAGCTTTGTGCAAAGGAGAGATTAGTGGAAGGTTTAAGGCGTGATTCACCTTGGACAAATCGGATCGTGGATTAGCGACAAGGCTGTGAACCACGTTACATCACGGTGTTAGCATTTGCATCTATTCTTTCTTTACTTTGTCTTAATTGCTTGTTTAGTTTTGTTTTTGTTACGCTAATAGTGTTTGTAGACAAGTAATCAACGAACGACCATCATCGTCTACCAAGAGGGCTATTCACCCCCCTCTAGCCGGCCACCTACGCTCCAACAACTAAGACTCCCGCTTGAACTTTACACCGCTAACCATTGGACTTATGCTGCCAAGACTCCACCCATGGACTTTACGCCGCCAATATTACCCCTTGGACTTTCCAATTGCCAAAACTCAAGCTTGGACTTTCCCTTACCAAGACCCATGCTTGGACTTTCCTTGCCAACCCATGTTGGATTTTCCATGCCAAGTACACAAGCCTTGGACTTCTCCCATGACAATGGTCAAACCATCGTCAAACATCAAAATCCCACTCGAGTTAAACTCGAGTCCGGTCAATCATGACCTGGGTCGATTGCACCAACAATCTCCCCAAAATATTTATCAAACATCAATGTCAAACATCAAAATACTACTCGAGTCAAACTCGAGTCTGGTCAATCGTGACCTGAGCCAATTGCACCAACACTCGAGATTAAAATCTATAGAGATAGATTAAAATATTTTCTTGATCTTTCGCAGTCTACATATATAGAACAAGTGCTAAAGAGGTTTAGCATGTTGAAATCCAAGAAAGGTTTCATTCCCATCAGACATGTGATACACCTTTCAAAGTCTATGTGTCCGCGCACAGAAGATGAGAGGATTTGCATGAGTAAGATCCCCTATGCATCCGCAATAGGATCTATCATGTATGATATGTTATGTACAAGGCCCGATGTATCGTATACTCTGAGTTCCATGAGCAGATACCAGTTTGATCTAGTAATGGATCATTGGGCGACTGTTAAGACAATCCTTAAGTACTTAAGAAGAACTAAGGATGTGTTCCTAATATTTAGAGAGGGTGATATGGCGATACGTGGGTATATGGATGTCAGCTCCCAGACAGACAAGGATGATTCCAGGTCTTTGTTTAGGTACATATTCACCTTGAATGGAGGCGCAATAAGTTGGAAAGGTTCCAAAAAAGACACTATAGTATATTTTTTCACTAAGGCATAATACATTGTAGCTTCAGAAGCAGCAAAGGAAGCGGTTTAGATCAAGTAGTTCGTCTCTGAACTTGATGTGGTCTCATCAACGATCCAAACATGTATTTTGACACTATCAGTTGATCAGAGATATCATTACTAGGAAGGAAATACAAATCGAGAAGATTCCCACTGAAAGGAACTTAGCGGATCATTTAACTAAGGCCTTACCTCAAAGTGAGTTTGAGGGTCATATTAGAGCTTATGGTATTGGATACTGTGGCAATTGACATTAGGCCAAGTGAGAGTTTGTTAGTTATATATGAGAGGTGTCCTAAGGCAATCGTCTTATGGTTATACCATTTATTTGATAAATGAAGATTCACTATTTGAGTATACATGTTTTCATGTATTTGATTAAATCTTAAACTCATTTATTGAATTTCTATAATACGATTCACAACATGAGAGAATTTGTGATTAGCTCACAATTAGTGAGTATCTCTACATGTATAATTGTGATGTATTGGAATTATCCTTAGTCGATGAATTGATGCATTCGGACACCATCAATTTAGTTGAGACATGCACAAGTTATACTCTTTGGTTTATCTAAGCAGCTGTTTCTCAGTTGCTGGAGACATTGGGATGTCCGGATTTAACTGTGGATGCTAGTTATGGTAACTAGTTTATTAGAGTGACTAGCTGTAAGACTTCATATGGTTCTGTGCATATATGGATATGTCAATGAAGTTCTTACTATAGCTTAAGTGCGATGTTCCTTCAACTTATGGTATTCAAGTCATCTTTGTCATGAAGACTTATGCTTTGACATCTTAAGCAAGCATCTCCGAGGAGATGTTGACCCGGGATGATTGGGTATAAGTTGAAGGGGTCGAAGGTGTTTGAATAGCTACAAAGGATTCACCACTCCTTGCGAGGAGATATATACCCTATGGCCTCTCGTCGGATTGTTACTAAAGTCATTGACCAAAACATAACATGTTTAGAGTATGATACTCTTGGATACATGTGCAGTAACTAGAATTCGGAGGACGAGAAAGTAATACTTAGGCTAGGTGTGAAATTGTCATCCTAGTGGGGACTAACACAATGGACCATGTCCTGAACCAAGTGGGTATAAGATGAGTGAAGGGAACAGGGCACGACTCATTGTAGTCGCTGAAAGATTTTAAAAGTTGTTCTGGGGTCAACAGTTGATTTTTCGATTAATTGGGGATCATGACATACTACTAGGTGTCACTCATGATCGTTCTATAATTAATGGTTAATTATAGACGACCAACATAAACAGGGAATCTATTTGATCACACGCACTAGAAGTGTTAACCGAAGGATTTAAAATGAGTTTGAGAATGGGATTCTCATATTAAGAGAGACTTGGTTTGGTTGGACCAAACAAAGAAAGAGTATGCAATTGTTTCGATCGCATCAGAAGCTTGGATGGGCCGATTTTTGTGAAGACATGATGCATGAACCAAATTGGTTTGGTTCTAATCCAATGGTGGAAAATAAATCAAAATGGTTTGGTTTGTTTTAAACGAATGAACCAAAATTGATTCGATTTGTTTTAACTTAAAATAGACCAATGCGGTTTGGTTTATTTTAACTTAAGTTCATGGAGCGGGTTAACGGGTTTTGGTTGTGAATCAATAACCCTTTGAGAAAAGGTTTTCGAGAAAAGGTCTTGAGAAAAAAGTCTCTTAATGGATAAGAGATACGTTCTCTAGAAATAACGGGGTTGAGAGATAACCCGTTGGTTCGAACGACTTAAGTTTTGTGAAACCCTAGTCATTTTCTCTTTTCCTCTCCATCTCGTGTGCGTCGACCCTTTGGTTGTCGTCGGCCAAACCTTGTCTACCTCCCCTCCAGTCGCTGGCCAGCCACCACCACTGGCCATCAACCCTAGCCGTCAACCCGCAGCTCCATCTGCCGGACTACCACTAGTCGCCGGCCCCCTTGGCTATCGTCGAGCAACCTTGTTTGGTCAGAAACCCTCCTCCACCTTGCTGCCCATTTTGGACAACCTTAGTGAGGAAAAGAGTTAGGTTGGAACTTGGTTAGCTCTAGAGAGAGAAGCTCTGCCTTCTCTCTAGATTCCTAGAGAGTGGACGACTTGGAACGCTGGTTAGGAGGGACGGGAACTCATCTCCCCCTACTAGGCGGGCGTCCGGTGCTACTGCCAGTGGGTGGGGTGTATGGAAGGAATTCTCGACGTAAGTGCTCAGCAAAGAACAGAGGGTTTCAGGAGCGATGGACACTGCAACACAGGTTAAGAAGGGATGAAGCAGTGACCGGAAACGAGGTGATGCAAGGTACATGAGTGTTTAAGAGTTTATGCATGTAGGTGAGGCTTACCAATAATCCAAAGGCGGTGGAAGAAGTAAACAACAATGAGGTCCGAACCGAGGGAAGTTTCTGCGGCCATGAGCGTGGTGCACCTGGAGCGTAAAGTTTGCAGGGGGAGCTGGTGCATATTTTTCGGTGACCAGCAGGACTAGGGTTTTCACCGGTTATAGGAGGAAGATGAAGAACAAAGGATGGTTGGTAGGTGGGGAGCAGGCGAGGGTACAATACTTTATAGCGCAGAGATCGAGTTGTCTGCTGGGAACATTTGAGATTCAAACTGGCGGATTCAGAGTCAGCCACGCGCCTGCTTGGGACCACCTCACTTACTCCCACTAAACCTGATAACCAATTTAACTTAAAGATCGTGCAATGAAGGGAAGGAAGGAATCAACCCGACAAGGATGGAAACCTCTCCAACTTGATAAAGTAGAGGCTTCAAAATCCACCTCGTTGATCATGCCGGCCTCTGCAAGTTACCTTGCGGCGCAATCTGATCAGGTGGAAGACAGGGAGAACACCCACCAAGGAAGCCAAGGGACACCGATGGCAACATGGAGAAGAGCAGTTAATGGCAGTGTTGTTGGTGCAATCGACCTAGGTCACGATTGACCTTACTCGAGTTTGACTCGAGTGATGTTTTGATGTTTGACATAGGATGTTTGACAAAGTAGTTTGACATTGATGTCGGTTAATTTGATGGGGAGATTGTTGGAGCAATCGACCCGGGTTATGTTTGACCGGACTCGAGTTTGACTCGAGGGAGACTTTGATGGTTGACTAGGGTTGACCATGTGATTAAGGGAAAGTCCAAGCATGGGTCTTGGCATGGAAAGTCTAAGTCATGGGTACTTGGCATTTGGGAAAGTCCAAGTCTTGAGTACTTGGCACAAAGAAAAGTCCAACATGGGTTGACAAGGGAAAGTCCAAGCTTGAGTCTTGGCATTTGAGAAGTCCAAGGGGATGGATATTGGCGGCGTAAAGTCCAAGTGGAGTCTTGGCGGCGTAAGTCCAATGTGCCTTGGCGGTGTAGACACCATTAGCATGACATAGCCGAGGGAAGCACCTGGAGGCTAGCGCGATGGATGAACAAGTCATGGATGACTTGGAGGGATCCGAGAGGCGTGAGGCTGATGAAGGTGGCTAGAAGGCTTAGGTCTAGGCTAAGGGTGGTCTAGCAAGTATGGGGGCACCATACTTGGGTTAAAACCTCATTTTTGAGGTTGGCAGTCGACTGACATTATGGCCGGTTCGACTGCCGTGAGTCGACTTGAGTTCGACTGACGTTTAAGAGTTGGAATTGCTCGGCGATCGCTAATTGGAAGCGATCGGTGATGTCGGCAGCGATCGACTACCAAGGATGACGATCGACTACCCGGTGAGTGTCGAGCCAGAGCGCTCCGTAGCTAGGCGATCGACTCGGCCGATCGGCTAAGACTCCCATTGGAACTTGTCCAACGTGGATTGAGCCGTTGTCTCACATGATGTTGATCGGATCGGGACTTATGGCGGATCGCAGCGGAAATCTAGCCCGACGCAAGATAAAAAGAGGAGCTCGTGGAGGATTTGATCATCAGTTCTTTGGGAGCTTACTTGAGGCGATTTGCAGGTGCATTTCAGGGCCCTTCAACCTCATCCAAGCAACCAACAAGCAAAGCGCTCAAACCCTAATTTGTAAAGTGTTCTTTACATTTCCTTGTATTTTGCTTGTATTTTTGTGTATTACTTGTTGTAATCCATTGTATGAGGTTTCTCCACCTCTGACTTGTTGTCGAGAAGGATTTTATTGCTTAGTGGTGTTTGTGGCATCGCTAGGGTTCATACGAACCCAATCCGTAGAGTAGGAACCGTTTCGGTTCCGAACCACGCTATATCCTTATGTTTGTATGCTTGTTATTGTGATTGTTGTTTCATTTCTATATTCCGCTGCGTACTAACAATCATAGGCAAGCGAACGCGATCAAATTCCATCTACGTACGGTCAACGCGCTATTCACCCCCTCTAGCAGGCGAACAAGTCCTAACAAGTGGTATCAGAGCGAGGCCGCTCTTCTAAGTCTAACAATGAAGGGAGCAAGCTAGAGGGTAAAAGATGGAAGTTCAAGGACAATTGGGATGAGATATCAACACACCTATCCCATATACCTTCTATGGACAAGAAGGTTTTAGACAATGGAAGGCAAGGATCGAAAATTTCTTAATGATGAGGGACTTCGAAGAATGGTCCATTTTAATGGAGGGATATAGCTATCCAATAGGACCAAAGGGAGGGTTCCTCAAGAAGAAGAAGTGGAGTGAAGATCAACTCCAAGCTTTCAAGAAAAACATGAAGGTAATAAAATTTATCCTTGATTTGGTCCCTAATGAGATTGTGTGTATGGTAGGAGACTATATGGATTCTAAGGAGTTGTGGAGCCAAGTGACAAAGATTCATGAAAATCCATCATCAATCCAAGAAGAAGAAGAGGAGTGCTCACCCTCTCAAGCTCAAGCAAGCACATCCCCATCTAAAGAGCTTGAGGAGTCGAAAGTTGATAGGGAGTCGACTTCTGGATAGGAGAAAGAAGAGGTGGAAGAGATGGAAGAAGCATCCACCTCAAGGATTGAGGGGGAGGAGAGAACTTCCATACCGGAGCAACAAGAAGAAGCTTCAACATCCGATCAAGATGAGGAAGCTCAAAATACAACTCCGGCACCTACCACCGAACTAGGTAACTCAAGCAATTTAGGTTTAAATAAAAATCATATAATTTGCTTTGAGTGTAGGGAAAGTGGGCATTACAAGAGCAAATGCCCAAAGAGAGTAAGAAAAGCTCCACCGGCACCAAAGATCAAGGATGTCGGTTCCCCAAATATCAAGAGCAAGGAGCATATCATATGCTTCAAGTGCAACTCAAAGGGGCACTATAGAAGCTAATGCCCTAGGGGGAGCAAAAAGACCCAAGAAGAAGCAACACAAGTAGGGGGAGCTAAGGCTAACCCTAAGGTATATTTTAGTAATGCATTTTCTAGTTTATATAGTCAAAAGCATGCTAGGAATAATTTCAATAGTCTTGCTATTTATCATAAAGAGCATGCTAGAAGTGAGGAATTTTGTTTAGGAGCTAAGAGAGTCCATGTAGGAAATAGGGAGAAATTTGGGATTAATGTCCCTAAAAACAACTTATCTAAGGACAAACCTAGGTCAAATAACTCTAGAAAAATTTACCTAGGGAGACCATTAAAAAGGTGCAAGAGCACCTAGGTTTCAATCCTAAATGGGCTAGGCATATGCCTAGGAAGTTCAATGCCCATGGTTTAAATCAAAACTCAAAAATTGGGCAATTAGAAAAGGAAAATCAAGTCTTGAGGTCAAGACTTGAAAAACTAGAAAAAACCCTTAGGAATATACAAAACCAATTTAAAGGGTCAAATGATCAAAAGTCTAGGTCCAAATCTCAAAGTCAACACTTAGGACCTAAGAGTCAAAAGTCAACCAAGGGCAAGCAAGGTTTGGGTCACAAACCTAAGCCTAAGGTGGCTTATCATAGTGTTCCATTTGACTATGGAACACAAACTAGGTCTAGGAAGACCAAGGTCAATAGGGAAGTCATCCCTAAGGTTGACCAAAGATTGTGCATAGTGGCTAGGGTTTCTAGGAAACCTAGGGTGGCCACTAAGAAGGTTGCAAGGGGAGTTACCCCTAGAGTCAACCTAGGTAAGACCCAAATGACCAAAGCTAACAAGCCTAGGAGGGTCATTAGGAAGGTATCTAGGGAGGTTATCCCTAAGGAATACCTAATTAACCCTAGGAGCTCAAATCGGTTTTGGGTTCCTAAGAGCGTGATTGATTCATGCTAGATGGGTTTAGGGTGTGCCAACCTTGATTGGATGGGTAGTTAACTCAACCATGGTAAAGGTGACACTTTAGGATATTTTCAAGGTTATGGTTACCTTGGAAATAGATTTGAATTAATATCCTAAAAGATTTTAGGATGTGCCAATGCATTTTTGAAATTAAGAAAAATCAATTAAATTGACACAATTTAGGTTTAGAGGTTAGTGTGTCATTTTGAGTTTTTGGCACACTAGGGAGATTAATGACAATATGGCAAAATATATCTAATTATATCAAATGACAATTATTATTAAAATTTAGGTATTCTTATACCTATACTTTTTATTTGCCATGTTTTGATTGCCATATGTCATGTCATGACATCATGTTTATTTTTAATCATTTTATATGTCATGATTATGCTTAGGTTTAAGGATTAATGTCATGTGTTTTTAGATTTCATATTATGCCATGACATCATGATTATGAGCATGTGTTTATCTATATCATCTCTAAATGCCATAATCATTCATGAATTTAAGACAATTTGGTTGAAAATTGATTCAAGGACTATGACATGACTTGGAGTCCCATTCATAAGGGAATCAAGTAGGGTTGCCTTAGAAATGCATGAAACCCTAGATTAAATGAACCAAAACCCACATCTCACATCCAATTGACATGTATGTGTATTTATACACCCTATATACATGTGAGATGCTAGGATATGAGTTAAGTTCAAGGTGCATAGTTTTTGCATCTAGATGAACTCAAACTCATCTTATATGATTAGTGGATCAATGGGAGAGCATGTGTACAAGTCATGTACATAGAGCCCAAGGAATATGATCCAAAATAAGGTTTTGAAAACATTTTAAAAAACCTTGGTGAAGTCTATCTTTTGATAGAAATCACCATTGATAGAGTTGATACAAAATAGAGCCAAAACATTGAAAATTTCAATGGTTTTGAGTTTTGTATCAAACTCACTATTTTATGGGTAAAATAATTTTCAAATATTTTTCACCCATTGTATTGACTATAAGTAATATACGTATCAAGTTTCGTGATTTTTCAAAATACGTAGAATTACTTATGACTTTTCAAAACTCGATTCTAATAGCTGAAATTCGGAAATTTTCTATCGATCAATCGCTTGTTGGCGATCGATGATGAAATGTGATCATTGTCTGATTTTGGGTTAACAAGGTTTGTTTAGCCCATTTTCAGCCATGGTAAAGGTCCCTAACCACTTCTAACCCTAGGATATGCTTTGTGAAGCATTATAAAAGATGAAAATCCATTGGATATGGATTAGGAGAAGTGTTAGGTCAAAGTATCAAATTTAGGGTATGGAAAGTTCAAGTTTGAACTTAGAACCTTAATTTTGATGGTTTAGAGTTCCTATTGGCTTAGGGACTTCCCAAGGACATTGTTGGTGCAATGGTCAAGGGGGAGCAAGCCTTTAGGGGGAGTTATCCATCTTGGGATGATGGATGTGTTTCTCCTCTTGAAGGGGGAGAAGTTATTGGGAGAATATCATCAATTGGGAAAATTGATGGGATGTTTGAGAAACCCAATTTGGAAATTGGGAGAGAGTATAGGATTGCCTCTTTTGAGTGATATGGGACTTATCACTAGGAAGATAGTAGGTATCCTAGGTATTTATTTTTGGATCAAAGGGGAGATTGTAAGATCTCATTAGGACATGAGACATTGACCTCCTTGGAGAGATAACCTTTTTAATGTATGTCAAAAAGGGGGAGAAGATTAAATTACCAATTTAGAAAATTGGTAAGGGAAGTTGAGTTAGGAGCCTAACTCAAGGTTCGTTTTGTCAAACATTAAAAAGGGGGAGATTGTTGGTGCAATCGACCCAGGTCACGATTGACCTTACTCGAGTTTGACTCGAGTGATATTTTGATGTTTGACATAGGATGTTTGACAAAGTGGTTTGACATTGATGTTGGACATTGATGTCGGTTAATTTGATGGGGAGATTGTTGGAGCAATCGACCCGGGTTATGTTTGACCGGACTCGAGTTTGACTCGAGGGAGACTTTGATGGTTGACTAGGGTTGACCATGTGATTAAGGGAAAGTCCAAGCATGGGTATTGGCATGGAAAGTCCAAGTCATGGGTACTTGGCATTTGGGAAAGTCCAAGTCTTGAGTACTTGGCACAAAGAAAAGTCCAACATGGGTTGGCAAGGGAAAGTCCAAGCTTGAGTCTTGGCATTTGAGAAGTCCAAGGGGATGGATATTGGCGGCGTAAGTCCAATGTGCCTTGGCGGTATAGGCACCATTAGCATGACATAGCCGAGGGAAGCACCTAGAGGCTAGCGCGATGGATGAACAAGTCATGGATGACTTGGAGGGATCCGAGAGGCGTGAGGCTGATGGAGGTGGCTAGAAGGCTTAGGTCTAGGCTAAGGGTGGTCTAGCAAGTATGGGGGCACCATACTTGGGTTAAAACCTCATTTTTGAGGTTGGCAGTCGACTGGCATTATGGCCGGTTCGACTGCCGTGAGTCGACTTGAGTTCGACTGACGTTTAAGAGTTGGAATTACTCTGCGATCGCTAAGCAATGATCGAGCGATCGACGCACGACCGCTAAGGACGACGAGAACGATCGCCGGTGAGTGTCGAGCAGAACACTCCGTGAGCCGATTAGGCCGATTACGGGCGTTAGCGATCGCTAAGAGTCCGTTGGAACTTGTCCAACGTGGATTAGTCGTTGTCTCGATTCTGATGTTGGTCGATTGGGGACTTATGATGATCGCTGCAAAAATCCATCGACGCAAGATAAAAAGAGGAGCTCGTGGAGGATTTGATCATCAGTTCTTTGGGAGCTTACTTGAGGCGATTTGCAGGTGCATTTTAGGGCCCTTCAACCTCATCCAAGCAACCAACAAGCAAAGCGCTCAAACTCTAGTTTGTAAAGTGTTCTTTATATTTCCTTGTATTTTGCTTGTATTTTTGTGTATTACTTGTTGTAATCCATTGTACGAGGTTTCTCCACCTCTGACTTGTTGTCGAGAAGGAGTTTATTGCTTAGTGGTGTTTGTGGCATTGCTAGGGTTCATACGAACCCAATCCGTGGAGTATGAACCGTTTCAGTTCCGAACCACGTTATATCCTTGTGTTTGTATGCTTGTTATTGTGATTGTTGTTTCATTTCTATATTCCGCTGCGTACTAACAATCATAGGCAAGCGAACGCGATCAAATTCCATCTACGTACGGTCAACGCGCTATTCACCCCCCTCTAGCGGGCGCACAAGTCCTAACAAGTGCGACCCCCACCTCTAGTGCAGAAACCTGGGACATGGACGGATCTTTTCAAGAAGAATAGAATATGTGCTGCTGACACCGCTTTGAGGAAATTTCAGAAGCAGGAAGGCCGGGCAAGGCTGGTCATGGAGGATATAGAAGTCCTAGAAGAGACAGTAGGATACTGCCTAATTGGCAGATTTCTAGGGAGATTCCCAAGATGGAAGGCTCTCAAGGAGATCACGACAAGATGGAAGACACCGCATAAGTTGCTGACACACAACTCCCTATGGCCAGTATTTAAATTTGGCTCCAAAGAACTACGTGACACGTGCTCACAGGAGGGCCCTACATTGCATACGGGAGTCCGCTCTGCCTCAAGGCTTTACCACAGTGTTTTTCCTTCAAGGCAGAAACTCAATCCCATATTCCATTATGGATGCAAATTCATGGCCTGCCCCTTGACTGCTGGTCTACTTCAGGCCTAAGCAAGGTAGCATCCCAAATTGGTGTCCCACTGTATACGAACAGATACACAAAAGTGAGAGAGCGAGTGAACTATGCAAGAGTGCTTGTGGAAGTAGACATCTCTGAGTAGCTGCCGACAACTATTATCGTTACCCTACCGGATGGCACAGACACTGATTTGGAAATAAGGTTTGAATCCAACCTGAAACTATGCAAGGACTGCAAGCAATTGGGACACTATCAGATAGACTGCACATTGGCTGTTGGGGTTGAACAGATGCGATATCACCTAGCAGTGACTAAAGAGCAATCTGGCCAACAGCAGGTCCCACCTGTAGCTAATGTAGTCAATGGAGAAAATGCAAATGTGGGAAATGCCATGGGATATGCCACGCCAGGAAGTATTGCTGAAACACTGAATAGCATGGGAGGAAATGCACAAGCTGGAATTCAGATAGTATTGGCACATGGAAATCACCAGCAAACGGGGAGCCTGGGCACCACATCAGGTCCAACAATGCAAAATGGCAAAGGGAAGCAAACTGGTGAGACGAGCAAGCAGAGGCAGCAGGAGCATAGACATCAACGATAAGAAATATTAAACAAGACACATGGGCAGAAGGCACACAAACAACCCGTAGTGTTGGAAGGGCAGTCAGACCAACAGATGGAGTCATTTAAAAATAACACAGACAATGAGGGAAGTGCCACGGTGGAACCTGGCACACAAACTAGCGCAACAGGACACATCACTGAAATCACTGAAACCATGGAAATACTACATAACACATTAACTGCTGGGGGTGATCAGACACAAAGGTGGGCAGCAGCAACCAAAGACCAATCAGAAAGACAGATGGTAGACTACACAACCAATGAAAATAATGGGGAGAACGTGGCTGAAGGATTTGGCACGGAAAAAGGAACACCAAGGCACACCATTGAAAGACTCCATAAGTCAGGGAATGTGCAGGTAGCCAGGGGGAAGGTCCAAGGGCTTGTTCAGATACAAAATCAGATAGCAGTAACCAAGGGTCATTCAGAGCAGCAGATGACAATATATACTACTAACACTGCAATTATTGCTAGCACAAACAAAGATGGGAACACTGGAGAGGAAACTGGCACACAAAATGGCACGCCAGGGCACTCTGGTATAATTCTGCATAATAGAAGGAGGAACCATCAGATTGCAACTCAGGAAGAAAGGGCATAGGGGAATAAACAACAAAGGGGGGAAATAGGGTCCATACCAACTCCAACAAGGCAAAAGGGAGAAGGAGAGCTCATTGCTGAACAGTGCAAGCAACAACAACAACAATAGGAATAGTTACACCAAGCACAGGAAAGAGTAAATACCGTGAGTGGTCAGGAGGCAGAGAGCACAATGACTGTCAGTGGGAGACTTGCCCAAGAGATGGAGCAGGTGCAGAGGCAAACAGTAGTAAACAGAGATCGATCAGGCCAACAGATGGGAACACATAAAGTAGGCACAAGCAGTGCAGGCAATGGAGGGAACAATACAGAAGGAGTTGGCACGGGAAATGGTATGCAGGAGCAGATCACTATCCAAACTGAAATAACTAGAAGAATTGTAACTGTGGAAACCTCTAAGCAATGGGATGTACTGAGCTTAGCACAAAACATGATCACACAAAAAGGGAAAAGGAATCATTGTGGTGAGAACAACAAGCAGCATCATAAGGAACAAGAGCGCCAAGTGGAGGGGAATACAGACACACCAAGTAACCGGGAAGGCCGTAACCCAAACCAGTCAGATACACGACATAAAGAGGATAACCAAGGAAGTCTCAGACGGAGTAATAGGAGGGTGGATCAGTCAATGAGGGGAACACAGGAGCAAAACCCGATGCACCAAGATAACCAAATCCAACATTCACCCCCTAGGAGAGCACAAGGGCCCAAAAGGAAAACCAGTAAGTGGGTAAGAAGTCTGGAAATAGTAACTCAAGAGGAGAATGCAGACCCCACCCCACCAATCATCCTCACCCTGCCAGCTGCTATATGAGGGCAATGAAGGGATTCTGACAAAAACAGACGTGCACATGATGGAAGTAGTAGTGCCCCAGGGAAACTGTCTAGAACAACAAGATGATGATGAAACAGTCAACAACCCGGGAAAGGCACCATACAAGGAAATTAATTCAGGGGAAGCACAAAACCATGGAAGGAAGGGAAAGTACATCACAGCTAGACGGCGAAAGTCGACTGCGCAACCATGAAGATTGGAGCATGGAACATTAGATGCCTAAATAAGGGCCTCAAGCAGAAGGTGGTAGTGGACCTCCTTCTGAAGAAAAAGTTAAATGTGCTATGTATGCTAGAGACGAAGCTAACCCAACAATATTATCAAACTATGAAGACCAAGAGATTTCAGAGATGGGAGACAGAGCAGAAATTGGGCAGCTCCTCCAGAAGTAGAATGTTACTTATATGGGACCCGCAACTCACCACACTTGACATTGAATCATGGGAAGAGCAACTGATACATACCAGAGTTAAATGCAAGGTCACAGGATCAACTTATGCAGTCACATTTGTATATAGCCAGCTCTCCACCGTGAGCAGGAAACCCATGTGGGCAGCGTTGCAACAGATTGCAAGAGCCATGGTCATGCCATGGTTAATTCTAGGAGATTTTAACTCCTATCTCTCACCAACTGACAAGTGTAGAGGCATGCTGGTCACAACAAATGCTACAACAAACTTTCAGAATTTCACACTAGAGGCAGGAATTGAGGAGCTACACTCCATAGGGTGTCAATACACATGGACAAACGGGCATATCATGAGCAAACTTGACCGGGCAATGGTGAACAAAGCATGGATGGAGCAAGATCGGAGTAGTTTTGAGGAATTTAAAGCTCCGGGAACAGTCTCAAACCATGCCTCTTGTATAGTATCAGTGCTAGAAAATGGGAGGAAGCAAATCAAGCCATTTAAATATTTCAATATGTTGACATCACATCCCATCTTTAGCCAACTCGTGGAGGATAAGTGGAACAGCAGTGACTCTAGGAGAGTAGAAGGAACGACACAATAGAAACTCCAGCACAAACTCACCCTCGTTAAAATAGATCTCAGGCAACTCAACCGTCTACATTTTCAACACATACAGGAAAGGGTCAAACACTCACAACAGCAACTGCAAGAAATGCAGTAAAGAGGGCTAGCCCAGGGACATATGGACAACAGCTATCTAGCTACAAGGAAAAAGGTGGAATTGCTTGAAAGGACAGAGTATCTCTTCTACTTACAACATGCCAAACATGAGTATCTCCGAGGAGTGGACAGGAACACCTCTTATTTCCACGCATTGGTGAAACGGAACAACAAAAGGAGAGAAGTGGTAGCGATTGAAAAGAGCAGTGGGGAACTCACAAATTCACCAGAGGAAATCGTGCATAAATTTTTATCATACTTCCAAGGGCAATTAGGAGAGCAAGGAACCCGGACGCAATACCAAGGGGACTGTATGCATTTTGGCAAAACGCTCACTAAGACACAATGGATAAAGCTGGTTCGGCTCCCAACTGAGGATGAAATTAAGGGTGCTCTGTTTGAGATTGGAGATCTCAAAGCCCCGGGGCCAGATGGATATAACTCAAAGTTTTTCAAACACTCATGGGGCATAGTCAAGAAGGATGTTGTAGCTGCTGTCATGAAGTTTTTTGAAAATGGGCAGCCCCTCAAGTTGTGGAACCACACCCTTATCGTGCTAGTCCCCAAGTCCTCTCATGCCAGCAAGGTTCAAGACTACAGGTCCATCTCATGTTGTACAATGATTTACAAGATCATAGGCAAGATTTTAGCTAGTAGATTAGCAAAAGTTGCATACCACCTCTTCCACCCTGAGCATACTGCATTTGTGAAGGGACGCTCCATCACAGATAACATTCATCTGGCCCAAGAACTCATGCACAGTTACACTAGGAAAAGAATCTCCCCGAGGTGTATACTGAAAGTGGATCTGCAGAAGGCGTTCGACTTGGTAAATTGGGACTTCCTTCAAGACGTACTTACAACATTGCAGTTTCCCAGCAGATTCATTGCATGGATCAAGGAAAGCATCACCAGCACAACTTTCTCGGTGGTAATCAATGGAAACATGCACGGGTTTTTTAGAGGACGTCGAGGCCTCAGACAGGGGAATCCCCTATGGCCTTACCTCTTCGGAATGTGCATGGAATTTCTCTCTAGACTCCTTGCCAGATGCACTAGACGTTCAGATTTCCACTTTCACCCTAAGTGTGAACATCTGAGGATAGCTCATCTAGTCTATGCAGATGACCTTCTACTCTTAGGACGTGGTGATGTATCATCAGTCAGGGTGCTGACGGAATACTTATCATAGTTTGCTAGTATGGCAGGATTAAAGGCTAACATGGCCAAATCAAGAATATACTTGGCAGGAGTTGATGCAACAATCAAGGAAAGGCTGCTAACCATCACTGGATTTCAAGAAGGAGAGATGTCGTTCAGATATTTAGGAGTTCCTATAGCATCAAGGAAGCTGAAAATCGCAAATTACAGTGCACTGACTAATGCTCTTCACAAACGGATCAACTCTTGGCCCAAAAGCACTTTATCATATGCAGGGAAGTGCCAACTTATAACCTCGGTCCTCCAGGGAGTCGAATGCTATTGGATGTCGATATTGCACTCCCATTAGGTGTCATTGACATGATACACAACACTTGTCGTTCGTTCATGTGGTCTACGAAGCACCCTCCGATAGCATGGGCTGAGATGTGCAAACCAAAAGAGGAAGGAGGAATGGGGCTGCGAGATTTGAAGGCATGGAACCTAGCACTACTGGCAAAGGTGCTGTGGTGTATACAAGATAAGTAAGACACACAATGGATTTGATGGGTGCACCACACGTACATACGTCATGGAGGAATATGGGAGTGGCAGAGCAAGCATACGGATTCACCTCTCATAAAGATGTTGGTCTCCATCAAGGATAACCTCCTAACCTCTGCAGGCACCCTGGAAAGAGCAGGATAGCTCCTTGCTGCTTGGTTCAGACAGGGTAAAGGTGGGGTTAAGAGAGCCTATGATCACTTTAGAGATGTCGGGGACAAAAGGGCATGGGCAGTGACGGTGTGGAAAAAAGATATACAACCAAGTCATGCGTTTACCCTTTGGATGCTAGCACAGGGGAAGCTCCCAGTACGTGCCAGACAAGATTACTTAGAGGATAGGCAGTGTGTTTTTTGCAAACAGGAGGAGGAAACATTGAATCACGTGTTCTTTCGGTGTGAAGCAATTAGACAACTATGGGGGATAGTTAGAAGATGGTTGCGGATGAGGGCAGAAATGGTCACATAACGTCACATGTTCAGGATTTTCAGAACGCAGTACAGGAGGTCTGTTAGTAATATATGAGAGATGTCCTAAGGCAATCGCCTTATGTATGAACCATTTATATGATAAATGAAGATTCACTATTTGAGTATATATGTTTAATGTATTTGATTGGATCTTAAACTCATTTACTGAATGTCCACGATACGATTCACAGCATGAGAGAATTTGTGATTGGATCACAACTAGTGAGTATCTCTACATGTGTAATTGTGATGTATCGGAATTATCCCTAGTCGATGAATTGATGAATTTGGACACCATCAATTCTGTCGAGACTAGCACGAGGTATACTCCTTGGTGTATCCAAGCAGCTGATTCTCACTGGCTGGAGACATTGTGATGTCCGGAGTTAATCATGGATGCTAGTTATGGTAACTAGTTCATTGGAGTGACCAGCCGTAAGACTTCATATGGTTCTCTGCATATATAGATATGTCAATGAAGTTCTTACTGTGGCTTAAGTGCGATATTCCTTTGACTTGCGGTATTCAAGTCATCTTGATCATGAAGACTTATGCTTTGACATCTTAAGCAAACATCTCTGAGGAGATGTAGACCCGGGATGATTGGGTATAAGTCGAAGTGATCGAAGGTGTTTGAATAGCCTATAAAGGATTCACCACTCCTTGCGAGGAGATGTATACCCATGGCCTCTCGTCGGATTGTTACTAAAGTCTTTGGCCAAAGCATTACATGTTTAGAGTAAGGTACTCTTCGATACATGTGGAGTAACTAGAATCCGTAGGACGAGGAAATGATACTTGGGCTAGGTGTGACGTAGTCAGCCTAGTGGGGACTGACACAATAGACCATGTCCTGAACCAAATGGGTATAAGATGAGTGAAGGGAATGGGGCACGATTCATTCGAGCTACTGAAGGGTTTCAGAAATAGTTCTGGATCAACCGTTGATCTTTTCGGTTAATTGGGGATCATGATGTACTACTAGGTGCCACTCATGATCGTTCTATAATTAATGGTTAATTATAGGCGGCCAACATAAACCGAGAACCTATTTGGTCACCGCACGCTGCAGTGTAATCCAAAGGATTTAAAAGCGAGCTTGAGAATGGGATTCTCGAAGAGAAACTATGTTTGGTTGGACCAAACATAAAGCGAGCATGAAATTGTTTGATGCAATGGAAGCGTGGATGGGCCGTGTCTTATGAAGACATAATGGATGGACCAAAATGGTTTGGTTCTAATCCAATGGATGAGAATAAACCAAAGGGTTTGGTTTATATTAAACGAATGAACCAAAGGTTGGTTCGGTTCGTTTTAACTTAAAATAAACCATCATGGTTTGGTTTATTTTAACTTATCTTAATGGAGCGGGTTAACGGGCTTTATGGATATGATCCATTAACCATTAAGAGAATTAGTTCTCTATAAAATAGGGCTTAAACCCTAATCCAAAACCCTAATCTATTTTTGGCCGCCCAACATAGAGTTGCCGCCCACCCCTTGTTGGTGAATTCGGCGCCCAACCCTAAGTGCCGCCGCCCAGCTTTTGTGCCGGCGACCAAGCTTCAGCCGGTGAACACTCCGGCGACCCTCCGGTGATCCCCTATAGGTTTGGCATCAAGGTGAGGCTTTTCTTTCCTTGGTTGGCCGGCGCCTATATCCTCCACCAAGCTGTCCAGTTTTCTGGACAGCTTCTCCTCCTCTCGTCGGAGCGTCGTTTGGACGACGGTTAGTGCTCCGACAGTGGCTAACTTACCGGGGATTTGATCTCCGGTAATCCTCTGAGGTGGAGGACGAAGGATTCGTCAATTGGTTGACGAATACTTCTCCGGAGAAGCGAGTTTTGAGGACTCGTTTTTGGATCCGAATTTGGATTCGGATCGTGATCATCTCTCGATCACGTTGTCTTCAACACGAGGCTAGTAACCCGTACGAAGACGAAGCTCGTGACTTAGTGAAGTCATCCCGAGGAGCTCGGCGTGGATACGGATAGAGACGATTCTTACGAGGATCGTTCCGGTTGATGTCGTTCCCACTACACGTCATACGAAAGGTATAACGTAGATAAATTTCTTTTATTGCAAATTTTAATTTACGGTTATGTCTACACTTGTTGTAATAGCATGCGTGTATTGTGTGTGTTGTAATAAATATAGATTTATTATTTTTAATTGCTTCCGCTGTGCTCATGTTTACGAAACATGATCGAACACACACACGTGATGCAGAAACCTTGATGGTATCGAGCCCCGGGTTGTGTTTCGACATAATCGTAAAATGGTTTTGCGATAGTCATAATATATTTCTGGAAATTTTCTAATTTTGGAAATTTAGAAGTATTTATGGAAATTTTTCAATTTTGGAAAGTCTAGAAGTATTTATGGAAATCTTCCACTTTTGGAAAGTTGGAAGTATTTATGGAAATTGATATTTTCCATGAATAAAATATTTGATTAGATTCTGGAAATTTGTTTCCTAATTTAATCATGATTTGATTTGGGAAATCAAATCTTAAAATATTTTATTTCCATAAATAGTTTTAATGATTTAGGAAATTGGTTTCCTAAATAGATTTTCCTTAATCAAATAATTCCATGAATAAAATATGTGATTAGATTTGGAAATTTGTTTCCTAATTTAATTATGATTTGATTTGGAGAATCAAATCTTAAACATATTTTATTTCCATAAATAGTTATGACATTTAAGGAAATTATATACATGACATAATTGTATGCCATGTAATTGCATTAGATGCATAACATTATGCCATGCGTGTCGTGACATGTAGATGTATGCCATGCCATGTAGATAATAGTTATTTGCATGCAAAGAGGATGAGACATAAAAACCCTAACTCAATATTAAAGCCTACACCTTCCATTAATATGGTTAGAACGAGTTACATTTCTGTTTGGGTTGTTGGACTCACTCCAAGCCCGGCTCGAACCTGAACATGTTCAAATCATTGGAATAGTTTAACTCTAATATGGTAAGAGTCAGAGGTCAATCGTTAGTTTGGGTTGTTGGACTCACTCCAAGCCTAGCTAATTGGTTGAATGCGCTCTAACCATATTAAAACTATTTCGCGATTAATGGGTCGGCTTTAACTTGGAGCATCGATTTGTTGGACTCACTCCAAGGTCGATGTGAAGAGAGGTGAAGTTGGGTTCTATGCATATGATGCATACTTGTTAATGTGTTAACAACCCAATGTATGTGTAAACATTCAATTAGTTGATAACACATTGTGATAGTTACATATACATGATATGTAATCGGTATACTTGATACCCACCATCATAGCTAAGAATGGCTTGTTGGACTCACTCCAAGGTTGTTCTTATCTATGATGGATATCAGCCCATTCGGAGATGGACCTACGATCTCCCGAAGTGATTTTAAGGGTTTTTGAAATTCGAAAAATGAATGGGATTTATAAATGTATATTGATGCATTTTAAAATCATTTTCTCATATATGCTCGTTTTGTATTTCTAGGTCAATAAATTGATCATGACGTCTTTGAATTTTCGCACTATTTTGGATTCGAACAAACGGGACCTAACTTCTGGGTGGCTTAGAAACACGAGAATTGTTCTCAAGGCGGAAAAGCTTGCATATGTCCTTGAAGAGCCTCTTCTGGCCGTCTAAGGCGATGACTCAGGACCAAATGTTGGTCTATCGAAATATATGGCGGTCATTCTGATGGTACAAAGGTTGCATCATGCATATGGATGCTAATACTATGGTCTTCCATCTTCATGAGTTGTTCGATGAGCAAGCGAGATCCAAAAGGTTCGAGGTCTCTAGGCTCCTCTTCACTACGAAGATGCAAGAAGGTTAAATGCAGTAGTGCGGTTTGTGCTAAAGATGAGCGGGTACATCGGCGACTAGCTACCCTCGATTTTGTGATGGATCATGAGTTAAGTATTGACTTAATTCTGCATTGTTTGCCCAAGAGCTTCTACGTTTGTGATGAACTATCGGATGAACAAATTGGAATCCACCATTCGAGCTCCTTAATATCTTTGAAGCTGTGGAGCCTTACGTAAAGCATGAGGAGAAGGCGGTTCTGTTAGTTGATTCCTCAAAGAAAGGTTCTAAGAGGAAGGCAAAAGAAAGGAAAAGGCAAAAGGAAAGAAAGGAAGCAAGAAGAAGGCGAAGACATCTTGACATCCTCACTTGGCAAGCAAGGAAGGCCTTGGGTAGAAGCTGCAAGACTTATCTTGAGTCCATGAAGAAGAAGAAGGCATCGATGCCCCATTTCCTCTTATGAAATTTTGATTGTCATTCTATTTCTTGAAGACACTTGGGTATTGGATCTGGGTGATGTTCTTCTCTAATAAAGAACATTGTTTCTATTTGGCTAAATAGAAGAAGGTTGTTCGAGTATGGAGTCAAATACAATCAAACCATGAGGCTTATGGCCCAAAGTGGAAAGATCATGTCATTGTGGACTCAACATATGTGAGCTTTCAGCACTAACATGCTTATGAGCCATGGTCCGATCATGCCATGAACCTCGGCGAGTGTTTGAGCCCAAAAGTCGAAGAATGAGCTCAAAGAGAACCAGACATCAGGAAGGAAGTCTAGTTGGGTCGGGGGGACCGAACAACTGGCAGGAAGCCCTGGTGGGTTGAAGATCGGACATCAAGCAGAGAAAATCCTTCGAGGAGGGATAGGCTTGAGGGCCCAATGTAGTCACCGTTTGAGGGATTGTTGAGTATGGGGAATACAATCAAAGTCCCACATTGGTAAGACATGGAAAAGATCATGTGCTTATAAGAAAAAAGATATCTCCATTGGTATGAGGCCTTTTGGGTAAAGCCCAAAAATAAAACCATGAGGGCTTAGGCCCAAAGTGGACAATATCATGTCATTGTGGAGATATGTGGAGCTTATAAGCACTAACAATGGTTTCCATTTAACGTTTAGTAACAATTGTTGTTATATAACTTTGAATGGCGTACTTTATGGAACTGGAACTTTGAGTAATGACATTTATACGTTGGACGTATCCAGTGACATTTTCAATATCGAAGCGAGCAACACGCGTGCTCGAAAGGATAATCACATAGACTCCTATATGTGACATTGTCGTCTTGGCCATATAAGCAAGAAACGCATGTCCGAATTACACCGATGTGGAATTCTGGAATCGTTTGAATTGGATTCATATGATACATGCGAATCATGCTTAAAAGGCAAGATGACTAAGTTACCTTTTACTGGAAAAGGTGAACGAGTGGGAGAGTTACTAGGTCTAGTACATACTGATGTATGTGGACCTATGTCAACTCAAGCTTTAGGAGGCTATAACTACTTCATTACCTTCACCGATGATCACTCACGGTTTGGGTATGTGTTCTTGATGAAACACAAGTCTGAAGCCTTTGAAAGGTTCAAAGAATTCAGAAATGAAGTAGAGAAACAACATGACAAAAGTATTAAAATACTTCGATCGGATCGAGGTGGTGAATACTTAAGTCAAGAGTTTCTTGATTATCTAAGAGACAATGACATATTGTCTCAATGGACTCCGCCCTATACACCATAGCATAATGGTGTATCTGAGAGGCGTAACCGGACCTTGTTGGACATGGTCAGGTCAATGATGAATCATGCGACTCTTCCCAAGTCCTTTTGGGGTTATGCACTTCAGACAGCTGTTTACTTGTTAAACAGAATGCCTACCAAGGTAGTCTTTACTACTCCATATGAGATATGGGCTAGTAAGAAACCTCATGTATCTTACTTGAAGATATGGGGTTGTCCTGCTTATGTGAAGCGGACTGTATCAGACAAACTGGATGCTAAGTCTGATAAATGTCTATTTATTGGATACCCTAAGGAAACAAGGGGTTACCAATTCTATCATCCTGTGGAACAAAAGGTGTTTGTTTCAAGGCATGCTGTGTTTCTAGAGAAAGAGTTTCTCTTGCAAAAAAACAATGGGAGTGTCGTCGAGCTTGAGGAGGCTCGAGAGACTCAAATAGACATTGATGAGATACAGTGAAGCACTGAGTTGACAATGACTCATAGTGATGAGCAATTTGGACTATTGTAACACCACATCTTCGTAGATCCGGTAGAACACTGATATTCTGAGAGATATGGATTTCTGTAAGTGAATCGAACGACGTGTTACTCATTGATGATGAGGAGCCTACAGTTATGAAGAAGTCTTGACAAGTTCAGAAGGGATAAGTGGCTTGGTGCCATGAAGTCGGAAATGGATTCCATGTATACGAAAACCAAGTTTGGAACTTGGTTGACCCACAAGGCATAAAGCCTATAGGGTGCAAGTGGGTTTTCAAGAAGAAAACCGACATGGATGGTAATGTGATTACCTATAAGGCTAGATTGGTGGCGAAAGGATATATCGCCAAAAACAAGGTGTTGATTATGTGAAACCTATTACGCTGTAGCTATGCTTAAATCCATTCGGATGCTCTGGCCATAGCGGCTCATTATGATTATGAGATATGGCGGATGGATGTGAAAACTTTCCTTAATGGAAACACGCCGAGGCGTGTATATGATCTGACTGAGGTTTCACATCGGTTGACAAAACCAAGGTATGCAAATTGCGGACGATCCATTTATGGATTGAAGCAAGCATCCGAGCTGGAATATCCGTTTTGATGAGACAATCAAAAGTTTGATTTCTCACAAAATCCGAACGAACCTTGTGTACAAGAAGGTTAGTAGAGTGCGATCGTGTTCCTAGTATTGTATGTCGATGACATATTACTTATAGGAAATGATGTGTCAATCTTCTACGATCGATTAAGGTTTGGTTATCCAAGACATTCTCCATGAAAGACCTGGGAGAAGCAACCTACATCCTTGGGATTAAGATCTATAGAGATAGATCGAAACGGTTGCTTGGTCTTTCGCAGTCTACATATATGGACCGAGTGCTAAAGAGGTTTAGCATGTCGGAATCCAAGAAAGGTTATCTGCCCATCGTGCATGGGAACACCTTTCAAGTCTATGTCTCTGCTTAAGAAGGCGAGATTTGCATGAGTAAGATTCCCTATGCATCTGCAATAGGATCTATCATGTATGCTATGTTATGTACGAGGCCCGATGTATCGTATGCTCTGAGTGTCACGAGCAGATACCAGTCTGATCCAGGAATGGATCATTGGGCGGCTGTTAAGATGATCCTTAAGTACTTGAGAAGAACTAAGGATGTGTTCCTAATATATGGAGAAGGGGACATGGTGATACAGCGGGTATCACGGATGCGGCTTCCAGACAGACAAGGATGATTCCAGGTCTCAGTCTGGATACGTGTTCACCTTGAATGGGGGCGCAGTGAGTTGGAAAAGTTCCAAACAAGAGACTGTAGCGGATTCTACCACTGAGGCAGAATATATTGCAACTTCAGAAGCAGCAAAGGAAGCGGTTTGGATCAAGAAGTTTGTTCATGAACTTGGTGTGATTCCGGCCATTGTTGAAGCAATACCGGTCTACTGCGACAACAATGGAGCAATTGCACAGGCGAAAGAGCCAAAGTCTCATCAACGATCCAAACATGTGCTTCGCCGCTATCATCTTATCAGAGAGATCATAAGTAGGAACGAAATACAAATCGAGAAAATTCCCACTGAAAGGAACTTAGCGGATCCTTTGACTAAAGCATTACCTCAAAGTAAGTTTGAGGGTCATGTTAGAGCTTATGGTATTGGATACCGTAGCGATTGGCATTATGCCAAGTGGGAGTCTGTTAGTAATATATGAGAGATGTCCTAAGGCAATCGCCTTATGTATGAACCATTTATATGATAAATGAAGATTCACTATTTGAGTATACATGTTTAATGTATTTGATTGGATCTTAAACTCATTTCTTGAATGTCCACGATACGATTCACAGCATGAGAGAATTTGTGATTGGATCACAACTAGTGAGTATCTCTACATGTGTAATTGTGATGTATCGGAATTATCCCTAGTCGATGAATTGATGGATTTGGACACCATCAATACTGTCGAGACTAGCACGAGGTATACTCCTTGGTGTATCCAAGCAGCTGATTCTCACTGGCTGGAGACATTGTGATGTCCGGAGTTAATCGTGGATGCTAGTTATGGTAACTAGTTCATTGGAGTGACACCGTAGTAAGACTTCATATGGTTCTCTGCATATATAGATATGTCAATGAAGTTCTTCTGTGGCTTAAGTGCGATGTTCCTTTGACTTGCGGTATTCAAGTCATCTTGATCATGGAGACTTATGCTTTGACATCTTAAGCAAACATCTCGAGGAGATGTGGACCCGAGATGATTGGGTATAAGTCAAGTGATCGAAGGTGTTTGAATAGCCTATAAAGGATTCACCACTCCTTGCGAGGAGATGTATACCCATGGCCTCTCGTCGGATTGTTACTAAAGTCTTTGGCAAAGCATTACATGTTTAGAGTAAAGTACTCTTGATACATGTGGAGTAACTAGAATCAGTAGGGACGAGGAAATGATACTTGGGCTAGGTGTGACGTAGTCACCTATTGAGGGGACACACAATAGACCATGTCCTGAACCAAGTGGGTATAAGATGAGTGAAGGGAATGGGGCACGATTCATTCGAGCTGAAGGGTTTCAGAAATAGTTCTGGATCAACCGTTGATCTTTTCGGTTAATTGGGGATCATGATGTACTACTAGGTGCCACTCATGATCGTTCTATAATTAATGGTTAATTATAGACGGCCAACATCAACCGAGAACCTATTTGGTCACACGCGCAACGAGTGTAATCCAAAGGATTTAAAACGAGCTTGAGAATGGGATTCTGTGACCGAGAGAAACTATGTTTGGTTGGACCAAACATAAAGCGAGCATGAAATTGTTTCAGTCGCAATGGAAGCGTGGATGGGCAGTGTCTTATGAAGACATAATTGATGGACCAAAATGGTTTGGTTCTAATCCAATGGAGGAGAATAAACCAAAGGGTTTGGTTTATTTTAAACGAATGAACCAAAAGTTGGTTCGGTTCGTTTTAACTTAAAATAAACCATCATGGTTTGGTTTATTTTAACTTATCTTAATGGAGCGGGTTAACGGGCTTTATGGATATGATCCATTAACCATTAAGAGAATTAGTTCTCTATAAAATAGGGCTTAAATCCTAATCCAAAACCCTAATCTATTTTTGGCCGCCCAACATAGAGTTGCCGCCCACCCCTTGTTGGTGAATTCGGCGCCCAACCCTAAGTGCCGCCGCCCAGCTTTTGTGCCGCCGTCCAAGTCCTTGCCGGCGACCAAGCCTTGGCAGTGAACACTCGGCGACCCTGTATAGGTTTGGCATCAAGGTGAGGCTTTTCTTTCCTTGGTTGGCCGGCGCCTATATCCTCCACCAAGCTGTCCAATTTTCTGGACAGCTTCTCCTCCTCTCGTCGGAGCGTCGTTTGGACGACGGTTAGTGCTCCGACAGCGGCTAACTTACCGGGGATTTGATCTCCGGTAATCCTCTGAGGTGGAGGACGAAGGATTCGTCAACTGGTTGACGAATACTTCTCCGGAGAAGCGAGTTTTGAGGACTCGTTTTTGGATCCGAATTTGGATTCGGATCGTGATCATCTCTCGATCACGTTGTCTTCAACACGAGGCTAGTAACCCGTACGAAGACGAAGCTCGTGACTTAGTGAAGTCATCCCGAGGAGCTCGGCGTGGATACGGATAGAGACGATTCTTACGAGGATCGTTCCGGTTGATGCCGTTCCCGCTACACGTCATACGAAAGGTATAACGTAGATAAATTTCTTTTATTGCAAATTTTAATTTACGGTTATGTCTACACTTGTTGTAATAGCATGCGTGTGTTGTGTTTGTTGTAATAAATATAGATTTATTATTTTTAATTGCTTCCGCTGTGCTCATGTTTACGAAACATGATCGAACACACACACGCCGCGGTGCCAGAAACCCAACAAGGTCTTCTGGTTTGAACCATGCCCGCCATCTTGCCGTGTCAGCAATGGTCTACTTGGTTTGGAGAGCACGAAATTCATGCAGGTTTGAAGGGCTAAAGTTTGATGCAGACCTGACCTTCCACAAATTACAGGTCCATGTGTTCAGGGTAGCGGAGGACAACAACTTCCACTTCTCATCGGGAATTACGTGAAGGCAGGGTAGTGCCCCCCCTTACTTGTTCCCTGTACTGATCTATTGGCCAGTGCCCTCGGGTCCTATTGCCCCCCCCCCCTCACCTAGGTTGTTCCCAGGGCAGTCCTTCACCTTCCCAGGGCAATTTCCCACTTTCCTAGAGTAGTTGCCCTAACCCACCCCCCCCACACACACACCCACCCACCCACCTAGCTTCTCCCGCTATTTCTTTCAAGTGTGGGCCTACCTCAATTTTGCTCCAGGGCAGACTTCCCCTATGCGTCTCTCTATTCTTCATCCCTAGCCCCCTCCACCAGTCCTCAACTTTCCTAGGTAATTCCCCACTTTCCTAAAGTAGTTACCATGTTTCCAAGGCAGTCCTCCTTGCTCCTGCTTCCTGTAAGCCCCACTTTCCCAGAGTAGTTGCCCTACCCCTTTACCCCTGGTCCTCTCTACCCCTCCGCCCCTGAAACTTCCCAAGGCAACTCTACAACTTCTCAGTATAACTTTCCTATCCAGGGTGGTTCACGTCGGATTCAGGGTGATTCAAAAAAAAATGTTCAGGGTGGTTTTGCATGTCCGGGTCAGTGGTGGTTTCGCAGATCCGGGTCGTGAGCAGGCCTGGGCCAGGTGGGTTTTACCTCGGAAAGCTTAACCCCACCAAAGTGGTTCCCATGGACTAGAGCAACCTGAGTCTACGCCTGTGGTGGATCAGGAGAACACTTGCTCACTCCTGCATCGTTACCCTTGGGCAGGCGCCTTCCTCAATCCCAAGCAAAGACTCTGTCCCGGCCGGGTTCACCTTAACTGTAGAGGGGTACCTCGCCCCTCCCTAGACTGGTCAACATGAGGACAAGGCAGTTCCAAGCCAGGATAGATCAAGGTGGACCCGCACTCTTCTAGTTGCCTTCGCCAGGGCGGTTCAGTGGACCCAGGGAAACTTCAGGGTGACAACTCTAGGGTGGTTCAGGGCGGTTAAGTGGCTCCAAACCGGTTCAGCGGCTCCTTAGTCGGCTTCGCCAAGACAACTCCATAGCGGGCCCAGGGTGGTTCAACGACTCCAGGGCAACGCAGGGAGCTGCCCTGTCCAGGGAAGTTAAAAAAAAATTGCTGATAGGATAAGGGATGGTGAATAGGCCCACCTATAATGACCTATCTAGTCCGTAGCAAACGACTACGGTAAAGACGCTGCAAATCCGTTTAGGGCTGAGGCTTGGCCAAAAAGCCTAACAGAGGTGAATAGGCTCACTTGAATGACCTATATAGTCCGTAGAAAACGGCTACGGTAAAGACATGCCAAATCCATTACCAGTTGGTCACTTGCTAAAAGTGACAAACATCGGAGGACACGCAGCTAGGCGGACATTGGAGGATAAACATTGCATTGCATGACATAAGGACGTATCCAGGAGGAGTAGAGTACACATGGAGGAAATGTAGGAGGATCATGAGATTTGGATGGTACACATGTGCTGGTGGTACGAGTTAGACGTGAGCAGGAGTGGTAGTTCCCATGAGAGCACATGTACGTTGAGCCTCGGATACATCTCAGATTTGACATTTCGTCAGACATGACATGATCATGAATCCTAGGCTATTGTATGATTGTGCTTTTCTTTGATGATATATATTTACCTTTCATAAAAAAAACTTTGGATAGCCTTAGTCTTTTGCGACGAGAGTGTCGTTTGGCCCGCATTCGAAACTCCGACAGCGACCTCCTTGCCGAGGATTGGATCTTCAGCAATCCTCTTTGGTGGAGGATCAAAGTTTTGTAAATTGGTTGATGAAAACTGCTTTCAAGAAGCGAGTTTACAAAACTCATTTTGGATTCGAATTGTGATCGTCTCTCAAATCACAATGTCTTTGATATGAGACTAGTATCTCGTGTGAAGATGGGGCTCGTAGCTTGTTGAAGCTATCGCGATGATTCTTGGCGTGGATACGGATAGAGGGGAAACTTACGAGGGTTACTAAGGTTGATGCCTTTTTCGCTTCACATAATTCGTCGTTGTTTTCTTTTATTACAAAATTTAAAATGGTGATTATGTCTACACTTGTTGTATCCTTGTATGTGTGTGGTATGTGTGTTGTAATAAATTAGTTCATTACTTGTTTTTGCTTTCATTGTGTGCATGTTTACGAAATATGTTCGAACACACACACACACGTCGGTGCCGGGGAAACCCAACACAGCTTAGCATGACAATGGTCGAAGGAAGCACCTGAAGGCTAGCATATGGATGAACAAGTCAAGGATGACTTGGATTAATCCAATAGGCATGAGGCTGATGGAGGTAGCTAAAATGTTTAGGTTTAAGCTAACAGTAGTCTAGCAAGTATGAGGGCATCATACTTGGGGTTAAACCTCATGGTTGAGATTTAAAAGTCGACTGGGGTTATGGACTAGTTGACTAGTCAAGTGTTTGACACTTGGCAGTCGGGTCAACACTAAGCAGTCGACTGAGATTATGATCAGTCGACTACTGTGAGTCGATCGACATTTGACTGTGGCAAGTAGGCTTGGCCGTCGACTACCAGCATTGGGCACTGGATTGACCATGAGCAGTCGACTGCCATGGAGGACAGTCGACTGCTGCTAGTTTTGGTCACGAAGGTATAATGCTTGGTAGCCGACTGAGTAGTCAACTATGGGCTTGAGCAGTCGACTATTAGGAATGTCAGTCGATTGTCAGTGCATCTATTGGCTGGAATGTTGACGTGGACCAAGTCCGTTGTGAGACAACCACACTGTTGGCAGTCGACTGGGGCTTTTGGCAATCGACTGTTTGGCGAAAATCCATGTCGTGCGGAGGCTTAAATGGAGCTCAACGAAAAGGGTTTCGACAGTGATTTCTTGGGTGATTTATGGCGATTTGCTGGTGCAAGACTGGGTATTTAAGTGTAGCTCAAGTAATCAACCAAGCAAGCATTCAAAAGAGTTTTTGTAAAGTTTTCTTTACATCTTTTGTTGTATTTGCTTGTATATTCTCGTGTTACTTTTGTAATCGCTTGGAGGTTTTCTCCACCTCTGAAGTGTTTTCCAAGAAGGAGAGGTTGATTTGTGGTGTTTGGCATCGCTAGGGCTCATTTGAGCTCAACCCGTGGAGTAGGAACCCTAAGGGTCCGAACCACGTTATATTGTTGTCTTGTATTTGTATTTGTCGCTTTTTGTTATTGCTTTATTATTATTATTTCTGCTTCACATAACAATCCTTGTAGACAAACACGAACGAATTCCATCGACGAACGAAAATGCACCATTCACCCCCCAATGCTCACCGAAGTTCCTACAGAGCCCACCCCCATAGAGGATTCGTTACCAGATGAGCAGTTTTGTCATCTACAGGGTAAGTCACCATAGTATATATATCTTACAAATTATTTAGTTTCCCATGCTATACCTTCACATTTTACTCATGCACAAGTCCAGAAATTAAAAAGTGATGCTAAGTATTATGTATGGGATGATCCTTACCTTTGAAAATTTTGCAGTGATCAGATTATTAGACAATGTGTACCTGATTATGAGTTTTATTTAATACTTACTTTTTGTCATTCTCTAGCTTGTGGGGGGCATTTTGGACCTAGCAGACTGCTAGGATAGTGTTAGAATATGGTTTGTATTAGCCCACCTTGTTTCATGATGCCTATGAATTTTATAAATCTTGTGAGCGATGTCAACGAACAGGAAACCTAGGACGTATAAATGAAATGCCTGAAAAATCTATGCTATTCTGTGAGATTTTTGATGTTTGGGGTATTGATTTTATGGATTCATTTCCTGTATCTTTTGGATTTTCATATATTCTATTTGTAGTTGATTATGTTTCCAAATAGGTTGAGGTCATCCCCACCAGTACTGATGATTCTCCAATTATTGTGATTTTTGTTAGGTCTTACATATTTTTGCAAATTTGGGGTACCTAAGGCGATCATCAGCGATCATAGGTCTCATTTTTGCAATATACACATGAAGGCCATGTTAAGAAAGTATGAGGTGTTGCACAAAATTTCTACTCCTTACCACCCTCAGACAAGTGGGCAGGCTGAACTATCGAACAGAGAGATCAAATCTATACTAGAGAAGACAGTGTGGTTAGACAGGAAAGACTGGAGCAAGAGGTTAGACGATGCTCTGTGGGCTTACAGAACTGCCTATAAGACTCCCATAGGCATGTCTCTATATAGGATTGTTTATGGTAAAGCTTGTCACTTTCCAGTGGAGATTGAGCACAGGGCTTATTGGGTAGTGAAAGCTTGCAACATAGATGCTAGCATAGCTGGGAGAGAAAGAAAACTTCAACTTCATAAACTTGAGGAGATACGGTTAGAAGCCTATAAGAACTCCCGCATTTACAAGGAGAAGACTAAGAATTTTCATGACAAAAGGATTTTGAGAAAGGAGTTCCATATTGGCGATAGAGTTGTATTGTATCATTCTCGTCTCAGGTTGATGTGAGGTAAGCTAAAATCCATATGGGACTGTCTTTTTTGTGTTACTAATGTGTTTACCTATGGTATTGTTGAGGTGCAGGAAACTTCTATAGGGAAAACCTTCAGAGTGAATGAACACTGTCTCAAAATATTTCATGAGGGGATGAGAGGAGCTATAGTGGAGGAAGTGGACCTGATGATGCTTCTTCTCCGACTTGAAGGGGAGTGTGTTCTTTTATTTACTGCATTTATTTCTTTCCTTTGTTCAGAATAATTTACTTTGTTTGATTGTTTGATCGCCTGTTTATCTAGGTCTAGGTTGAGTGTTTTGTTTTTTTAAATGATATTCCCTATGCATGTCTTATTATCATTTTAGAGGTGGTAAAAATTAGTTAAGTTTGATCATCGAATTGTGGATTTTTGTGTATGATAGGAGACTTCACTTGCATGTAGTCACTTGTTATAATGGTGAACTTTTTATTGATAGACTAAGCTTGATGTTTGATTTACCTAGTGAAGTTGTAAGTCATTCTTATTGATACTGCTGCTACCTTTTCCCATAAGTAAAATGAAGGGACCCGTGCATAAGACATTATCCGAACTAAATAGTTGGTTTAGCGAAGGGGGCCTGAGAGAACCGGTTCGAGCGTATAAGTCTGGGAAAAATGGCTCGGGGAGACGGTTCAAGGGAATTGATATGGTAGAGCGAATTTGGAAGTTGGTACGGTACAGAAATAATAGGAATCGGCTCGGTGGAACAGGCCTGGAGGTTGGTACGGTACGGGAAGAATAGGAATCGGCTCGGTGGAACTGACCTGGAGATTGGTTCTATACGGGAAGGATAGATGTTAGTTCGGGTTATTAGAAGAAGTCTAAGAGCTATGCTACACTTAAGCAGTAGGTTTAGGCTAGCCTTACGGAAGGCAAGCGGGTGAAAGGGATGGGCGAGAATATTTCCCAAAATGTGGATGAGAAGTTTGTTACACCACGACTTATGACCCCATATAATATTCGGAGGAGTCTTCACTCTCCATTTCTGTAATAGAATAATTTTCCAGGTAAGCAAGGTGGCCACGTGTACAGTGATGGAGGAAGTTTGTTATGCAATAGCTGGCCAGAGGAAGAGGAGGAAGATAAAAGGCAGAGAAGAGGTGAGAGGAGGAGGATCCGCAACTTCCAACAAGTAGAGACGAAGACACACTTGAAGGGGAGAGCGACCACATCGCCGGAGAAGAAAGGGAGAAGGGGACGAGAAGAGTAGTGAGCTTCATTCTCTCCATACTCGTATACTGAGCTAACTGTAAGAGATTTCTTCCTCCACCTCTGGAAGCTTTTTCCGTAAAGGAGGAAGTTCATAGTGAAAGTGCTTTGACACCGTAGCTCGTGAGAGAACTCACCCCTGTAGAGTAGGAATCATTATTCTGAATCACGTTAAATCTTGTGTCTCTGCTCTTTGCTTATGTTGCGCGTGGTCTTTCTTCTTCGTATTTTATTATTGCTGCGACCGGAGAGAACCCCAAGCCTCTTGCACGCACCTTGAGGTTGAACGGAGGCTAGAAAATCCATCTACGACTGTATCAGTTGGCGTCGTCTGTGGGAACATTGAGCAAGACATTGAGATGCAACCAGAAAAGATACACTATCCAGCAGCCTCCTCTGCGGAGGAGAATCCGATCACACTGCTACCGTCGCAGTTAAGGGTCATGGTGGACACAACCATGGTTGAAACCCTCGCCAAAGAAAGGAGAAGGACGGGGTACCTTCATCCTCATTTTGATGAACCTTCCCCCCGCGGACAACCACAAGAGATGCCCCCTCCACTTCGTACAACTACAAATGTTGAGGTGTTGCCTGGGGAAGGGCTGGGGGGGGGGAAGAGTGCACCAGACCACTATACCTGCAACTCAGATCCAACGAGAAGAGCAGGACGAAAGCCAATCAACTAGGGCTCCTGAGATTTACAAGCCCCGTCCTTTCACAGTGGACATTCTTTCTGAACTGCTTCCCTCATACTTCATAAATCCTCAGGTGGACAAGTACGATGGCACGACAAATCTTGAAGAACATCTATCACAGTTTGTAGGAGCTGCCTCGCTTAATTGCTACACTGACGCCCTCAAATGCCGGGTCTTCCATACCACTTTAACCGGTTCGGTGCAAAAATGGTTCAACACCCTTCCCCCGGGGTCTATTACTTGCTTTGCTGATTTTCAAGGGGTGTTCCGCCAAGAATTTGCCAGTTGCAAGATGTACAAGCATGACGCTTCAATCCTGCTACACATTAGGAAGGAGCTCTCCGAGTCACTCAGAGGGCATCTTCATCGATTTACTTCCATTGTCAGGAATATCCCCTCGGCGAAATCAGATGCACTGAGGGTGGTCATTCCGCATGGGCTAAGGGAGGGACCTTTCCTTAGCTCACTATTGAGAAAGCTCGCGGCTAGGTACGAGGAATTGCTAAGCCACGCAGAGAAGTACATTAACGAGGAGGAAGGACTCAAGGTTCGAAGGGCCGAACAATCCTCAGAAATGGCCCCTATAGAAAGAAGTCGCCCGGTGGCCCCTCGAGCACCTCCTCGGTGAGAATATGTGCGACCTTTTCTACCCGAGGCTCCTAGGCCTCGATTATTGATGCAGAGAGCTCACCCCACTCCTCTGTTGTAGATCATGGCGACCGACGCAGTTCCTCCCCCAAGAACTTGGAAAGAACGGGATATGGAGTTTTATGACCAGCAAGGTCTTTTATAACGACCAATGGGGTATTATAGGGGGTGCCTCGTAACCCTCCCACTCCTTTCTTCTGCCAATATCATATAGAGTATGGCCACCCCAGTGGCCGATGTTTCAAAATGCAAGAAGAGCTGAAAAACATCCGAGCCGGCTACCCACATCTGCGGCCTCAAACAGGAGGGCTGGCATGGCGAGGCCCGCGGCCCAACATGGCTCGCTCGGGGCCCTACAACCAAACCTCAAGTTATCTTCCCTCCGGATCAACAGATTCCTGTCCAGGAGGGTATTTCTCAAGGAGAGTTGTCAGGTGAAGGCCCTTCATCTGATTTGAATGACATCCCCGCACGAGGAGTTATTCACTTTATCGCAGGAGGACCTACTGATGGGGACTCCAATAGGGCTCGGAAGTCCTATGCCCGCCTCATGGAGAGCTTGGCTATCATGACTGATCAGGCTGTCCAGACTGCACCACCAGTTTCATTCGGGCCCGAAGATCTCCAAGGCATTCTGCTACCTCATACGAATGCTCTAGTAATCTATATTTCTCTTTCTAATTATGAAGTGGCCCGGGTTTTAGTCGATTCAGGAAGCTCTATTAATATCCTCTTCCAAGAGGCCTTCGGACAAATGCAGCTAGGAAATGCACAGTTAGAGGACGTGGCTACTCCTCTCTTTGGATTTGTAGGACATGTGGTGCATCCCATAGGACAGATCTCGTTGCCCCTCACTCTCGACACAAAGCTCAGCCAAAAAACTAACATTGTTCCTTTCCTTATAGTGGATGCTCCGTCCACTTATAATGCAATTTTAGGTCGTCCATTCCTGTCTATTTTTTAGGCGGTGGCTTCCCCTTACCACCAGAAGGTGAAGTTTCCGATCGGGCAGCTGATAGGGGAGGCCAGATGTTAACAGAAGGCTGCTCGGAGCTTCTATGTACAGATGGTCAGGGATGACCAGAAAAAATCTAGAGTAGACGACCCCAAGGGAAAAGCTGTCATGATCTCTGATGTATGCGTGCTCGAAGAGTCTCTCCCCAAGGTAGGAAAAATAGAAGAGGGAGAACTGGTGGAGATAGCTCCGGGGAAGGTCACTCGAGTGGCTCAGTAGCTCGAGGTCAAGGAGGAGCTAGTGGCTTGCTTAAAGAAGAACGAAGATATCTTTGCCGGGGATGTGCACGACCTTATGAGGATAGACCCTCGCATTGCTGAGCTTCATCTCAACATTACCAGAGGATTCTGACCCGTTTAGCAGAAGCGGTGACATTTTGGACCCGAAAAAGACAAAGTTATAGCTGAAGAAGTAGATGAGTTGTTGCAAGCGGGTCATGTTAAAGAAATTCAATTTCCCGAGTGGGTGTCTAATGTATTTCTGGTCCCCAAGCCTTCGGGATAATGGAGGATGTGTATTGACTTTCGTGATTTAAATAAAGTATGTCCTAAAGACTGCTACCCCTTGCCTCGTATTGATCAATTGGTGGATTCTACCGTGGGATACGAAGTAGTGTCCATAATGGATGCTTAACAAGGATATCATTAGATACCATTGGACAAAGAGGATCAGAAGAGAGTCAGTTTTGTGACAGCGGGAGGACTATATACCTATGTGGTGATGTCTTTCGGTCTAAAAAATGCGGGGGTCATATATCAGCGGCTCATGGACAAAATCTTTACAAAACAAAAGAGCAAGAATGTGGAGGTTTACGTCGACGACATCCTAGTTAAATAAAAAGCCACTCGGGATTTGGTTATGGACCTAGACAATACTTTTGCTACTCTGAGGCAATATAACATGAAATTGAACCCCCAAAAAATGTTTGTTCGGAGTGAAGAGCGGAAAGTTTTTGGGGTATATTGTAACTGAGAAGGGACTGCAAGCCAATCCGGAGAAAGTGCAAGCGTTATGCAATACGAAGTCGCCTACTAATCTACGAGAAACTCAAAAGCTGGAAGGGAGAATTATTTTCTTGTCCCGATTTATAGCCAGATCGACAGACAAAGGACTACCTTTCTTCCGGATTCTGCGCAAAGCCACTAAATTTCAATGGGATGATCAATGTGAGCAGGCCTTCCAGGAACTGAATAAATATTTAGTCGAACTACCTTTGTTAGCCAAACCAGTCATAGGAGAGCCCTTGTGGATGTACTTAGCTATTTCAGAGGGAGTCATCAGTTCAGTATTACTAAAGCAAGAAGGTTCTCAGCAACAACCTATTTATTATACCAATCATATCTTGAAAGGAGCTGAATCACGATACACTGAGCTGAAGAAGTTGGCGTATATTCTAGTTTTGACAGCCCACAAATTGAAGTCATATTTCCTAGCTCACCCAATTAATGTTTTAACTCACAGTGAGTTAGGCAAGGTGGTGAGTAAACCTAATTTTTCCGGTAGATTGGCTAAATGGGCAGTGGAGCTAAGTGAGTATGATATTCATTATCAACTCCGAACCGTCATCAAGGCTCAGGCTCTCGTTGATTTTCTAGCAGAGGTACCTGTTGGTTCAGAGAATAGCTCGACGAAAAAAGAAGAAGGGTTGGAGGTGTGGAATATCTTTGTGGACGGTTCTTATGGATCTGCAGGCAGTGGAGTGGGGGTACTGTTAATATCCCCCGAAAAGGAGGAAATTGGCATAGCTGTGCGCCTGGGATATCGAGCATCCAACAATGAAGCAGAGTACGAGGCATCCTAGCTGGGTTACAAGCCGCTAGGGCTGTGGGCACAACTTCTGTCATGATCCATTCAGATTCCCAGTTAGCAGTGTCACAACCCCAAGGTTCTTTTACGGTTCGGGAAGAAATATTGCAAAAATATTTGATGGTCTTTGAGAAAGAGAAGGTTCACTTTCGGCAAATTCTATTGCAGCAAATTCCAAGAGAGAATAACTGGAAGGCGGATGAGTTGGCTTGGCTAGCTAGTGCTATGGAGGGAGTAAAACAACCTGAAGCAGTCTGCTTGGAAGTCCCCACTTCGTTGATGATATATAATGTGAAGGAGGCTATATCAAGAGTGGATCATATCCTTGATTGGAGGATTGACATCATGACATATTTGCAGCAAGGGAAGGTTCCAGAAGAAAGAGGAGCGGCATCTGTTTTAATGAGCATAGCGAAATTGTTCACCATCATGAATGGAGTCCTATATAAGATGTCTTTTGGGCGGCTCCTGTTGAAGTGTTTGGGAAAGGAAGATGTTGAATGGGTACTCCGCGAGATACACGAAGGTTGCTGCAGTAATCATCTGGGAGGAAGAGCTTTGGCGAGGAAAGTCTTGTTAGCAGGGTACTTTTGGCCCACTCTCCAACAAGATGCAGCTCATATCGTGCAAATTTGTTCGGCCTGTCAGAAGCATAGTAACCAGTCCGAACGACCAGCCGAGCTAATGAAGCTGTTGTTGCTTCCTATCCCTTCGTTCAGTGGGGAATGAATATAGTGGGCTCCATGCCTGTGGCACCTTTGTAGAAGAAATTTTTATTGGTAGCAGTGGATTACTTCTCTAAGTGGGTGGAAGTAGAGCCCCTCACCAAAATCACTGAGATTGCAGTGATACAGTTCCTATGGAAGAACATTATCTGTCGATATGGAGTCCCCAGGAGATTAGTTAGTGATAATGGATGACAGTTTCATGGAAAGAGGATTAGGGAATGGTGTCAAAGTCTCAATATTCAGCAGACTTTCACTTATGTAGCTCACCCTCAGGCTAATGGGCAGGTTGAAGTGACTAATAGAATCCTCATTTAGGGGTTGAAGACTAAGTTAGGTGCTCAGAGAGGAAACTGGGTGGATGAATTATCAGGGATCTTGTGGGCCTATCGAACTACTCTAAAAACTGCAACAGGAGAAACTCCTTTCAGCTTGGTGTACGAAACAGAGCTGTCATTCCGGTGGAGGCCCTTTTGAGTAGCGCTCGCGTGGAAGTTTATGAGCCGGAGCAGAATCAAATCATCTGTGGCACTGAGCTAGATTTGTTGAAAGAAAAGAGAGAACAGGCATGGAGGCGGACGGAATTTTATAAGCGAAGGGTACAACAAGCCTTTAATAAAAGGGTAATGCCCCAGAGATTTCAAGAAGCGGATTTAGTTCTGCACAAGGTCAGCCCTGCCGGAGATCCGGGGAAGTTAGCTCTAAATTGGGAAGGATCCTATGTGGTGACATGTCGTGTGGTAGGGTCGGCTTATTATTTGAAGGATGATCAGGGCAAGGAACTCCCTCGACCCTGGAACGATGTACACTTGAAGCATTTTCATACCATGTAAGGAGCGATGGATGAAGAAAAAAATTAGGGGGTTCCTTAGGAAATGTATGTGATGATTCAATATATCATTTGATGTATGACAAACGTGAATACAATTGGCGAGTCATTTGCATTAACACTAATTTCTCCCCTGCGGGCTATGAAAAGAATGAAGACAAAAAGGGAACTATGTGTAATGACCAGAATCCCTTAACAACGACCATTCTAAAGTGATACATAAAGTTACAATTTGAAATGATCTGGAGGGTAGCGTCGGAAGCCAGTTTCTCAGTGCAAAAAGAGTGCAGGTTGATTCACAGGAGGTAATCCTTGGTCGGCATACTGCCGAACCGCTTCGTTAAATCCATCTTGGAAGGTGGCCCACATCAGAGCTATCAGTCATTCTCGTTGGCTCGAGTCATCAGGACTTCGATCTTGATGAAGCCTGCGGCAATTCTCTTGATGCTCCCGGAGGGATCGACTCATTTCACTATAGCGCTGAGGTATTTCCATGATAGCGTCAACCAGGACCGATATGTTATCTGCTCAAGAGGTTTGACCCTGTTGAAGGAACCTCGTCATCTCCATCATATCCTGGCGTATGGAGGTCAAGATACCCTCTACAGCCTCCATGTGAGATCTGGTGCGAACGAGCTCGTTACCCAGTCTCTAGAGGGAGGTTTCCTGCTTGCGTATACAAGCATGAGTGTGCGCCCTAGAAGTTATTAATGAGGAGTTTTCTTGTACCTCCTTGCATAAGAGGGTGCGGAGATCTACTATTTTGCCTTCCGCTCTTTGGTGTTGAACCCGTAGATTCGCTATCATTTCAGAATCCCTTTGTTTTTCACGGAGGAGTTCAGCTATTTGCTCTTGAAGGTCAGCTAACTCTTGAGGACGGTGAGCTATTCTATCAGTCTGTTCCTACTGAGTACCCTGCAGAGTGGATAACAGTTCTGTGTGGGCCTATTGTTGTGCTTGTAATGTTGTGATGGTCTCGACATCCTCTTTCTGCTGGCGATGAGCTTCTGCTAGCTGCTCCTGACATTGCATCAATTGTTGTGATAGAAGGTGCTCCCGGTTCTATGTAGTAGTTTGATCTTCTAGCCATTGTTGCTCCTGATGTAGAAACTAAGATCAGTATTGCGTGAAGGAGCAATCCAGCTCTTGATAGTTTGTTAAGGCCTGGGGGTCGTTAATAGGAAAGAAGTCATGAGACAAAAGAAATTAGCGAAGTCAGTTTAAGGAGCTTACCAATTCTAGAACATAGCGCAAACTTTCCATCCGGGGAATTAACTCTTCTAGGTTCAAAATTTGAAGCCCATGGTCGGAGGAGGAGGAAGGGATAGATGACACTAGAGGTGAAGGTTCGCTCATGAGGGGTTGGTGGAAGGTGGAAGTAGTGGGTTGTGCAGGGGGTCCAGAAGGAGAAGAGGTGGTGTTTAAGGGAATAAAAGGTGGCATGGGGGCAGCCAAATGGGTTGGGGAGGCTGCGAATAGAGCTCTTGTTAAGAGACTCAAAGAAATTGGAGAAGAAAAAGGGGAAACAAATGTGGGTGGTGGAAGGCCAGAAACTGCCTGCTGTTTGACGGGAGCGGAAGAATCCGCAAGAAGTAATTGGTTCGGTGAGGAGCTTGGTGAGGAAGATATGGAGGGCACCGGGATTGAAGGTTCTTCGCTAGTGGGAGGAAGAGCGGAGAAATCCTGGTCTATATCTAAATGAGGGGAAAGGCCTCCCAAACTCTGGGCAGTAGAGGAAGGCGACGGGGAGGCGACTAGGAGAGGCGAGAGAGAAGATGGGGGAATCTCGATCATCATGGGTTATGATATTGAAGAATGCTTTGGAGAAGGAGAAGGAGTGGAAGCAGATATGTCTTCTACCTGCAGCCGTTGATGCGCAGCGCCCCTTAGTTCAATCTGATGTTGCAAGAAAGGAGGGGGTGATTTGCGGATTCCCAGGATGGAAGGTGAAGGGACGGGCGAGTTAGGGTTTTCAAGCGGCATCGAAGATGAGGATGGACGGGTTACGCTAAGCGTATTAGACGTTGTAAAGATGGATATTTCGGAGGAACAAGGAGGAGAAGGGGGTGCTAGAATAGGAGCGGCGGGGATGGGTGAAGGAAAAAGAGGGGATGAAGGTGGAGGCGTTGTAGGCTGTTGGTCCTTGCTTTGCCCGGACCCTTGGCGGCGCTTTGTCAGCGCTTGCTGAAAAAGGGAATACATTTTGCCCCTTGAGGAAGAAAAGAAGCGCAGAAGCTAATCGCTGGAACACTGAAGAGTGGTTGTGGAAGAAGAAGAAGAAAAAGAAGAAGAAGAAAATTGAAAGTCAGACAAAGAAGATGAAAATGAAAAAGAGAGAAGACGAAAAGTCCTATATAGAGGGCACTAAATGGGCTTACGATGTCAATTGGGCTTCAAAGCAGCGAAGTGAGCCCCTGGAAATGTGGAAAATAGTAATTTATTCTTCCCACCGCCCGTTATCTGCCAGAACCGTTGTCTTCGCATGACAAAAGAACAGAAACATCCAACTTCAGGGCAAAGATATGGCCCTCGAAGGTATCCTTCTCATTTTTTTATTTAAGTTTGGCCTTAGCCAAAACTATTATCCCCGTTTAACGGATGAATGAAGAAATAATGGCAGTGTGAAAAAGTTCTTCTGGCCTGAGAGGGTGAAGCCTTGGGTCAGACTATCATTTTTTTATGTGGCTCGACACTAGCCGAAGTCGTTATCCCCGTGCGATGGTGGAACGGAGGAGTTGAGTTTAAGGTAAAAATACTTGTGAAGAATGGCAGAGTGAAAAAGTTTCTTTTGACTTGAAGGGGCCAAGCCCCATATCAGGTTGTCACACTATTTTATGGCTCAGTGTTAGCTGTTATCCCCGTGCGGTGGTGGAACGGAGGAGTTGGGTTTAAGGTAAAAGCACCTGTGAAGAATGACAGAGTGAAAAATCTTCTTTTGATCTGAAGGGGCCAAGCCCCCTATTGGGTCTTTACACTTTTTTATGGTTTGGCACTAGTCGAAGCCATTATCCCCATGCGGTGGTGGAACGGAGGAGTTGGGTCTGACTGCACTTTTGAAGAAACACGACGGCGGAGTAAAAAATTTTATCCCGACCCGACTAGGTGAAGCCCTAGGTCGAGTCGTCACTATCTTTATTGTTTGCCTTCAAGACAAGCAGATATCCCCGTGTGGTGGTGGAACGGAGGAGTTGGGTTTAAGGTAAAAATACCTGTGAAGAATGGCAGAGTGAAAAAGCTTCTTTTGACCTAAAGGGGCCAAGCCCCCTATTGGATCTTCACACTTTTTTATGGTTCGGCATTAGCCGAAGCCGTTATCCCCGTGCGGTGGTGGAATGGAGGAGTTGGGTTCAAGGTAGAGACAAGGAGGAAGATACAGCAGCAGATGGAAGGAGCTAAATCTGTGCTCAACTATATATTATTTTATCCCCGTGCGGTGGTGGATTGGAAGAGCTGAGTTTTTCCTCAGCTATATATTATTTTATCCCCATGCGGTGGTGGATCGGAAGAGCTGAGTTTTTCCTCAGCTATATATTATTCTATCCCCGTGCGGTGGTGGATCGGAAGAGCTGAGTTTTTTCTCGGCTATATATTATTCTATCCCCGTGACGGTGGTGGATCGGAAGAGCTGAGTTTTTCCTCAACTATATATTATTTTATCCCCGTGCGGTAGTGGATCAGAAGAGCTGAGTTTTGCCTCGGCTATATATATATTATTTTATCCCCAAACGGTGGTGGATCGGAAGAGCTGAGTTTTTCCTCTAATATAAATTATTTTATCCCCGTGGGATGGTGGATTGGAAGAGCTGAGTTTTGCCTCGGCTATATATATATTATTTTATCCCCGTGCGGTGGTGGATCGGAAGAGCTAAGTTTTACCTCGGCTATATATATATATTATTTTATCCCCGTGTGGTGGTGGTCGAAAGAGCTGAGTTTTTTCTCAGCTATATATTATTTTATCTCCGTGCAGTGATGGATCGGAAGAGCTGAGTTTTGCCTCGGCTATATATATATTATTTTATCCCCGTGCGGTGGTGGATCGGAAGAGCTGAGTTTTTCCTCAGCTATATATTATTTTATCCCTGTGCGGTGGTGGATTGGAAGAGCTGAGTTTTTCCTCAGCCATATATATTATTTTATCCCCATTTGGCAAAAGATTAGCAGAACTGAGTTTTACATCCACTATGCATTCTTTCTTTATCCTTGCACAGAGCGAAGTGAAGGAGCTGGGTTCTCACCTAATTATGTATGTGATTCCTATGTAGTAAAAGGGTGAAGAAGTTGTATGCTTATTTGATTCTGGTGCTATACAGAGGAGTTGAGACCTCACACAGCAGGAAGAGGGCCAGAAGGAGGGATAAGTTGGGAAACATATTGGCGGAAGCTCGCAATGAAGAAGTTCTTTGATGAAGAAGAGTTATATAATATAACTTTCCTAAAGAAGAAAATAACAGATGAAGCCCCTGTTCAAAGGGGATTACAGCTCTTTCTGAGGAGGTACTGAAGGAGCTTCTTTGCGTGGCTGGGGTTGACGTAGCAGCTGCCGAAGGTAGGACTGCTATATGAATATGTGCTTGGATAAGTTTTTCTGGGACACTGCCAGTTGTTGACGCAGAGAGTAGTTACTGGTAAAAGCCACTCGCAAGCACCGTTGTAGATCCCGAACTTGCTCTTCCAAATCTGCAATATAACGTTGCTCTTCAGTTTGCCCCTCCAGCGGAGGAGAGCTGATATCCTATTCAGATATAGGTTCCATGGCGCAATAGGGAGGAGGAAGAAATGGATGTCAATCAAATGGTAGTTTGGGGTTTTTATAGAGGTGGAAGAAGGATATCCATTGGCCCTCGGGGGAGGTAAAAGTAATAAATGCAAATAAAGAAAAGAAAGCGTAAAGACAGTAGTTGGGAGTCGTTGAATGCAGTAATTCTGGAGAGATGGTTCGAGTTCCACGAAAGCAGTAAGGGTGAAGTATGTTCAGACGAGGTTGTTGTGTTTTCTGATCAGAATAATTTGACATCTACAAGAAAACGACAAAAACGAGTGTCGGTATCTCTTTTTACTAGCATACCCAACAGTAGTTACATCGATTAAGCTACTAATTATATAGGTTTTTTAGTGTTGTTATTATCAATAGGGGAGCTGGCAGAGGACTCCTTTGGAGGGGGAGGCACAAAAATGACTCTGTAGAGGTCGCCTTGAGTCGGAGGTGCAGCGGGTGGAGCTTTGGCGTAGGGGGGGTGGAGGAATCTCAACTGAAGAAACTGGAAGGAAATCTAGGGTCGCCGGAAGAGGAGGGAGTTCAACGGAGGCCCGAGGGTCTCCTACAGTATATTCCCAGGACATGGGGGGTTACAAACCCAGTTGCGGAAAGAAGGAAAAGGGGCTCGGAAGGATCTCCCCACATTGGGAATTAGAGCGTCAACTGATGAAGGAGGAGGGAGGGGCCAGTAGGCCAAGGTTGCGGTGGACCGTGTGCCAGATTCTTCGGTAGTGTCTGTAGTCAGATTGTGTAACTCGAAAGAATCAGAATCCGAAGATATGTCAATGGGGTGTTCCACGGAAGCTATGGAGATAGGATAGAAGGCAGAAGATGTTCACGGTGACAATTTATAATTGAAAGATGGGGAATCACATTTGTCCATGGGAAGGGAGAAAAGATGAAAAGGTGAATGGAATAATGGCGTCAGCATGGGAAACTATCGAAACGTCAGTTCCGAAGCAACCAGTTATTTCGAGAAGAGAAAGGGGAAAAATGGGTTAATTTTTGCGGAGCCAAAAATTGGTTCTAACAAGAGGAAGATAAAGCCCAGGACGACCTGAGCGGGTTTCCGAGCGAAAGATTTTGTCAGTCGACTGACACTGTGGAAGACAGAGAATAGACAGTAATTCCTGAAAGAAAAGCTCAGAACTGCCCATAAAATTTCTGATCCATAATAACATATACATGAAAAGCAACACGAGACAGGGCAGTTTCACGTAGTTTTTAATAATAGGAAATCAAGAAGGTATGATAAATTACAGTTCAAAAAGTTCAGGAGGGCATTTAGCAAGAGCTACTTCAGGATCCAAGTAGCTCGTGTCAGTGCCTGGAGGAGGGTAGCCTTGTGCAACATTTAAGGAGGAGGACCCGTCAAAGCCTAATGTAAACAATTCCATGCCTTTTTGTACATACCGCATCTTCAGGTCCGCCTCCTGCTCCCTCAATTGGGCTTGGCATGCAGCTAATTGGGCGACCAGTGCATCTCTTTCTTGTGCCGCTGTCACCGCCTGATGGCCCAGAGAAGATAGGGCCTCAGCATATTCCTTTCAGAGTTCTTGCTGCTGCTGGGCCACTGAGGTTAGTATTTTAGGAAGGGTGGCTACAATCAAAGAAAGATTTTCACACTTCTCCACGCAAGATTTCTGAGCAGCTTCCCAAGTGTGATGCTCTTGCTGAAGTTGGAGAATAGTTGCAGAGGAGTCAACAACCTGAATATATGTTGCCTTTTGTATCCGTCCAGTTCATGGGCAAGAGGTCAACTTGCTGGAGTTGGCTAGACTGCAGAAGCAACTGGTGCTGGAGGTCCTCGTTCTTTCTTTGAAGCTCCTCTTTTTCACTCTACGCCAGTGCCAGTTGAGTCATCAAATCTTCACACTGGGCGATCAGAGTGGTTTCCCATTGCTCACCCTCCCTTAGTTAGTGCGCAAGCTATTGGGCCAGGGAGGCAAAATGATGGGCCTCCACAGTGGATTGGTAGTTCTCCAGATGGGGTGTCGTCTCATTATAAGTGGCTGATAGCTAAGGAGGAGAGCAGATGTTACGAGAATAAACATTGATACACGCATGGTAAAAGATAAAGAAGGAAGGAACTTATCTCGGCCAAAAGTTTGCCCATGCGATTGTAGGGGCCTTGTACGCCAGACTGGTTGAAGAATTTCACTTCTTCCAGATGGCAAATTTTGAGGGAAACCCCCATAGTGGAAGGATGTCCCCAGTCCCCGCACGCGCGCCAAAGAATGGGAGGGATCCATAGCCCGAGATGGAACAGGAGAAAAAGGTATGTTAGTAGGTGTATTTACAGGAAAAGAATCGGTTGGAGAATCAACTTGCGGGTCAGGAAGAATGGGGGATGAAACAGGAAAGGGGGAAGGAGAAAGTTCCTTTTAGGGGGAGGAAAGTGGGATAGCTAATGTGGTCTCCTCCTCCCGGGGTTCGTAGATGACCACGTATCGATGCCTACTTAGCTTTAGGGGGGAAGGTGGAGGAGAGGAATGAGGGGAAGAGGATACAAGGACTAAAGAAGAGCTAGGGACACCTTCCCTGGAAGGGCGCAACTTCTTACGAGGCGAAGAGGGAGCTGCAGTAGACTTGCCTTTGCTTTGCTTCTTGGAAGTCTTTTTCTTAGCTGCTGCAATCTCCTCGCCTTTCAGGATAGCGTCCTGCATTAGATTATCTGCAGAGTCTGTTGTTAGAAAATAGGCTGGCCATGAGAGTTAGTTGCACCAAAGTCAAAACGACATCCTACCTATGGCGTCCGGGTCAGTTAATGGAAAAGGGGACAGCCCTGGCGGCTGAAGAGGGTAGGTTTCATCAGATGGTCTGAGCTATAGTGGGATTCTCTTAACACTCTGAAGACCTCTAGAAAAGGACATTGAGTCCTAATTTTGTGGAAGGGGGGTAACTCCAGAAGATCTAACTTCCAGGTATCCGAATGGGGAAGGGGCGTCGACAGTTGGGCAAAAAAGTCTACTGCATCCCATCCCTTGTGGGAAGAATGCATGTTCACTAAAAATCGGCAATCCGAGCGGCTGGAAAGATAGAAGAGATCCTCTTTAGAAGATTTCAATTGGAAGAAGCAATGAAATAGTTGCAGAGACAAAGGAAGACCTAAATGTCGAAATACTATGATGACCCCTGATAATATACGGAAGGAGTTGGGAGTGAACTAATTGATAGACAATTTATAGAAGTCCAAGATTTCTAGATATGCAGGGGGCACGGGCAAATATAAACCATTGAGTTGTTGTTCTACAAAGAAGCAAGTTAAGCCTGGAGGAGGACGATGCGGTCGGTAAGTAGTGTTGAAACGGCAGGGTACAGAGGAGTCTATAAACTAGTTCCTACGGTCGAAGAAATAGTATTTGCTGTTTAGCTGGGTGATAGTGTGCTCATACCAAGGGTGTGAAGACTGGGTCTTTGGGGCCATAGGTGCGGAAGAAGGAGGAACACTTAGAGGTTGAGAGAGAACGCTTGCCAAAGAAGAGGCTAGGGCACCTGACCACCGTCGAAGAAAATCGCTGGAAAGGGAAGGGAGAAAAGACTGGATTGGTAGGCATAGTAAGTTATGCATAAAAGGGGAAGACGAAGTTTTATATAGGATTTTTTGATTTCCTAGTAGAAAAAGAAAAGTGGGGCCCATGAGCTCAGTAAGCCGCTTCGGGCATATGAGGTAAGGCAACGGAAAAAGGTAAATTTGAATTGGTAAGGAAAGGGTGGCTTAGAAGCATTATATTTAGAAAGTCAAGCTCATTACTTCGTTTGACTACTTTTAGGGGTTGACTAATGATACTGCTGTCACCTTTTTCCATAAATAGTAAAATAAAGGGACCCGTGTGTAAGACATTATCCAAACTAAATAGTTGGTTCGGCGGAGGGGGTCTAAGAGAACCGGTTCGGGCGCATAAGTCTGGGAAAAATGGATCGCGGAAACAGTTCAAGGGAATTGATACGGCAGAGCGAATTTGGAAGTTGGTTCGGTACCGGAAGAATAGGAATCGGCTCGATGGAACGAGCCTGGAGGTTGGTACGGTACGGGAAGAATAGAAATCGGCTCGGTGGAACGGGCCTGGAGGTTGGTTCTATATGGGAAGGATAGAAGTTAGTTCGGGTTATTATGAGAAGTCTAAGAGCTATGCTACACTTAAGCAGTAGGTTTAAGCTAGCCTTACGGAAGTCAAGCGGGTGAAAGGGATGGGCTAGAATATTTTTCAAAATGTGGATGAGAAGTTTGTTACACCACGACTTAGGACCCCATATAATATTCGGAGGAGTCTTCACTTCCCATTTCTGTAACAGAATGATTCTCCAGGTAATCAAGGTGACCACGTGTACGGTGATGGAGGAGATTCGTTATGCAACAGCTGACCAGAGGAAGAGGAGAAAGATAAAAGACAGAGAAGAGGTGAGAGGAGGAGGATCCACAACTTCCAACAAGTAAAGACGAAGGCACATTTGAAGGGAAGAGCGACCACATCATCGGAGAAGGAAGGGAGAAGGGGACGAGGAGAGTAGTGAGCTTCATTCTCTCCATACTTGTATACTGAGCTAACTGTAAGAGGTTTCTTCCTCCACCTCCGGAAGCTTTTTCTGTAAAAGAGGAAGTTCATAGTGAAAGTACTTTGGCACCGTAGCTTGTGGGAGAGCTCACCCTCGTGGAGTAGGAATCCTCATTCCGAACCACGTTAAATCTCGTATCTCTGCTCTTTGCTTGTGTTGCGTGTGATTTTTCTTCTTCGTATTTTATTACTACTGCGGCCGGAGAGAACCCCAAGCCTCTCGCACGCACCTTGGTGTTGAACGGAGGCTAGAAAATCCATCTACGACTGCATCACTTATCATTTACCCACTTTTGTGTGATAACATATTATACTTGTTGCTCTAAAACTTGTTTTGATTCTTTTCGAAACTGTAGTAACATTTACTTGCATAAATTTGATGAAGGATTTCACTCTTGGTTCTTTTTTTTACTTTGTTTGCTTGTCTAATCCACTTGATATTTCCATATTTGATGTCTTACTTATCATATCTCTTCATTTTCTATCCATTGTCTTTGTATCTTTGTGGATTACTTTTCCTATATCTATTGTCTTCAATGTTGGAGGAATAGATTGATGAGTTGTATTGTCCGAGACGGACAAAATTTTTAAGTGTGAGGGAGATATAGTTTTGTTGGAAATTGACATGGAAGGCATAGTTTTCAGCATCCTTGAATTGTTTTTTGCACACTTCATTGGTTCATTCAGCAAAATACAAGTTTTGAGCGTGCTATCTATAAGGACTGCTTATGATGCAGTCATATATCTTCTTCTCAAGTTTATTGAGAATTTGTTGAATCTTGATAACAGCGAGGATCATCTAGAAGATAAGTCTATAGAAAAATCTTTTGGTGCCTCATATAGATGTGCATATCTTAAGTCTTCATGGGCACTTGCAGTCTTGCAATGAAGCTTACAGGAAATCCATCAATTGGCCTGGTAATGCAGAGTCAAGAGTTTTAAAATTGTTGGCTAGTTATATTGCTGATCCTGTTGTAGTTGGACAAATTGTAGATTCTGTTGCCATGCTTCAAGAAGAAAAACACAAATTTTGATGTTGCTTTTCCAGGTTTACTGGTTCTTTAAGTTACCTTGTCCGTTGTTGGATTTGAATCATATGAGAAAATTCTTAAGGCAATTTAGGCTTTGTTAGTTTCTTCTAGATTGGAGGTTCAATTGTGTATTTGTGATATTCTTCATGGGCTTAAGGATATGGATTCTTCAAAAGCCAGTGTGGCCAAGCTTTTGTGTGACTTAAATGTTGTTTCTTCCTCGTCACTTGGAGAGATTGATTATGACAGATGAATCCGTAGTTAAAAAAAAAAACAGGATTGTTTTCTGAGCTAAAGGTGGAGCATGATATGTTGATACTTTCACACTGTATATGATATGTTACATGTCGAATAAATTTTTTGACAGAGTGCATCTAATGTACTATTGTCATTTATTCATTTTGCTACATTAGGGTTGAAAAATAGTGAGGACATGGAACATTAAATGGTTGTACAATGAGTTGAACAAAAAGCTTCCACCTAGATGTATCAGAATATGTTCGTGTATATGAGCAACTGAAGAAACTACAACTGAAATTACTGAGGACTTAATGAGGAGGATTGAAGATATTGAAAGCGAATAACTAAACTGTCGTTGGATGTTTATGAGAAACAGGGTGAACAATATTTCTATTTTTGATTTATCTGGCTAAAGAACTTTGTGGAATCAATTTCTCAAATGCAGTGTGAAGAAATTGTTGATGCTCTTGATGAAACAATTTCTGCAGCAAGAAAATTTGTTGAATCAACTTTAGATAGGAAAGATGAAGTGTGTTCTGAGATGCCGATACAACTTAAGCATCTTTATGCCCTTTTGGACCTTATCCTAACTTTCGGAGATGGCATCCTATCTGAATATTTGGAAATTTTTTGAATGAGCTTGCCTGCTGCTGTGCCACAGTTCTTTGCATGAGCTTGTCTGCTGCTGTGCCATAGTTCTTTGCATGAGCTTGCAGTAAAGGTTGTTGCATAAAATATGGTAAGGACAGATAACTCACTGTCAGAATTTCATCTTTTCTGTGTTGATTGGAAGATACGAAGAAGCATGTTCTCTGTTACAAGATTCTGGATGTTAGACAGATGCTGCCACTTTAGCCGCAACTCATCTACGTGTATCTGACTATTCAAGAGTCTTTGCAAAGAAGGTTGGTTATGTTTTGCATAGCTGATAACATTTGTAGGGTCCTGATTTTGTATGTTGCTGCCAGAGCCTTGTGGAGACCTTTGAAGCTCTATGTGATGTTTAGCCACCAGATACAACTGTTGTGTTCTTGCTTACCTGCCATGATATCTATTCACAAGTATCACCAAAGAGTCAAATTGATGTTGAAACATCTATAACTGTCCATCCAAAAAGCTTGAAGTGCTATAGCTGGAATTGCTGCCTCACTCATGGATAGCAGTGCCTTCGATCATAAATATAATCCCCATTTGAAGAGTAGAGTTAGAAATTTTTTATGGTCAACTCACAAGAGATAGTTGTTGCATCTTTGAACTCTGATTACATATGATATGGAGGATGGAGTTGCAGTCAGGTTGAAGTCGAAGTTAGATTGTGGTTGTTTTCACTGACTTGCTGTCACTTTGTAATTTGGTTAGATCGCCTCGGACTGCATAGAGCTCCCAAAACATACATGATTAATGCTACCTGATAGGGTCAGGGTTTTTTGATCAGATTAGGAGATTTGCTGACCAATATGAGCACTTCATGAGAAATTTATGTTCTGCCCGAGGAGTATATGTGGTTTCCGAGCCCAACAGGGGAAAGAAGTGTAGTGGTGTTCAGAAATGAAATATAGTGTTGACAGGGTAGTGTATGTTTTTTCCGAACAGTCTATATGTTTCTCGAGCAACGTATATAATTCCTAACCAGTAAGGTGAGTAGCAAAGTATTGCTCAAATATATGTATTGACAGGGTATATGTTTTTCCTGAGCAGTCTATATGTTTCCCGAGAAATGTATAAAATTCCTGACTAGTGGGGTGAGTAGCACAGTATTACTCAAGTATAAGTATTGACAAGGTAGTGTATATTTTTCCCGAACAATCTATATTTTTTCCTGAGTAGTCTATATGATTCCCGAACAGTGTATAGAATTTCTGAGCCCAGTAGGGGTGGGTAGTGTAGAGTTGCTTAGTGCTTAGTATCGCATTGGCAGAGCCATCTATAAAAAATCCCGAGCGATTTATGTATTTCCTGAGCAGTTAATATATATCCCAAACGTATGCTTATTTTCCGAGTAGTATATTCATTTCCCGAGCAGTATATTCATTTCCCGAACCACCTATGAGTTTCAGGATTTTATTTTCGAATATAATGAAATAAGGATGAAGGGGTATTTCGGGGTATGGGAAGTAGCAGGAGGAGTTTGTAGATGATAAATGTGATTAATCTAATATATTTGATCATTTATTTCTATATTGTATTTAATTAATACTTGACAGGAAAATATGAGGAGTATGAAGTATTTGAAGGAGATATTTTGAATATAAGTGGGAGAAGCGGTTATACTTGATAGTTGGGCAAGGGTATTAGTGTAAATTCACTTCAGAGAGGTGGCGGAATGGAGCATCTATAAAAGGGGCAAAGAAGGAAGGAGGGGATGGTTATTTTTTCATTATTTGGTATCTTAAAGATTTTCTTCTCACTTTCATTCCTTTTGCACTGTTATTTTCTTCATACTGTTACTAACTTAAGCGTCAGAGTGGGCACACTGTGAAGCCGACCTATCTCTAACACTCCTCACAACGTGGCAGATCTAACTCTACTCCGAAGATTCGAGGTGATTCAAGAAGAAGATATATCTTTTTATCTCATCTTTTACCCTCTTTGGTGACAAATCCGACAATTCACAAGAAGGGGGAGGGAGGTCTTGGCAGGGCGAAGAAGTGAACATCATCAAATTGATGACATATATGGGAATCTGAACAAAAAGTCATGATGATGAACACTAGAAGGATGTTGAAAGAGTTGGGGGAAGAAGAGAAATCTGTTTCTAGTAGTTCTAAATTAAGGGGGCACCTGCCGAAGGTGGATGATATGATGGATCAGATATCACAATAGAGGGCCACCCCGAAGAAAGTGAAGGTCAGAGTTTCTCAACCAAAGAAAGGTTCCTCTTATACCTGCAAGCAAGCAAAGGGGAAAGAGAAGTGTATTGCTCCTCTCGAGAGTGCACAACCTGAGGGGGATGTTCCCTTTGTAAGTATTATTGTAAAAGTAGATGGGTCAAACCCCTTTACTGAGGATATACTGAACGAAGAGTTGCCCTGACACTTCCGAATGCCCCACATGTATGAATACACATGTTCTTCCGATCCTAAGGATTATATATGTAGATTTGAAAAATATGCTTTATTATACCACTATATCGATAGGATTAAATGTCGAGTGTTCCTTACTACATTAGTAGGACCGACACAATAATGGTTTAGTGATTTGAAGTCACAAAGTATTGCATCATTTAAGGATTTTTTAACATTATTTTTAAGGTATTTTTCTAGCTCTAAAAAATATTTGCCTCAACCACTAAGTATTTTTTTTATCTTAAGCAAAGAGAGCAAAAAAGTTTGCAGCAATATGTACAAAGATTCACACAGTCCGCATGAGAAATTCCTACTATGGAGTCTAGTATGATGGTAGGAGATTTCACTCAAAGGCTCGAAGAGGGAGATTTCTTTAAATCTTTAGCTAAAAAGTTTCCTGTAAATTTTGATGATTTGTTATCCCGAGCAGAGAAGTTTAATAATCTTAAGGATGTTCAGAAGTCTCAGCAAACTTCTCGGGAATCCAGAATGGTAGAAATGCTAGAGAGGAGGATTGAATGGGTAAGACCTACTCGACCTTCAGAGGATAGATCTCTATATGCTCCTCAAGTACGGTTTTCTAAGGAGAGAGCTATAAATATTTGTATAGAACATCAGCTATTGAGAAGACCATTTAATTTGGAGCTGACAAAGGGCCTAGGATATTATAGGCTCCAACTTTCTATGCTTATCATCAGGAGTATGGGCATAATACTCATAATTGTCAGCAGTTAGAATTTGAACTACAAAGAATCATGGGAGCTCATCCCCATATTCGAAATATGATTATGAATCCGACTCCTTATCATTAGAGGTTTGGAGGAAGAAATTACGGTAGAGTAAATCATGGGAGACCTCTTATAAACCGATCCATACAGTCTGTTCAGCTGAGGGAGATAACTCCTGATCAAGTAGTGCCTACTAATCAGCCTCCTGTGAGAGGTTATATTAATATGATTTTCGGTGGTTCCACTAATGAAGATTCTAATAGAGCAAGAAAGAGACACAGTAGAGAAGAATGTGCAGTTGTTACCGCTCTTCCTAGAGTAAGAGGACCTATGTTGGGTTTTGATTCTAATGACTTAGAGGGAGTAATGAATCCTCATAATGATGCTTTAGTTATCTGGGACCTTATTGCTAATTTTGATGTCAGAAGAGTTTTTGTACACCCGAGCAGTTCAGTGTATATTCTCTATTGGTCAGCTTTAGAGCAAATGGGAGTCAATATTATTGATTTACAGTCGGTCGACACCTCTTTATTTGGGTTTTCTGGTCATGAGGTGCAACCAATGGGTCAGATCAAGTTGCCTCTATCTCTAGGGGAAGAGCCAAAGAGAAGAACAGTACTTATCAATTTCATAGTAGTTGACATGCCTTCTTCTTATAATGCTATCCTGGATAGACCTGTGATAAGAAGTTTGTAGGTTGTGGCTTCCCCTTATCATTAGGAAATTATGTTCCCTGTTGGAAATGAAGTAGGGGAAGTTAGAGGTGATCAACATCTATCTCGGAGGTGTTATGTGGATTTCATTTGAACGGATCAGAAGAGGCAGCTGTTAGTAAATCTTTTTAGAAGTTTAATCAGTATGGAGATACAGTATGTTTCATTCAGAAGGGGGTGTTGAATAAATAAGAGAATCTGATACAGAATCAATTGTATTAGATGATAAAATGTACTGAACATGTTACATTTATAGCTCGGGATCTTCCTTTACAGCTTAAAGCTGGGTTAATTCAATGTCTTATTAAAAATGTTGATATTTTTGCATGGTCACCACAGGACTTATCAGGGATTGATCCTACTATCATGGAGCATAAATTGTATATTTTGCCTACTGTATCTCTTGTAAAATATAAACGTCGACATTTTGGAGCTAGGAAGGATGCTATTATTAAGGAGGAAGTATATAAGTTGTTGAAAGTAGGACATATCAAAGAAATACAGTATCCAACCTGGTTATCTAATGTAGTATTAGTGCCTAAGCCCTCGGGAAAATGGAGGATGTGTGTAGATTTCATAGATCTTAATAAGGCTTGCCCCAAAGATTGTAATCCTTTGCCTCACATTGATCAGTTAGTAGATTCCACTAGAATACATCAATTTATTTCAATAATGGATGCTTATCAAGGGTATTATTAGATATCATTAGCTATGGAGGATCAGAATAAATTTATTTTTATTACTGTAGAAGGGACTTTTGGTTATGTGGTTATGTCTTTCGGGTTAAAAAATGTTGGGGCTACTTATCAGAGATTAATGGATAAAATTTTTGAGAAGCAGTTGGGGAGGAATATAGAAGTATATATGGATGATATCTTAGTCAAAACATTATATCCCGAGCAGTTAATATCTGATCTAGAAAAAACTTTTGGCACTTTGCATAAGTATAGAATGAAGTTAAATCTAGAAAAGTGTGTGTTTGGCATAACCTAGGGTCGTTTCTTGGGATATGTTGTTACTGAGCAGGGTATAAATGATAATCCTATTAAAATTGATGTTATTCAACAAATGCAGCCTCCAAAATATTTTAAAGAAGTACAGCGGTTATTGTGAAAAATTATTGTTTTATCTCGATTTATACCCTGGTCGGCAGATAGAAGTCCCTTTCTTTAAGATTTTAAAGAGAGCCACTCGATTTCAATGGGACGAGCATTGTAATAAAGCTTTTCAATCTTTGAAAGAATACTTAATTGAGCCACCTTTCTTTGCTAAGCCTTAGTCTGGAGAAATGTTATGGATATATTTATCTCTTTCTGAAGTTGATGTGAGCTCAATGTTAGTCCGAGAGGATAAGAGTGTTAGTAATATATGAGAGGTGTCCTAAGATAATCGCCTTATGGTTGTACCATTTATTTGATAAATGAAGATTCACTATTTGAGTATACATATTTTCATGTATTTGATTGGATCTTAAACTCATTTATTGAATGTTCGCAATATGATTCACAGCATGAGAGAATTTATGATTGGATCACAACTAGTGAGTATCTCTACATGTGTAATTATGATGTATTGGAATTATCCCTAGTCAATGAATTGATGGATTCAGACGCCATCGATTCTGTTGAGACTAGCATGAGGTATACTCTTTGGTTTATCCAAGCATCTGTTTCTCACTGGCTGGAGACATTAGAATGTCCGGAGTTATGGTGACTAGTTCATTGGAGTGACCGACTATAAGACTTCATATGGTTCTCTGAATATATGGATATGTCAATGAAGTTCTTACAGTAACTTAAGTATGATGTTCCTTCGACTTGCAGTATTTAAGTCATCTTGGTCATGAAGACTTATGCTTTGACATCTTAAGCAAGCATCTCTGAGGAGATGTGAACCCGGGATGATTGGGTATAAGTCGAAGTGACCGAAGGTATTTGAATAGTCTACAGAGGATTCACCGCTCCTTGCGAGAAGATATGTACCCTATGTACTCTCATCAGATTGTTATTAAAGTCTTTGGCCAAAACATTATATGTTTAGAGTATGATACTCTTGGATGCATGTGCAGTAACTAGAATTCGGAGGACAAGGAAGTAATACTTGGGCTAGGTGTGACGTAGTCAGCCTAGTGGGGACTAACACAATAAACCATGTCCTGAACCAAGTGGGTATAAGATGAGTGAAAGGAATGGGGCACGATTCATTGTAGCTACTGAAGGATTTCAAAAATGGTTCTGGGATCAACCGTTGATTTTTCAGTTAATTGGGAATCATGATGTACTATTAGGTGTCACTCATGATCATTCTATAATTAATGGTTAATTATAGACGGCCAACATAAACCAAGAACATATTTGGTCATACGCACAACGAGCGTAATACGAAGGATTTAAAATGAGTTTGAGAATATGATTCTCAGATGGAGAGAGACTTGGTTTGGTTGGACCAAACAAAGGGTGAGTGTGAAATTGTTTCAGTCGCATCGGAAGCATGGATTCAAGTATAATGAAGACATGATGGATGAACCAAATTGGTTTGGTTCTAATCCAATGGTGGAAAATAAACCAAAGGGGTTTGGTTTGTTTTAAACGAATGAACCGAAGTTGGTTTGGTTCGTTTTAACTTAAAATAGACCAACGCGATTTGATTTATTTTAACTTAAGTTATTGGAGCAGGTTAACGAGTTTTGGTTATAAACCAATAACCATTAATAGAACGTGTTCTCTATAAAAACACAGCTTAAAGGTTTTGTGGATGAGTCAATACAACTTTGCGTTGAAAAAAATCCTAGCCTTCTTTCCTTCTCCTCCTCTTCTCCTTGCCGCCACCCAAGGTGTTACCTGTAAGGTGATCTTTGGAATGCTAGAGGGGGGTGAATAGCGTCGTGCTATAAGTTGATGGAATACGTTCGCATGTTCGTCTACAAACTTCGTTATCGTAGCAGAATATAGATAATGATAACAATAACGAAATAGACAATCACACGAACACAAGCATATAACGTGGTTCGGAACCGAACGGTTCCTACTCCACGGATCGAGCTCTAAAGAGCTCTAGTGATGCACACGCAATCACTAATCACAAATAACTCCTCGACACAAGTCGAAGGTGGAGAAATCCCTTACAATGATTACACTAAGTAATACAAAAGATACAAGCTAATACAAGTATAAAATACAATGCAAGTAAAGAAAAACCACATTACAATAGCACTTTGGTTGCTTGATATTTGATTGCTTGAATCTTGGTTGAAGACCTTGATTTGCAACAGCAAATCGCCTCAACAATCCTCAAGAAATTGCTTTTGTTTTTTTCTTCACGAGCTCCATTTAAAGCTTCTATCTGTGCTGGAAAACGTCGATCAGTCGACTGCTCGGGACCATCAGTCGACTGATGCCACTGTTGTCGTGAGACAACGGCTAGATCCACGCTGGAAAAATCCAATGGATCCATCATCAGTCGACTGATTATGACCATCAGTCGACTGATCAAGCCATCACTCGACTGTTGACTACAGCGGTCGAGTGAGACTCCATTCTGTGCTCCAAAACCCGAGCACCAGTCGACTGATCACACGATCAGTCGACTGCTCAGTCGATCAGTCAACTGCCAATCTCTGGCAGTCGACTGCTAGGCCTATTCCCGTAGTCAAACCCAAGTTGACTCAGCCAGTCGACTGTCACATGACACCAGTCGACTGACACACCTCAAACATGAGGTTTTAACCCAAGTATGATTCCCCCATACTTGCTAGACCACCCTTAGCCTAGACCTAAGCCTTCTAGCCACCTCCATCAGCATCACGCCTCTCGAATCACTCCAAGTCATCCATGACTTGTTCATCCATCACGCTAGCCTTCAGTTGCTTCTATCGACTATGTCATGCTAACGGTGTCTACACCGCCAAGACACATTGGACTTACGCCGCCAAGACTCCGCTTGGACTTTACGCCGCCAACCATTGGACTTATGCTGCCAAGACTCCCGCTTGGACTTTACGCCGCCAATATTAAACCTCTTGGACTTCTCAAATGTCAAGACTCAAGCTTGGACTTTCCCTTGCCAACACATGTTGGACTTTCCATGCCAAGACCCATGCTTGAACTTTTCCTTGCCAAGACCCATACTTGAACTTTACATGCCAAGTACTCAAGACTTGGACTTTCCCAAATGCCAAGTGTCCCACTTGGACTTTTCCATGACAATCACATTGTCATATGTTTTTGTCGAAACATCAAAACATCTCTCGAGTCAAACTCGAGTCCTGGTGAATCGTGAACTCGGCCGATTACACCAATAATCTCCCCCTTTTTGATGTTTGACAAAAACCAAACAAACTATTGAGTTAGAACACTAACTCAAATCCCTTACCAATTATCCCAAATTGGTAATTCTAACTTTTCCCCCAAAACATTCTCCCCCTTTTTGACTAACATCAAAAAGGTTCTCTCCAAGGAGGTCAATGTCTCATGTCCCAATGAGATCTTACAATCTCTCCCTTGGTCCAAACATACCTAGGATGTCTACCATATTCCTAGTGATAAGTCTCATATCACTCAAGAGAGGCAATCCTATACACTCTCTCAATTTCCAAATTGGGTATCTTAAAATCCCATTTTTCCTTCCCATGAGGAAAAATACCATCCATCATCCCATGATGGATACCTCCCCTTAAAGGCTTGCTCCCCCTTGACCATTGCACCAACAATGTCCTTGGGAAGTCCCTAAGCCGATAGGAACTCTAAACCATCAAAAATAAGGTTCAAAGTTCAAACATGAACTCTTCCACCCTTAAATTTTGATACATTATCCTAACACCTCTCCTAATCCATATCCAATAGATTTTCACCTTTTATAATGCTTTCCAAAGCATATCCTAGGGTTAAAAGTGATTAGGGACCTTAACCGTAGCTGAACACGGGCTAAACATACCTTGTTTTCCCGAAATCAGCATTGGCAGTCGACTCTCTCAGCTACCAGTCGACTGTCACCCTCATCGATCGCCACCACCCGAGCGATCGGTGATAATCAAAATATCGAATTTGATTATCGAAATTCAGAAAATCATAAATAATTATACGTTAATTCGAAAAATCATGAAATTTCATATGTATAATACTTATGACCAATACAATAGGTGAAAAATATTTGAAAATTATTTTACCCATAAAATATCAAAATTGATACAAAATCCAAAAGTGAATAAAAACTTCAAAGTTTTAGCTCACTTTGTATCAATCTCATCATTGGTGATTGCTATCAAAAGATAGACTTCACCAAGATTTTTCAAAAGGATTTTAAAATATTTTCAAAACCTTATTTTGGATCATATTCCTTGGGCTCAATGTACATGACTAGTACACACGCTTTCCCAATGATCCACATATGAAATTAGATGAGTTTTAGTTCATCTAGATGCAAAAACTATGCACCTTGAACTTAACTCATATCCTAGCATCTCACATGTATCTAAAGTGTATGAAAACACATTCAAGTTAATAAGATGTGAGATGTGGGTTTTGTTCTCCTAGTTTAGGGTTTCATGCATTTTTCTAAGGCAACCCTACTTGATTCCCTTATAAATGGAACTCCAAGTCATGTCATTGTTCTTAAATCAATTTTAATCAATTTAAATGCATGAAATGATCATGGCATAATGATAGCAATAATTAAGCATGACCAATAATCATGATGTCATGGCATATGATTAAATCTAAAAACACATGACATTTTATCCTTAATCCTAAACATGATCATGACATATAAATGATAAAAATAAATATGATGTCATGACATGTTATATGACAAACAAAGCATGACATATAAAAAGTATAGGTATGATAATACCTAAATTTTAATATTAGTTGTCATTTGTTATAATTAAGTATATTTTGCCATATTACCTAATTTTCTCAAAATGTGCCAAAAACCCAAAATGACACACTATGACCTCTAAACCTAAATTGTGTCAATTTAATTGATTTTTTATAATTCCAAAAATGTATTGGCACATCCTAAAATCTTTTAGGATCTAAGATCAAACTTATTTCCAAGGTACCCATAACCTTGAAAATATCCTAAAGTGTCACCTTTACCATGGTTGAGTTAACTGCCCATTCAATCAAGGTTAGCACACCCTAAACCAATCTAGCGTGAATCAATCACGCTCTTAGGAACCCAAAACCTATTTGAGCTCCTAGGGTTGATTAGGTATTCCTTAGGGATAACCTCCCTAGATACCCTCCTAATGACCCTTCTAGGCTTGTTAGCCTTGGTCATTGTGGTCTTACCTAGATTGAATCTAGGGGTAACTCCCCTTGCAACCTTCTTAGTGGCTTTTCTAGGTTTCCTTGAAACCCTAGCCACTAGGCACACACCATGGTCAACTCTAGGGATGACTTCCCTTGTGATCTTGGCTTTCTTAGACCTAATTTGTGTTCCATAATCAAATGGAACACTATGATAAGTCATCTTAGGTTTAGGTTTGTGACCCAAACCCTTCTTGCCATTGGTTGACTTTTCTCTCTTTGGCCCTAGGTTTTGACTTTGACTCTTGGACCTAGACTTTTGATCATTTGACCCTTGGAATTGATTTTGCATAATCTTGAGGGTCTTCTCAAGTTTTTCAAGCTTTGACCTCAAGACTTGATTTTCAATTTCTAACTTCCCAATTTTAGAATTTTGATTAAGTTTTTGGGCATTACCATTTCCTCTAGGCATATGCCTAGTCCATTTAGGATTAAGACATAGGTGTTCTCCTATTTTCTTGATAGATTCCCTAGGTAAAATATTTTTAGAGACATTAGTCCCAAATTTCTCTTTATTACCAAAATGGACACTTTTAGCACCTAAACACAAATATTTATCTCTAGCATGCTTTTCATGATGAATTGCAAAAGAATTAAAATTCCTAGCATGCTTTTGACTTTTAAATTTAGACGGTGCATTATTAAAATATACCTTAGGGTTAGCCTTAGCTCCCCCTACTTGTGATGCTCCCCTTTGAGTCTTCTTTTCCCCCTTTGGGCATTGATTTCGGTAGTGTCCCGGTTGCCGGCATTTGAAGAAAATCACTTACTCCTTGCTTTTGGTTGTTGGGGGACTGGCATCCTTAACTTTTGGTGCCGATGGAGGCTTCTTGACTTTCTTTGGGCACTTACTCTTATAGTGCCCAAATTCCCTACACTCAAAACACATGATATTATTTTTATTTTGAATCACGGTGTTTGAGTTACCTGAGTCAATGGAGGCCGGAGTCGGATTTTGAGCTTCTTCATCTTGACCGGATGTTGAAGGCTCTTCTTGAGGTTGCTCCGGTGTAGATGGTCTCTCCTCCTCGAGTCTAAAAGTGGATGCTTCTTCCACTTCTTTCACCTCTTCTTCCTCCGATCCGGAAGTTGACTCCTCACTTTCTTGTGAGGATGATGAAGCTTCCTCTTCGGTCTCCTCCTCTTCCAAGTCTTCTTGGACCGATTCGGGATTGTCGTAGAACTTGACCAACTTGTTCCACAACTCCATGGCATCCCTATAGCTTCCTAATCTAGACAAAATATCGTTATGTATCAAATTAACTAACATTTTTGTTACCTTAATGGTTGTCTTGAATTTTTGTCGTTGCTCCTCGGTCCATCGCTTCATCTTGAGGATTCCTCCGTTCTCTCCTCTCGGAGCATCGAATCCTATAATCACGGCAAACCAATTTTCTATATTTGACATTAGAAAATATTCCATCCTACCTTTCCAGTACGTGAAATCTTCACGGTCAAAGGTGGGTGGAGTTGTTATGTCATCGCCCCATCTTTCTTGAAGATCCATCGTCTTCCCTCTAGCGTGCTCCCTTAGTTGTTAGACCTTGAAGAGCGGCTTTGCTATGATACCACTTGTAAGGTGATCTTTGGAATGCTAGAAAGGGGGGGTGAATAGCGTCGTGCTATAAGTTGATGGAATACGTTCGCGTGTTCGTCTACAAACTTCATTAGCGCAACGGAATATAGATAATGATAACAATAACGAAATAGACAATCACACGAACACAAACATGTAACGTGGTTCGGAACCGAACAGTTCCTACTCCACGGATCGAGCTCTAAAGAGAAATAGTGATGCACACACAATCACTAATCACAAATAACTCCTTCTCGACACAAGTCGGAGGTAGAGAAACCCCTTACAATGATTACACTAAGTAATACAAAAGATACAAGCTAATACAAGTATAAAATACAATGCAAGTAAAGAAAAACCACTTTACAATAGCACTTTGGTTGCTTGATCTTTAATTGCTTGAATCTTGGTTGAAAACCCTGATTTGTAGCAGCAAATCGCCTCAACAATCCTCAAGAAATTGCTTTTGTTTTTTTCTTCAAGAGCTCCATTGAAAGCTTTTATCTGTGCTAGAAAATGTCGATCAGTCGACTACTCGGGACCATCAGTCGACTGATGCCACTGTTGTCATGAGACAACGACTAGATTCACACTGGAAAAATCCAATGGATCCATCATCAGTCGACTGATTAAGCCATCACTCGACTTCTGACCGCAGCGGTCGAGTGAGGCTCCATTCTGTGCTCCAAAATTCGAGCACTAGTCGACTGATCACACGATCAGTCGACTGCTTGGCCGATCAGTCGACTGCTAGGCCTATTCCCGCATTCAAACCCTAGTTGACTCATCCAGTCGATTGCCACATGACACCAGTCGACTAGCACACCTCAAACATGAGATTTTAACCCAAGTATGGTTCTCTCATACTTGCTAGACCACCCTTAGCCTATACCTAAGCCTTCTAGCCACCTCCATCAGCCTCACGCCTCTCGGATCCCTCCAAGTCATCCATGACTTGTTCATCCATCGTGCTAGCCTTCAGGTGCTTCCATCGGCTATGTCATGCTAACGGTGTCTACACCGCCAAGACACATTGGACTTACACCACCAAGACTCCGCTTGGACTTTACGCCGCCAGCCATTGAACTTATGCTGCCAAGACTCCCGCTTGGACTTTACGCCGCCAATATTAAACCCCTTGGACTTCTCAAATACCAAGACTCAAGCTTGGACTTTCCCTTGCCAACACATGTTGGACTTTCCATGTCAAGACCCATGCTTGGACTTTTCCTTGCCAAGACCCATGCTTGAACTTTTCCTTGCCAAGACCCATGCTTGGACTTTACATGCCAAGTACTCAAGACTTGGACTTTCCCAAATGCCAAGTGTCCCACTTGGACTTTCCCATGACAATCACATTGTCATATGTTTTTGTCGAAACATCAAAATATCTCTTGAGTCAAACTCGAGTTCTGGTCAATCGTGACCAGGGCCGATTGCACCAACATTACCGCCGCCCACCTTTGTGCCGCCGTCGCCCAAAGGAGCTGCTGCTGGCCATCCACCAGACATTGACGTCTCTTGGGCCACCCTCAGCCGCCGGCTAACCTCCCTTGGCTGCCGGCGACCAAGGAGTAACCGGCCAAGCCTTTGGTCAGCCCGTTCTTCCTTCATAACAAGTTGTCCAGTTTTAGACAGCTTGATCTCCTTCGCATGGAAAGGTCGTTTAGTCAGTGTTTTGTGCTCCAACAGTGGTCTACTTGCCAGGGATTGGATCTCCGACAATCCTCATAGGTGGAGGGTTAAGTTTTCGTCAAACAATTGACAAAAATCGCTTCCGACAAGCGAGTTTGTGAAACTCATTTTTGGGATCCGAATTTATTACGAATTGTGATCATCTCTCGGATCACATCGTCTTCGACTCGAGGCTAGTGACTTTTGCGAAGATGAGGCTCGTGACTTTGTGAAGCTATCCCGACGATACTCGATGTGGATACGGACAGAGGCGATTCTAGCGAGAGTTGCTATGGTTGATGTCATTCCCGTTACACGTGATCCATCAGGTATATCTAGTATAAGTTTCCTTTTATTGCAAAATTTTAAATAACGATTAGGTCTACACATGTTGTATCCTGCATGCATGTGATGTATGTGTTGTAATAAATTAGATTTATTGCTTCTGTTGTGTGCATGTTTATGAAACGTGTCCAAACACACATTCGCTGCGGTATCGAGGAAACCCAACAGTGGTATCAGAGCCATGTTATGTTCCAACATAATTGTAAAATTATTTTGCGATAGTCATAATTGTATTTATGAAAAAATTTTACTTTTTGAATGTTTAGAAGTATTTATGGAAATTTTCTACTTTTGAAAAGTTTAGAAGTATTTATGAAAATTTTACTTTTGGAAAGTTTAGAAGTATTTATGGAAATTAACACTTTTCATAAATAAAATATGTAATTAGATTTCAAAATTTATTTCCTAATTTAATCATGATTTGATTTGGGAAATCAAATCTAAATCATATTTTATTTCCATAAATAGTTATGAAAAATAAGAAAATTCAAATTGGAAATTTCCTAATATGATTAGGAAATTACAATTTAGGAAATTTATTTCCTAAATTAGATTTGACTTTTCTTAATCAACACTTTCCATAAATAAAATATGTGATTAGATTTGGAAATGTATTTCCTAATTTAATCATGATTTGATTTGAGAAATCAAATCTAAAATATATTTTATTCCCAAATTAAAATAATTATGACAGATAAGAAAACTATTTGTACATGTCATAATTGTATGTTATGTAATTGTATTATATGCATATCATTATGTCATGCATGTCGTGACATGTAGATGTTTGTCATGTGTGTCATGTCATGTACATAATAGTTGTTTGCATCCAAAGAGGATGAGACATTAAATTTATTACACAACATTAAAGCCTACATCTTCCATTAATATGGTTAGAACCAAAGTTTTGTTTCTTGTTTGGGTTGTTGGACTCTCTCCAAGCCCGACTCGAACCTGAACATGTTCAAACCATTGGAATAATTTATTACTAATATGGTAAGAGTCAAAGGTCAATCATTAGTTTGGATTGTTGGACTCTCTCCAAGCCTGACTAATTGGTTGAATGCACTCTAATCATATTAAAACTATTTCTCGATTAATGGGTTGGCTTTAACCTGGAGCATCGGCTTGTTGGACTCTCTCCAAGGTCGATGTGAAGGGAGGTGAAGTTGGGTGTTATGCATATGATGCATACTTGTTAATGAGTTAACAACCCAATGTATGTGTGAACATTCAATTAGTTGATAGCACATTGTGATAGTTGCATATATGTGATATGCAATTGGTATACTTGATACCTACCATCGTAGCTAAGAATGTCTTGTTGGACTCTCTCCAAGGTTATTCTTATCTATGTTGGATATCAACTGATTCGGAGATGGACCTACGATCTCCCGAATTGATTTTGAGGGTTTTTGATTTCAAAAAATGAATGGGAATTGTAAATGTATGTTGATGCATTTTAAAATCATTTTCTCATATATGCTCGATTTGTATTTCTAGGTTAATCGCTTAACCATGACGTCTTTGAATTTTTGCTCTATTTTGGATTCGAATAAATTGACTGGGCCGAACTTCTTGGACTGGCTTAGAAACTTGAGAATCGTTCTCAAGACTGAAAAACTTGCATATGTCCTTGAAGCTCCTCTTCCCGCCCATCCTAGTGATGATGCAACTCCGGACAAATTGTTGGCCCATCAGAAATATGTGAGTAATTTTGAACTAGTGAGTTGCATCATGCTAGCTGTGATGTTATCCGAGCTGCGGAAGCAGCATGAGCATATGGATGCTGATGCCATAGTCTTTCATTTTTATGAGTTGTTTGATGAGCAAGTGAGATTCAAAAGATTTGAAGTCTCCAAGCTCCTCTTCAACTTTGAGATGCAAGAAGGTTCATCTGTGGTACTGTTCAACATGCTGAAGACTGTAGAGTCTTCTATGAAGCATGAGCAGGGGACGGAGCTAAAAAGGCAGAAGGGGAAGAAGAAAAATGCTAAAAAGGCAGAACCAACTCAAAAGGGCACTTGCCGTCATTGTGGTAAGGAAGGTCATTGGCGAAGAAACTGTAAAATTTATCTAGAGTCCGTGAAGAAGAAGAAGGCATCTGATGCCCCATCTTCTTTAGATATCTTCGTTATTTATTGTCATTCTATTTCCTTAGATACTTGGGTATTGAATACTGGGTGTGATTCACATATATGTAATAACATACATGGGCTAAGAAATAGAAGAAAACTCGTCAAGGGAGAGTCAAATTTACATGTTGTGAATGGAGCAAAGGTTGCTGCACTCGGTGTTGGTGCAATCGGCCCAGGTCACGATTGATCGGACTCGAGTTTGACTCGAACTATATTTTGATATTAGACAAAACGTATGACATAGGAATGTTATGGGAAGTCCAACATGGGTTGGCCACGTAAGTCCAAGTGTATAGCTTTGGCAATGAAAGTCCAAGTATGGGGCTTGACACTTGGAAGTCCAAGTGTGTAGCCTTGGCATGGAAAATCCAAGCATGAGGCTTGGTGTGGGAAGTCTTGAGGACTTGACAAGGTCACTAGTCTCGTAGGCTCGGGGTCCTTGAGTCGGTGAAGGATGACATTACGAAGTCGTGTGCTTGGTGCATCCGAGGGACCGCCGAATGGGGAGTGAATGGAATGAGGCCTAAGGGAAGCAGACTTCGAGAGCAAGAGAAGCGAAGGATGACATTGCGAAGTCGTGCTCTTGGTGCATCCGAGGGACGTAGGCCGAGGGAAGAGAGCTTCGATGGGGAACTCCATGAGAGATGAGGTAGACTTGGCCAAGTGGGTAAGACTGAGTGTCGGATGCTCAAACATGATGTTTGAGGTTTTACCCGACGGTCAGATGCTCAAACAACTTGGTGTTTGAAGTTTTACCCGATATCAGTCGACTGGTATAGGTACCAATCGACTGCTCCAAGTCGAATGAGTTCGACTGGTGTTTGACTGATCTATTTCTGGTCGAACAGTCGACTGCCGACACCATCAGTCGACTGACAAGGGATGACAGCCGACTGATCAAGGTGAATTCGGGCACAAAAAGTTTTCTAGTCGAGTGATCGCGTTGAGCACTCGACTGATGGGTTCATCAGTCGACTGATGGGCATGATCAGTCGACTGATGATGGATCCGTTGGAACTTGTCCAGTGTGTATCAAGTCATTGTGAGACAACGGCTACAGGGGCAGTCGACTGATGGTCACAATTAGTCGATTGATCGACGTGGAATCAACCCGAGACAAGCATAAAAGGAGGAGCTTGGGGAGAATTTCAACAAGAGTTTTTGGGGAGATTTTGGAGGGGAATTGTTGTTGCATTCCAGACCTTCAAGAGCCAAACCAAAGCAAACAACAAGCAAAAGTGATCAAAGCCATTTGTGTAAAGTTTTCTTTCATATTGTATTTGTATTTTTCTATACTTTTGTATTACATTGTAATTGCTTGTATGAGGTTTCTCCACCTCCGACTTGTTGTTGAGAAGGAGTTTTGTTAGTGTCGTGCGCATAACACGAGCTCATTGAGCTCACCCCGTGGAGTAGGAACCCTAAGATTCCGAACCACGTATATCGATTGTGTCTTGTGTGTTGTATTGTATTCATGTTGTATTTCAATTGTTTTCGCTGCGCTAATGACAATTGTAGACAAGCGACACACACGAGTGATCGATTTCCATCGTACACGTAAATTGGGCTATTCACCCCCCCCCTCTAGCCGGCCACCGATCCTCCAACAAGTGGTATCAGAGCGAGGAGCTTGTTGTGGACTCATCGCCAACACAAGCACGACAAGATGGTCGGCTTCAACCTCAAACCACTAAAATTTGAAGGGGATTTTCAATGATGGAAAAGAAAAATAGAGGTATATCTCGAAACCGATTTTGATATAATGTTAATTTTAGAAAATGGTTTCGAAATGCCTAGAGATGAAGACAATATGCAAATTGAAAAGACGAAATGGAACAAGGACCAAATCAAGGATTTAAAGACAAATATCAAGGTAATCAAATTGCTAAGTGATTTGATTTCTAACCATATTTAGTCTAGATTAGGTAATTATAGGGATGCAAAGGAGTTGTGACATAAGGTGATCAAATTCGACGAAATTCCCGAACCGGCACAAGTAGAGAAGGATGCCGAGGAAGAATTGCCATCAATATTCGAAGATATGGATGACTTGGAGGAAACTTCCACCTCTAGCATTGAGGGAGAGGAGAGGATTTTCATTCCGGAGCAAGATCAAGACGAAGCATCTACATCCGTGAGAAGCGAAAATTCCCTAGATAACTCAAGCATTGTAATTAAAGATAAAAAAAACACATCATATGCTTTGAGTGTAGGGAAACTGAACATTATAAGAGCAAATGCCCAAAATTAGCTAAGAAGAAGGTACCGACACCAAAAGTCAAAGGATGCCGAAGTCCTCGTCAAGAAGAGCAAAGAGCACATTGTGTGCTTCAAATGCAACCAAAGAGGACATTACCGAAGTCAATGCCCTAGGGGGAGGAAGAAAGGACAAGAAGGAGCTACACAAGTAGGGGGAGATTCTAAAGCAAACCCTAAGGTATATCTTAATGCACCTTCTAACTCTAGGACTAAGAAGCATGCTAGAAATTACTTTAATTCACTTGCTATTATTAATGAAAGCATGTTAGTAGGAATAAATACTATTATTTAGGTGTCAAGCATGTAAACTTGCCTAAGGATAAATCTAGGACCAATAACACTAGACCTATTTTACCTAGAGAGTCTATTAGGAAGGTTGAGAACCACCTAGGCATTAATCCCAAAAATCATAGATATATGTCTAGAAAGAGTCATTCCCAAAAGACCAATGAAAAATCAAAATTGAAAAAATTAGAACTAGAAAACCAAGTCTTGAGGTCAAGGCTTGAAAAATTGGAGAAGACCTTAGCAATTATGACAAATTCATTTAAAGGGTCAAAGGAACAAAATCTAAGACCTAGGAGACAAGAACCGGTTAAGGGCAAGAAAGGTTTGGGTAGCAAACCTAAGTCCTACCATAATATTCCATTTGATTATGGAACTAAATCTAGATATAGGAAAACCAAGGTTAATAGGGAAGTTATCCCTAAGATTAGCCATGGTGTGTGTCTAGTGGCTAAAAATTCAAGAAAAACTAAGGTAGCCACTAAGAAGGTCAAAGGAGGAGTTACCTTTAGAGTTGACTTAGGAAAGACCCAATTGACTAAGGCTTCAAAGCCAAAAAGGGTCATTAGGAAGGTATCTAGGGAAGTTATCCCTAGTGAATACCTTGTTAACCCAATGAGCTCCAATAGGTATTGGATTTCTAAGAGCGTGATCGATTCACGCTAAATAGGTTAGGGTGTGTCAACCCTAAGTGGATAGGTAGTTAACCTAACCATAGTAGAGTTGACACTCTAGGATGTGCCAAATGAGTTTTGAGAAGTTGAAAATTGATTAAAATTGGCACTTTAGGTTTAGAGGTTATGGTGTGCCACTTTAGATTTTTGGTACATTAGGGAAATGGATAATCATATGGAAAAATGGATTTAATTATAACAAATGACAATTAATGCTAAAATCTTGGTATTTTATACCTTTATCTTTTACTTACCATATTTGTCTGTCATATACCATGTCATGACATCATATTCATTTTTATCATTGAAAATGTCATGATCATATTTAGGGTTAGTTTTATATGCCATATATGCTTAAATTTCATTCACATACCATGACATCATGATTATTGACACATGCTTGCTTATATTATCATTTATGTCATAATCATTACTCATGCATGATTTAAAATTGATTTAAATACTATGACATGATTTGAAGTCTCATGCATAAAGGAATCAAATAGTATTGCCTAGTAAATTGCATGAGATCCTAGTTTAAGGAGAACAAAATTCACATCTCACATCAAATTGCCTTGGGTGTTAGTTGATATTAGATATATGTGAGATGTTAGGAAAATGAATTTAAAGGTTTTAAAAACATTTCAAAATCATTTTGAAAAACCTTGGTGAAGTATATCTTTTGATAGCAATTACCATTGAATGAGGTGATACAAAATAGGGCTAAACATTGAAAATTTCAATAGATTTGAACTTTGTGTCCAACTCACTAGTTTATGGGTATTTTATTTTTCTAATATTTTTCACCCATAATGATTGTTATAAGTATTATGCATATGAATTTTCATGATTTTTCACCTTATGTATAATTACTTATGATTTTTGGAAATTCATTTCTAAAAATTCAGTTATCAGTCGACTGTCATGGATGACAGTCGACTAGAGTCAAGATCAGTCGACTGGTAGCTAAGAGAGTTGACTGATAATGTTGATTTCGGGTAAACAAGGTTTGTTAGGCCCATCTTCAAATATGTTTTGGTTTCCTAACTACTCCTAATCCTAGGACATACTTTGGAGAGCATTAGAAAGAGTGAAAATCCATTGGACATGGATTAGAAGAAGTGTTTAGGGTGTGTATCAAATTAAGGGTGGTAAAAGTTCAATGTTGAATCTTTTCCCTTAATTTCGATTGCTTAGTGTTCCTATTTCTTAGGGACTCTCCAAGGACATTGTTGGTGCAATGGTCAAGGGGGAGCAAGGTTTTAGGGGGAGGTATCTATCATGGGAAGATAGATGTGTATTTTTTTCCTCGTGGGAGGAAAATTGGGGGAGTGCCTCTCTTAAGTGATATGAGACTTATCACTAGAAAAATTGAAGGCATGTGTTTTCCTCCAAGGGAGAGATTGTAAGATCTCATTGGTGTTGGATCGAAGCGGATCGCTAGAGGGGGGGGTGAATAGCGATAAACCTTTTTTTTAATTCGTTCATTAAAACTCGAGTAGACAGTTAATTACAGTGGAAAGATAAACTATAAATAAATGAGACAAATGTTTTTTTACTTGGTTCGTAGCCTTCGGCTACTACTCCAAGACCCTAGTGATCCTTGATCACGCACGGAGGGCAATTCACTAAAAACACTCCTCCTCGTTGGAGGTAGGAGTTTGACGATTACAAAAAAACTTCGAAAGAAAAGATAGAGAGACAAACCCTCTCTTCTATTAATGTAAAGTGCAACGATAGAAAACCTCGATTAATAAAAGGAATTGCAATATTTAAAGAGACGACAAAATAAGAATATCAACAACTAAAAGAGTAGAAAGTAAACTAGGGTTGTTGACAGCACTTCGTCGTAGAGTCGTCAGAAAATCGCAGAGTTGTGGAGGTTTGTGAGCACTTAGAGATGATGAAAAACCCTAGGAGAATCCCTCCTTTTATAGCCTTTAAGCCCCTCATCGAATGGGTCTTCAACCAATAGGAATTGGGCACAAAACTCCTTGAAAAATGGTGATAAAGTTTGACTCCTCGAGGCTGATTTTTTACCACGGGTTGAACTGGCCCGGTTGAACTGATGGCCAGGATTTTTGACTACAATAAAGAGTTAGCTCAAAATATAAGTGAATTCGACGGCCACTTGCCGTTCGATCTCAACATAGACCTTCCATGGGAAGTCTTGGGTCGGATCATCGCCTAAGGACGTCCCCGTACAAAGGACACGACCTCACTTCACTTTACTCACTCGAGCTTACCTCGATACTTACTATGTCGCTTTTGCTTCCGGCCTTCCACTTGATTCCTTCGGCTCCCTCTGAAGTCACTCGAGTGTCGCCCGACCACCGCGGCTTCCTCCGGGTGTCGCTAGCCTTCAGCTCCAGCTATAGCAATTTTCTGTACACTCGATTCAGCTCATGAGATAACGACATGAGCTTAACTTTGTATCGTTTGCTATAATCAAAACTCAGGTTCGACTTAGGTGTCTACTGCACCAACAATCTCCCCCTTTTTGATTTATGGCAAACTCACATACAAAGTTAAGAAAGATAAATTAAGTGCATTAAGCAAAATGAGCAAGAGATATGCATGAATGAGCAGGAGTATAAAAAGCATGAATGAGCAGGAGTATATAAAAACTTTTTTTTTCAAGTGCTCCCCCTTGAGGAATCCTCCCCCTTGACCGAGGGTGAGTACTTGAGAAAGAGTTTTAACTCTCCCCATTGATGTTTGCTACTAAACAAAAGAATTAAGTAACCGCAATTACTTAATATTGGCCATAGTGTTTAAAATAAGTTTTAAGTTAAGAAATCAAAAAACTGATTTCTTAACCTTGGCCTTTACTTCCGTTTTGTTAACAAGTTAACTTAAAGTTAAGTAAACCTTTCCGTTTTGTTAACACGAACAAGTTAACTAAGCCTTGTCCATAAAAAAAATTATCCCTTAACTTTGGTCTTTTTCTCCCCCTTTTTCCATATATCGAAAAGAGTGAGGGTGTGTGTGGAATAAAAAATAAGTATTAATTTGAAAATGTTCCACATTATTTTGAAAATAATATACTGAAAATAAGTTCATCTATAAAATGTTTGACTCATATTTGGCTTGATTGATATGAAAGATCAACCAGTCCTGGTCAGAGTCGGTTAGTATGTATGATTATACTCCGTGGTTCATAGCGATGCACTAGCTCTACATCTGGAACCAGGAGTAAGGTCCTAACATCTCACGCCCATCTACGTGGCTAAGTACACAAACACATTAGTCCTATGTGTTGTGAGATGTACTGGCTTCTTAAATCTATAGGTGCATGATATCTAAGGTATGTCCTATGCTAGTTCCATAAAAATGAAAATTAAGAAATAGTAGTAAGAAAATATAATTTGCAAGTTCCTATTCTACTACGCACATGCCCAATTTTCGTCTTAATAGACTAAATTTGACTTCGGGTAGGGGTTTAGTAAATAGGTCTACTAAGTTAGACTTCGATTCGACGTATTCGAGTTGTATGGCTCCGTTGGCCACATGTTCTCGAATGAAATGGTGTTTGACCTCTATATGTTTGGTCCTAGAGTGACATATTGGATTCTTAGTAAGATTAATTGAACTAATGTTATCTACGTGGAGTTTCGTGTCCGTAAAGTCTAACTTAAAGTCGCGGAGAGTGTGTTTCATCCAAAGAAGCTGAGTGACACACTCACCCATCGCGATGTATTCGGTTTCGGTGGTAGATAAGGCAACACAGTGTTGCTTCCTACTGCACCAACTCACTAGACTCGAGCCGAGAAGTTGACAACAACCACTCGTACTCTTTCTATCGAGCTTACTACCGGCATAGTCTGAATCGGAGTAGCCGGCTCGGTAGATCTAGGGTACCAAATACTGACATTAAGTGTACCCTTTAGATATCTAAGGATACGCTTGACTAGAGTTAGGTGAGACTCCTTGGCACATGTTTGAAACCTTGCGCACATACTTACTGCAAATAAGATATCAGGTCGGCTTAAAGTTAAGTAAAGGAGACTCCCTATTACGCTCCTATAGTATTTTAAATCAATTTGGTTTCCGATTAAATCTTCTTCTATATTCACATTAGTTGTCATTGGGGTATTAATAATTTTAGCGTTTTGCATTCCAAAGCATTTAATTAATTCCCTAGTATATTTGCGTTGATGTAGGTATATTCCATCCTTAGTTTGTTTAATTTGTAGACCTAAGAAGAAGTTTAACTCGCCTACTAAATTCATTTCAAATTCACTTTCCATAAGTGAAATGAACTCATTTAGTAGGATTGAGTTGGTGGTTCCGAAAATAATATCATCTACGTAGATTTGGGCTATGAATATGTCTTTACCTAAGGTTTTTACGAAAAGGGTTGGGTCAACTACACCTTGGTTAAAGCCTTTGGACTTAAGATAAATTGAAAGTCTCTCGTACTAAGCTCGAGGAGCTTGTTTAAGTCCATAGAGAGCTTTCTTTAACCTAAGGACATGATCGGGTTTGTCTAAACTTTCGAAGCCGGGGGGGTTGACTAACATAAACTTCTTCTTTAATGTATCCATTTAAGAATGCATATTTCACATCCATTTGAAACAACTTAAATCCTCGATATGCTGCATATGTTAATAGCATTTGAATGGACTCTAATCTAGCTACTGTGGCATAGGTCTCGTCGTAATCTAAACCTTCGACTTGACTAAACCCTTTAGCAACTAGTCTAGCTTTATTTCTAACTACTTCACCTTTATCATCAATTTTATTTCTAAACACCCACCTTGTTCCAATGATTGTTTTATCTTTAGGTGGTGGTACTAATTCCCATACTTCGTTCCTAGTGAATTAAGCCAACTCTTCTTGCATTGTAATAATCCAATCAGGATCAAGAAGAGCTTAATCAATAGTTTTGGGTTCAATTTTAGAAATCAAAGATATTTGACTAAGGTTTCTGTATGAGGCTCTAGTTCGAACTCCTAGACTTGGATCACCTATCACTTGGTCGATAGGATGATTCGTTTGAGTCCTAGTTGGATTTGGGTTTGAGTCTACAACTTGATCCATAGGATGACTCGTTTGAGTTCTAGTTTGGTTGGAGTCATCTATCACTTGATCAATAGAGTGACTTGGTTGACTTAGGTTAGGATTAACACTAGACCTGATCTCCGGATCAGAGTTGGGTTTAGTATGAATCGGCTTGCTAATTGGGGTTGCCGGGGGTTTTGTAGGTTCGTGTCATTCATCAAATACTACATTGATAGTCTCCTCGACTCTAAGGGTGTCGTGGTTATATACTCTATAAGCTCTGCTTGTAGTCAAGTATCCTAGAAAGATTCCGGTCGTGGTTTTGGATGTAAATTTCCCTAGGTAATCCTTAGTGTTTAGGATATGTACCTTACACCCAAATACCCTAAAGTACTTGATGTTAGGTATTTTATCGTGATAAATCTCGTATGAGGTCTTAAGGTGCCTCTTTACCATAAGGATCCTATTTTGGACATAGCATGTCGTACTCACGGCTTCCGCCCAAAACCTATCGGGTAGGTTATACTCATTTAACATTGTCCTAGCGGCTTCTTGTAAGGTTCTATTTTTGCGTTCTACTAGGCCATTTTGTTGTGGAGTTCTAGGGCAAGAGAACTCATGGTGGTATCCATTTAGGTTACAGAATTCTGTAAACCTATGGTTTTCGAATACACCACCATGATCAGTCCTAAGTCTTTTGATTTTAATGTTTTGTTGATTTTCTATTAACTTAAATAGATTGATTAATTGATCTAGGGTATCACTTTTGTGTTTGATGAACCTAACCCAAGTAAATCTAGAGTAGTCATCAATAATGACTAAACAGAATTTACTTCCATTAAGTGACTTAGCTCTGTGTGAATCAAATAGATCCATGTGTAGGAGCTCAAGCACACTTTTGGTTCGTTCTTGATTAGTTAGTTGATGTTGTGTCCTAGATTGTTTACCTTGTTGACAAGCATTACATATTTTATTATCCAAGTTATTGAGGTTAGGCAAACCTCTGACTAAGTCACTCTGACTCATCTTGTGGATGAGTCTTGGGTGTGAGTGACCGAGTCGTCGGTGCCACAACCATGATTCCTCTTGCCGTGTCATAAGACACTTAGTTGAGGAGTTAGTTAAGTTAATAGTGTAAATGTTGTTATTTCTAGTTCCCTTAAGAATTATTTTAGAAGTTTCATTTGTATTAATTACGCATTCATTTTCTAGAAATATGACCTTATAGTTATTATCACACAATTGGCTTACACTAAGTAAATTATATTGAAAGTTTTCTATTAATAAAATGTTTTGAATAACAAAATTTGAGTTAAGCTCAATATCACCTGATCCGATGATTTTGAGCTTGCCGTTATTTCCGAAGGCTACCGATCCTTGTCGTTTGAATCGAAGCTTCGAAAACTTGAGTTGATCCCCGGTCATGTGTCGGGAGCACCACTGTCCAACATCCATTGATCCTACACGCAAGGTAGTTGGATTGGATATTGGATTTATTAAAGATTGGTTGAAAATTATTAACCTAAATCATCTCACCCATGTCTACATGATCAAACACGTTAATCCTATATGTTCTTGTGAGATAACTTCCAATTTTACTTGATTTAAATTTAATGACTTAAACACTTGTCAACCTTGCGTTAGATTCGGATTTGACCTTAGGCTTATCAAGTCACCTTTTCAAGATCATGGCTTCCAGGTCGTGGCGAGGCACAGAGGCCTTCTTTGATCGGAACAACGACCACTTCCTTAGACAAAGCCATTTTCAAGAAAATAGAGACTTGAGTCACCTAAGACCACTTCCTGGTCTAACTAGTCTAGGATACGGCGAGGTAGCTTCAGCTAGTTCCGCTCGATCAAGTGCACCGAACTAGATACGCCTTATCTAGCCCGAATACACAAGACTCCACTTTCCTAGCATACTATCATCTCGTCGCATTCTGGTACTATGTTATCAAGTATTTGTTGGAAATTTGACGCCACTAGAGGGGGGTGAATAGCGTTTACTCTTGCGTAGATGGAAAACGTTCGCGTGTTCGTGTCTACAAGTTTCGTTAGCACAGCGGAATATATATATGATAACAACAACGAAACACAATCACAACCACGATAACACAAAGATATAACGTGGTTCGGAACCGAACGGTTCCTACTCCACGGATTGAGCTCTAACGAGCTCTAGCGACGCCAATGCAATCACTAATCAATAAACTCCTTCTCGACAACAAGTCAGAGGCGGAGAAACCTCGTACAAATGTTTACAACAATAAACGAAAGAAATACAAGCAAATACAAAGGAAATGTAAAGAACACTTTACAAAAACTAGGGTTTGAGCGCTTTGCTTGTTGGTTGCTTGGATGAGGTTGAAGGGCCCTGAAATGCACCTGCAAATCGCCTTCAAATCGGCTCAAGAAAGCTCCCCAAGAACTGATAATGAAATCCTCCACGAGCTCCTCTTTTTGACTTGCATCAGGCTGGATTTCCGCCTATCAGTCGACTGCCATAAGTCCCCAATCGACTGATGCCACTGTTGTCGTGAGACAACGGCTCAATCCACGTCGGACAAGTTCCAACGGGACTCTTGGCGATCGGATCGCCAACATTGTCGATCGGCCCGGCGCCCGTAGTCGGTGGCTAGTCGGCTCACGGAGCGTCTGTGCTCGACATTGGGATTGGCGATCGGCTGAGCCCTTGGCGGATCGGCTGCCGACACTCGATCGCTTCGATAAGCGATCATTGCCGAGCATTTCGACTCTAAACCCGGTCGAACTCAAGTCGACTCACGGCAGTCGAACCGGTCATAATGTCAGTCGACTGCCAACCTCAAAAATGAGGTTTTAACCCAAGTATGGTGCCCCCATACTTGCTAGACCACCCTTAGCCTAGACCTAAGCCTTCTAGTCACCTCCATCAGCTTCACGCCTCTCGGATCCCTCCAAGTCATCCATGACTTGTTCATCCATCGCGCTAGCCTCCAGGTGCTTCCCTCGGCTATGTCATGCTAACGGTGTCTACACCGCCAAGGCACATTGGACTTACGCCGTCAAGACTCCGCTTGGACTTTACGCCGCCAATATCCATCCCCTTGGACTTCTCAAATGCCAAGACTCAAGCTTGGACTTTCCCTTGCCAACCCATGTTGGACTTTCCATGCCAAGACCCATGCTTGGACTTTTCCTTGTGCCAAGTACTCAAGACTTGGACTTTCCCAAATGTCAAGTGTCCCACTTGGACTTTCCATGCCAAGTACCCATGACTTGGACTTTCCCAAATGCCAAGTGTCCCACTTGGACTTTCCATGCCAAGTACCCATGACTTGGACTTTCCCTTAATCACATGGTCAACCCTAGTCAACCCATGTAAGTCTCCCTCGAGTCAAACTCGAGTCTAGTCAATTATAACCTTGGTCGATTGCTCCAACAATCTCCCCAACATATTAACCGACATCAATGTCCAACATCAATGTCAAACCACTTTGTCAAACATCCTATGTCAAACATCAAAACATTACTCGAGTCAAACTCGAGTATGGTCAATCGTGACCTGGGCCGATTGCACCAACAATCTCCCCCTTTTTGATGTTTGACAAAACAAACCTTGAGTTATTCCTCTAACTCAAATTCCCCTACCAATTTTCCAAATTGGTAATTTAATCTTCTCCCCCTTTTTGACATACATCAAAAAGGTTAACTCTTCAAGGAGGTCAATGTCTTATGTCCTAATGAGATCTTACAATCTCCCCCTTGATCCAAAAATACCTAGGATGCCTACCATCTTTCTAGTGATAAGTCTCATATCACTCAAGAGAGGCAATCCTACATTCTCTCCCAATTTCCAAATTGGGTCTCTCAAAATCCCATCAATTTTCCCAATTGATGATACTCTCCCAATAACTTCTCCCCCTTTAAGAAGAGAAACACATCCATCATCCCAAGATGGATAACTCCCCCTTGACCATTGCACCAACAATGTCCTTGGAAAGTCCCTAAGCCAATAGAAACTCTAAACCATCAGAATTAAGGTTAAAAGTTCAAACTTGAACTTTCCACACCCTAAATTTGATACTTTGACCTAACACTTTTCCTAATCCATATCCAATGGATTTTCACCCTTTATAATGCTTTCCAAAGCATATCCTAGGGTTAGGAGTGATTAGGGACCTTTACAATGGTTGAACACGGGATAAACAACTTTGTTTTCCCGAAATCAGACCTAGCGATCGACTCGATGTAATCAAATGCCACTCTAATCGATCATTGCCACAAAGGCGTCGATAACCAAATTTCAATTTATATCAGAATCGAGTTTTGAAAAGTCATAAGTAATTCTACGTATTTTGAAAAATCACGAAACTTGATACATATATTACTTATAATCAATACAATGGGTGAAAAATATTTGAAAATTATTTTACCCATAAAATAGTGAGTTTGATACAAAACTCAAAACTATTAAAATTTTCAATGTTTTGGCCCTATTTTGTATCAACTCTATCAATGGTGATTGCTATCAAAAGATAGACTTCACCAAGGTTTTCTAAATTGATTTTAAAATGATTTCAAAACCATATTTTGGATCATATTCCTTGGGCTCTAAGTACATGACTTGTACACAAGCTTTCCCAATGATCCACAATTGAAATTAGATGAGTTTTAGTTCATCTAGATGCAAAAACTATGCACCTTGAGCTTAACTCATATCCTAGCATCTCACATGTATCTAGGGTGTATAAATACACATACATGTCAATTGGATGTGAGATGTGGGTTTTGGTTCATTTAAACTAGGGTTTCATGCATCTTCTAAGGCAACCCTACTTGATTCCCTTATGAATGAAACTCCAAGTCATGTCATAGTCCTTAAATCAATTTCAATCGAAATTTTTCTTAAATGCATGAATGATTATGACATTAATGATGATATAAATAAGCATATGATCATAATCATGATGTCATGGCATAAGATGAAATCTAAAAACACATGACATTTGAAACTTTAATCCTAAACATGAACATGACATATAAAATGATTAAAATAAACATGATATCATGGCATGTTATATGGCAAACAAAGCATGACATATAAAATATATAGGTATAGTAATACCTAAATTTTAATATTAATTGTCATTTGATATAATTAGATATATTTTGCCATATTATCATTAATCTCCCTAGTGTGCCAAAAACCCAAAATGGCACACTAACCTCTAAACCTAAATTGTGTCAATTTAATTGATTTTTCTTAATTTCAAAAGTGTATTGGCACATCCTAAAATCTTTTAGGATATTGATTCAAATCTATTTCCAAGGTAACCATAACCTTGAAAATATCCTAAAGTGCCACCTTTACCATGGTTGAGTTAACTACCCATCCAATCAAGGTTGGCACACCCTAACCCCATCTAGCGTGAATCAATCACGCTCTTAGGAACCCAAAACTGATTTGAGCTCCTAGGGTTAATTAGGTATTCCTTAGGGATAACCTCCCTAGATACCTTCCTAATGACCCTCCTAGGCTTGTTAGCCTTGGTCATTTGGGTCTTACCTAGGTTGACTCTAGGGGTAACTCCCCTTGCAACCTTCTTAGTGGCCACCCTAGGTTTCCTAGAAATCCTAGCCACTAGGCACAACCTTTGGTCAACCTTAGGGATGACTTCCCTATTGACCTTGGTCTTCCTAGACCTAGTTTGTGTTCCATAATCAAATGGAACACTATGGTAAGCCACCTTAGGCTTATGTTTGTGACCCAAACCTTGCTTGCCCTTGGTTGACTTTTGACTCTTAGGTCCTTGGTGTTGACTTTGACTTTTAGACCTTTGACTTTGACCATTAGACCCTTTAAATTGGTTTTGTATATTCCTAAGGGTCTTTTCTAGTTTCTCAAGCCTTGACCTCAAGACTTGGTTTTCTAATTCTAATTGCCCAATTGATTTTTGATTAAATTCTTGGGTATGGGACTTTCTAGGCATATGCCTAGTCCATTTAGGGTTTAGACCTAGATGTTCTTGTACCTTCCTAATTGTCTCCCTAGGTAGGATTGGTCTTGAGTTATTTGACCTATGTTTATCCTTAGATAAATTGTTTTTAGGGACATTAGTCTCAAATTTCTCCTTACTTTTGAAATTAACACTTTTAGCTCCTAAACAAATATATTTATCTCTAGCATGCTTTTCATGGTGAATTGCAAGAGAATTAAAATTTCTAGCATGCTTTTGACTTTTAAATTTAGAAGGTGCATTATTTAAATATACCTTAGGGTTAGCTATAGAAGCTCCCCCTACTTGTAATGCTCCTCCTTGCCCCTTCTTCTTCCCCCTAGGGCATTGACTTCTATAGTGCCCCTTTGAGTTGCACTTGAAGCATATGATATGCTCCTTGCTCTTTTGACTTGAGGCACCGGCATCCTCTGACTTTTGTTGACTTTTGGACGCCGGAGGAGCTTTTCTTACTCTCTTTGGGCATTTGCTCTTGTAATGCCCACTTTCCCTACACTCAAAGCAAGTTATGTGATTTTTATTTAAACCTAAATTGCTTGAGTTACCTAGGGTATTTGTGGTGGGTGCCGGAGTGGATTCTTCATTCCTCCCAGAGATTGAGGCTTCTTCTTGAATTGGTTCCGGCTTCGGTGTGGATGGTCTCTCCCCCTCAAACCTAGAGGTGGATGCCTCCTCCACTTCTTCCACTGCTTCTACCTCTTCAGATCCAGATGTTGATTCCCTATCAACCTCCGAATCCTCTAGCTCTTTGGATGTTTCTTCTTGAGCTTGAGAGGGTAATGGTCCTTCTTATTGAACCGATGATAGACTTTCATGGAGCTTGGCCAAATCGCTCCATAGCTCCTTGGCATCCACATAGTCACCTAGACTACACAAGAGGTCATTAGGAATTAAATCAAAAATGAATTTTATTACCTTCTTGTTTTTATCGAATTGTTGGAGTTGCTCCTCACTCCACTTCTTCTTCTTGAGAAACCCTCCCTTTGGTCCCTTAGGATATTCAAATCCTTCCATCAACGTGGACCACTCCTCAAGGTCTCTCATCATCAAAAAATCTTCAATTCTCGCCTTCCAAGAATTGAAACCTTCTCGTCCATAGAAGGAATAGGGAATTGGGGTGTTGATGTCTGATGTGTTATTTTCCGCAAGTGCACGGTTGTCGTCAAGTAATAAAAATATCGATCCCACAGGGATTGGGTCAATTACCGAGTGGTCGTGATACCAAGTTATCTAGTCAATCGAATTGTGGTTTAAGCAAAGAACCTGAGAAGTCAAGAACAACAAATGAGAAGAATGAGCTGAAAGTCAAGAGTTGAGGAGAATCTAAGGATATGGGTTTCACCACGTCGACGATTTATAAGGTGATTTAATTCTTTCCTAACCTTATTAGAGTTGTTTTGATGGAACCTATCCTAAGGTAAATCAACGGCCCCTTTCGAGGTCTACGTTAACTGTACCTATCAAACTCAATTTACTTGTAACGGTGTTCGAGCATAGGGGATCATAATCAGCTAAGGGGACCTGTCACGAGACCCCCGCAAACCTCCCTATGTCTTACCTCCGTTACTTGGTAAAAACTGGATTTGATAGATCCATTAAGTTCATGAGAGTTCCTCTAGAGTCAAATTTCCTCTTCACGGTAGGTTTGCACACGGGACCATAATCAGCTAAGGGGACCTATCACGAGACCCCTGTAAGCCCTCATAGATACACTACCGCTACTAGTAGGAGTTATTCCCTAGTTGGTTCTGGCTTTCGGGAACTCGGGTTCACTGTTAGGTACTTCCCCTTTGCTCCTTAGGTTTATCAAAGAGAATCCAAAAGAACCAGATCAAAATAAACAATAGTTCAGGTAGTATAGATTATATCATCCGTCATAAATCGTCAAGGGCTACTCCCCCATCCTAAGATTATAGGATACTACTCCATAGTCTGACAAGAATTACTAGAGAAAGAAATTACGATACTGGGTGTCATATCCTTCTTCTGCCGACTCCTTCTCTTTATCTTCTTCTGTCGTCGATCTCTGACCACCCGCCGTCCTCCCCTTAGGGTTAGAATCTCTCCTCTTTTATAGCCTTGGCCTCCTCTTCAATTAAGGCAATAGATTTTCCCGTAATTGAGACGAAAATCCTGATTGCTCGCAGAAAAGGAATTGCAGAATCGAGCCAACACACCGTGCGAATGAGGGAACCGGCGTGTCGGGCATTTCCACCAAGGCATGTTGCGCTTTCAGGCAGGGTGTGTTGAAGCTGAGCGGCGTGTCAGTTTAGAACCCACGACACAGCGTGTCGATCGGTGAGCAGGCGTGTTGGAGGCGCCAGGCGTGTCATTGCTTGGCTCTCTGACACAGCGTGTCGATCGGTGAACCAGGCGTGTTGGCTGTGGCTCTCATGACACAGCGTGTTGATTTCTAACACGCTGTGTTGTTTTAATCCTTTGTTTCGCCTGTTCACACAAAAACACCCAAAAGCGATCTTCGTCCAAAATATGCTAAACTTTAACTGAATCATGATAAAATACATGCCTAGGATATGAAATGTGATAGAATGCATGTATATGGAGTAGTGAAAACATAGCATGATTTACACACATCAAAATCCCCTAGTCCTAAACTTTTGCTTGTCCTCAAGCAAAGAAAACCCAAAAGACAACTTAATTGTGGAAATTCTAGACACCATCCAGAGGTATACAATCTGATCTTAATCTTTTCAAATCATTCCTAGTTGCCAAGTTTGAAAGATCCCTATATAGTGCACGTGAAAAGGTGGACTAAAGTCATTGGACACCAATCTGGACTTGACATCCCTTCTATCGTAGAACATTCTTATTTCCGACATAGAGGCACTTACCTGCCTTAATGCATGGATCATTCTTACCTATCATCAAAAGGTCTCAAAGGAGCACTTTCTAAGAAGAGAGAAGGAAAGGAATTATAGAGAGCATTTCCCCAGTAACTAGTTAGTCTCAAAGGAGCACCTTTTAGGTGTTTCCCCAGTAACTACTTGGTCTCAAAGGGGTGCTTGAAAACAATTCCAGTAAACTTTTTTTTTTTTAACATATTTCTAGTGAAAGTGTTTCTCCAGTAACCAAGTTGCGCAAGTAAGTCTCCAATGGAAAATCGAGTACTCGGCCGATATGGGGGATTTAAATCTTTTCTTTGGATACCTCAGACCTATAGACCGTGTTAGAAGTGAAATAGGGTTCTTATCAAATAGGCAAAAAGGAATATCATGATCCGACCAATGTTCAGTTGTATTACGCTAGATGATATAAAAATGCACTGTTATGATATATGAAAAGATGCAAACAAAATGGCAGTAACCAAACTAAAAATCTAAGTAGAGATAGAACAAACAATAAAGGATGTGCATCGAAACTCACAAAATAGTTCAAGGTGGTCAATGGTCATCGTCTTCACTACTAGCATCCTCCTCTGCCCACCTTCGTCGCTGCTCCTGGTAAAATTTCCGGGACTCCTGTCGAAATCTATCATCATCTTCCCTCCGGGCGGACTCAGCAGTGAAAAACTCATCAGCTCTCCTGTAAAAATCAGCTGCCCTGTCCAAATGTTGTGTCACTATACGATGGTGCTCCTCCGTAGCTTGGGCATACCGATCCCACATACCTATGTGCGAGGTATGTTCGACCCTGAAAGCTTCGAATGATGATCGGAATCCTGAAAAATCAAAAGAAGAGTACCTGCGAAACATTGTCGAGGAAACCGTGGGGTTCATGAGTCGAATGTGATGGCTCGGGGTTATGTGAGATGGCTCCCTAGGAGGGTGATGGAGCATGGGCGTTGGGGTAGGAAAGGGTTCCTGGACATCTCTAAAAAGCCAATTGGATGAATTACGTACAGTTATCCGCTCAGGGTTCGGAAGAGGGATTTTAATTCCATTTCTTAACATCAAACGATATCCCTCGTCACATGCCTCAATCATCTTCATATTTATACAAGCATCCAAATCCAATCTAGGGCTAGCAGGACAATATTCAAGGTCATCTAAATCACATCCTAAGGCTACAACAATCCTAGTGATAATACCACCTATGACTATGACTCCGGATGGGCTATTACTAACCTTAACTAGATGTCTAACCATATGGGCTCCAGAATCAATATTAACTTCATTTAGCATGGCCCATAAAAATTGTAACTCACTCGCTAGCCACCTGCACTATCATATCTTCCAGATTGTATTAGCCATGAATCTAAGGAGATAACGAAAAGTAGGATTAGGGATGTTAAATGATTTGGACCTAGATGCATCATAGGGGCGAGGGTCATCAGAAATTAATCTCCAAAATTGATGATCAATAAAATGTCTATGAATTTGCCTCTCCCCTCCGCTAGGAAAATCAAATATCGTATTAAAATCACTTAAAGAAAGGGTAAACTCATGGTTCATTAATCTAAATTTTATTTTTCCTTCCTCACAATCCTTTCCTTGCAGTATTTCAGCAGACAGGGAGCTAAGGAATTCAAGAGTGATGCTCGGGTAAGTAAGATGATGGTGCGTGATAAACTCGGTCCATCCTATCCTATTGGTTAACCAAGTTATGTCATCTCTTAACCCTAGGGTGGTCAACGTGTAGAAGTCTATAGTTCTTGTAGATACTAACTTCCTTTTTTCAAGCTTACTGAATTTAGTCTTCATAACATCATCTCTAAAAACAATTCCATATGGATGGCTAGAGGTCGGAGGAGGTTCGTTACCCAAATCCTGAGCTTTTCTTTTCCCCTTGTCCCTTGCCGAAGAGGAAGAAGCTCCTCCTCTAGTCTTCACTCGCTTGCTCATGGCGTTGGTGATGGAGAGACAGCAGGTTAGCTCCTCGGCTGCTTGAGAGAGAGACCGACGGCGGCTGCTTCAACCTTGGATCGCGAGTGAAAAATTAGGGCGTGCTCGGGTCGGCTTTAGAGGGTTATCCGCAGCATAGGCGTGTCGGGCATCCTCATACGCAAATACCTGACCCGTTTAAGCGCGACATAGGCATGCTCCGTCGCTCCCCAGGCGTGCCAAGGTTGAGAAGGGTGCGACACGGGCGTGCTAGTCAGCACGCCCTGCCTGTGTTGTCTTCGGGTGCCAACAACACGCCTGTGTCGTTCGGCACAGGCGGGTCGTGTCAACTTGGCACGCAGTGGCACGTATCCTGAAAACCTGAAAAAAATAAAAATAGAATAAAGAATAAAATAAAATAAAATACAATAACTAAAAAGAAATGAAAATAGTTTGGGTTGCCTCCCAAGAAGCGCTTGTTTAAGGTCGTTAGCTTGACCCCTCGGTTACCCCCTAGTTTTGGGGATATGGCTTGAGGAGTATGCTCTGCCTCTCCTCATCTCCAATTAGCTCAACAGAATTGTTTGCGAAGTATCTCTTAAGTCTTTGACCATTTACTTTGAAAATTCCCGTAGACTCACTAGATATATCAATAGCTCCATGAGGATAAACCTTTTCAACTCGATATGGCCCCGACCATCTGGATTTCAGCTTCCCAGGAAAGAGTTTCAATCTGGAGTTGAATAGTAATACCAAGTCTCCTTGATGGAATTCTCTACGCATGATGTTCTTGTCATGCCACCTCTTCGTTTTCTTCTTGTAAGACCTTGCATGTTCATAAGCATCAAGGCGTAGTTCTTCAAGTTCATTTAGCTGCAGTTTTCTTTTCTCTCCGGCTTTCTTCAGGTCAAAATTAAGCCATTTAATTGCCCCAATATGCCTCTGTTCTCTATTTCAATTTGGAAGATGACATGGTTTTCCATAAACTAATCGAAACGGAGTCATTCCAATGGGTGTCTTGTAGGCAGTTCGATAGGCCCATAGAGCATCATCAAGTCTTAAAGACCAATCCTTCCTTGATCTTGATACTGTTTTCTCCAAGATAGTCTTGATTTCCCTATTCGAAACTTCTACTTGCCCGCTCGTTTGTGGATGATATGGTGAGGCTAGTTTATGGGTTACTCCATACTTCTTGAGAAGACTTTCAAATTGTCTTTCGATAAAGTGTGAGCCTCCATCACTTATTCTTGCTCTCGTATTCCAAATCTTGGAAATATTATACTCTTAAAGAGCTTAATGACTGTTTTTGCATCACAAGAGGGGATGGTAGAGCCTCAACCCATTTAGACACATAGTCCACTGCTACCAGTATATAGGTATTTTTATAGGAAGTAGGAAGGGTCCCATATAGTCAATTCCCAGACGTCGAACAATTGACTTCCAATATCGAATTTTGAGGCATCTCATGTCTCCTTGATATGTTCCCGATCCTTTGACAATGATCACAAGTCGTCACATAATTCCGAGAGTCTCTAAAAATATGAGGCCAATAAAATCACCTTGCAAAACCTTTGCCGATCTTATGCAATGCTCGTGTGACCTCCATATGCGAGAAGAATAGCGGTGATACAATATATCCTCAATCTCTTCTTGGATCGCATCTTCGATATATAGCATCCTACCCTTGCTTGAACAGAATGGTTCGTCCCACACATAATGCTTTACATCCAAAGGAACTTCTTCCTCGATGATAACTCATGTGAGAAGGTATTATCCCAAGCTAGGTAGTTGGCAAAATCAGCATACCACGGAGCTTTGATTGTTCTAATGCTAGTAGCCGCTCATCCAGGAAAGAAGCTATTTATAGCAAGATCATCTACTTTTCCCGCATTTGGTTCTAGATGAAGCCTCGATAGATGGTCGCAACTACGCTTCTCCGCTTCCTTGCTTGTCTCGAATTTCTAAGTCAAACTCTTGTAGGAGAAGTATCCACCGGATAAGTCTTGGCTTAGATTCCTTTTACTCAAGAAATATCTTATGGTCCGCATGATCTGTGTAAACTATCACCTTGGTACCTATGATATAAGATCTGAACTTGTCAAAAGCAAATACTATAGCCAAGAGTTCCTTCTCTGTGGTAGCATAATTCATTTGTGCTTCATCCAATGTTTTACTGGCGTAGTAGATTGCATACACCTTGCGATCCTTCCTTTGTCCTAACACTGCTCCCACAGCAAAATCGCTGGCATCACACATAATTTCAAAAGGAGACTCTAACTGAGGTTGCATTATTGGGGCGGTTGTTAATGCTTCCTTTAACTGGAAAATGCATCAAGACAAGGATTATCAAAGTGAAACAAAGATCTTTAGCAAGCAAATTAGTTAATGGTTTTGAAATTTTGAGAAGTCTTTGATGAACCGCTTCAGGTAGAACCCTCGCATGTCCTAGGAAACTACGCACTTCGACATCGTTGGAGGCAACTTCTTGATCACTTCAGTTTTAGCAATGTCCACCTCGATACCACGGTGTGAGACTAGGTGCCCAAGTACTATGCCTTCTCGCACCATGAAGTGGCACTTCTCCCAGTTAAGCATTAAATTCATTTCCTCGCATCTCTGCAAGACCTTGACCAAATTAGATAAACACATATCAAAATCTGCACCATATACAGAAAAATCATCCATGAACACTTCCATTATATTCTCGATCATGTCAGAAAAAATTGAAGTCATACACCTCTGAAATGTGGCTGGTGCATTGCATAGTCCAAAAGGCATTCTTCTGAAAGCAAAAGTACCATATGGGCAGGTGAAAGTTGTTTTCTCTTGGTCATTAGGATAAATAGGGATTTGATAGAAACCGGAGTAACAGAAATGCGAGTGTTTTGCCAATCGGTCTAGCATTTGGTCAATAAATGGGATGGGGAAGTGGTCCTTTCTAGTTTCCTTATTCAATTTCCTATAATCAATACACATTCTCCATCCCGTAACAGTTCTAGTGGGGATTAACTCATTCGTAGCATTCCTTATCACCGTTATCCCCCCTTTCTTTGGCACGACATGGACTGGACTTACCCATTCGCTATCGGATATTGGATAGATAATTCCTGCATCTAGCAATTTCATGACCTCTTTCTTGACTATCTCTTTCATAGGGTTGACCTTCTTTGATGCTCTATAGAGGTTTTAAAATTGTCTTCTAGTAGAATTCTGTGCATGAAAACCGATGGACTAATTCCCCTAATATCATCAATCTTGTATCCAATGACATTCTTATGTGTTTTCAATACCTCAATCAGTTTTTCGGTCTCTGCATTGCTCAGATTAGCATTAATGATCACAGGATAAGTAGAGTTTTCGCCAAGGAATTCATACCTGAGTGTGGATGGAAGAGGCTTAAGTTCTACCTGTGGTGTGAGGTCAGTCGCAAATCTCCACTCTTTATCCTCAAAATCCTCCGAGCTTATTAAGATGAGTTTGTTCTGTGCTCCTTCTAGTGCTATTGATCGAAATCACAATCCTACAACAAACAACAAAAGTAAGGTTGTTTAATGACTTTTGAAAGGTCAAATTCAATTTTGTCGTTTCCAAATGCAAGTGAGAGTTTGTGGTTCTTAACATCTATCATTGCTCTGCAGAGCCAAGAAAGGTCTCCCCAAAATGAGTGGAATACATGGGTCTTCATCCATGTCTAGTACTATAAAATCTGTAGGAATAATAAAATTTCCCACCTGCACTGGTACATCTTCTAAGATTCCCAAAGGATATCTAATGGAGTGATCGGCTAACTGCAAGGCAATAGTAGTTAGTTTCATTTCTCCTAAATCTAGTTTCTTGCATATGGAAAGAGGTATCAGATTTACACCGGCGCCTAAATCGCAAAAAGCCTTATCAAAATTTGAGTCATTAATTATGCAAGGGATAGAAAAGCTACGGATCATTTAGTTTGGGAGGTACCATGTTCTTAATTAAAGCTTGCACTCCTCAAGAAGAGCCACTTACATGCTCCTCGACTTTTCTTTTATTTGTTAAGATGTCCTTCAAGAACTTGGAGTATGTGGGCATTTGTTCAAGAGCTTCGTAAAAGGTATATTGATATATAGCTTCCTAATTACCTCAAGGAACTTACCAAATTGTTCATCCAATTTTTCCTTAATCACCTTTGAGGAACGGGATAGGGGCTTATATGTTCTTGGTTCCTATTCGACACGCTGTGTCATTCGACAGCCGGGCGTGTTGGTCGCTGGAGTTACCCGACACGGTGTGTTACCGACACGCGCCATGTGTCCGCTTTCCTCAGCGTGTTGAACAACACGCCTCGGGTCAAGGTGTGTTATCGGCTTCCTTTGCTACTCAACCTAGGCGTCTCTTTGTCTTCTTCCAACTCGCACGCTGTCATTTAGCAGCATGTCGCTTGTTGAGCTCTGTCTCCTTCTAAAATCCTTCCACTTCTCAAACTTATGGAATTACAATGCTCATTTGGGTTTACTTCTAAATTTCGTGAAATCTGCAAGGCCCTGATCTTGGTGGCAATTTGGGAAATTTGATTTTCCAAAGATTCTTGTGTGATTAGTCAAATTATCAACCTTGCTTCCCAATTGCTTGATTGCCTCGGTATTATTTTGATGTTGCCGATTTGATTCTACAATATGCTGTCGAAATTCATCATTTATCTTCCCCTGACACGTAATAAAATTTTCCATCATCTTTTCTAAGCTCGACTTGGTCCTGGCCGAAATCTCAAGGTGCTCCAAAATGCTTCCTCCAAGAATTTTGATTGGCTCTATACTGAAAAGTTGGGATGATTCCTCCAACCGGATTGTACATGTGGTAAGGGTTGCCACCATTAGGCTTCGATTAAAATTATTTAGCGCATCTACTTGCTCAATAGCCTCCTTGGATGGTGCGTGTAGGATTTGGCAATTCATTGCTACATGTCATGTTACACCACATATCTCGCAAGTGACATTAGATGAGTTTACAGCTGATACATTAAAATGTTCGAGCTTTTGAGTTAACGCATCGACTTTTGCACTGAGTAGATCAATGGTACTTACCTCAAACTTACTGCATTTTAGTTTGATATCCTCGCTTCAGAGCCCATTGGTGAGAATTCATTGCCACATTCTCGATGATCTCAAAAGCTTCATCCAATGTTTTGTTCATAAGAGCTCCTCCCGCAGCAGAATCAAGAGAAACTTTAGTAACATAACGAGATTCCATTGTAGAAAGTATGAACAATGAGCCACTTCTCCATTCCATGATGAGGGCATTCTTTGTAGTAATCCCTTAAATCATCCCAGGGCTTCAAATAATGTTTCTCCATCCTTTGCGCAAAATTCGTGATTTGATGACGAAGACTTGCAGCTTTCTGGTGGAAAATACTTGTCTAAGAAAATTGATCCTGTAGTTATACAATCCTGGAAGAGAGTGTAGCCAAGCTCTAGCTTTGTCCCATGAATGAGAAAGGAAACAAGCGATCCTAATAGCATCAGCTGAGGCTCCATTCAGTTTTAAAGTTTCGTAAAATTCCAAAAATACTTCCAAGTGTAGATTTGGATCTTCAGTGAGTGCTCCTCCGAATTGATGTTGTTGGACCATGGATAGTAGAGCCGGTTTTAATTCAAAATTGTTCGCTTCAATAGGGGGTCTTCTAATACTCGATCTCAATCCCCTTGTACTAGGTGTTGCATAATCTCTTAGAGGTTTATTCTCATTCTGATCAGCCATGTTGGAGGTCAGATTTTCTTCCTGTCGTTGCTGAAATCGTCCTCTAGCAAGGAACGTTCTCTCTATCTCAGGATCAATATCGAGGATTTCCCTATTAAATCTGTGCATGCAACAACAAGGGAGGCTCCCAAAACAAGAATTCAGAATAGACACAAGAAAAAGAAAAAAAAACAAAAACAGGAATCTAGATTAACTAAATCACGCTCAATTCAATATTGAGTGCCAATCCCCGGCAACGGCGCCAAAAACTTGATGTGTTGTTTTCCGCAAGTGCACGGTTGTCGTCAAGTAATAAAAATATCGATCCCACAGGGATTGGGTCAATTACCGAGTGGTCGTGATACCAAGTTATCTAGTCAATCGAATTGTGGTTTAAGCAAAGAACCTGAGAAGTCAAGAACAACAAATGAGAAGAATGAGCTGAAAGTCAAGAGTTGAGGAGAATCTAAGGATATGGGTTTCACCACGTCGACGATTTATAAGGTGATTTAATTCTTTCCTAACCTTATTAGAGTTGTTTTGATGGAACCTATCCTAAGGTAAATCAACGGCCCCTTTCGAGGTCTACGTTAACTGTACCTATCAAACTCAATTTACCTGTCACGGTGTTCGAGCATAGGGGATCATAATCAGCTAAGGGGACCTGTCACGAGACCCCCGCAAACCTCCCTATGTCTTACCTCCATTACTTGGTAAAAACTGGATTTGATAGATCCATTAAGTTCATGAGAGTTCCTCTAGAGTCAAATTTCCTCTTCACGGTAGGTTTGCACACGGGACCATAATCAGCTAAGGGGACCTGTCACGAGACCCCCGCAAGCCCTCATAGATACACTACCGCTACTAGTAGGAGTTATTCCCTAGTTGGTTCTGGCTTTCGGGAACTCGGGTTCACTGTTAGGTACTTCCCCTTTGCTCCTTAGGTTTATCAAAGAGAATCCAAAAGAACCAGATCAAAATAAACAATAGTTCAGGTAGTATAGATTATATCATCCGTCATAAATCGTCAAGGGCTACTCCCCCATCCTAAGATTACAGGATACTACTCCATAGTCTGACAAGAATTACTAGAGAAAGAAATTACGATACTGGGTGTCATATCCTTCTTCTGCCGACTCCTTCTCTTTATCTTCTTTGCCGATCTCGACCACCCGCCGCCTCCCTTAGGGTTAGAATCTCTCCTCTTTATAGCCTTGGCCTCCTCTTCAATTAAGGCAATAGATTTGAAGATCCTGATTGCTCGCAGAAAAGGAATTCTGGAATCAGGCCAACACACCCGTGCCAAATGAGGGCACTGGCGTGTCGGGCATTTCCCACCGAGCATGTTGCGCTTGAACTGGGGTGTGTTGAAGCTGAATTGGGCGTGTCATTCTGGAACCCGACACGTGCGTGTCGTCGATGAGCCAGGCGTGTTGAGCCGAATCGAGGCGGCGTGTACGGCTCTCTCGACACAGCGTGTCAATCGGTGAACCAGGGCATGTTGGCTGCTGGCTCTCATGACACGAGCGTGTTGATTTCTAACACACCTGTGTTGTTTTGATACGCCTGTTTCTTCGCCCTGTTAACACAAAAACACCCAAAAGCAGTCTCTTCGTCCAAAATATGCTAAACTTTAACTGAATCATGATAAAATACATGCCTAGGATATGAAATGTGATAGAATGCATGTATATGGAGTAGTGAAAACATAGCATGATTTACACACATCAATGTCCCATCCCAATTGTTCTTCCATCTTCACCCTCTAGCCTCTTTGTCTTAGCTCACGGCGGTTAGTCCGTAGAAGAGGGGGGTGAATAGCGTTTACTCTTGCGTAGATGGAAAATGTTCGCGTGTTCGTGTCTACAAGTTTCGTTAGCACAGCGGAATATATATATGATAACAATAACGAAACACAATCACAACCACGATAATACAAAGATATAACGTGGTTCGGAACCGCACGGTTCCTACTCCACGGATTGAGCTCTAACGAGCTCTAGCGACGCCAATGCAATCACTAATCAATAAACTCCTTCTCGACAACAAGTCGGAGGCGGAGAAACCTCGTACAAACGTTTACAACAATAAACGAAAGAAATACAAGTAAATACAAAGGAAATGTAAAGAACACTTTACAAAAACTAGGGTTTGAGCGCTTTGCTTGTTGGTTGCTTGGATGAGGTTGAAGGGCCCTGAAATGCACCTGCAAATCGCCTTCAAATCGCCTCAAGAAAGTTCCCCAAGAACTGATAATGAAATCCTCCATGAGCTCCTCTTTTTAACCTGCATCGGGCTATATTTCCGCCTATCAGTCGACTGCCATAAGTCCCCAGTCGACTGATTCCACTGTTGTCGTGAGACAATGGCTCAATCCACGTCGGACAAGTTCCAACGGGATTCTTGGCAGTCGACTGCCAACATTGGCGATCGCCCGGCGCCATCAATCGGCCAGCGATTGACTACGGAGCGCGTGCTCGACATTGAGCCCGGCGATCATTTGCCGGCCCTTAGCGATCGGCATGCCGACTACCGATCATTCTTTATCGACGCGATCAGCTCCAATGAGCGATCATTGCGAACATTTCACTCTAAGCGGCGGTCGAACTCAAGTCGACTCACGGCAATCGAACCGGCCATAATGTCAGTCGACTGCCAACCTCAAAAATGAGGTTTTAACCCAAGTATGGTGCCCCCATATTTGCTAGACCACCCTTAGCCTAGACCTAAGCCTTCTAGCCACCTCCATCATCCTCACGCCTCTCGGATCCCTCCAAGTCATCCATTACTTGTTCATCCATCGCGCTAGCCTTCAGGTGCTTCCCTCGGCTATGTCATGCTAACGGTGTCTACACCGCCAAGGCACATTGGACTTACGCTGTCAAGACTCCGCTTGGACTTTACGCCGCCAATATCCATCCCCTTGGACTTCTCAAATGTCAAGACTCAAGCTTAGACTTTTCCTTGCCAACCCATGTTGGACTTTCCATGCCAAGACCCATGCTTGGACTTTTCCTTGTGCCAAGTACTCAAGACTTGGACTTTCCCAAATGCCAAGTGTCCCACTTGGACTTTCCATGCCAAGTACCCATGACTTGGACTTTCCCAAATGTCAAGTGTCCCACTTGGACTTTCCATGCCAAGTACCCATAACTTGGACTTTCCCTTAATCACATGGTCAACCCTAGTCAACCCATGTAAGTCTCCCTCGAGTCAAACTCGAGTCTAGTCAATTATAACCTTGGTCGATTGCTCCAACAATCTCCCCAACATATTAACCGACATCAATGTCAAACCACTTTGTCAAACATCCTATGTCAAACATCAAAACATTACTCGAGTCAAACTCGAGTATGGTCAATCGTGACCTGGGCCGATTGCACCAACAGTATTGACGAGTTATAGTCCTATATAACCATTCTAAAAAGAAAAATCAAACTAAATAAAAACCTAAGCATGCAATTTCTAAGTTAAAACACAAACAAATTTCGTACTAGCTCCTCCTGGACCGTTGAATCGATTCGGTCTCTCCACATAGTGGATTTGGTCCTTGGGAACCCAGTACTGGTTTGATCCTAAGTTTAAAATCAAGGTGGTCTTAGGGACCCATGCTTGGACACATTTTTTATGTCGACTTACAATCGACATATACGACTTATTAGTTGTCACGCCCCGGAGGAGACCCCGCCAGACGAAAATCCGGCAGCATCTCCCCTGTACGGGTGACAATCCCAATTTACATACACGGCCACTATACATCGGTCAACACGACCGGAATCCAAACACACACGCAGTTATATAATTTGGCCTCAGGCCATCAACCAAAACAAATGATAAACAGTCTACCATAAATCGACTTACCCCTTCTGCCATCTGGGCAGGAATACTCACCAAAAATCCAATCAAACCAAAATCCGAATAAGGTCCATACGGACACCAAAAATCCAAATACAAAATCAATCTCTAAACCTATACATGTCCTCTAACCAAAATATCCAAACCATAAAGCAAATATCCAAAATAATAAATTGCACTCTCGATGCTTCATCCCAAATAGATATAAATCAACGGGGTGAGTTCAAAGAACTCATGTATAGTAGATATGCATAGTAAGGTATAGCTAACAATAAAATATCATGCCGATCTGATCTCACATAAATAGGGTATGCAAGCAAGAAATACAAAATGATCAGATTCTTACACGAATCTCCTACCCTGATATAGGAGCATGTGCCTGACTAGAAGTAATAGAGTCCTGACCATATATAAACATGTATCTTGTATGCATGACAATCATATGCACATCCAAGGCATCAATACAATAATGCAGCAAACACAATACAAAATGCAATCCATGAAAAATGCATGTCGTGCCACTGACATGGTCACCCCGACGCTACCACCGCCTCACACGCAATGGTGAAGCCGAGTGGGTAGGGCTATGACAACTGTGCACTCTGCCATCACTGCTCCTGAGTGACCGAGTGGACAGGATGCTGTCGGAGTACACCTATCCTCCCGCCCCAAACATAGTGGGGAGCTAAGCTCTCATCTCCCTGTCATAGGCCGAGGAGGGATCCTCGCCGCTACCACGCTGCGCATCGCTACCCATGAGCGGACCGGTGAACTGACAGAGCAACTGCACACACCCTCCTGATGTACCACTAACCCATGAGTGGCAGTGTGTGCAGGCCATGTAACTAGCTGCGGGCTCAACAATAATGGAACCCCGTCCAGCTAGCATGCAATCATGCAAAAATGGTGCATGATACTAAAGCATGTAAATCCTACTCAAAATACCTATCCGAATAATATGTACAATCAATACGTACATATCCATAATCCAAATAACTATGATCCAAGTCAAACAGGGAAATATAATCATATCCTATCACATGCATGTATCTAGTAGGCACCAAAATCATACCAGGCATATAAACATGAAAAAGTTATTGTAAGCTATCCTAACTAGCATATCAATTTGACTTAATCTAAAAGTTAAGTCAAAATACCCGCCTGAATATATATCCGCAAAAAAATGAAACCGTCACGACTGGGGACCTGCCTCGTGACCGAAACCTGCATATAACATAACTATAGTTAAGCACAAAATATACAATTCAACGACAAATCGAATAATTAATCGATTCCTTCCATAACCAAATACTCCAAAGTAAATCCATCAAATCCAAGCACACGACAACGTGCTAAATTACTACTATGTATCCCCAAGTAGATCCTCAACTCGTAGATCACAAATTGTGATTAACTCCTCAATCCAAGAACATATCCTCCGAATACCATAACGATCAACTGAATAACTCTGGAATCAACCCAAATCGACCGATCAAGCTCACTCCGCCTAGAAATTCCACCGTACCAATATCCCCAAATCGGATCCCCAACTCAAATTTCGACTCAAACAATATTCACAAAACACATCCACCAAATCAAACAACCGGTAGGCAAGGAAGAAACTAGTTCATGTTATACGATGGAATTTGAAGGAGTGGCGCGCCGGCGCTTGTGGAGGGACGACGGCCTTGCCGTCGCAACGGAGGGGAGCCCAAGACTGCATCACGGTGGACGAGCGGCGGCTCGGGCGTCGGTAGCGGCCGGAGCGCAAACTAGGGTTGCGGCTGTGGACGGCGTCGGCTCGAGGAAAGGCATCGCCGACGAAGAAGAGGGCGCCGACGCTTGGACACGGCAGAGACGCTGAAGAGAAGCGGCGGATGAAAGGGAGGCGTCAGGCGGAAGGCTACTGCATCGCGAGGAAAGAAAAAGAAAGGAAAATAGCATTTTAGTTTTTTTCCGGTTTAGGTTAATACCCTTTAAAGAGACCCCACAAAAGCCTATTTATTTTATCTCCGAAAAATATCTCGTACGGAGTCCGTTTAAATCCAGAAAAATTCCGGAAAAATTCCTAAAAATCCCGAAAAATTTCCAGGATTATTTCCTTAATTATTTGGCCATTAATTTAATATTTTAAATTTTCCAGTATTTAACATTCTCTCCCACTAATAAAAATTTGGTCCTCAAATTTCCTACTCGTATATTAGTACGAGATGTCCCAACAACCATCTCAAGCATCTGGAGACAAGTCACACCTCAAGTGACTAAGTGGGGTTACTGATATCCCTTAAAAATCAAATCACACCTGCTTCTAGCAGCCCTTCCAAAGTATGAATAGTATCTTCATTTCGACCACCTATAATAAGTACCTAACTGTACCAGAGTGGAGCTCGATATCCGTGACCTGTTAAAGACTATCCATAATCTGAAGGTAAATCCTGAACCGCTATCACATACGATACTCACAGATCCTCCATGAACTGGAAATCGCCATAGTATAACCTATCCAGCGATCCAATAAACTCATCGTATGGATCGAACGAAAATGAGCGGACTTAGATAATCATACTAAGTCCTTTCCGAATTCCAAATAATTTCCCAACACCGTCCATCATACTAGGCTCCCATTTTCCTCTTGGTACAGAACCTTACTGATTATTTATATACCACCTTTACCAAACTTCCAAATCCACTATATTCCGCATGTCGTTCCTCCACGGAGAACGTTTCAATACTTACTATTTTCCGGATACAATCTTAAACATCTGCAACATATTCAACCTATTGCAATCTTCAGCAATACCTATCAAAATATCGTGACCAAGTCTCGTGGCTCTCGGAGTAATGCAAAAGGCACTACTTACGGGCAACGACATGCTACCACGACCGGTACTCATAGCCAGTCAAGATGCCAAGTAGCTATCTAGCCACCTACTACATACAAATTCCAATATCACTAATTCCGAACCGGTAGAGCAAAAGTACAACTCTATGGTAAATGCTCTCCATCCTCCAAACAGGAATCTATCTTTTGTTCCTGAATCAATAGTAACTCTTCCTAAATTCAAATGCAACTATACAGTAGCTAGCTAAAACCTCATAAGCATATCTGCTCCTCACCTCTACAAAACAACATAACAACTCCTACTAGGTCCACGTCATATATATATATATGACAACCCATCTCGTAGTTCCTCATTTGACGTAACCATGGGATATGTCTCAATCAACTAAATCAGAAATGCTCCATTCTCTGAAACATCGCATCCGCATATAAATTAACTTTCCTTTCACCCGAGAATGATCACACAACACTGGTGTAAAAGTCAACCATCGTCTGAGCCCTGAAACTATGTTCACAAGCTTCAGACCAAATAAATTCCAACACCTTCCTGATCCAACCAGTCAGCGATGTAATACCGCTAGAGCATCCTATCCATATCTATGGTAATGATCAAATCAATACCAGAAAACCATCATCTACGGTGGCCGAGTGCTCAACTCCAACTGCCACCATCATAAATGATCCAATCGTGTCCAGAATACACGATTTCCTAAATCCCTGGACGACTAAGTCGTCATAAGTCAAACAAGATAATCAAACCTCGTACAATTCATACCAACTATGAAATTGTCACCACTATACACCTGCATCCTCTTTACTCTAGGCTGATGATATATCAATCATCCCTATAACTTTGATAATTGTATGACACCCTGTCACTACAATATCAACACACCAATCATAAATCAATCCTAGAGTATACACAGGTGTCCTATAGCTGATCTAAATAGATCCTCAATCCATCATGAAGGATATTCATTTCCTTCTACCACTACCGCATTCCATCATCGATAATTGATGTATAATCTCAAAGGTTCATCTCTCATTGTACAATGAGTTCCAAAGCTTCTCAAGCAATAAAATACTGGAACAAATAAATATCCCATCCAACACCTCCTATAATTGGAATTTAGATTCTTCCAATTCCCATAGTGTTAAACAACATTGATACCAACTAAATTATCCCCTGGAAAAATCATCTTTCCATCAATTACCTCTCGGCATCATCAACCTTACCAACTTTGAAAGACCGATCGATGACAGTATCTAAGCAACTCGATTGGCTTACAGCCAATTGAATGACATTGCCTTGAGTACATCACGAGCTTTAACAACCTTGTGCGCTTTACACTAGCCCTCAGCCAACGCACCATAAGTAAAAATATTAGGCTCGTAAAAATAACATTACCTCAGTACCAAATAAATTATCTCACAGTAGGGGATCTTCGATATCGAAACTATTTTCGAAATCACTCCGATCGCCTACTCTACTTGCCTATACAGCGGCAAGCCTAGAAGTTCCTCCAACACTACATCTGATTACTCTCGAATTATACAAGCATCCGAGAGACATTCTTATACATCATGTTACAATCATAACCTCCAAGATAATATCCAGATATTCACATCATATCAACCAAGTCAACTATAAAACAATTAAGTCAACTCTCTCACCATAATATAACATTTCCATCAATCAACCTCTAAACATCCAAAATCATTTTCATACCCCTGTGATAATCATCACAGTAATCATCTCAACATCTCACCTATCAGTGGAAACACTATTAATCCACATAATCCAAATATAAAAATCCTTTTAATCCTATCTGTACATGTTTTAACCATAGATATTTGTAAACACTTGTACCTCTCAATATATCATCAAGGTAAACTATAGTAATACCTCAATGATCAATCCTTCAACCATCTACAATTCCTTTCAAGTAAAAATGTAAACTCATCCAAGTTCTGCTCTTAACGGATTCCCTATTTCATAGTAACCTAGAATAAGAATCTGGTAACTGTATGAATCTAGGTGTATACACCTCTTCCTCTCCTTTTCTTCAAGAACCATACAACCAGCCTCATATCTCCACAAGTGTACAAACCACTTCTGATAGCGACATATATCTGAGGAGAAAACTTAAATCCATATTCCTGTTTTCCGCTGGGAAATGAGTTGTTTCATCAATCTTTTATTCCTGAGACAGAGCCTTGATCACCACCAAAATAAACTAAAATTCCAACTAAACCCTCAATCACTCAAGAGGTTGTAAACCTCCATCATCAACATTAAGTTACCATCTCTAGCAACCAACATAATCAATATCGAACATCAACATGGGAACGAAATAATGTCACGTGAATTCAGCTAGAAAAGCACGTTCACGTCTCCTACCGTTACCTTATCCGAAGTGTAGGTTATTATCACTAGATTGACTACACTATTCTCTTGAGACCCTTGTTGCAGTCATTTTCATAATTATGACTCACCCTAATGCCTTCCGATAAGAAACTGATGGAAAAAATCCAACTATCCTAATCCAAATGTAAACAAATAAATTGGGGGTGATCGAAGGCAACTCAATCACTATCTTAAACTATTAAGTGGAGGGGGTAAATTCCGCGAGTCTATTAAACTCTATAGTGAAACTCCATTAACAATTTATCACTCAACTAAAGACTCAAGAATTCCTCAACAATGAGTCATACAAAAATAGCATAAGGAAATATTATCTTCCGAAAACATCCTGAACTCATGATCCTGTAATGGGTTATTTTCCCAAAATTCTCCTACATATTCCACCAAGTAACAACTTGATCATTGCAATAGTAAGAAACTATCTCCACTCCTATATAAATACCAGTTAGGTACTTAACAGTACCTTCAATGTTATCAATCTAAGGCTCAAGCCGCTCAAGGATCAAAATCCCTATGGAACTTCGTAACTTAAACCTCCAAGGACTGTATCAACAATAGTATACATTCTTTGTCCATTGCCCCACAGAGTAATAATTTGCCTAGCATAATCAGTGAAAATCTCTGACACTGTAGTCCTTGATTTCCACAACCAATGTGACGACTTGACCCTTGCTTTTCTGACTCGGTATCAGTCAGCTCTCAAAAAGGCAATGCATCTTTTCGTCACAGGTCCAAGACTCACAAACTGAACAAGTCATTTGTGGTCAACTCCATCTACGATTACAAATAGTGACCAACACACTAAATGTTATTTCCTGTTATCCACCAACACATAGCTAATCTAACCTGGAGTATAAACACTACGGCAACTTCGGTTGGTCACCGTGGTGGGCGACCCCTATTACGAGTCCGCATGAGTCAAAACTCAAGAGACCCCTTTCGACAACTCCATAACTAGAGATCTCACTGTCCTCTTGCGTGGTTACCCTGCACCACGTCTCGGTGCAGGTGCACGCCCACCTCGTCTCATATCTATTAAATTATTACAGATGTTACTAGAACAGATGTTACTAGAAGTAAAAATATATAAAATTTTCATCATACCTATTTTGCGCGAGAGAGGTTACATGCCAAATCCCCATATTGACCTCATCATAAATCCTCGAATTCCGAAATATAAAAATCATCGAAAATCCATATCAATCCAAAATTTTCCAAATTGCCTCGTAAAACCTGCCAAACGTGGCGAACTCCAAAAAATCCAAAAACCCCTAGAAACTCGAAAACCTAGGCACTCTGATACCAAATAAATTGTCACGCCCCGGAGGAGACCCCGCTGCATTTAAAATCCAAAGATCTCCTCAGACGGGTGACAATCCCAATTTATATACAAGGCCTACACGCCACTATACATCTGGCAACACGGAATCCAAACACACACGCAGTTATATAATTTGGCCTCAGGCCATCAACCAAAACAAATGATAAACAGTCTACCATAAATCGACTTACCCCTTCTGCCATCTGGGCAGGAATACTCACCAAAAATCCAATCAAACCAAAATCCGAATAAGGTCCATACGGACACCAAAAATCCAAATACAAAATCAATCTCTAAACCTATACATGTCCTCTAACTAAAATATCCAAACCATAAAGCAAATATCCAAAATAAAACATTTAGTGGGGTCAGCATTTGCACTCTCTGTGACTTCATCCTGAAATAGATATAAATCAACGGGGTGAGTTCAAAGAACTCTGCGGGTATAGTAGATATGCATAGTAAGGTATAGCTAACAATAAAAATATCATGTCAGTACAGGCTCACATAAATAGGGTATGCAAGCAAGAAATACAAAATGGTGTACTTACAGATCTCCTACTGATATAGGAGCATGTGCACGACTAGAAGTAATAGAGTCGACCATATATAAACATGTATCTGTATGCATGACAATCATATGCACATCCAAGGCATCAATACAATAATACGACAAACACAATACAAAAATGCAATCCGTCTGAAAATGCATGCCGTACCAATGACATGGTCACCTCGACGCTTGATCCACCGCCTCACACGCAATGGTGAAGCCGTGGGTAGGGATATGACAAGCTGTGCACTCGCCATCATCGCTCCCGAGTGGCCAGAGTGGATGCGGATCTTTGTCGGAGTACACCTATCCTCCTGCCCCAAACATAGTGAGGGAGCTAAGCTCTCATCTCCCGGTGTCATAGGTCAGAGGAGGGATCCCTGCCCGCTACCACACTGCCTCATCGCTACCCATGAGCGGACCAGCGGAGCCTGACAGAGCAACTGCACACACCCTCCTGATGTACCACTAACCCATGAGTGGCAGTGTGTGCAGGCCATGTAACTAGCTGCGGGCTCAACAATAATGGAACCCCGTCCAGCTAGCATGCAATCATGCAAAAATGGTGCATGATACTAAAGCATGTAAATCCTACTCAAAATACCTATCCGAATAATATGTACAATCAATACGTACATATCCATAATCCAAATAACTATGATCCAAGTCAAACAAGGAAATATAATCATATCCTATCACATGCATGTATCTAGTAGGCACCAAAATCAAACCAGGCATATAAACATGAAAAAGTTATTGTAAGCTATCCTAACTAGCATATCAATTTGACTTAATCTAAAAGTTAAGTCAAAATACCCGCCTGAATATATATCCGTAAAAAAATGAAACCGTCACGACTGGGGACCTGCCTCGTGACCGAAACCTGCATATAGCATAACTATAGTTAAGCACAAAATATACAATTCAACGACAAATCGAATAATTAATCGATTCCTTCCATAACCAAATACTCCAAAGTAAATCCATCAAATCCAAGCACACGACAACGTGCTAAATTACTACTATGTATCCCCAAGTAGATCCTCAACTCGTAGATCACAAATTGTGATTAACTCCTCAATCCAAGAACATATCCTCCAAATACCATAACGATCAACCGAATAACTCTGGAATCAACCCAAATCGACCGATCAAGCTCACCCGCCCTAGAAATTCCACCGACAGCCAATATCCCCCAAATCAGATCCCCAACTCAAATTTCAGCGACTCAAACAATATTCACAGCCGACACATCCACCAAATCAAACAACCGGTAGGCAAGGAAGAAACTAGTTCATGTTATACCTGCGATGGATTTTCCCCCAAACTGCTCGGTTCACCGGAACGAGGACCTGCCGATGCCCTAATAGTCTGCTCCGACAACCTCCGGCCAGAAATCACAGCGAAGGTGAAAAACGACGGCGGTCCGGTACGCAGCGCCGCCGACGAAGGAGTGGCGCGACACGGAAGGGCACTATTGCGCGGCGCTTGTGGAGGACGACGGCCCTGGCGTCGGGCAACGGAGGGGAGCCCGGCGCGTACCACGGTGGACGGCGAGCTCGCGTCGCGTCGGGTGGCGATGCTCGCGGGAGCGCAAACTAGGGTTGCGGCTGTGGATGGCGTCGGCTCGAGGAAAGGCGTCGCCGACGAAGAAGAGGGCGCCGTCGACGGCGCAGACGCGAAGAGAAGGCGCGACTTGCGAAAAGGAGGGCGTCGAGGCGAAGGCTGCCGATCGGCGAGGAAAGAAAAAGAAAGGAAAATAGCATTTTAGTTTTTTTCTGGTTTAGGTTAATACCCTTTAAATAGACCCCACAAAAGCCTATTTATTTTATCTCCGAAAAATATCTCGTACGGAGTCCGTTTAAATCCAGAAAAATTCTGGAAAAATTCCTAAAATTTCCTAAAAATCCCGAAAAATTTCCAGGATTATTTCCTTAATTATTTGGCCATTAATTTAATATTTTAAATTTTCTAGTATTTAACATTAGTCGTGTTTGAGCTAAACCCTAGCCCGGCCTTGTTGTACACGGCCCTTTGCGATCCAAGTAGGAGGTCAAGTCCTTTGGATCCCAAAGTAAACCTTTCCAACGTATTCCTAAGATCTTCGACTTGACTCTTCAAGAGTGAGTTCTCAACTTCGAGTTTTTCAACCCGAGTTGAGTCCTTCTCTTGAACTTGACTAGTCGAAGAGGTTAGGGAGACCTCGTGTTTGAGGAGTTTAACTTCCTCAACCAGGGTCTCGACCTTGGACTCGAACTTAGCTAACTTTCTATTTAAAAACTTAATTGCACTATAAAGTGTAGTAATGAGAGACCGACTTACCTTGAGTGTATCTTTTGAACCAGATGTGTATCCGTGGCTTGTCTTGAATAGTGCTTCGCAGTCCGACTCGTCTTCGGTTTCCGATTCAAGTTCCGGTTCCGACTCCGTCTCCGATTCCACCGGTTTAGCCATGAGGACTCGATCATTGTCTTCTTCCTCGGAAGCTTCTTCCCATGTAGCGTTGAGTGCCTTTTTGTATTTTGGTGCTTTGCTTTTGAGCTTTGGGCATTCAGACTTGATGTGTCCAAACTTGTTGCATTCATAACACCTAATATTAGAACTTTTAGGCTTACCTTCGTTGGGTCGAGTGACGGTTCGCTTTCGGCCCTTGACTATCCTCTGAACTAGGTTGACTAGTTCGGCCTCCATTTCCGAGTCGACCTCCGAATCGGACTCATCCTCTTCTTCCTTCTGGGGTGGCTTGCTAGCGGTTTTCTTCTTTGAACCTGTAAATAGTGCTATACCTTTCTCGGGTTCCGAGTTAGACTGCACATGAAGTTCGAAATCAGAACAAAGTTCATCTAACCTAAGTTTAGAAAGATCCTTGGAGACCTTGTAGGCATCGACCATGGATGCCCACAATGTAGTCCTCGGAAAGGAGTTTAGGACATACCTTATAAGGTCGCGGTTTTCGACCTTTTGCCCGATCGCGTGTAGATTGTTGACTATGTCTTGGACGCGGGCGTGGAGTTGCGTCGCCGTTTCATGTTCCTGCATTTTTAGATTATATAATTTATTAAATAAAAGGTCGCGCTTACATACCTTGGCTTCATTGGTCCCTTCGTGTAGCTCCACTAGCTTTGTCCAAAGGTCCTTTGCGCTTATGAAGGGGCCGACGCGATTTAACTCCTCCTTGGATAAGCCACATTGGAGGATTTGTGTTGCCTTGGCGTCGGCTTCGACTTGTCATTTTGTTGCAATGGTCCATTGATCATAATCCAAGGAGTCACCCACTTCATTAGTCGGAAGTGTGAAACCCATTTGGATTATGATCCACATCTCGATTTGGGTTTTGAGAAAGTATTCCATCCGACCTTTCCAGTAACTGAAATCATCTCCGTTGTAAAACGGAGGTCGGACGGTGCTAAAACCCTCGAGATGGGCCATTTGGAAGGGAAACCTTGCACAAAAAATACCAAAAAAACCACGAAAAAAAAAGATTCCAAGACTTCGCCTTGGATTAGTAATGTAGGAAATGAAAATAAACAAAAGGAATAAACGAGAAATAACCAACTAAAATAAAAGATGAGCACTTACAACCTTCGATGTCCCGGAAATGGTACTAAATGATGGTTTTTCGGGATGAATACAGCTTGTTACAAGGGTTTACCCTGGTAAGTATATCTTTCCGAGAGCTTCGTTTTGGTAGGTAGACCGTTTCGTGGGTCAACTTGTACGAAAAGTTATGCCCGTTTTACCGTCGGCTACTCCAAAAGCGTACTTGCAAAACAAAACCAAACGAAGAGTACCAAGACTTCGTCTTGGATTAGTAGTGCGGGAGAAAAATTTAAATGAACGAAAAATAAATCTGTAAAAAATGCTAGATTGGTGGTTTCACCAAATCTAAGCGCCCCCGGCTCTGATACCAATTGTTGGATCGAAGCGGATCGCTAGAGGGGGGTGAATAGCAATAAACCTTTTTTTTAATTCGTTCGTTAAAACTCGAGTAGACAGTTAATTGCAGTTAATTACAGAGCACAGAACGCTCCGTAGTCAACTGGCCAGTCGACTACGGGCGCTGGCAGTCGACTGCCAATGTTGGCAGTCGACTGCCAAGAGTCCCGTTGGAACTTGTCCGACGTGGATTGAGCCATTGTCTCACGACAACAGTGGCATCAGTCGACTGGGGACTTATGGCAGTCGACTGATAGGCGGAAATATAGCCCGATGCAGGTTAAAAAGAGGAGCTCATGGAGGATTTCATTATCAGTTCTTGGGGAGCTTTCTTGAGCCGATTTGAAGGCGATTTGCAGGTGCATTTCAGGGCCCTTCAACCTCATCCAAGCAACCAACAAGCAAAGCGCTCAAACCCTAGTTTTTGTAAAGTGTTCTTTACATTTCCTTTGTATTTACTTGTATTTCTTTCGTTTATTGTTGTAAACGTTTGTACGAGGTTTCTCCGCCTCCGACTTGTTGTCGAGAAGGAGTTTATTGATTAGTGATTGCATTGGCGTCGCTAGAGCTCGTTAGAGCTCAATCCGTGGAGTAGGAATCGTGCGGTTCCGAACCACGTTATTCATATATATATTCCATGTGCTAAACTTGTATACCTAACACGCGAACGTTTTCCATCTACGCAAGAGTAAACGCTATTCACCCCCCTCTAGCAGCGTCAAATTTCCAACAAGTGGTATCAGAGCATGGGATACACCTTTCAAAGTCTATATGTTCGCGCACAGAAGACGAGAGGATTTGCATGAGTAAGATTCTCTATGCATCCACAATAGGATCTATCATGTATGCTATGTTATGTACGAGGCTTAATGTATTATATGCTCTGAGTGTCACGAGTAGATACCAGTCTGATCCAAGAATGGATTATTGGGTGACTGTTAAGATAATCCTTAAGTACTTAAGAAGAACTAAGGATGTATTTCTAATATATAGAGAGGGTGATATGGTAATATGCGGGTATACGGATGTCAGCTTCCAGACAGACAAGGATGATTTCATGTCTCAGTCTGGTTATGTATTTACCTTAAATGGAAGCGCAATAAGTTGGAAAAGTTTCAAGCAAGACACTATAGTGGATTCTACTACTGAGGCAGAATACATTGCAACTTCGGAAGCAGCAAAGGAAGCGGTTTGGATCAAGAAGTTCGTCTCTGAACCGGTGTGGTTCCAACCATTTTTGAAGCAATACCAGTCTACTGTGACAACAATGGAGTGATTGCACAGGCAAAAGAGCCAAGGTCTCATCAACAATACAAACATGTGCTTCGCCACTATCATCTGATCAGGGAGATCAGTAGGAAGGAAATATAAATCGAGAAGATTTCCACTGAAAGGAACTTAGCGGACCCTTTAACTAAGGTCTTACCTCAAAGTAAGTTTAAGGGTCATGTTAGAGCTTATGGTATTGGGTACCGTGGCGATTAGCATTAGGTCAAGTAGGAGTTTGTTAGTAATATATGAGAGGTGTCCTAAGGCAATCGCCTTATGGTTGTATCATTTATTTGATAAATGAAGATTCACTATTTGAGTATACATGTTTTTATGTATTTGATTGGATCTTAAACTCATTTACTGAATGTCCACAATACAATTCACAGCATGAGAGAATTTGTGATTGGATCAGAACTAGTGAGTATCTCTACATGTGTAATTGTGATGTATTGGAATTATCCCTAATCGATGAATTGATGGATTCAGACGTCATCGATTCTGTTGAGACTAGCACGAGGTATACTCTTTGATTTATCCAAGCAACTATTTCTCACTGGTTGGAGACATTGGGATATCCGGAGTTAATCGTGGATGCTAGCTATGATAACTAGTTTATTGGAGTGATCAGTTGTAAAACTTCATATGGTTCTCTGAATATATGGATATGTCAATGAAGTTCTTACAGCAACTTAAGTGTGATGTTCCTTCAACTTGCGGTATTCAAGTCATCTTGGTCATGAAGACTTATGCTTTGACAGCTTAAGCAAGCATCTCTGAGGAGATATGGACCCGGGATGATTGGGTATAAGTCGAAGTGACCGAAGGTATTTGAATAGTCTACAGAGGATTCACCGCTCCTTGCGAGGAGATGTATACCCTATGGTCTCTCATCGGATTGTTACTAAAGTCTTTGGCCAAAGTATTATATATTTAGAGTATGATACTCTTGGATGCATGTGCAGTAACTAGAATCTGGAGGACGAGGAAGTAATACTTGGACTAGGTGTGACGTAGTCAATTTAGTGGGGACTGACACAATAGACCATGTCCTGAACCAAGTGGGTGTAAGATGAGTGAAAAGAATGGGGCACGATTCAGTGTAGCTGCTGAAGGATTTCAGAAATGGTTATGGGATCAATCATTGATTTTTCGATTAATTGGGGATCATGATATACTACTAGGTGTCATTCATGTTTGTTCTATAATTAATGGTTAATTATAGATGGTCAACATAAACCGGAAACCTATTTGATCACACGCACAACAAGTGTAATCCGAAGGATTTAAAATGAGTTTGAGAATAGGATTCTCAGATCGAGAGAGACTTAGTTTGGTTGGACTAAACAAAGAGCGAGTGTGAAATTGTTTCAGTCATATCGGAAGCATGAATGGGTCAAGTATAATGGAGACATAATGGATGAACCAAATTGATTTGGTTCTAATCCAATGGTGGAAAATAAACTAAAGGGGTTTGGTTTGTTTTAAACGAATGAACCAAAGTTGGTTCGGTTCGTTTAACTTAAAATAGACCAACATGGTTTAGTTTATTTTAACTTAAGTTATTGGAGCGAGTTAATAGATTTTGGTTATGAACCAATATATGTTAGGAGAACGTGTTCTCTATAAAAACACGGCTTAAGGGTTTTGTGGATGATTTAATACAACTTTGCGTTGGAAAAACCCTAACCTCCTTTCCTTCTCCTCCTCTTCTCCTTGCCGCCGCCCACCTTTGTGATGCTGCCACCCAAAGAAGCTGCTGCCTCTCCTCGCCGTCGGCCATCCACCAATCGCCGACGTCTCTTGGGCCACCCTCAGTCGCCGGCCAACCTCCCTTGGCCGTCGGCGACCAATGAGTAACTGGCCAAGCCTTTAGCCGCCCCCTTCTTCCTCCACAACAAGTTGTCCATTTTTTGACAGCTTGATCTCCTTCACGTGGAGAGGCCATTTGGTTGGTGTTTTGTGCTCGACAGTGGTCTACTTGTTGGGGATTGAATCTCCGGCATTCCTCATAGGTAGAGGGTTAAGTTTTCGTCAAACGGTTGACGAAAACCGCTTCCGACAAGCGAGTTTGTGAAACTCATTTTTGGGATCCGAATTTATTACAGATTGTGATCGTCTCTCGGATCACATCGTCTTCAACTCTAGGCTAGTGACTTTTGCGAAGACGAGGCTCGTGGCTTTCTGAAGCTATCCCGATGATACTCGACGTGGATACTGGTGGTGCAAGGGCACCAGATAATCAAATCCGTGTTTTGATTATGGAAAAGACACAAAGTTAAGTTTACATCGTTATCTCACGAGATAAATCAAGTGTGCAGAAAATATTAAGCTAAAGCTGAAGGTCAGCGACACCCGGAGAAAACCATAGTGGTCGGGCGACACCGGGAGGACTTCAGAGGGAGCCGAAGGAATCAGGTGGAAGACCGAAAGCAAAAGCTACAAAGAAAAATGTTGAGGTAAGCTCGTGTGAGTGAGTGCAAGTAAGGTCGTGTCCTCTGTACGGGGACGTCCTTAGGCGACGATCCGACTAAGACCTCCAAAGGAAAGTCTAAGTCGAGATCAGATGGTAAATGACCATCAAATTTACTTATATTAATTAATTTTTCAAGCTAACTTTTCATTGCAGTTGGAAACCCTACCATCAGTCGACTAATGGCTTGTATCAGTCGACTGATGGCTCTATCAGTTGACTGGTAAGGGTAGCAGTCGACTGTTGGTCAAGGATCAGCTTCGAGGAGAGTCAAAGTTTATCTCCATTTCTCAAGGGCTAGGTGGCTTGCTCTCATTGGTTTAAGATTTGAACGTCTAGGGTTTCCAAGGCTATAAAAGTAGGGGTTCTCCACTCCATTTCTATCATAAAAGCTCTCCAAAAATCCTCCGCAACGCCGTGACTCTACGACGACGAAGTGCTACTACTTCGACGATCAAAGCTTAAGTTTTCATTTCTTTTTCATCGGTATAAGTTTATTTTAGCTCATCTTTTTCATATTATTGCATTACTCTTTTTGTCTCAAAGCTCTTTATCGTAACGAGGAGAGGGGGAGTGTCCCTCTACCTCGAGTCTTGGCTTTCTCTTGTACTCGCTTACTTCTACCTCCAACGAGGAGTATTTTAGTGATTTGCCCTCTGTACACGGTCTAGGATCGTTAGGGCCTTGGATTAGCAGCCGAAGGCTGTGAACTAAGTAAAAACAAAGCTTTGTCTTATTTACTTTCCGCTGTGCACTCGTGTTTTAATCAAATGAAAAGAAAAATTATTTTGCGCTATTCACCCCCCTCCCTCTAGCGCTCAAATCGATCCAACATATATGGATAGAGGCGATTCTAGCGAGAGTCACTACGGTTGATGTCATTGTCGTTACACGTGATCCGTCATGTATACCTAGTATAAGTTTCCTTTTATTACAAAATTTTAAATAGTGATTATGTCTACACATATTGTATCTTGCATGCGTGTGATATGTGTGTTGTAATAAATTAGATTTATTACTTTTATTGCTTTCACTGTGTGCATATTTACGAAACATATTCGAACACATACTCACTGCGGTGCTGGAGAAATCCAAGAAAGGGTTAGCAACATCCAATTTATTATATAGCTATCTGTCGAAGGGGCCTGAAATTCGTTATATTAATTTGGAAAAGTTAACTTGGGAATTGGTTTGGATTGCTCGAAGATTGTGGCCTTATTTTCTATCACATTCTTTGGTGGTATTCACTGATACTCCTTTGGGCAGAATACTTGCTCATCCAAAGGCTTATTAAGTGGACCACTGAACTTAGTGAATATGATATTATTTATCAGCCTCATATCTCTATTAAAACTCAAGCATTAGTAGACATCTTGGTGGAGACTATACATAGAGAAGAATCTGATCTATGGGTGATATATGCTAATGGGTCCTCTAGAAAGGAACACTGTGGAGTTGGCATAATTTTCATTTCACCGCAAGGATAAGAAATTAAGTTAGTAGTTAGATTGCATTTCAAGACCTCTAATAACGAAGCTGAATATGAAACCTTACTTATAGCTTTGTAGGTTGCTAAGAAATTAGGAGCTGAGCAGGTAATAGTACATATGGATTCTCAATTTGTAGTACAATAGATTGAAGGAGGATTTGAAGTTAAGGATGATAAGTGTAGAAGTTATTGTCAATTAGTAGAGAAGGTCAGGGGGAATTTCTCAGAAGTTTTGATAAAAAAGATTACTCGAACAAAAAATTAGAAGGCTGATGAATTGACTCAATTAACTAATTCTTTAGAAAATTAAAATACTTGTGAAGTAATTGCCCAGATTGAATTATTGCCTTGTGTTTAAATTCTTCTCTCTTCTTAGTCTCTAAAGAAAGTTTTAAAAATTTACGAAGTCTTAAAAAAATTAAAATGCTTTTATTTTAAGTTGAAGGATATATATCATAGTTTGGGCTAGGCACGCGAGTGAAATTGTATCAACTTGGAAAAAAAAATGAAGGTTTCCTGCCTTCACCTTCATGTTACTCTCTCTTGTTGAAAGGAAGGACATATTAATATCTAAAGAGTAAACTGAATGATCGATAATATTGACCAATAAAATTAAGTTGTTGACGATGCCAGCAAGATACATTAATCATCTAATTAAATTGTGGTTCCATTTTTTTTTTTTAAATGTTACACAAAGCAAAAGTGCAATTAAATATACAAGAAATGACTTCCAATTCTAAGAAGAACCTTATTTCTGAACTATAAATAACCTCTTTTCTTTGAAGAAAAAATTAATTATTTTGCAGACTAGAAAGAAAGATTAACGGCAGAACGTTGTCAAACTGGCAACATGTAACAGGAAGCTAAATACAGCATCGTAATAACTTCCATTTTCAGCAGAACTAAGCTTTGGAGAACCTGATATAGAACAGAATAAGAGGTTTATATCCCTTAACCGCTACCAACAGGAAACAATAGGATGCATGCATGAGATTTGAGAAGCCATACCTTGAATGGATTTAGTCTTCAATACTCCCTCAGCAGCTGTTCCTTTCTTGCAGCTCGCGGGAGAGAGAGTTTTCTCCTCCTCCTGCGGAGGCTGGTTCTCGGGATTGCTTCCGTTTGTGTATCTTCAATTACACCACACAGCTTGGCCAACTCATCCATGCCCTCGCGCTTGATGAACAAATCCCTGGGGACCTGCTGGTTCAGTTTTGCCTGCGCTCGGTGGTAGCGTGCCAGGAATGAGTCGGGCAGAGTTCTTTTCTCGTTGCTGGGAATCTCAAGGTACCGTAGATGACTTAATTTCCGAACCGATCTCGGCAATCCATTCCCTGGAAACTCAGGAAGTATCAACACTCGCAAGCCTTTCAGATCATTCAACACTTTGTTCAGAGAATTGTGGAAATCCGACTTAGAATTGGGAATGTCTGAGGATAGACTACCATCGATTACGAGGCTGCATAAGTTTTCCTTCTCTCCTAAACCTTTACAGACCTTCGCCAAAATGTCTGCTTTGACATACACATGGAGAACTTTTTCTGGTATCTTTATTTCGTCTGTTTCTTTCTCGATTCTGAAAAACTCACCATCGCAAATCATGTCCGCGAGCTCATGAAGCACAGGGTGGATCATAAATTTGTTCTCCCTTCTCTCTGCATTGATGAAAAATGATCTACTTGCAAGATCTTCAACTAGGTTTCTGATTTCTTCATCGGCAAGAGAAGGAGCGAAGCCAAGGGCCACCCACAGCCGAAGCAGCTGGTCCTTGTCAAAGTGGTATTGTTTCGGAAACAAAACACAAGAAAGGTAGCATTGCTTCAAGCGTGTAGGCAGTTGCTCGTAGCAGAATTCTAGCGCCGATAGGATGTCGCCTCTCCTGCGTTCGTCTACGCCGAACTGACTGCCGGCAATCTTCTTCCAGTGTTGCTCTGTTAAATCAGACGCCAATCTACGTCCAATCTCAACAGCTGCCAAGGGAGAGCCCTCAAAGTTGGCCGCTATTGTCTGGCCCAGCCGCTGCAACTCCGGAAAATTCTGGGGATTTTGGTTACCGAATGCGCATTCTTCAAACAGTTTCCAGTACTCCTGATGCTCGAGGGGATCAAGATTAATCGTCTTGTCGGATCCGATTAGCTTTGCTACCCGCTCAAGCTGGGTTGTGACTACGACTCTGCTCCCTTTTTTTGCATGACTAAGCAAGGCGTAAAGCTCCTCCCAAGAGGTGCTGAACCCCTCCCACACATCATCGAAGACGATCAAAACTCTCTGGCCCGTGATCCTCTTGGTAAACATGCTACGGATCTGCTCCGGACTGTTGATGCTGTGAAGGCCAGGCGGTAGTTTGATGTCGGCAGAGTCCATGATTTCAATGGTTAGCTTCTTCACGTCGCAATTCTTACACACAGAGACCCATGCCTTGATGCCGAAGCCGGCTCTGGCGTTGTAGGCTTCCCGAGCGAGCTCCGTCTTGCCGATGCCACCCGGACCGACGATAGACAGAATAGAAAACTTTTTGCTACCTGAACTAGAAGATCTCTGAGACTTCTCCAACCAATTCAGCAACGTCGTTGTTTCGGCGTTTCGTCCTCTCAACTTTACGGAATGCTTCCTTTCACCGATCGTACGCCGGAATGTGTACTCCTCGTCTTGCTGCCGAGCCACCGCCACTGCTCTGATATCGACATCGGTTTGGCCGAGCATATCGAGTGCCTCTTCCAACATTTTGGTTCTTGCATAAGGTTTCCAGAAAAGTAATTTTTTACGTCGGCCATCGTGCATCCGGTAGTTCTCGACCGCTTCCTTTGCACCACGGACGACATTTTTGACGCCCCACAACCCATGCTTGACGATCTTGTTGCTGGTGATCTCCTCATTGAGTTGGGCGATCGTTCTTCTCTTTTTCTCAATTTCTTCCTCTAGTTTCGTAGCTTTGTCATCCTTGGGAGGATTGTTCAGGGTTTTGTTGATCACCAGAGTAATAACTGCCGGCACAATCCATCCAATGACTGTTAGAGCGATTATTTGAGGATCCATCGCCGCTACCTCATCTCTCTCCTCGCAACTCCAGAGCAGGAGATGAGGGCGAGGCAGGTTACAGAGAGAAGTGATCCATAAGGTAACACTGCATCTATGTTTTATTAGGAACGGAGGAGGAATCCTAAGCCTTTACACATTTTCTAAACAAACAAAAAAAGGGAAAGAAAAAAAAAAAGACTAGCACGGAAAAATAATAGCGTGACTGACCAGATGCCGCCGACTCTTTTGAATCAGTCCGTGTGATATTCATGATTTAATTTTTAATTATAATAAATTTATAAAAAAAAATTAAAATAGTGTTACAAATAAAAAAAATTAAAACGGTTAAGATTACCCACATAAATATTTTTTCGATTTATTAAAGTAGGAGAACTGCTAATGATGGTTCTCATTTTTGTTTGAATCTCATTTATTTTTATCATGAAAAAAATACAGTTATAATAATTATGATTATGATTATTATAATATTATAAGTGATTTATATAAAGTTAGAGTGATTTTAATAAATTTAAATAATTTTGATAATATTTTGGTACAATAACATTCAATATATAATATATTTGATTAAATTAAATAGTTTATATTAAAACAGTTATAATCATAATTATTGCAATATTAAATAAAATAATTTTTAAATAGAAATAATTTAAGATGTCCTTTTAACATTTTTTTTAACAATAATAATTTTTCTTTTTATTATTATGTAATTTAAGACTTGGGGTAATTTAGCCAAAAAAAAAAAACTGACCTGCTCCAATTTAAACAATCTAAAACGTAACGACAAATACCATTTGATTAAATTAATGTTGCCAGCCTAATTGATAGCATTTACAATATTAAAACACTTGGCAGTCTTTAATAAATCAATAAGTTTACCAACCCTCACATGATTAACGAGAGAATCAATTGAAGTCAAAATTAAAGTCATTTTTTATTTAAAACAAATGGCCATTTTACTCCAATAATATATGATTAAAGAAGAAGACCAGTCATTGATTATATTATTTACTGGAATAATTATGGGGACGATGAATTGTAAATTCACCCATGGATTCGTTTTTGGTCAAAATTTGATTCGCCTAAAATCGAGAAGGAAGATGTACAGTTTCCTGCACTCAAGTTTTTTTTTTTTTTCTTTTTTGTGTACAGCACCGTGTATTCGATCGTTTGACCCGATTATTCTCAGAGTGATCAATCTGATTCCATAATTCTCTTTCGAAGAACTTACAATTTTACCGAACAAAGTTTTCATCGACTATTAGATAAATTCAGAAACGTTCATAGTTCAAAGATCCAATTTGATTTTGCAATTGTATTGTCAGTATAAAATTCTTTCGAAATTGTATTCTATTTACAAAGATAAATTTCTATGATCAAAATTATCTATATATTTTTTTTAAAAATTCACTGTCGAATATATCTCAACAAAAGATTGAATGGTGATTACTTATGAAATACTTTTTCGCCACATCATTATTTTTTTTTATTTACATCAGGGTATCCGAACCTTTAATTCGATTAATTTTCGAGAGTAACTGATTTTGTCCCATGGATATTCGAGATACCTCGTCAATAGCTAAGCTAGATAAGTTCGGAGTTCAAATGGTCTCTATCATCTACTAAAGATAAATCAGGAAAGCGCTCGTAATTTTTTTATGATTCAATTCAAACTCTATAATCCTATCATTCCTGAACAATAATTCATTATCAAAATTATACTTTGTATATCGGATAAACTTTTGAATTTAAGATCCAAGATTATCCGCAGCTCATCAGTTATTAACTAACTTAAAGCTTGACTACGAGCCCACCGACTACCAAACTGCAAGCTTGCAACTTGCTCACAAGCCGACTAGACTTGCCTACAACCAAGTGACTAAGCAAAAATTAAATTTTAATATAGATGAATATTTTAAAGGTGGGTTGGTTTCTAAATATAAAATTGTATTAGGGATTTATCCGATAAATAAATTAAGGAAAAATAATCTATCTAATATTAATAAATAAATAAAAATTAGTGGATGATATATAGTAAACAGCCCATTTAAAATGGATTAAGCGAGTTATATATATTTTGCAATAAAATATTCTTTAATTGTTTTTTTTTAAATAAAAAAATCCTTTTTTTTCTTCTCATATCTAATGCCAATCAATTAAAGATCTAGCTGGGTATTTTAGCAATTGCCGCCGTCCGTCTAATAGAAAACTACCGACCAGCGGCTCCCATTTACAATATCAAAAGACCTTTGCATTCGCCAAGAATCAATATTGTAGGAACCCACATGATTAATTGAAACCTAGACATTTCTTATTCTTAAACTAGGATAAAAAACAATTAATATAAGTGAAGTCTCACCGAGCTGTTTGTCTCGTTAGGCGACTTATCCGGTTTACAGTGTCAAACGATGAATATTTCAGGAGGCAATAGAACGAGAAATTAATATGACCAGGAGATCGGACTCTATTTGCATAACCTCATCTGTTCTTCGGTCTATCAATCTGTGTTTCCCCCCGCAAGTTCGATTTGAAGCGACAAGCTCCGATGGGGTCTGAGATCACCATAGCAGGCTGGCTCGCGGCATTACTCAACGCTAGTGCGGCCAAGTTGGCCGCCGACCAGCAGCTGCAGGACAGGGCCGTCGAACAAAATTTGAAGAAGCTGCAGTTCGATCTCGATAAGATAATCACGGCCGCACAACTCGACCGGAAGCAGATCGGCAGTCAGAGCATCAAAGACTGGTTCTCCAGCTTCAAGGATGCCATCTACGCCGCTGACGACGTGATCGAAGAGTTCGTCCAACAACTGGAGAAGGACAAGAAGCAGAACAGCACGTCGTCGACTCTGAGGAAGTCAGCTAACTTCGTCGCCAAGATCATCCAGGCGCGCCAATTCAACGGGGACGACACGAAGCAGTTGGACGAGGTCACCAAAACCTTCGATGGCCTTGTCAGTGACATCTTCGAGCTCCTCAAGTTGGTGGAACAACTGGAAGGATCTGGCGGGACGAAGCAGCAGGAGATCATCCCCAGTTGGCGCCTGACCACCTCCTCTTACAAGGGAACGACGACGACGAGCGGACGCGGCAGCGAAGGAAAGAAGATGCTGGAGGCGCTTCTCAAGGAGGGAGGCGGATCTACTTCAGACTGCAAGTTCTCTGTCGTCTCCGTCGTCGGATCCGGCGGCATCGGGAAGACGGATCTTGCTCGATTTGCTTACAACAACGAGGAGGTGCGCCGTCACTTTGATCTCAAAGCGTGGGTCACTGTCTGTAACAATTTTGACGTGAAGAGGCTCACGATCGAGATCATCGAGTCCGCCTCCGTCAAGCGGCCCAGTGATCTTCACAACATCACCAATTTGGAACCGATCCAGAACACTCTTGCCAAAGGGATGAAGGATAAAAGGTTTTTGATCGTGTTGGACGATGTGTGGGAGGACTCCAACACTTGTTGGGAGCTCCTTACCACCCCATTTACTCATGGCAAAGAAGGGAGTCGAATCATAGTGACCACCCAGCTTGAAAGTGTAGCCAAGTTGACGAAAACCAAACAGACGATACATCTCGATGGCCTCGAGGAGCAAGAGTACTGGGAACTGTTTAAAAAATGTACATTTGGCGACATAGATAAAGATCAACAACATCTGGAAAGCATTTGCAGAGAAATAGCTCAAAAATACGATGGCTCTCCCTTGGCAGCAGTGTCGATTGGCCTCGAATTAAGATCGGATCCAACAGAGGAGCATTGGAGGCGAGTTGCGCGGAACAAGTTGGGCGTAGTCGAACGAAGAGAAGGCGACATAGTGTCAGTGCTGGGATTTTCTTACGAGCAACTGCCTGCGCGCCTGAAGCAATGCTATCTCGCTTGCGCTTTGTTTCCCAAGGGGCATTGCTTCTACAAGAATCAATTGCTTCGAATTTGGACAGCTTTAAAGTTCGTTTCTGCTGATGGACATGGCGGGAATCCTGTCGATGAGCTCGCAAGCAGGTCATTTTTCGTGAATTCTAAGAGCGAGGACGGCCAGTTTGTGCTCCACGCCGTACTGCACGAACTCGCGGACCTCCTCTGCGATGGTGAATTCTTCCGCGTCGAGGACGAAGCCAAAGGCCAGGGAATCAAAATCCCGCAGAAGACTCGCCATGTGTATGTCAGTAACACTAACAACTTCGTCAAGTTTTCTGAAGCTTTGGCTGACAAGGAACAGCTGCGCAGCCTTGTGATCGACGGCAGTGTAACCTCCGATGCCATCCCCAGGTCAGACTTCATCGATTCACTAGAAAGGGTGTTGAAAAAATGCAAGTTCTTGCGGTTGTTGATGCTTCCAGCTGAGTTTCCATTGGAGTTGCCTGAAGCTATTGGTCGTTTAAGCCATCTTCGCTGCCTCGACTTCCAAGGCATCCAGAGAAAAGTGTTACCGCAGTATCTCGAGTCGTTGGATCTTCTACAATGGCCGGATCTGAAGCAGCGGCCGGAGGCCTGGAATTTAATCAAAGGATCGAGAAGGAAGCAGCGGTCTACAGCAAGTTCAGAAAAGGATGCAGCCACTAGCGCAAGTAGCCCCAGAGTATCGACTTCCAGCTCATCGGCAAATTTGCCTTCTTCTTAACTTCTCCAGGTTCGCTCATATGGATGATTCTGCTTGCTCCAAGCCATTCGCTGAGACTTCCAAGTTTATTTTAGTATTTCTGGTGTCAAGGTTCTGAAATGTTTGCTCTCTTATTTCATAAATAAGCTAAGTTATTTGGCCTCTGTTGTTGCTTTGTACTTCAGTTTGGCGTTAAGGTCCAAGAGTATCAAGTATGCTACTTCATGGTGTATTACGAATGTTTCATCTGTAATGAGAGGAGATCTCTCTCTCTCTCTCTCTCTCTCTCACACAACACCATTTTAATTTTTACACTAAGAATGAATCGGACCTCAATTTCTCTCTATTCTTTCTTTCTTTTCAAAGACGAACACCGTTTTAATTTTTAAATTTAAAAGAACGAAGCGAAGCTCAACTTTTCTTGCGCTAGAAAAGTTGAGGTAGCGTGATGTTCATTTTTCACTTTTATATTATGAGAAAATAGAAAATATTATTTGATTGATAATTTTCATCTCTGAGAAAAAAGGAGATATTATTTTCATCTCCTTTCATTTTTTTAAAAGGAGATATTATTTTCTAGAAAAAAAAATCTCATTCTCTAAGAAAATAAGAAATGTAGGATGTATTTTCTAAGAAAAAAAAACACGGAGCTTATTTTCTTTTCTATAAAATAGAAATACAATATATCCTATTAAACATGGACGAATTCAGAATTTAAAATTTGAAGGGTCATGATGCAACTTAGATTTTTTACTCTTCGATCTTGTACTGTCTAGGAGGAATTCTTTCTGATCACATCAGTAAATATTTTTAAAAAATTAATACGTATTAAACCACCGTCAGTTTATCCGGCGGTGACCCTCCGATGCTTAAATCAGAATCATCATGGATAAAAGAAAATATATTAAATACAGTAAAAATAATACAAAGTAAAAAGAAGAGAATTTATCTCATATATAGCTAGAAACATATAAAAGACTGCGAAATAATATTTAGATAATATCAGAAGAAGAAGAAATATCGAATAGCTAGAAAATAAATATCAAGAAAAATCACAGTTGATTCTCTATGATAATTAATTAAACTTAGATTTAATCAAATATTAGTTAATTAATTAAAGAGATTAATTAATCTGACCCACTTAATCAATTAAATCAAAATTTAATTAATTGCTTTAAAATTATTTAATTAGTTAAAATAGATTAATCAATCTAAAACCAATTAATCAATTAAAATAAATTAATTAATCTTAATTCATCTAGGTTTAATTAATCTAAATCTAATTAATTATTTTAAATATAATCCAAATTAATTAATTCAAATATTCCGATTAATAAAAATATAAAATTGATTAAATAAAATCTTAATTAATCTAACCTTCAAATGTCGACGGATTTCAAATGCGATCGGGCGAAAGACGATGACGACTAATGACGCAGTGACGTGCGATTGCAAATGTGATGCGACATCAACGGGACAACTTCCGTGATCGCGATATGGGCACATGAAGTAGAGGTCGACGGTGGCTAGAGATGCGACTGGCAATGCCTAGTTGACAGGGACAACGATAAATCAATGCATAACGACGGGCTCGCGAGTATAGGCGAAGAGAAACTGTGGATGTCGATTGTGACATAATAGAAAAAATTAAGAACAACGATTGCGACATGATCGTTCTATGTAGGAGAGAAAATAAATATATAGTAATTATATTTTATATAGTAATTAATTATATAATATTTTTATAGATAGAAAATAAATATAGAATTTCGAGAAAGAAATTTATAGGGTTAATTATGTATGGATTGAGATCTCATTATTATATAAATTTTTTTATAAAAATAAATATAATTTTTTATAAAACACGTGCTTCGCTTTATTCTTGTAAGTGTAAAAATGAAAAGTTGAGCCTCCATTCATTTTTTTTAAGTGTAAAAATTAAAATGATGTTCCTTTTAAACACCAAATTGTCAAACTTGTCACTCCCTTTTGAACCATTTATAAGGAACACAAATTGGACTAGTATACTCTCACTTATTTATTAAAATAAAATTGAATATTAGTATGACTGATTTTTTTATTAACACTATAATATTTAAATATTCAATTCGATTAATTTTTGAAAGTGATTGATCTTGTCCCGTGGATCTTCAAAATGCTTCGTCAATAGCTGAGTCGAATAAGATCGGAGCTGAAGTGATTTTCACTGATCATCAAGGATAAATCAAGAAAATACTCGTAACTTTTTTACGATTCAACCTAGGACTCCGCAGTCGCATCATTTTAGAATGACGGTCCAATATCGAAATCGTATTTCATCCATCGGATAAATTTCTAGACTCTAAAATCATTCGAATAGATTTTTTTAAATTTACTGTCGAATAATATCATAATAAAAAATCAAACTATATTATTTTGTGAAATGTCTCTCTGTCTCTAATGGGATGACCTTTAATTCCGCCAAACCATTGCATCATTCCACGTTTAACTTTTTGCCTACCCAAATTTGATCATTCAACCAAACTGCTTGGTCTCTCTGTCATCAATTCAGAGGCTTCGTCTCTTCAATCTTTTTCAACTTGTAATTAATATATCATTCTTCTCTCAGCATTTCTATTTTTATTTCCTTTTTATTTTTCACATGGTTCAGTTCGCTTTCGATCAATGAATGGAGCGGGTCCTCCAACAGTAATCTCCACTTGGCATGCTCTAGAGTGTATTGAGTTGTAGGTAGGTTCCTATAATAATTAAGTTTTCAGTTTTCAGTAGGTTTGATTTTGATTTCAACGTCTTTCCTAATTTTGGGGTGTGGTTACATCTTTCTCAAAAAAAAAAAAAAAAAAAAAAATAGAATCGTTATATTAATAATTTTTTTTGTTTTTATTGATGAAGAAAGTAAATCAGAATCTAAGTGGTAACTATAAAAAAAAGAATCCGTCGATAATTCAAAATTATATTTTCTTCGAAAATTAGTTTTTATTCATTTAAAAAATTTCTTTTTATATTTATCAATTGAGCTAGCCGAGAACTGAGTGGAGCTTTCTCATCTCTGAAGTTGTTCGCCACGAGCATTTTCACGTACTGTATAGTTTTTCCCGACCATTCGAGTTCTATAAGTCGGACACAATTTTCAACGACCTATTTATATAGCTTGTTGAGATAGCGAGACATAAAATATATATTTATTATTCATGAGAAGAAGAAACCTTTGTTTGGGAATCTAAATGAAGTTCTGTCCAAATTGTTATATAAATTTAAAATATTCAAAATTTAAAACTGATGCGTATAATAAGACTAAAGAGATTAGCGAAAATACAAAATTACTTATTTATGAATTTAAAGTAATTTTAGATCTGTATCAATTTGTTTAAAATTGTTATGTGAATTTAAAATGTTCAAAATTAGAAAAAGAATATGGACAACGACTTCATAGAATCAAAGCAACGCACAGGAGTACTTGTCTAAATCGTGGAATAGGTTTTGCACAAAATCATCATATTGTCCTTAACTATTTCAACTTAAAAAACAAATAAAGACATAACAATAGAAAATGTATAATAGTGCTTGTTTGTGAATATAAAATAGCTTAAATCCATATAATAAATTTTGTCCATATAGTAATTTATCTAAAATTATTACATAGACATAAAATATTTAAAATGTTTTTTTAATCATAATGCAATTAGTAATTTTTTAAATATATATCATCTTTTTTTTTCCTATTTTTTAAAAAATTAGAGCGATAAGTTTAGCTTTTTAAAATGGGATGAGAGTCCAATGGATTTAGAAAAATAAAGTTGCCTCCGAAAGCATGGTACAATAGTAAAAATGAAGAAACATTTCACAGAAAAATACAGTTTGATCTTTTATTACGATATTGTTCGATGACGAATTTAAATAAAAAATAAAATCAAGACTTATTTTATATTTTCAATTAGAGTAGCAGCGGAATAAATGAAATCAAGACACAATCTATTTACTTGGTTCATAATCCTAACAGGGTTGCTGCTCCAAGGCCTGTAGCTCTTCCGAAAGCTATCTCGATAGACAATCACTATATACCCTCCGACTCAAGAATTCTCAACTTCGAAAGGGTTTGCTTTTTACAAATAATGAGAGATAAATAACACTCTACCTTCTCTTTTGAAATTAAGTATACAAAGCAAAAATGAATACAAACAAAATTAGAGTTAAGTTATACCGACACTAAAGGGAATTTGGAAGTATGCACGAAGTGTCGGATGTGCGTCTTTGTGAGGAATTGAAACTCTAGCAGACAAGAATGAATAGAGACAACACTTCGATGTAGTAGCAGTATATTTTTCGGAGCTAGTCGAACATTTATTTTATAAACCTTTTCCAATCGACTGAAATGTCTTCCAATCGACTCCACATCAGTCCGTTGATATGAAACTTCTGGTATTCCAGTCGACTCCAAATCACCTGGCTCCAGTCGACTGAACACGCTCCAGTCATTTCACAGAAAAACACAGTTTGATCTTTTATTACGATATTGTTCGATGACGAATTTAAACAAAAAATGAAATTGAGACTTATTTTATATTTTCAATTAGAGTACAGCGGAATAAATGAAATCAAGACACAATCTATTTACTTGGTTCACAATCCTAACAGGGTTGCTGCTCTAAGGCCTGTAGCTCTTCCGAAAGCTATCTCGATAGACAATCACTATATACCCTCCGACTCAAGAATTCTCAACTTCGAAAGGGTTTGCTTTTTTACAAATAATGAGAGATAAATAACACTCGACCTTCTCTTTTGAAATTAAGTATACAAAGCAAAAATGAATACAAACAAAATTAGAGTTAAATTATACCGACACTAAAGGGAATTTGGAAGTATGCACGGAGTGTCGGATGTGCGTCTTTGTGAGGAATTGAAACTCTAGCAGACGAGAATGAATAGAGACAACACTTCGATGTAGTAGCAGTATATTTTTTGGAGCTGGTCGAACATTTATTTTATAAATCTTTTCCAATCGACTGAAATGTTTTCCAATCGACTCCACATCAGTCCGTTGATATGAAACTTCTGGTATTCCAGTCGACTAAACACGCTCCAGTCGACTCCAAATCACCTGGCTCCGTATCGGGAAGTTTACTTCTTCAATCGACTGAAACTCCTTAGTCGACTGAAATTCTTTCCATCTGCACTGCCAGATCTTCGAACGATCACCAGCTAATCATGCCAACTAGATATCCAGTCGACTGAAACATACCCAATCAATTGGACATCAGTCGACTGATCCCTGCAAAACGAAATTAGCACAAATGGATAATACAAAACAGGATAGCAATAGTAATACTACTCGATCTCGACTTCTAAGTCCCATGTGGACTCTCTGTCGGATTGATGCCTAGCTTTGTCCCCCCTAAAGAGGACTCGGTCTCACCTCTTCACTTGAGACTTACCATTCTTGACATCCGATCTGACCCACCAGAGCTTCCACCAGCTGTCCGATTTACCTGACCCAATTGGACTTTTTGTCGATTGTCCGATCTCCTGACCCAATCGGTCTTCATGCCAAATGTTCAGTCCACACGACCCATCTGGATTTTATGTCTGGTATCCGATCCTCCTGATCTGTCAAGTTATCTGCCTAGTATCTGATCAACACGACCTGCTAAAACTTCCTGTTAAATCTACACACTTAACACTGATATTAGAACACAAATAAATCATAATTTTAACTATAATTCATACATCAAAATCAAGAAGTGATCTGCATTAACATGAATAATGTCACATAAATAAATAGGCACTTAAATGCACCTATTAGTGTAGGATCGCATAGTTATATCCTAATTAATAATGTACAATAAAATAATTATTCAAATAAAATTTAATATTGTTTTACGTTTAGATTTTTAAATAAAAAATATCAATCATGCCAAATAAAAATTAATAATTATAGTATATAGTGTGATTTAAAATATTGTAATAGTTTTAAACAAAACTATAACCTATTATAATAATTTGAAATAAAAGGTTAGCTTTGTGAGAAGCGACACAGTGGGCACCAAGCGACCTACAAGTTGATTTGATCTACCGAAAGAAAAAAAAAATTCCAAGAGCAACAGCTAAGTCATAAATGTTTATCTGATAAATTGTCAGAAAAATCCCAGAGTACAAAATGGGCGAACACAGAACAGAGGAGCGCCACACAAATATTTTTTTAACAATAATTATCTTTTTATTAGTTACTTGCATAGGTTCACAGAAAAATTGATCCTGCTGAAGCAAAATACTGCAACTGATTGAAAACTCATCAAAACCATGGATCACCGACTGATCACTTCAATTGCTCAAAAAGCTTAAGGGCAGCCTGTGTTTGATTTTTTAAAAAGAAAGAAATTTCCGGTTAGCTATGCTTTGCATAGTCGGAGTATAAACGATCAAAAGAATACTTACACACTGATCGACACACTTCCAGTAATCAAAGTATTGTCCGGTACAATGCTTTTGTCCGGATTCATCCCCTTTGATTCTTTCAATACATGCCTGCGCAGGGTTAAGCATATATAGCTCAGTCAGCCAATTTATGATGCTAGTACTTGAAAAATAAATGATGACATGAAAAAATAATCAGCACAGGAGAAATGAAGATGCAGTAGGTGTCATAGGCAATGAATTTCAGAACGAAGGGGAAGAACATTAGAACAAGATATTCTTGGTTAATATTAAAAGTAAATAAAAAACCTAGTTAACAAATAATCTATCATTCTAGAAGAGTATAGGTTAGGTATAACATGTATTGATAGAAAGGAAGCAAGCGATCCCAAAATGTTGGAATTGAATTTAGTACGCCAGAACTGGAGAATAAAAGATGAACAATCAGGCATATGGATGAATGAAAAAAAAAATCAAACAAAGTGGAAACTCAATCGCCACAAGTTCACTTTGTTTCGACTCTTAACCACGTAACCTTTATCTTCCTAATAATATGTTCGATATTTCCAAATGTCTCTGGGTGGATAATTTGCATGAGAAATTAGTCAAGCCTAAAGGAAACAAAATAAAAATCAAGTATTGCATGAGTAAGGGTTTTCAACCCAACTACTTTGTGAAATTGTACACGTCTTAAACAATAAGATATGTTTACTGTTTTACTTAGCCCATGGATCAACAGCTTCCAATATTTTTAGAGAAAAAGAAAAGAGGCCAACGTCTCAGTGGCAACATCTTTAGTAGATAGAAATGCAACGCCAGCAATTTAACTAATTGATGACCAGTTCATCCACATTCTCTTTCTTTCTTTCTTTTTTTTCACCATAATAAAAGGCCAGACACATGTATGAAACTCCCACCGGTACAAATTCCGAGCAAAGGTCAGATCATATTAGATTTATAGCAAGTAATTTTATTTTGCATTACAAAAAATTATTTTCGCAATTCGAATCCATGACTACAAAATCATACGGCAACAATTTTACCGTTACCGTTGTGTCAAGGATCTCTTAAATGACATAAGCTTCATCTCAACAGAAATGATAATTTTTCTGTTAGTTTTATGATTACATTATAAAATATATCGTAATTTATGGTAAGCTAGGGGACTTGAGCATAGCAAAGCAGTGATTATGGAGTTCTGAGTGTGGGCACATGTTAACCATCTCAAAAGTTTGAACTATTAGAAACGATGAGAAGCTAATGAAGTAATGAAGCACTCTAGAATTCAATGTCTATACAAGGGAGATGCACTTGAGGCGTTTCATAGGGCACTGTAGGCATATAAGCTGATTTGGCAATTAAGAATAAGTCACACGTCCACACTCAAAAATAAGGCCCAGATAGAACCTATTATTACATCAGTACCAAGCATCCTGTCACAGCACTTATGTCATATTAAATAATTGCTGTTAAATTAAAATTATAAAACTTAAGATCCACATTTTGAGAATCAATAATTCACCTTGTAAATAGGATTTATATTATGGTCGGCACTATAACAAATACAGAAGTTGGCCATCTGCTCAAGCTGGTTAGAGGAGATCATGCTGGGAGGACTTGAACTGGGGAGTTGGATGGAGCAATGAGTTTAATTTGGCCAAAATACTTAAGAGTCCAATCAAAGTGAAGGGAGAGTCAAGTTGAGTTAGGCCAAATTACCAAGAGCTCAATAGAAGTGGGTTGAATTGGGTCGAGAGTTGTGCAAATTGCTGAGCCAGATGAGTATGAAATTTGCCCTGGCTAAGGATTGAGTTGTTATTCATCTCATTTGAGATTCAAATTTTGGTTCTCTTATTGTTTTATTTATTGCCAAAACTTCAAAGCTGCCCACAACATATACACCAATGAATGGAGGACTATCTATGATTTCTAAAAACAAAATAATTTTTTTCTTAGCACGTTCCACCTAATGAATTATTTTCAAATGCAATCATAAGTTCTTCTGTTCCTATAGCTTCTCCATTAATGATTAGGATTGAAATCTATAATGGAGCTCCAAACAAAATTTCTTCTAATGCCAATCTACTTAGTTTTTACTAACCCAATGCTCTTTATTAATCATATCACTATTATTTGTCCATCCAGCCATAAGGTAGATCAGCTCCTACAGCTCCAATGCACAAATAAAGTAGATCGTGCGGCTCACCATGCTAGTACTTATAAATAAGATGGTGTTGGGAAACAAATAATTAATCATATAAAGATTATATAAGGGGTTCTTCTAAAATGTCAGGGGGCTTTACGAACTCTATGTAGAATTAGAAACACAATAATAGAAACACTATGCCAGCAAATCAGAAAACCTAGACTTATTCCTTTATTCTGTGTCTAGTTATACGAAACTTACCAAAACCTTAATTAAATGAAAGAGTTTATCTAAAATATAGTAAAAAATGAAAATCTTTGGAAATGACACGGGCTATGCACTTTTAAGTACCTGATATTCACGTAAAGGCCTCACACACTTTGGCTTGCAAGTTTCCTCAAGGTACAGTTTTGGATCAACCAACTCCTCATCCGCCCTGATATTCCAGGAAATATCAGAGATAAATGCAACTCCTTAAAAAATTAGTAGCAAGATGATAAGTAGCAATTCAAAATAATAAACGGTACAAAACACTTACATTTTAGCTCTTCAAAGGTTATTTATCGCACCTATCATGAAGAGAGAAAAAAAAAAATCATATTACATTAGATGGCAACACTTATCATTACTTTGTGAGCAAGTGACCAACACTAACCCCCAAAAAAGAATCTTTGAAGTCGAAAAAGCATGCAGATCGGACAAAACCTAATGTTTCCATGGCCTCAACAGATAAAACAATCAACAATATAATGAAATAACAAAACAATACAGCAATTATTTCCATGAAATCTGAACGGAAAACGATATTTGTGGAAGATCATATCAGAAATCGCAGGATCCCCAATTTCTTCTAGGAGCCTAAAATTCATTGCTAGGGATCTGAGTTTTCATATGCGAATCCAATGAAAAAAAATTTAGAAAAACTAGCAAACAGCGACCCAATATGCTGATACATGGAACAAAAGCAAGATGCAATTAGGAGGATAAAAACCTAAATATTAGTCAACAAATCCGCGAAAGGAAGGGTTAGAGATGCTAAATCTGCATAAACAAATTAGCAGGAGATGATAAACCCGTTAAATCTGCACAAACACACCAAGTAATCTGCCAGGAGATGGATCGACGACGATGTAGCTGAGCAGGAGATCAAACAGCCGTCTGATCGGAGAGCACAAGGGGCCGAGACTGTGGCTGTGTTAGGTCTATATGTTTATATATACTAGTTTTTCACAAGCACAGAAAAATGTCTAAAAAATCAATATTCTTTTATTTTTACTTGAAAAGTTTTTATTTTTATTTTCTTTTTCTTTTGAAAAAAAAAATGAGAAGAGTACCTCAAATTATAACTATGTAAATAGTCGAAAAAATATTTTAAAAAAAATCAAAAGGGCATTCTATCATATATTTTTACTCAAAATATTTTTTTTTCAAAATAAAATATTTATGGATTAACCATTTGACTATTTTTACAAAAGAAATATCTATTTGAGAGTTCGTTAAATTGAAGTGTCTTTTTTATATTTTTATATTTTGTGTTTCAAAAATTATTCTAATAGACCCGTCTTTTTCAAATATTCTCAGCTCTCCTCTATGTTGGAGAAAAATTATAACATGATCTTTAATACAACATTTAAAGTTATATCCTATTTTAATATTCAATTAAAATTTAATAAAAATGAAAAAAATGAATAATAATAATATTTATTATGAAATATCAAGAAAAGAATATTTTTAGAGAAGAAAAAAGGAATAATTGAAAGAGAAATAATTTTATTCCTTTCGTTCAATCTATTTCATATATCCTTTTACAAAGATATATATATATATATATATATATATATATATATATAACGTTTTATTTACTATAGTAACCTTAAAAGGTTACTCATAGACATCCAATTAATAACTTAAATTATTCATAATACTCCCCTTTGGATGTCTATTTTATAAAGAATATGCCTCATTAAAACCTTACTAGAGAAAAACCCAGAGGGATAAAAACTCTAGTGAAGGAAAAAGAGTACATCCTTCTTTATACATGTATTTGATATAATACTCCCCCTGTTAAGGACATTACTTAATATCTCTATAACGTCGCATTCCAATCTTATGAATCAACTTCTCAAATGTTGTTGTGGGTAATGATTTTGTGAATAAATCTGCAGGATTCTCACTTGATTGAATTTTGTGTACATCAATGTCTCCACTCTGTATTAAATCATGTGTGAAAAATAATTTTGGGGAGATATGTTTCGTCCTATCACCTTTGATATATCCACCTTTTAATTGGGTTATACAAGCAGCATTATCTTCATGAAGTATCGTTGGAATCTTCTTGTTTATTAACAAACCACATGACTCTTGAATATGATTAGTCATTGCTCTAAGTCATACATATTCACGACTTGCCTCATGAATTGCAATTATTTTAGCATGATTTGATGAGGTAGTTGTTATAGTTTGTTTCATAGATCTCCAAGATATTGTTGTGCCACCATATGTAAATACATATCCAGTTTGTGACCTAGCTTTGTGTGGATCTGATAAATATCCTGCATCTGCATACCCAATTAATTGTGCATTTGGTTCATACGGGTATAATAGACCCATATCAATTGTTCCACGGAGATATCGAAAAATACGTTTAATTCCATTCCAATGTCTTCTGGTTGGAGTAGAACTATATCTTGCTAATAAATTTACAACAAAAGCAATATCAGGTCGAGTATTATTAGCAAGGTACATTAAAGCACCAATTGCATTTACGTATGGCACTTCAGGACCAAGAATTTTCTCATTTTCATCTTAAGGACGGAAAAGATCCTTATGTATATCAAGTGACCGAACAAACATTGGATTGGTTACTGGATATGAATTGTCCATATTAAATCGTTTTAAAACTTTCTCAGTATAAGTTGATTGATGAACAAAAATTTCATTCTTTAAGTACTCGAACTGCAGGCCGAGACAAAATTTAGTTTTACCAAGATCTTTCATTTCGAACTCTTTCTTTAAATAGTTTATTGCATTAGAGATCTCTTCAGGAGAGCCAATAATATTTAAGTCATCAACATAAACAGCGATTATTACAAAACCATGTCCAAATTTCTTTATAAAAACACATGGGCAAATATGGTTATTTGTATAACCATCTTTTAGCAAATATTCACTAAGATGATTGTACCACATGTTAGTAATATATGAGAGATGCCCTAAGGCAATCGCCTTATGGTCATACCATTTATTTGATAAATAAAGATTCACTATTTGAGTGTACATATTTTCATGTATTTGATTGGATCTTAAACTCATTTACTGAATGTCCGTGATACGATTCACAGCATGAGAGAATTTGTGATTGGATCACAACTAGTGAGTATCTCTACATGTGTAATTGTGATGTATCGGAATTGTCCCTAGTCGATGAATTGATGGATTTGGACACCATCAATTCTGTCGAGACTAGCACGAGGTATACTCCTTGGTGTATCCAAGCAGCTGATTCTCATTGGCTGGAGACATTGTGATATCTGGAGTTAATCGTGGATGCTAGTTATGGTAACTAGTTCATTGGAGTGACCAGCCGTAAGACTTCATATAGTTCTCTGCATATATAGATATGTCAATGAAGTTCTTACTGTAGCTTAAGTGCGATGTTCCTTTGACTTGCGGTATTCAAGTCATCTTGATCATAGAGACTTATGCTTTGACATCTTAAGCAAACATCTCTAAGGAGATGTGGACCCGGGATGATTGGGTATAAGTCGAAGTGATCGAAGGTGTTTGAATAGCCTATAAAGGATTCACCACTCCTTGCGAGGAGATGTATACCCATGGCCTCTCGTCGGATTGTTACTAAAGTCTTTGGCCAAAGCATTACATGTTTAGAGTAAGGTACTCTTCGATACATGTGCAGTAACTAGAATCCGTAGGACGAGGAAATAATACTTGGGCTAGGTGTGACGTAGTCAGCCTAGTGGGGACTGACACTATAGACCATGTCCTGAACCAAGTGGATATAAGATGAGTGAAGGGAATGGGGCACGATTCATTCGACTTTGAAGGGTTTGAGAAATAGCCTCGATCAACCGCTGATCTTTCTGCTAATCGGGGATCATGATGTACTACTAGGTGCCACTCATGATCGTTCTATAATTAATGGTTAATTATAGACGGCCAACATAAACCAAGAACTTATTTGGTCACACGCACAACGAGCGTAATCCGAAGGATTTAAAACGAGCTTGAGAATGGGACCAGAGAGAAACTAGGTTTGGTTGGACCAAACAAAAAGCGAGCATGAAATCGTTTTAGTCGCAATGGAAGCGTGGATGGGCCGTGTCTTATGAAGACATAATGGATGAACTGAAATGGTTTGGTTCTAATCCAATGGAGGAGAATAAACCAAAGGGTTTGATTTATTTTAAACGAATGAACCAAAATTTGGTTCGGTTCGTTTTAACTTAAAATAAACCATCATGGTTTGGTTTATTTTAACTTATATTAATGGAGCGGGTTAACGGGCCTTATGGTTATGATCCAATAACCATTAAGAGAATTAGTTCTCTATAAAAGAGGGCTTAAGGGATTGTTAAGCCCTAATCCAAAATCCCTAAACCTAGTTGCTGCCCACCTCCTCTCCTTGGAGAATTCGGCGCCAACTTCATTGCCGCCGCCCATCTCCTCCAACCGCATCCGAAGGAGCCTTCCTTCCCCTCGCGGCCCAAGCTTCAGCTTGATGGTGCTCCGGTGATCTCCCTTGGGTGTGGCGATAAGGTGAGCACTTGGCTTCCCTTGGTTGGCCGTCGCCTACTCCTCCACTAAAGCTGTCCTGTTTTCTAGACAGCTTGTTTTCCTCTCGTCGGAGCGTCGTTTGGACGACGGTTAGAGCTCCGACAGCGCCTAACTTACCGGGGATTCGATCTCCGGTAATCCTCTGAGGTGGAGGACGAAGGATTCGTCAAACGGTTGACGAATACCTCTCCGGAGAAGCGAGTTTTGAGGACTCGTCTTTGGGTCCGAATTTGGATTCGGATCGTGATCATCTCTCGATCACGTCGTCTTCAACACGAGGCTAGCAACCCGTACGAAGACGAAGCTCGTGGCTTAGCGAAGTCATCCTAAGGATACTCGGCGTGGATATGGATAGAGACGATTCTAGCGAGGATCGTTCCGGTTGATGTCGTTCCCGCTACACGTGATACGAAAGGTATACGTAGTTAAATTTCTTTTATTGCAAAATTTAAATTTACGGTTATGTCTACACATGTTGTACTATGCATGCGTGTGTTGTGTGTGTTGTAATAAATGTAGATTTATTATTTTTATTTCTTCCGCTGTGCACATGTTTACGAAACATGTACGAACACACACTCGCCGCGGTGCCGGAAACCCAACAGTGGTATCAGAGCCCAGGTTGTGTTTCGACATAATCGTAAAATTGTTTTGCGATAGTCATAATGATATTTCTGGAAATTTTCTACTTTTGGAAAGTTAGAAGTATTTATGGAAATTTTTTAATTTTGAAAAGTCTAGAAGTATTTATGGAAATCTTCCACTTTTGGAAAGTTGGAAGTATTTATGGAAATTGATATTTTCCATAAATAAAATATTTGATTAAATTCTGAAAATTTATTTTCTAATTTAATCATGATTTGATTTGGGAAATCAAATATTAAAATATTTAATTTCCATAAGTAGTTTTGATGATTTAGGAAATTGGTTTCCTAAATTGATTTTCCTTAATCAATTATTTCCATAAATAAAATATGTGATTAGATTTGGAAATTTGTTTCTTAATTTAATCATGATTTGATTTGGAGAATCAAATCTTAAACATATTTTATTTCCATAAATAGTTATGACAAATAAGGAAATTATGTACATGACATAATTGTATGCTATGTAATTGCATTAGATGCATATCATTATGTCATGCGTGTCGTGACATGTAGATGTATGTCATGTATGTCATGTCATGTAGATAATAGTTATTTGCATGCAAAAAGGATGAGACATAAAACCCTAATTCAATATTAAAGCCTACACCTTCCATTAATATGGTTAGAACCAGAGTTCCATTTCTTGTTTGGGTTGTTGGACTCTCTCCAAGCCCGGCTTGAACCCGAACATGTTCAAACTATGGAATAGTTTAATACTAATATGGTAAGAGTCAGAGATCAATCGTTAGCTTTGGTTATTGGACTCTCTCCAAGCCGGGCTAATTGGTTGAATGCACTCTAACCATATTAAAACTATTTCTCGATTAATGGGTTGGCTTTAACCTGGAGCATCGGCTTGTTGGACTCTCTCCAAGGTCGATGTAAAGGGAGGTGAAGTTGGGTGCTATGCATGTGATGCATACTTGTTAATGTGTTAACAACCCGATGTATGTGTGAACATTCAATTAGTTGATAGTACATTGTGATAGTTGTATATACGTGATATGCAATCGGTATAGTTGATACCTACCGTCGTAGTTATAAATGGCTTGTTGGACTCTCTCCAAGGTTGTTCATATCTATGATGGATATCAACCCATTTGGAGATGGACCTACGATCTCCCGAAGTGATTTTGGGGTTTTTGAAATTCGAAAAATAAATGGGATTTATAAATGTATATTAATGCATTTTAAAATCATTTTCTCATATATGCTCATTTTGTATTTCTAAGATTGATCATGATGTCTTTGAATTTGCGTTCCATTTTGGATTCGAATAAATTGACTGGGCCGAACTTCTTGGACTGGCTTAGAAACTTGAGAATTGTTCTCAAGGTTGAAAATCTTGCAAATGTCCTTGAATTGCCTCTTCCCGCCCGTCCTAGTGACAATGCAACTCTGGACCAAGTGTTGGCCTATCAGAAACATGTGACTGATTCTGAAATGGTGAGTTGCATCATGCTAGCCACGATGGTACCTGAGCTGCGGAAGCAGCATGAGCATTTGGATGCTCATACCATAGTCTTTCATCTTTATGAGTTGGTTGATGAGCAAGTGAGATTCGAAAGGTTCGAAGTCTCCAAGCTCCTCTTCACCTCTGAGATGTAAGAAGGTTCATCTGTGGTACTGCTCAACATGTTGAAGACTGTGGAGCCTTCTGAGAAGCATGAGCAGGGGACGGTTCTGTTAGTTGATTCCTCAAAGAAAGGTTCTAAGAGGAAGGCAAAAGAACAGAAGAAATGAAAGAATAAAAAGGCGAAGAAGGCAGAACCAGTGCAAAAGGGCACTTGCCATCATTGTGACAAGGAAGGCCACTGGCGAAGAAACTGCTGTTGGTGCAGGGGCACTAGATAATCGAACCTGTGTTTTGATTATGGCAAAGACACAAAGTTAAGTCTACATTGTTATCTCACGAGCTAAATCAAGTGTGCAGAAAAGTGTTAAAGCTGGAGCTGAAGGCTAGCGACACCCGAAGGAAGCCGCGGTGGTCGGGCGATACTCGAGTGACTTCGGAGGGAGCCGAAGGAATCGAGTGGAAGGCCGGAAGCGAGAGCTACTATCGTGGTAAGCTCGTGTGAGTGAGAGATTGTAAGGTTGTGTCCTCTTTACGGGGATGACCGTAGGCGGCGATCCGACTAAGACTTCCTGTGGAAGGTCTAGGTCGAGATCGGACGGTTAAAAACCGTCGTATTTATCATTTTTCGAGCTAACCTCTTATTGCAGGGAAGTGCGTGCGATCACCGGAAAATGGAAGCGATCGTGATGCCCATCGATCGATGGGAGACATCGATCGTGATGGCGACGATTCAGCTTTTGCGTTAGGTCAAAACGGATAACGTTTGACGCGGCCACTTCGCGATAAAATTTGGACAACTTCATGATCCGTTCCGAAAAAAGAGGAGACAAATTCAGAGGCCAAATTCTATAAAAGGAGGGGAGGATTCCATCTCCAAATCACATCAAGTTTATTCATCAAGTGCTCCTACAACGCCAACGCTCCAACATCGTCATAATGCCGACGCGACGTCAAGTTTCGATCTTCTTCGTCGGCAGCAGAATCAAGTAATATTTTTGATATTGTATTCTTTGTTTTTCTTCATAACGAGGTGAGGTAGGCTTGTTGCCTCATCCTCGTATATTCGGTTTTGTGATCGTTGTCTCCTACCTCCAACGAGGAGGAGACGTTATAGTGTTTTGCCCTCCGTACGCGGTCTAGGACCGATAGGGCCTTGGAGTAGCAACCGCTGGGTTGTGAACCAAGTAAAATAAACGTGTTCATTTATTTTCCGCTGTGCTTACTTTGCGTATCGAACGAACGAAAAAGAAAAGATTTACGATCGCTATTCACCCCCCCCTCTAGCGACGCTTCTCGATCCAACAATTGGTATCAGAGCGGGGGCACTAAGATTTGGTGAAACCACCAATCTAGCACGTTTTGGTTTTCTGTTCGTATTTTTCGATTCGTATTTTTTTTTGGTCTTTATCCTCCCACACTACTAATCCAAGACGAAGTCTTGGTACGTTTCTTTTGGTTGTGTGCTTGCAAGTTTTCTCTCTTGGAGTAGCCGACGGTAAAACGACCATAACTTTTCGCACAAGTGGACTCACATAACGATCTATGTACCAAATCGAAGCTCTCAGAAAGATCTACATTTCTTATGAGGGTTTACCCTTGTAACAAGCTGTTTCCAGCCCCAAAATCCAACGTTTAGTACCCTTTCGGGAACATCGAAGGTCGTAAGTTTCGAGTTTTTGTTAGTTTCTTATTCTCCTTATTTATTTCTGTTTATTTCCTATTATTTCCCGCACTACTAATTCAAGACCAAGTCTTGGAATTCTCTTTGGTTTTTATTCATATTTTGCAAGATATTTAATGGCTCACATTGAGGGGTATAGCACCACCCGACCTCCGTTCTTTAACGGAAATGATTTTCGTTATTGGAAAGGTCGGATGGAGTGTTTTCTAAAAACACAAGTCGAGACTTGGATAATAATCCAAACCGGCTTTGCTCTACCCACCAATGATCAAGGAGAGGCCTTGGATTTCAACAAGTGGACAAATGCAACCAAGAGGCAAATCGAAGCCGATGCAAGAGCAACCCAAATATTGCAATGCGGCTTGTCCAAGGAGGAACTCAACCGCATCGGACCATTCATTAGCGCCAAAGACCTCTGGAACAAATTGATTGATTTATACGAAGGGACGGCCGATGCTAAGGTATATAAAAGAGATTTACTTTTAAATAAACTGTACAATCTAAAGATGCAGGATCATGAGACCGCCACCCAACTACATGCGCGGATCCAAGATATCGTCAACGGTCTTCATTCGATATGGCAAGCCATAGAGAACCGGGACCTTATAAGGTACGCTTTAAATGCTTTCCCTAGGACTACCTTGTGGGCATCCATGATCGATGTCTACAAGGTCTCTAAGGACCTTTCGAAGCTTAGGTTAGACGAATTATTTTCCGAGTTTGAACTTCATGAGCAAACTAACGTGGTCCGGGCCGAGAGAGGTATTGCTCTACTTGCAGGACAAAGAAGGAAGCCACCTACTAAGCAAGTAGATGAACTCAAAGACGAATCCGAATCCGAAGAGGAGGCCATAATAGTCAACATTGTGCGGAGAATAGTTCGACAAGAAAGAAGGAAATTGAAGAATGAGAACCAAAAGAAAAAGGGAGCAAGGAAAGCCTTCCATGCAACTTGGGACAACAGAGAAGACATAGCTTACATGGCAAGAATGGAGGAGTCCGAGTCAGAATCCGAAGCCGAGTCCAACTACAACTCTGACTCCGACCCCAAAGATTATTTCGAGAGAAAACTCAAAGCCGGACCAAAAGGGAAAGTCAAGGTTAATCGCTCCTTAATTAGTACACTTTACAATACAATTAAAATGCTTACTAGGAAATTGACTAAGTCCGAGTCTAGGGTTGAGTCGTTACTTGAGGAGGTTGAAACCTTCAAGCAAGAGGCTACTCTAACCTCTTCAACTAGTCAAGTTCAAGAGGGAAACTCAACTCAAATTGAAAAACTTGAGGAGGAGAATTCTCTTTTGAAAGACCGAGTTCAAGAGGTTGAGGGTAGGTTGGAAAGGTTCACATTGGGATCTAAGAACCTTAATCGACTACTTGGAACCCAAAGAGCCGTGTACAACAAAGTCGGACTCGGATTTAGGTCAACGACTACGAATAGGTCATATATGTCTATCGTAAATCGTAGTCATCAAAGAGTCCAAGCATGGGTCCCAAAGGTTTTATTGAACTCACATATAATGACTAATAAGTATTGGATTCCTCAGGATCAAGTTTATTATTTGAATAGACCATATTGGTTCAATGGTCCAGGGGAAGCTAACACTAAAATAGTATACCCGATTACTTAGCAAAATCATTGAATATTTTACTTTAATTTTTAGAATGGCTAGATAGGGAAAATAGTTAGTCAACTCTTGACAACATAGTATCAGGACGCGGCGAGATGATAGTACGTTAGGGAAACAAAGTCTCGTGTATTCGAGCTAGATAAGGCGTATCTAGCTTGGTGCACTTGACCGAGTGGAACTAGCTGAAGCTACCTCGCCGTATCCTAAACTAGTTAGACCAGGAAGTAACCCTAAGTGACTTAAGTGATATTTTCTTGAATTTGGCTTTGTCTAAGGAAGTGGTCGTTGTTCCGATCAAAGAAGGCCCCTGTGCCTCGCCACGACCTGGAAGCCAGTTTCTCGAAAAGTTACTTAACGATCTAAAGGTTAAATCCGAATCTAACCCAAGGTTGACTATCTTTAATCAATTTAAAATCATCTCACAAAACATATAAGGTGAACAAATTATGAGACACATAGAATGGGTGAGATGTTAAGGATAATTGAAATATACTTAAAACAATCTTCAAAATACTACTTATTTTCTCAACTATTGAACTTAATGACTCTTTAGGCCAAAGTTTAGCGCCTCCTACATCTCTTATACTTCATATATTTGACTAAAGGGGAAAGCAAACTAACCCTAAGGGTTATATTATAAACCTTTAGATTATTGGTGCAGAGGGACACACCTCGAACCAATCTATCTAACTATTGATAGACGCATGTTTGGACTCATAGTTGATTTATCTTGATGCATGCATATACCATATTATCTTTAAACCCCTATTTTATATAACAAACTTCATTTTTACATAACAAACCCCAACATTTGTTTTGATTTATGGCAAAAGGGGGAGAAGAGCGAAAGTTAAGGGGGAGTAACACAAAATTTATTTAATTTTGAACTAAAGTATCTCTTTCAAAACTCACCAAGGGTTAAGGGGGAGTTTTTCAAAATGACATTCATCATTTACTATACTTTTTTTATGCTTTAATTTCCCTTAACTTTGTGTTGGTTTGCCATAGATCAAAAAGGGGGAGATTGTTGGTGCAGGGGCACTAGATAATCGAACCTGTGTTTTGATTATGGCAAAGACACAAAGTTAAGTCTACATTGTTATCTCACGAGCTAAATCAAGTGTGCAGAAAAGTGTTAAAGCTGGAGCTGAAGGCTAGCGACACCTGGAGGAAGCCGCGGTGGTCGGGCGACACTCGAGTGACTTCGGAGGGAGTCGAAGGAATCGAGTGGAAGGCCGGAAGCGAGAGCTACTATCGAGGTAAGCTCGTGTGAGTGAGAGATTGTAAGGTCGTGTCCTTTTTACGGGGATGACCGTAGGCGGCGATCCGACTAAGACTTCCTGTGGAAGGTCTAGGTCGAGATCGGACGGTTAAAAACCGTCGTATTTATCATTTTCCGAGCTAACCTCTTATTGTAGGGAAGTGGCCAAGGTGGATCATTCTTTGGAAAATGGAAGCGATCGATGCCCATCACCAATCGATGGGAGGCATCGATCGATCGATGGCGAATTCAACTTTTGCGCTAGGTCAAAAGCGGATAACGTTTGTGACGCGACCGCCAGCGATAAAATTTGGACAACTTCATGATCCGTTCCGAAATAAGAGGAGACAAATTCAGAGGCCAAATTCTATAAAAGGAGGGGAGGATTCCATCTCCAAATCACATCAAGTTTATTCATCAAGTGCTCCTACAGCCGCTCAACATCGTCATGCTTGGCAGCGACGCGACGTCAAGTTTCGATCTTCTTCGTCGGCAGCAGAATCAAGTAATATTTTTGATATTGTATTCTTTGTTTTTCTTCATAACGAGGTGAGGTAGGCTTGTTGCCTCATCCTCGTATATTCGGTTTCGTGATCGTTGTCTCCTACCTCCAACGAGGAGGAGACGTTATAGTGCTTTGCCCTCCGTACGCGGTCTAGGACCGATAGGGCCTTGGAGTAGCAACCGCTGGGTTGTGAACCAAGTAAAATAAACGTGTTCATTTATTTTCCGCTGTGCTTACTTTGCATATCGAACGAACGAAAAAGAAAAGATTTACGATCGCTATTCACCCCCCCTCTAGCGATGCTTCTCGATCCAACAACTGCAAGATTTATCTTGAGTCCATGAAGAAGAAGAAGGCATCCGATGCCCCATCCTCTTCAGGTACCTTCGTTATTGATTGTCATTCTATTTCCTTAGACACTTGGGTATTGGATACTGGGTGTGGCTCACATATATGTAATGACATACAGGGGCTAAGGAATAGAAGAAGATTTGTCAGAGGGGAGTCAAATTTGCGAGTTGGCAATGGAGCAAAGGTTGCTGCGGTCGCCATCGGAACTTATTTGTTGAAGCTTCCTAGTGGACTAGTCTTGGAACTGGACAATTGCTATTATGTTCCTTCTCTAATAAAGAACATTGTTTCTATTTCCTGTTTAAATAGAAATGGTTTCCATTTGACGTTTAGTAACAATTGTTGTTATATAACTTTGAATGGCGTACTTTATGGAACTGGAACTTTGAGTAATGACATTTATACGTTGGACGTATCCAGTGACATCTTCAATATCGAAGCGAGCAATAAGCGTGCTCGAAAGGATAATCAATTAGACTCCTATATGTGGCATTGTCGTCTTGGCCATGTAAGCAAGAAACACATGTCCGAATTACACCGATGTGGAATTCTGGAATCGTTTGAATTGGATTCATACGATACATGTGAATCATGCTTAAAAGGCAAGATGACTAAGTTACCTTTTACAGGAAAAGGTGAACGAGTGGGAGAGTTACTAGGTCTAATACATACTGATGTATGTGGACCTATGTCAACTCAAGCTTTAGGAGGCTATAGCTACTTCATTACCTTCACCAATGATCACTCACGGTTTGGGTATGTGTTCTTGATGAAACACAAGTCTGAAGCCTTTGAAAGGTTCAAAGAATTCAGAAATGAAGTAGAGAAACAACATGATAAAAGTATTAAAATACTTCGATCGGATCGAGGTGGTGAATACTTGAGTCAGGAGTTTCTTGATTATCTAAGAGACAATGACATATTGTCTCAATGGACTCCGCCATATACACCACACCATAACGGTGTATCTGAGAGGCGTAATCGGACCTTGTTGGACATGGTCAGGTCAATGATGAATCATGCGAATCTTCCCAAGTCCTTTTGGGGCTATACACTTCAGACAGCTGTTTACTTGTTAAATAGAATGTCTACCAAGATAGTCTCTACTACTCCATATGAGATATGGAATAGTAAGAAACCTCATGTATATTACTTGAAGATATGAGGTTGTCCTGCTTATGTGAAGCGGATAGTATTAGACAAATTGGATGCTAAGTCTGATAAATGTCTATTTATTGGATACCCTAAGGTAATAAGGGGTTACCAATTCTATCATCCTGTGGAACAAAAGGTGTTTGTTTCAAGGCATGCTGTGTTTCTAGAGAAAGAGTTTCTCTTGCAAGAAAACAGTAGGAGTGTCATCGAGCTTGAGGAGGCTCGAGAGACTCAAATAGACATTGATGAGATACCTGATGAAGCACAACAGCCGACAACTCATAGTGATGAGCAATCGGCTGGACCTATTGTAACACCACATCTTCGTAGATCTGGTAGAACACGCAATATTCCTGAGAGATATGGATTTCTCGTAAGAGAATCGAACGACGTGTTACTCATTGATGATGAGGAGCCTACCAGTTATGAAGAAGTGCTGACAAGTTCAGAAAGGGATAAGTGGCTTGAAGTCATGAAGTCGGAAATGGATTCCATGTATGAAAACCAAGTTTGGAACTTGGTTGACCCACCTGAAGGCATAAAGCTTATAGGGTGCAAGTGGGTTTTCAAGAAGAAAACCGACATGGATGGTAATGTGATTACCTATAAGGCTAGATTGGTGGCGAAAGGATATCGTCAAAAGCAAGGTGTTGATTATGACGAAACCTATTCGCCTGTAGCTATGCTTAAATCCATTCGGATGCTCCTGGCCATAGCGGCTCATTATGATTATGAGATATGACAGATGGATGTGAAAATAGCTTTCCTTAATGGAAACCTGCTCGAGGACGTGTATATGATACAGCCTGAGGGTTTCACATCGGTTGATAAAACCAAGGTATGCAAATTGTGACGATCCATTTATGGATTGAAGCAAGCATCCAGGAGCTAGAATATCCGTTTTGATGAGACAATCAAAAGGTTTGATTTCTCACAAAATCCAGACGAACCTTGTGTGTACAAGAAGGTTAGTGGGAGTGCAATCGTGTTCCTAGTATTATATGTCGATGACATATTACTTATAGGAAATGATGTTTCAATCTTACAGTCAGTTAAGGTTTGGTTATCCAAGATATTCTCCATGAAAGACCTGGGAGAAGCAACCTACATCCTCGGGATTAAGATCTATAGAGATAGATCGAAACGGTTGCTTGGTCTTTCGCAGTCTACATATATAGACCGAGTGCTAAAGAGGTTTAACATGTCGGAATCCAAGAAAGGTTTCCTACCCATCAGGCATGGGGTACACCTTTCGAAGTCTATGTGTCCGCGCACAGAAGACGAGAGGATTTGCATGAGTAAGATTCCCTATGCATCCACAATAGGATCTATCATGTATGCTATGTTATGTACGAGGCCCGATGTATCGTATGCTATGAGTGTCACGAGCAGATACCAGTCTGATCCAGGAATGGATTATTGGGTGGCTGTTAAGACGATCCTTAGTACTTAAGAAGAACTAAGGATGTGTTCCTAATATATGGAGAAGGGTACATGGTGATACGTGGGTATATGGATGCCAGCTCCAGACAGACAAGGATGATTCCATGTCTCAGTCTGGGTATGTATTCACCTGGAATGGAGGCGCAATAAGTTGGAAAGGTTCCAAGATTGACACTATAGCGGATTCTGCCACTAAGGCAGAATACATTGCAGCTTTGGAAGCAGCAAAGGAAGCGGTTTGGATCAAGAAGTTCATCTTTGAACTTGATGTGGTCTCATCAATGATCCAAACATGTGCTTCGCCGCTATCATCTGATTAGAGAGATCATAAGTAGGAAGGAAATACAAATCGAGAAAATCCTCACTGAAAGGAACTTAGCGGATCATTTAACTAAGGCATTACATCAAAGTAAGTTTGAGGGTCATGTTAGAATTTATGGTATTGGATACCGTAGCGATTGACATTAGGCCAAGTGGGAGTTTGTTAGTAATATATGAGAGGTGTCCTAAGACAATCGCCTTATGGTCATACCATTTATTTGATAAATAAAGATTCACTATTTGAGTGTACATGTTTTCATGTATTTGATTGGATCTTAAACTCATTTACTGAATGTCCGCGATACGATTCACAGCATGAGAGAATTTGTGATTGGATCACAACTAGTGAGTATCTCTACATGTGTAATTGTGATGTATCGGAATTATCCCTAGTCGATGAATTGATGGATTTGGACACCATCAATTCTGTCGAGACTAGCACGAGGTATACTCCTTGGTGTATCCAAGCGGTGATTCTCCTGGAGACATTGTGATGTCCGGAGTTAATCGTGGATGCTAGTTATGGTAACTAGTTCATTGGAGTGACCAGCCGTAAGACTTCATATGGTTCTCTGCATATATAGATATGTCAATGAAGTTCTTACTGTAGCTTAAGTGCGATGTTCGTTTGACTTGCAGTATTCAAGTCATCTTGATCATAGAGACTTATGCTTTGACATCTTAAGCAAGCATCTCTAAGGAGATGTGGACCCGGGATGATTGGGTATAAGTCGAAGTGATCGAAGGTGTTTGAATAGCCTATAAAGGATTCACCACTCCTTGCGAGGAGATGTATACCCATGGCCTCTCGTCGGATTGTTACTAAAGTCTTTGGCCAAAGCATTACATGTTTAGAGTAAAGTACTCTTCGATACATGTGCAGTAACTAGAATCCGTAGGACGAGGAAATGATACTTGGGCTAGGTGTGACGTAGTCAGCCTAGTGGGGACTGACACTATAGACCATGTCCTGAACCAAGTGGATATAAGATGAGTGAAGGGAATGGGGCACGATTCATTCGAGCTGCTGAAGGGTTTCAGAAATAGTTCTGGATCAACCGTTGATCTTTTCAGTTAATTGGGGATCATGAAGTACTACTAGGTGCCACTCATGATCGTTCTATAATTAATGGTTAATTATAGACGGCCAACATAAACCGAGAACCTATTTGGTCACACGCACAACGAGCGTAATCCGAAGGATTTAAAACGAGCTTGAGAATGAGATTCTCAGACCGAGAGAAACTAGGTTTGGTTGGACCAAACAAAAAGCGAACATGAAATCGTTTCAGTCGCAATGGAAGCGTGGATGAGCCATGTCTTATGAAGACATAATGGATGAACCGAAATGGTTTGGTTCTAATCCAATGGAGGAGAATAAACCAAAGGGTTTGGTTTATTTTAAACGAATGAACCAAAAGTTGGTTCGGTTCATTTTAACTTAAAATAAACCATCATGGTTTGGTTTATTTTAACTTATATTAATGGAGCGGGTTAACGGGCCTTATGGTTATGATCCAATAACCATTAAGAGAATTAGTTCTCTATAAAAGAGGGCTTAAGGGATTGTTAAGCCCTAATCCAAAATCCCTAAACCTAGTTGCCGCCCACCTCCTCTCCTTGGAGAATTCGGCGCCAACTTCATTGCCGCCGCCCATCTCCTCCAACCGGCGTCCAGAAGGAGCCTTCCTTCCCCCTCGCCGGCGTTGAGCTGCTGCCGATTGGTGCTCCGGTGATCTCCCTTGGGTGTGGCGATAAGGTGAGCACTTGGCTTCCCTTGGTTGGTCGGCGCCTACTCCTCCACCAAAGCTGTCCAGTTTTTCTGGACAGCTTGTTTTCCTCTCGTCGGAGCGTCGTTTGGACGACGGTTAGAGCTCCGACAGCGCCTAACTTACCGGGGATTCGATCTCCGGTAATCCTCTGAGGTGGAGGACGAAGGATTCGTCAAACGGTTGATGAATACCTCTCCGGAGAAGCGAGTTTTGAGGACTTGTCTTTGGGTCCGAATTTGGATTCGGATCGTGATCATCTCTCGATCACGTCGTCTTCAACACGAGGCTAGTAACCCGTACAAAGACGAAGCTCGTGGCTTAGCGAAGTCATCCTAAGGATACTCGGCGTGGATATGGATAGAGACGATTCTAGCGAGGATCGTTCCGGTTGATGCCGTTCCCGCTACACGTGATACAAAAGGTATACGTAGTTAAATTTCCTTTATTGCAAAATTTAAATTTACGGTTATGTCTACACATATTGTACTATGCATGCGTGTGTTGTGTGTGTTGTAATAAATGTAGATTTATTATTTTTTATTTCTTCCGCTGTACACATGTTTACGAAACATGTACGAACACACACTCGCCGCGGTGCCGGAAACCCAACACCACATTCGTCCAGATTGCTTTAAACCATACAAAGATCTTTGTAATCTAATAAAAAATAATTCTCAAGAATTGCATGTTTTTGAAATTTTTAGTCCTTCTGGGACTTTCATATATATATCATTATCTAGTGCACCATATAAATATGCTGTAACGACATCCATCATCTGCATATGAAGGCTTTTCTGTGCTATTAAATCAAAAAGATAACGAAAAGTAATAGCATCCATTACAGGAGAGTATGTTTCTTCAAAATCAATTCCAGGTTGTTGCGAAAAACCTTGTGCAACTAGTCGAGCTTTATATCACACAATCTCATTTTTCTCATTTCTTTTTCGTACGAATACTCATTTGTATCCTATTGGTTTAACACCTTTAGGTGTTTTGACAATAGACCCAAAAAACTCATGTTTAGAGAGATGTTAATTCTGTTTGAATTGCTTCTTTCCATTTTGGCCAATCTTCTCTTGATTGACATTCTTTTAAAGTCATGGGTTCAAAATCCTTATTTTCACTCAAAATATCATTTGCCACATTATATACAAATATATCATCAATATTTGTATTTGTTCGTCCCATGTTTTCATTGTAGAAATGTAATTTATCGATATTTCTTGATTATCTATTTCAACTTCTTCTGGAAGTTTTTCTTCTTGGATTGACTTATTTTCTTTTTCTAGACGATCAATTTGTTCATGCGTTCCCTTTTTCTTTCGAGGTTTTTTATCTTTAGAACCTGTTGGTCTTCCACGCTTCAGGCATGGTTTGGGTTCATTTGTTCAGAGAGGTCTTTCAAAGACATCAATTCTAATAGGAGCGTTTTTTGCTGGAATATGTGATTTTGTTACTCGTTTTGGATCAGAGAAATTATCTGGCAATTGATTTGCAATCTATTGCAAATGAATGATCCATTGAACTTCTAGTTCACATTGTTTTGTGTGAGGATCAAAATGGCATAAGGATGGATTATTCCAAATGATCTCTTTTTCTATCTTTTCTTTACTAGTATTATTACCCCCTAAAGTTGGAAAAAATGCTTCATCAAATCGACAATCAAGAAATCTAACAGTAAAAACATCTCCTGTCATAGGTTTAAGATATTTGATAATGGACTGAGAATCAAAACCAATATAAATTCCTAATTTCCTTTGATACCCCATTTTTGTTCTATGAGGAGGAGCAATGAGGACATAAACTGCACATCCAAAAGTTCGTAAATGAGAGATATTAGGTTCTCTTCCAGAGACCAATTGGAAAGGAGAAGCTTGAGAATTAGTGGGTCGGATGCGAGTTAGTGTTGCTGCATGTAAGATTGCATGTCCCCAAGCATGAACAGGAAGCTTGAATTTCAACAGTAATGGTCTTACTATTAATTGAAGGCGTTTAATAAATGATTCTGCTAGACCATTTTGGGTATGAACATAAGCTACAGGATGTTCAATCTTTATACCAATAGACATGCAATAGTCATTAAATGCTTGAGAAGTAAACTCTCCAGCATTATCAAGGCGAATTATTTTAATGGGATAATCAGGAAAATGTGTACGCAATCGAATTATTTGAGCAAGTAATCTCGAAAACGCCAGGTTTCGAGTTGATAATAAGCACACATGTGACCATCTTGTAGATGCATCTATTAAAACCATAAAATATCTAAATGGTCCACATGGTGGGTGAATTGGTCCACATATATCACCTTGAATTCGATTTAAAAATGTAGGACATTTAAATTCAATCTTACTCGGTGAGGCCTTTACTATTAATTTACCTTGATAACATGCAACGCATGAGAATTCATTTGATTGAAAAATCTTCTGGTTCTTCAATGGATGTCCAAAAGAATGTTCCACAATTCGTCGCATCATTACAAATCTAGGATGACCCAATCTATCATGCCATAAAAGGAATTCATTTTGACTAGTAAACTTCTGGTTTACTATAATATTTATTTCAATTGGTTTAATGTATGTATAATAAAGGCCTGAAGAGAAAACAGATAGACTTTCCAAAACTTATTTATTCCCCATTTTAATATTAGTAATGCACAAATACTCATTATTTTCCATATTAGCTGTTTCTATATGATAGCCATTAAGGCGAATATCTTTGAAACTTAATAAATTTCGATGGGACTTGGATGAATACAATGCATTATTGATCAAGAAATTTGTTCCTCCTGGTAGTAAAATATTTGCTCTTCCGGAGCCTTCGATTAAGGTTACACTACCAGATATAGTATTCACATTTTGTTTTTGCATGATAAGATGAGAGAAATATCTTTTACTTTTGAGAATTGTATGTGTAGTTGCACTGTCTACAAGACAGAGATTCTCATCTTCAATCTTTGACCCAATAATATCCATAAGTCTTAAAAAAAAAAAAATTAAATAAATTAGCAATAACTTTGAATTTATTATAAATATTAAGAAATAAAAATAATTACATTAATTAAAATCACCATATTCAGTATTCTCAAGAAAGTCACCAACTTCTAATTGGGGAAAATTTTCAAGACCCTCAAAAATATTATTAGGGTCATTATTTTTATATAAGACATTTTCCTCCACATTCTTATCTTTTTCCTTCAACGAGGCTTGATAAAGCTCGACAAGATGCTTTGGCGTACAATAGGTACGTGACCAATGTCCAATCACCCCACATCGGTAGCATTTATTCTCAACATTCTGACTAGATCCATTTTTTTCTTGTTTTTTTTATTATTATATTTCCACTTCTGATTATTTGTATGTCCACCATGATCATTACGGTAAACATTCCAGCCATGACCACGACCACGACCACGACCACGACTACGACCACGACCGCGTCTTCGTCCATGATCATTTTCACATCCTCGTCCATGTCTAGAATTATTATGAGTTGTCGCATTCACTTCAGGGAATGGACTAGAGCTAGTTGGACGAGATTCATGATTTTCATTAATAACTCGTTATTTTGTTCAGCCACAAGCAAACAAGAAATTAGTTCAGAATATTTCTTTAACCCTTTCTCTCGATATTGCTGCTGCAGGAGCATATTCGAGGCATGAAAAGTAGAGAGTGTTTTCTCTAACATATCATAATATTTTATGATTCAATGAAAAGATTATGACCTATTTCACCTTATGATTTATAAAGGTTAATAATAAAACAAGTTGATAATTTTGAAATAATCTTGTCATTCAATAAATTATTCAAATTCCTAAGTTATTGATGTGTGATCATTAGGTTAAAATTCTTGATTTACCCAAACAAGAAAATAAAAAGAAAATATTTAATATCATGTCACTAGTTCTAACATTAGCTATGCATAATTATATGGAATTTATCACAAATTATTAATAATAATTTTAGACAATAATAATTAGTTATATGAACTATCAATTCTTACATATAATATTTTCAGAAATAAAAAATAATATGTCACATAATTATTTTCTAATATTTTTAAAACTATAAAAGCTTAAAATTGTGATTACCGAAGATAAACTTTGATGTTGAGTGTGTATAAAATTGGAGCAAAAGTCGTGCTAATAACGTATTATGAAATATCAAGAAAAGAATATTTTTAGAGAAGAAAAGAGGAATAATTGAAAGAGGAATAATTTTATTCCTTTCGTTCAATCTATTTCATATATCCTTTTACAAAGATACATGTATATATATATATATGTATAGATATAAAAAACATTTTATTTACTATGGTAACCTTAAAAGGTTACTCATAGACATCCAATTAATAACTTAAATTATTCATAATAATATTTAAATTTTTTATATAGTTTATGAATAATTATAATGTTAACTTAAATAAATAAAATAAAACATAAGTATGGAAAGTAGTATAAAATCTTAATCATTAATTAATATCAAATTCTTATTAAATGCTTATAGATAAATATATATATATATATATATATATATATATATATATATATATATATATATATATATATATATATATATATATTTATTAAAATGTATTATATATGTTTTAAAAATGACAAGTATAATATTTGTATATGTGTTAACTCTATAAATGCTAAAATATATTATGTAATTTTTAAAAAATATATACCAAAGATTCTAAATAGCTAACAAATGTATTAGTTTTTTACACTCAATTATATTTTAATTAAAATTTACTTATTCATAAAAATGAAAATAAATGAAGAGTGTAAGAGTATTTTGGGAAAGAAGATTTTATATGGATAATTAGATAAAACTAAAGACGATAGAAATTTATTTTTAAATTTTATTTTCAAAGTTAATCTAAAAAAACTAATTTAAAGTTGTAGTTTCAAATATATTTAATCTAGCACGAGGTTACTATTATCTCTTACAGAAATATACACTAGAATCAATAAGAAATTTTTATCAATCAAATAAAATAATATTAATTTTATAACAAATTATAATTAAACAAGCATCATATATAGTAATATAGGTAGCTAATTAGATGGTTTTATGATTATTCTTCTTTAAGTAATGACGATGTTATTGTTAAGATTATAAATTATTTATCAACTTATAATAATATTATAAAATCAACATTATAATGTGGAAAGATTCATAGTACAAAATATTAGAACTGTCAATTTAGCGACGGTCTCAACTTGGCTTATAAATATAAGAGGAAATAAATTATTTCATTGACTTTGATACGATGACAAAATGACAAGTACGACGATGAACATAAAATATGGAAAGATTCATTCCATAAGTGATCGGTCACTTTCTTAAATTCATTAACTAATAATATTTGTGATAAAAGGTCTTTCACAATTAAGATCTTTTTATTTTAGTTAATTTATTCAAACAAATTTCTTTACTAATTAAAATAATTAACTCTTAATTAGCTAACTCATTAATTTAGAAAATTAACTCTTAATCGTACTTCAACCCTCTCATCAAACTTCATGCTTTATCTCTGCAGGCTTCGGACTATGATATATCATATAGTCTTTTAAAATTTTTTGATTTGATTCCTAATTATGATATATCGTAGGACATTTTTTGTTTGTGAAATGAAAAATTTTAGAATATTAAATTATTGGATTGTCCGTTATGATTTTTTTCAAATTTATTCTAATAGTCGATGAAAAATTTCTATAAAATCAAATAAATCATTTTCAAAATTAATCAACTCGAAAATTAGCTCCCTGATGCTAACTTAAAAAAGAAAATCATCTCCTCTTTCTCTCCCACCCAGAGATTGAATTATATTCTAATGACTCTTGAATAGAATCTATACTTTTAGCCTAATCCAATATTTCAGTATAACAAAGTTAGAAGTTGGCTGAACTAAAGTTGCTTGACCAACATTATTGGATTAGTTGCCACCTTTTAGTAAAAGTGTTTTCTTTTTTCTTTTTAACCATACTCAATTTTGAGTGGACCAAATCCAAGCTTGGTTGAGGTCTTGTTTCCTTAGCGGATCAAATATAACTATTTTCATAATAATATGGAATAAATAGATTTTAATTTTTTTGCACAATAATATGTAGCTCAATCATTTCATTTTCAAATATACACAAATTATGCTAAAGAATATTATCTCCTTCGACAAAAGACATCTCTTTCCTGTAAATTTTAGTTTGTCTTGGTATTATGATACCAAAGCCATAGTCCTGCTAATTTTATTTTGTTCTACAAGACAAATAAAATTGGATCTTCTTTTTTTAACCATAAAAGATGATGATTACGTTCATCTTTAGTATCTTTCATTATCGGTCTTTTAATAATGATGAAAGAAAATAAATCACAAAAAAATTATATCGAACATTTTAAACTCCACATCAAAATTTAATTTCTACCCACTTATAATAACATCTATGCCGTTCTAACCAACGGACCATAGAGAATGAAAAATTAGAACTTCCTCCCTTCATATCAATATCAATCTTCCCTCGTCAATCATCAATATCTCTCCTGACCACATTTTGCTCCAATTATCATCAATAACTCTATCTCCTCCATTGACCTTCTCCAAGGTCGTCATTGTCCTCCATTTCTATTTTCAAAATACATTTTGAAATTATAGCTATTTATCTCTACCATCGCATCAAATATTAAGTTTTAGAGAAACCAAAAATATAGGTCACAGATCCATAGTGTCAACGCAAAGCCGGACCATATCCATAACTTAATACAAAAATTCCTTCCAAAATCAAATGCAATCCTCCATGTATGCCAAATAACCAACAGGCAAGAACATAAGGAATGTCTAGGCAAAAAGTTCCCACAATTTTTTTGACATTATGTTCTACTTGTAGTTCAAAGTAGATTCCATCGCTGGAGGTTGCTGTTGCATTTGCGGTTGCGTTTGTCCTTGTGGAGGTGGTCTTGGTCTTGCGTATTCTGCAAAAATAACCCAGCCGTCCAGAAACTGCACCAAAAGTAGACCACAGTTTTTTTTAGAATCACTTCTGAAACAAAAGCAAAAAAAATAAAAATGATGGAACTATGAAATTAAACTCTAATGTTTGCAAATATGAGAAATGAGATTTCATTCTCCTTCTTTGAGTTTGGATTCACCTTGCCATCCATGCCTTTGATTCCTGCTTCAGCTTCCTCAAGTGTGGCGTAGTTAACAAAACCAAACCCTTTAGAATATCCTGAGATCCGATCTGTCACAACTCTGGCTGTATGCAACATGGAATTAGGCAATTAGTATCCCTGATGTGATCTCAAAATGAATCATCTAGGAGAAAGAAGTACCATGGATTACTTCTCCGAATTTTGAGAAGGCCTCCCTAAGCGCTTCAGATGTAGTTCGCTTGTTAAGTCCTAATGAATTAGGACAAAATTTGCAAAAGTGATCATTAGAAACACTACATGAAAAAGAAAATGATAACCATGCAGCATATCAACAATGATATTCTGATTTGGGCACTGAAGTGGTCAACTGATTTTTAGCATTGATTTGCCCAAGAACCAAGAAAAGTTAAGCATGTTATAATGCATCGTAACTATATTAGAGGATTCTCCTTATACAATCTCAAACATGCAGCAATTTGGTTCATTAATTTATTGCTTCCTGACATTGAATACAAAGAAAACTATCCCAATGTTTACAATTTTTCACATTGTCCACTTCAATATTGACACTTTCACATGCAGACAATATCACCTAAATAATATACTAAAACAATGTCATGGCATTTGAATGTGATCTTCTAGCTCCAGAATTCCATTTTTCTAAAAAAAATGATTGAAGATTTTGGAAGTTACAAGTCTCTCATGGTCTCCTGTGTTAGGGATCCATTTGGGTATGTATTAAGTCTTAATCATCACACGGAAGAAGCAAATGAATATGATCACCATGTCTTAAATGAATAGAATAAGAAAGTTCAACACAAAGCACCAACAGAGCTGACATGATTCAATTAAAAGGTCAAAAGGCAATTTCTACAAATAGGGCAGAAAAGTCGTGTCATGTATTTATGCATCAACTATATTTGTAAATAAAAAGGGATGATAACATAGAAAACCAAAAGTTACAATTCACAAACATAATCCATGCAAAAAAAAAAAAAAAAAAGGATTTGAAGAACTGCACCTTGATGATTTTCTCTTGGAAATCAAATTATACTCTATTATGTTATTATTCGTTGTGGAAAATTCACATGTCACGTTATAACAATTAACAAGCTAAGTTGAACGTTTATGCATATATGTTTAACCTTCTCACTCCAGAAACACAGTCTAGAGTTACTATTGTAATAACTCCCAGTGAGGCTCAATGCTCTAAGCATGTATTGCAGTTCAACCTCACATCCCCAGAATAGATATTGGAAGCAGGATTTAAACTGCGCAGATAAAAACATAACAGTTGATATCTATCAATTCAATCAAATATTGGTATACACATATGGTTTGCCACCATCCTAAATACCCATTCTTCGTTTATTAAACCACTATTTATTGACAGCAGATGCCACTATCTTGCTCCATAGACAAGTGCCGTTCCTACTGAACCAGTAATAAAGCCAGTAATTGGTACTTCAATTTTACCTTGATCATTTAATTTTAATACCATGTTTAAGACCCAAGTCCTAGCCTAGGAGAGGATCCACAGGATACAAGATAGGCACAGTTTGAATTGCCATTTTTTGGGATTCAAACCATCCTGAAATTCTGGTTCTGAAGAAATGGTTTTTGATTCGAATATTCACCATGTTTATACATTTCAGCAATTCAACTAAGAAAAAATATACATGGTCAACGAAATCAGTATATGGTAAATCCACCATTAGTTTCTTTTATATTATAAAAAAGACGTCCGATAGAAAATCTTAAAGCCTATAATGCGTGCAAAAAAACCATGATTAATTTGTTCTAAATTCTTTATAGACAAAAGAAACTAGAGTCAAACATCAATTCGTGATGCAGATGTTCCTCACTATTCAGTGCATAACCCTCATGGTTGTTTGAAATAACATCGCCGATAGTTCAAACATAAGAAACCTCCTAAACGATAACAATCAGTAAATTCATAATAGATTGTCAACCATCGAATAGATACTACCCATTTTCAAGTGCTCGGACAGTGTCCTTGGACCTAACCTCTTTATGCTTCAAAACATAGAGAGATCACACGCAAGCATACCATACAATTGGCACCCAAAAAAAAAAACCTTTTTTAGGTTCCCAAATTTATAAAAAACGTTTAGGAAATCAAAAGACTAAAAGGCTAATACGAGAAGGTTCTTAAGCGGAGAATAATGACAAGACTGACTCCCCTAAGCTTTTTCATTGAAATACAGAAGCACAAGTGAATTTCTCATAGCAAATGCAAAAGGAATGCGGAGCCTTACCTGAGACGAACAGGTTAGTGGAGGGCTCTGTAGCCTGTGGAACAGCAGCAGGAGGCGGAGGAGAGAAGGCAGAGATGGAGAAGAGCCGCCGAAATCCCGCCCTCACCGCCGCCATCGCTCTCTTTTCCCTACTCGCTTCCGGCTCGATGTTTCCGAGTATCACACAACAATGAGAACTTAAATGCCAAATTTGCCCATTACTCGGTCTTAATTAGGTTTTAAGCTACTTGGATTTAAGCCCATCAATATCTATGAAGATTTAGCGAAGCGCACATAAGGTAATTACGTTTTCAAAGGATGCACTGTGCATTAGACAAAATTGATCTTTTTATTTTTAGTTTTATTCTCTCAATGCAACTTTTTTTTCTCTTAAATTAAATTATTATTTTTTCATTTGCATTGATGCAATAATTAATATAATATTAATTTTTAAAAATAGTACCACCGGGATATTGATTCTAAAAATAAGCACCACGACAATGCAAAGTTAAGATATTGATTTTTTTTAAATAATAAAAAATTATATATTTAGACTTGGAGCACTAGAGAAATTCACAGGAGTTGAAATGAGTACAATCATAGTTTTTGAGATTTATCAAAAAATTTTGATTGAAATTCATTGATGAACTTAGAGAATTTAAATTTTTAAAAAGGTGACATATAATAAAATAGGATAGTGTAGTGAAGGTATTTATGGTGTTCATGTTTAGTTTTGATATTTCTACGATAAATTATGTATATGTGTCAATTGCAAGTCATAAATTTTGAAAACCTTCTAACTACTACTGTTAATGACTTTAAGCTGATATTTTTGGATACATATAGACTCTATGACACTTTAGAAACATGTAACATTTGGAATGAGTTCGATCGGAGCTCTCTAGATTTATCTATGAATTTTAACTGAAATCCCTTAATGAATTCAAAAAGACTTTAAATATTATTTTTTAGACTTGAAACTAGACTATTATGAATTTCACCTAGTAAGAAATGCATATCTCTTAATGAGATTCGATTCAAAAAAATTGTGCCTCGTTCTCCGAGTTAAAAGTCATGACCTCTAGAATCTAGCCCTTACCACATGGACCCCTATCATCTCTATTATATCACAAGCTTTTCTTTGAGTCTAGTTGAAGGATGAAGCATTCAGACTGACAAGAGATTTGTCGATTCTAAAGCACTAAGATTTTCATCATCAGGGTTTAGATGGCCCATCTAAGCTGAGCTCCTCTATTACAACCCTTCATCTCGACTGATCTTACTCCTCAGTTATTCCTCGAGAATCTACCAAATCATGTAGCCATTTCAAGATTCTTTCTAATCTCGAATCTGTCTTGGAAATTTGTGGATTCTTTGTCTTGCATGTACCATCGACCATTAATCTCTGTCGGCTACTCTGGATCCGAAAGATGTTGTATCTAGTAGGTCATTATAGGCTTGATCCAATGGCAAAGGAAAATGACTCGTGCTCTTGTCCTACATCTGATAGCCTAGTATTGACCATCCACTCTTTATTAGAGCTCAAGCGTGTTAGAACACATAACACTCATCACGTTTCATTATTGTCAAGTTCTTGCACTCCGACTAAAACCTGTAAGTTCCTCCCCACCTCTTCTTTATATCTTACCCACAATGGCTTCCCCACTTTTTACTGCCTTATAGTTTGAAGCTACCCAATCAAGTTACATCGAGATTGAAAAGTCAGTCCAATGCACCACCTTTTGTATACCAACAAACCACTTACTCTAGATTCTCTGAGTTTCCAAATGTCGCCATCTGCCACTCATCAGTTAAGCCACATTCTTCTATGGATAATTGACTGACAACCTTTACTTTTCTTTTCCTCCCTTCTTTGAAGAGATCTCTTTCTACTTCATGATTCCCCTTATCTAGTTAACTCTCAATTCCTTTTGACTCATCTACAGGTTGTTATTATTTTGCTGCTTTTATCATATCTCTCTCTCTCTCTCTCGTCATCTTTCATTACTTCTTTTAACCCAAAAAGAGTGAGATCGAGGTCTTCTACTTCGCCACTTGACCTTCTTTATAATTTTTATAGAATTACTCTACCTTGTACAAACATTTAAAAAACATTACTTCTATATCTAATCAACTTCATCCTTCACTTGGTAGACTAGGTGGTAGATCAAGCTACCCCCTCAACTCGAGTTGGGTCACTTCAAAGACGACTTAAACTATAAAAGAATTGTCGAGATCCTTCAAGACCTTCATTTTAATGTCAACTTATTGATCGAGGAAGACTTGCACTTCTATTTTGGGTTGAGCCTCATAGAGATTGAACTCACTCTTCCTCTAGGTATATAATTCGAATTTGTCTTTCTTTTGTGATGACTATCTTATTTTTTTTCTTGTTCCAACTGACAAATATGGTGAGCCTCCATGAACAAACATATGAAATGACATCAACCCCACGTTTCAACCTCTACATTTGAGGATCCAACCCCCGAAGCCTAGCCAACATCACAGGAATTCTTAATTCTCTAATAAATCTCCTCAACTGAGTTTAAGCAACCCTTACGATCAAGTAAAAGGACTAGGCACTTGCGATGTCTTGCCGAGCTGAGCTCCTCTTGACTCTCCATAAGTCCAAGCCCTTCACCTACCCAACTCCCCTTCATCGTTGAAACTTCTTGCCTCCCCACCACTATTTTTACAAGAGACACTATTTCCCCCTGGTCAAAGCTTTCCATTCTGACTTGGTTCTAACTCTGGGCATAGCCTCCTCCGTCAATCCTCTTTAGAGATAGTATCATGATATGGAACCTTCTTGAGGTCGAACTGGATGTTATCAAGATTCTTACCATTCTGGTCCTGGTAAATGATCTGACCATCATAGGTATCAAATTAAAGCAATTTTTCTCATTTTTCTTTTGAAATTTCCATAATCTAACTCTCTTTGTCCCCCAGCTTCTAGCTCAACAGCAAGAACTCTTGACCTACCTTCCCTACCTGTCCAAAAGCTACTGAAAACTTCGAACTCAAGGGGTAGAATCCAAGCTCAATTGGAGCAGAAGACTCAAGAGTTAGAGGATGCTCGAAGTAAAGCCAAGCTATATTCGAAGTAGCTCCTCAAGCACTAGTTGAATTGAGAACTTTAAAAGGTATCCGCTAGGAGGTTGAGAGAGCAGTGGCTGAGGAAAAAGGCAAGAACCCCCTCTTGACAATTGAGATAAAATGAGTTAAGGAAGAATTGGTTGACTACCAACCTAATGAGGAAGGACACTTGACCAAGAAGAAGAAAGACTTCTTAGAGTTGTTAGGATCGATTGTGCGCTAGATGGGGGGGGGGGGGTTAAATAGTGACTCGATCTCATTCTTCAATTGCATTCATGTGCTTGTCTCTACATATTATTAATGCACAACGGAAATAAAAAACATAAATAGAAACAACCACAACAAAGCACTGCACCAATTTTATGTGGTTTGGAATCTTCGATTCATACTCAATGACCTAGCTCTCAATCGATAATTCCACTATCTTCTTTCTCCTTCTCGGAAACACACCGGAGGCGGAGAAACCTCTTACACCTATTCTTATACAACATAAGCACCCAAATACAAAGATATAAAAGAAATGATGAAACATTAATCAAAACATTTTACACAGTAAGCTCTTTCTTGATCATTGTTTGGTTGACATGAAAAGCCTTTTGAAGATTTGGAATGCAACCGCAACTCCTATTCAAAGTCTCCAAGAGCTGGCATCTGAAACCTTTGTGAAGTCCTTTTATAGGCTTGCCCATCAATTGATAACTTCCTACCAATCGATTAGTCTTACCCCTAGTCGACTGGTCACTCAACCATTTGCTCACAACAACTCAATCCATGTTAGATTTCAGTCAAACAATCAACTTCTCCTAGCCATCAGTCGACTGATAAGCTTCCAGTCAAATTGGCCAGTCGATTAAGAAGGTTTCTGTTTGTTGACTGCCACAACCAGTCGACCACTTCACCACATCAGTCGACTACTACGTCGTAGCTTTCATAAGCACTCGATTTCTCATCCCGAGCTCCGTGGTTGCTCGAGCACTCAAATCCACAACTCTTCCCTTCTGCTAGTTGACTGCTTCACTACAACAGTTGACTGCTTCATTGGAGCTATCCCGAGCTAAAAAGACCTAACCCAGTATGCATATACTTTAAATCCCCAGTCACGCATCAATATTACCCATTATACACAAGATCGAAATGCCCGACACAAAATTTATTTTATTCCATTCAGTTTAGCAATCTCAACTACACACTTTACCCTCTCACCCTGAAGAAAAATAGAATATCAATATCATCTCCCCTCAAACTGGAAACCCTGTTTCATAGATGTCCCGGACAATGTGTGCCATGCTCATCATCATCTCCTCAGTTACACCACCTCCGCTTCTTGCATCTCAAACTGGGTATCCCGTTCCCTACCTGAAATTGTTATGTGACATCATGAGTTCACAGCCCAGTAAGTAGATCAATGATAGGGATATAACACAGGGAGGAAAATTCAACAGGAAACATATATCTCTACAACTGTAAATGTAAACTACTATAGCTCAACATGCATTTTCGGTTACACGTTCTGTAAGTCAATATGAAACATAACCAATACTTTTAACAACATGTCATTATAACCAGTACTGCGAACCCAATCATGCCTTTCTATTATGCTAACTGTACCTAAACATAAACCCTCGTGGTACCTCACATTATGCATTTAAAATGCTGAGCCAGTCAAATACCTTAATTTCTTGTGCAATCCTGAGGTACCTCTAGAAAGAAACTAAGGGAATCAGTCATCAGTCATCAGTCAATCTGTCAATTTGGGTGGGCCCTCCCCGGAGCTCAACCCGGGGAGCCCAACCCGTCCAGGCACCGCTAATGCTCATGTACATACAGTTAGCTAACTAAGAATTTCTGTCATTTTCTATCATACTCAGTCATAGAAGGATAACATAGAACATCATGAATGGACGTGTATATATATATATATCTATATATAGCATCTAACCTCATACACAGGTAGATGTTAATATAACTTATTCACATAACATCGAAGCATAAGAAGGATCTGAGGAACATTTTAGCTAAAAAGAATAAGAACATTAAACATCATAGGTGAACAAATATATATCTATATATAACATCTAACCTCATACACAGGTAGATGGTAATTACACACATATACATATAGCATCTAACCTCATACACAGGTAGATGGTAATTACACACATATACATATAACATCTAACCTCATACACAGGTAGATGATATTTATCACATATTACATATCATTTACAGCATTAAGAAAAATCTTATAAAGGATTAACTAAACATGCTGACTGAGAACACATATAGCAGGAATCATCTACAGACATAAAGCTCATATACATACTAACTTTTATATCCATCCTAGCATGCTGATTCATTTCCAACAAACTACTCCTTACCTCTATTAAACATTTATCTGGCTATTAATTGAAGATTTAACCCTCATATACATCGCTCGGCACACCCAATTCATTAGGACCCCAACATGTGTATACTCCGTTATTATCCCCCTACCGGATGAAACCCTCCATACCAATCCACGCTTAAATTCATCGAAAATGATCCTAAAATCCTAAACCGATCCCCTTCCCTTCCAATGACACCAATCTGTTTACCCATTCCCTTTCCCCTGCTCTTCACCTGCCGAGAACCCTAATCCACCAGTTCCGATCACCACCATCTAGAATTCCCATTATAGCCCAAGGATTTAAATCCCCAACCACCTCCCGAGATCTCTCTGCTCCTCACTTCCTTCAAGTCGACGAAAAAACAGCTTCACCGGTTGCCATCGCTCCGTCCAGTCCAAACTACCGAAATTCCCCCCCATAAACCCTGCTAGAACACAATCTGGAAACCAATTTCCCAGACCCGATTAAATCCTGACATCCCTGCTCCTCACCTCCTTCAAGCCGACGAGATCCAAGCTCCACCGGTTTCTCCAGCTCCGTCCAATCCAAACCTACCGGAATCCCCCCTATGACCCTGCTAGAACACCGTCTGGCAACCCATTCCACCGGCACGATGAAATCCCCAAAACCCCGACTCAATCTCGCCGCAACAGTCCCACTGTGAAAATCTGCGGAACTCACCGCCCTCGCCAACCCTAGCCAAAGACTACTCACCGTGAAGAGGAAGGAGGAGGGTCGGTGTAGCTCCGGCGGCTTAGCGTCGTCTCTGGCGGAAGGGATTCGACGAATCACCTCTTTCGTCGTCTGCGGTGGCTCGCGAGCAGGAGGTGGGTCGCGCGAACGAAAAAGAAGGGAAAAAGAAAAAGAAAAGGAAAATAAAAAGGGTTCGGCCGGTTAAATGGGTTTTAGGGTCTTTCCCCTTCATGCCCCTCAACTATGATTATTTAGGGTGTAAATAGACCCCGAAATTTATCCTCCTTTTCCGATGACATATGCCTGTGTATTTTTTTTTATCGTTTTATTATTATTATTATTATATATATATATATATTTCCGAGACTTGACAGCTCTTTCCCTCTTAAAAAAAAATTTTGTCCTCGAAATTTGACTTACCAAATAGTTCAGGGTAACGGTCACGCATATCCCGCTCGGTCTCTCAGGTAGCTTCCTCTATCTGTTGATTTCCCCATAAAACTTTCACCATTCTGATTTCTTTATTTCTCAGCTTCCGCACTTGACGATCCAATATTTGTTCTGGTATTACCTCGTAGGATAGATCTGGTGTCCACTGTATGACTTCATACCCAATCACATGTGCAGGGTTGGAAAGGTACCTCCTGAGCATGGATACGTGAAACACATTATGAACTCCCGCCAGGTTTGGTGGTAGAGCAACTCGGTATGCTTGTGTTCCTATCCGGTCGAGGATCTCAAAAGGCCCAATATACCTCGGACTGAGTTTGCCCTTCCTTCCGAATCTCAGTACTCCCTTCATGGGTGACACTTTGAGAAATACATGGTCTCCCACTGTGAACTCTAGGTCCCTCCTTCGACAATCAGCATAACTCTTTTGGCGACTCTGTGCCGACTGCATTCTGTCCCGGATCTTTGCTACTAGTTCCACAGTTTGTGTCACAATCTCTGGACCCAGAACTGCCCTTTCTCCTACCTCTTCCCAATGTAGTGGGGTTCTACACCTTCTTCCGTATAGCGCTTCATAGGGAGCCATACCGATGGTGGATTGATAGCTATTATTATAGGTGAACTCTACCAAGGGCAGTTTGGACTCCCAACTCCCTTTGAAATCTATAATGCAAGCTCGTAGCATATCTTCCAAAATCTGAATTACTCGCTCAGATTGGCCCGTCGATGCAGGGATGGCGATCTTTGAAAGCAAGTTTTGTTCCTAATCCCGATGCAAACTCTTCGAACCGGATGTAAATTTTGGATCTCTATCGATACAATCGATCCAGAATTCCATGTAACCTTACTATTTCCCGTATATACAACTCTGCATATTGTATCATAGTGAAAGTGGTTTTCACTGGCAAGAAGTGTGCTGACTTCGTCAATCGATCCACGATAACCCACACTGCATTTGATCCCTTAGTCGAGTTCGGTAATCCTACCACAAAATCCATGGCAACATTTTCCCACTTCGAGGCCAGTATCAGGCGGTTGGCGATCCGCGGGCCTTTGGTGCTCAGCTTTCACCTGTTGACAGGTAAGGCACTCATGGATCATCTTGCTTATGTCTCTCTTCATGCCCGACCACCAATATAATAGCCGCATATCCTTATACATCTTTGTGCTGCCAGGGTGGATAGAGTACGGGGTAGTGTGAGCTTCCCTCATGAGATTCTCCCTCAGGGATCTACCCTTAGGCACCTAGATGCGGCCCTTGTATCGCACCATCCCATCAATCACTGAGTAGATGGTGCTACCCTTTGCTTCATCTTTGCGTTTCCATTCCATTAACTGTTGATCCGAGGCTTGTTCTGCCCGAATCTGATCCTGTAAGTTCGATGTAACCGTCAGTGCCGCCAACCTAACCTATTCACCTGGTGCTATCACCTCCACTCTTATCTGTTGAAATTTTAATATCAATCTTTGCTGGGTGGTCAACTGTAATAGCGTCGTCGTCTTGCGACTCAGCGCATCCGCCACCACATTTGGCTTACCCGGGTGATAGTTAATATTGCAGTCATAATCTTTTACCAACTCCAACCATCATCTCTGCCGCATATTCAGTTCCTTTTGAGTAAAGAAATATTTCAAACTTTTATGATCTGTGTAGATCTCGCAATGTTCTCCGTAAAGATAGTGTCGCCATATCTTCAAAGCGAAAACGACCGCTGCTAGTTCCAGGTCATGTGTAGGATAATTCTGCTCATGCACCTTCAACTGACGTGATGCATAGGCAATGACCCTCCCCTTCTGCATCAATACAACCCCTAGACCAGTTTTGGAGGCATCAGTGTACACCACAAACTGCCCAGAAGTGTCTGGGACTGCAAGCACAGGTGCTATCATCAGCCTTTCCTTTAGCTCCATAAAACTCTTCTTGCACTGAATAGTTCATTCATACCTCACCCCCTTCTTGGTCAACGAAGTCAGGGGTAGCGCAATCCGTGAAAAATTCTGAATAAATCTGGGATAATACCCCGCTAGTCCCAGGAAACTTCGAATTTCTGTAACATTCCTCGGAGTAGCCCAACTCTGGATTGCCTCCACTTTGACTGGATCCACCTCTATTCCCCTCTTCGAGACTATATGTCCTAAAAATGCTATTTGTCTCAGCCAAAAAATCACATTTGCTGAACTTAGCGTATAACCGCTTATCCTTCAGAGTCTGCAGCACCAGCGTCAGATGTTGTCGGTGCTCTTCGCGACTCTGAGAGTAAATTAGTATATCATCGATGAAGATAATCACAAACTGATCCAGGTATGGCTGGAAAATCTGGTTCATCAAATCCATAAAGGCTGCGGGGGCATTAGTGAGCCCAAACGACATAACTAGAAACTCATAATGACCATATCGAGTTCTGAATGCAGTTTTATGAACATCTTCTTCTTTCACCCTCAATTGGTGGTACCCCGACCTCAAGTCAATTTTTGAGAACACCGTTGCTCCCTGTAGTTGATCGAACAGATCATCGATTCTAGGCAACGGGTACTTGTTCTTGACTGTAACTCGGTTCAACTCCCGGTAATCAATGCACAACCGCATTGAACCGTCCTTCTTACGGACGAACAACACTGGCGCTCCCCAGGGTGACACACTGGGTCGGATGAAACCCTTATCCAGTAGTTCTTGTAGTTGCTCCTTCAGTTCCTTCATTTCGGTGGGTGCCGGTGATGCGGTGCTTTAGACACGGGGTGGTTCCGATATTAATTCTATTCCAAACTCAACCTCCCTGACAGGGGGTAATCCTGCAATATCCTCTGGAAATACATCGGGGAAATCCCGGACTACCTCTACTTCCTCCAGACTTGGTTTAAAAGTCTCAGAACTACCCATTATGTTGACTAGAAATCCGTTACACCCCTTACTTAACACTTTCTGAGCTTTACATGCCGATATAATAGGTAGATGACTCAATGTGGAGGTTGCATTAAAGATGAAAAATCCATCATTTTGTAGTTTCAGTTTAACCGTCCTTTGTTTACAGTCAATAATGTCCTCGTACCGAGTCAACCAGTCCATACCCAGAATTACATCAAAGTCCACCATCTCTAATACAATAAGTTAGCGTACCTTTGTATAGTTCTGCATCCTTATCGGACAGTTCCTCACTATTCTATTGCTGGTCAGTTCTTCCCTCGAAGGCAAGGACACGTTATAGCCGGTAGCCATCCAATCACATGAAATACCTAGTTTTACAACGTAGGCCACCGATATGAAAGAGTGTGTAGCTCCAGAATCTATTAAGGCATGAGCAGGTAGGTTGACAATAGAAATTCTACCTGTGATGATGGCCGAATCTGGATCCACCTGCTCTTGTGTCATAGCATACACCCTTCCTCTAGTTGGCTCTTTGAGTTGAGGGCAGTTCGTAGCAAAGTGCCCAGACTTCTTGCACTTGTAGCACACATCTGTACCCACCAAACACTGACCTGCATGAGTCTTATCGCACTTGGGACACTGAGTTTTGCTTTCGCCCTTGAAGACAGTATGGTCGATCGTCGGGTTCCGGGTCGTGTCGTGGCTACGTCGAAAGCGTCATTTGTTTGCCTCAGCGGCTCAGTGCAAACTTCTTCGACTCAACTGCAGAGGTTTCCTTCCTCGTAACTAGACCTCTTAGTCAGACTTCCTTTATCATGTCATTCTGTCCTCTCGCCATCGAGCACGATCCCTGACCTCTCTGAAGGTGGTAACTCGACTCACCCTGACATCATGGCGAATGGCTGCCCTCAATCCCTCAGTAAAATGTTTCAGCTCCTCTACTGGTTGACTGGCAATCATAGGTACAAAATACCGCCCCTTCTCGAATTCCTTGACATACTCAGCCACTGTCCGGTCCCCTTGGCGAAGCTCTAGGAATTCCCTGGCCATTCGGGTTCTGGTGTCAGCAGTAAAGTATTTACCATAAAATACCTCCTTGAATTCAACCCAAGTAACTGTAGCTAAATCCACCGCTGAACGTGCACCCTCCCACCATATCCGAGCATCGCCCCGCAACATGAATATGGCGCACCTCACCTTGTCAGCATCCGTAAGCTGCATGAAGTCATATATCGTCTCCAATGATCGAATCCATCCTTCTGCCACAATCGGGTCTGTACTTCCCTTAAACTCTGTCGGTCCAAGATCCCTGAACTGCTTGTAAACTGGGTTCACACTGGCTGTGGGACCACTGTGGGTGTTTCCATGCTCCCTGGCTCTCAACAGCTGTTGGATCTGTTCTCCCTGAATCCGACTCTGTTCCTGCATAATTGCGGCAAGCTCAGCGAGAAACTGACTACTCTGCCCCACTTCACCATTGTTTCTTCGGCCCGCCATTCTCCTATAAAACCCGATACCTGCATCGTTATCTCCAATTTGTACATAAACCTAAACATGATTACATTAAGACTACTACTTGAAAAGTAAATTTAAAGCTTACAAACGCGGAGATGGATGTATCTGAGTCCTTGATGAGATTGCATGCACACACTGTCCTTTAGGATCGTTCGCTCTGATACCAACTGAAAAGACCTAACCCAGTATGCATATACTAAATCCCTAGTCACACATCAATATTACCCATTATACACAAGATCAAAATGCCCGGCACAAAATTTATTTTATTCCATTCAGTTTAGCAGTCTCAACTACACACTTTACCCTCTCACCCTGAAGAAAAATAGAATATCAATATCATCTCCCCTCAAACTGGAAACCCTGTTTCATAGATGTCCCGGACAATGTGTGCCATGCTCATCATCATCTCCTCAGTTACACCACCTCCGCTTCTTGCATCTCAAACTGGGTATCCCGTTCCCTACCTGAAATTGTTATGTGACATCATGAGTTCACAGCCCAGTAAGTAGATCAATGATAGGGATATAACACAGGGAGGAAAATTCAACAGGAAACATATATCTCTACAACTGTAAATGTAAACTACTGTAGCTCAACATGCATTTTCGGTTACACGTTCTGTAAGTCAATATGAAACATAACCAATACTTTTAACAACATGTCATTATAATTAGTACTGCGAACCCAATCATGCCTTTCTGTTATGCTAACTGTACCTAAACATAAACCCTCGTGGTACCTCACATTATGCATTTAAAATGCTGAGCCAGTCAAATACCTTAATTTCTTGTGCAATCTTGAGGTACCTCTAGAAAGAAACTAAGGGAATCAGTCATCAGTCATCAGTCAATCTGTCAATTTGGGTGGGCCCTCCCCGGAGCCCAACCCGTCCAGGCACCACTAATGCTCATGTACATACAGTTAGCTAACTAAGAATTTCTGTCATTTTCTATCATACTCAGTCACAGAAGGATAACTTAGAACATCATGAATGGATGTATATATATATATATATAGCATCTAACCTCATACACAGGTAGATGTTAATATAACTTATTCACATAACATCGAAGCATAAGAAGGATCTGAGGAACATTTTAGCTAAAAAAAATAAGAACATTAAACATCATAGGTGAACAAATATATATCTATATATAACATCTAACCTCATACACAGGTAGATGGTAATTACACACATATACATATAGCATCTAACCTCATACACAGGTAGATGGTAATTACACACATATACATATAACATCTAACCTCATACACAGGTAGATGATATTTATCACATATTACATATCATTTACAGCATTAAGAAAAATCTTATAAAGGATTAACTAAACATGCTGACTGAGAACACATATAGCAGGAATCATCTACAGACATAAAGCTCATATACATACTAACTTTTATATCCATCCTAGCATGCTGATTTATTTCCAACAAACTACTCCTTACCTCTATTAAACATTTATCTGGCTATTAATTGAAGATTTAACCCTCATATACATCGCTCGGCACACCCAATTCATTAGGACCCCAACATGTGTATACTCCGTTATTATCCCCCTACCGGATGAAACCCTCCATACCAATCCACGCTTAAATTCATCGAAAATGATCCTAAAATCCTAAACCGATCCCCTTCCCTTCCAACACCAACATTTACCCATTCCCTTTCCCCTGCTCTTCACCTGCCGAGAACCCTAATCCACCGGTTCCGATCACCACCATCTAGAATTCCCATTATAGCCCAAGGATTTAAATCCCCAGTCACCTCCCGAGATCTCTCTGCTCCTCACCTCCTTCAAGCCGACGGAAAAATAGCTTCACCGGTTGCCATCGCTCCGTCCAGTCCAAACTACCGAAATCCCCCCCCCCCATAAACCCTGCTAGAACACAATCTGGAAACCAATTTCCCAGACCCGATTAAATCCCGACATCCCTGCTCCTCACCTCCTTCAAGCCGATGGGATCCAAGCTCCACCGGTTTCTCCAGCTCCGTCCAATCCAAACCTACCGAAATCCCCCCCTATGACCCTACTAGAACACCGTCTGGCAACCCATTCCACCGGCACGATGAAATCCCCAAAACCCCGACTCAATCTCACCGCAACAGTCCCACTGTGAAAATCTACGGAACTCACTGCCCTCGCCAACCCTAGCCAAAGACTACTCACCGTGAAGAGGAAGGAGGAGGGTCAGTGTAGCTCACGCTTGACAGCGTTGTCTCCGTGGAAGGATTAAAATCGCCTCTTTCGTCGTCTGCGGCTCCATGGCAGGAGGTGGGTCGCGCGAACGAAAAAGAAGGGAAAAAGAAAAAGAAAAGGAAAATAAAAAGGGTTTGGCCGGTTAAATGGGTTTTAGGGTCTTTCCCCTTCATGCCCCTCAACTATGATTATTTAGGGTGTAAATAGACCCCGAAATTTATCCTCCTTTTCCGATGACATACGCCCGTGTATTTTTTTTATCGTTTTATTATTATTATTATATATATATATATATATATATATATATATATATTTTCCGAGACTTGACACGAGCACTCCATTTCTCATTTTCCCGAGCACCATAGTCACCCGAGATCTGTTCCTTGCCCCGAGCATGAGCATTGAGCACCACTCGGGACTTCTGAGCCCTGCTTAAGACTTCTTGAGCACCGCCTAAGATAGACTTCCCAAGCACTACTCGAGATAGACTTTCTGAGCCCCACTCGAGACTTCCCAACGTGTCTTGAGTGACCATCGCCCAAGCGCCTCTTCCTCCATTCCTCAATGCCCTATGATATATCAGTCAACTGATACCTTAGTCAGCCTCATTTCCAAGCTAACTCCTACTTCACCTAGTATCTGGTTGATCTCAACCAACCAAATTTTTTTTCATCCAACATCTGATCACTCTTGATCTGTCGAAACCCCCCTTGCCTACCATACGATCAACCTTGACCTACTAGGACTTCTCTTGCCAAGTAAGGTCGCCTCGACCTATCAGGACTTTACCTACCAAGTATGGTCATCTGATCTTCCGGGACTACACTTGCTAAGCATAGTCACCCTTGACTTGTCGGGATTTTATCTCCCTAGTTATCCGATCAACTTGACTTGCTAGGACTTCCCTTGCCTAGTCATTCGGTCACCTTGACCTACTAGGACTTCTTATCACTAAACATCTGGTCCTCCTTGATATGTTTGGACTTTTCTTGCCTTAAATTTGATCTCTAGACCTGCAAGGCCTTTTTTGACACTAAGCATCCGGTCCTTCTTGACCTGCTTGGACTTTCCGACACTAAACATCCGATCTTTCTTGACTTGCTTGAACTTTTCTCTTCGTGTCAAGTGTTTGATTAACCTTGACCCACCTTAACTTCACTCTTTCCAACTCCCCCTGTTGGACTTTCCATCACCAAGTGTTCGATCCTTCATGAGCCACTTAGATTTCTACCTTGCCAAGTCCTATTGGACTTCCGACCACCAAGTGTCTAGTCTTCTCTAACCCACTTGAATTTCCTCACTTGCCAATTCCCTGTTGGATTTCGATCACCAAGTGTCTGATCTTCCCTGATCCACTTGAATTTTTCACTCGTCAAGTATTTGATCAACCTTGACCTACTTGATTTCATGTTAAACTCCATATTGTAGGATCGTAATGTTTCGAGAGAGGGGGGGGGGAGGTGAATCTCGGAAGTTACAAATTTTATTTTATCTTTTAAAATATAAAGAATTATTGCAACAGAAATTAAATGAAACAAGTAGACAAGTGTTTTACTTAGTTCACAACTCGAGTCGGGTTGCTACTCCAAGACTCGTAGCTCTCCGTGAGCTACCTCATGGGCAGTGCACTAAATAACCCCCGATTCGAGAACTCTCAACTTCGGAGTGATTCACTTTTTACAAAGATTGTAAGAAAGATAACAAACTAGCTTTCTTTAAAATGAAGTACATAAAGCAAAAACACAATCAATTAAATATACCAACGCTTAGAAGATTCGAAAGTAGGGCACGATGTGTCAGAGTTGTGGCGTTGCAATGAAATGAAATCTCTACGGATGAAGAACACTCGAAATAGAAATTGGACATCATAGATCAGTTTCTTTTAGAGTTGGTCGAGTACTTCTTTTATAAGTCATTTCCAGTCGACTGGAATGCCCTCTATTGGTGCAACAATGCCCCAAGCATTTATGTCTTTTGATGTTTAGATAATTATTTGTAGTTAGGCATTAATTGTGATTTAATTAAGAATGTGTTAAGTGACAGGGAAATCCAAGTATGAAGACTTGGTGAAGGAAAGTCTAAGTGTGATCTTGGTAAGAGAAGTCCAAGGAAAGATCTTGGCCACGTAAGTCCAAGCATGTAGTCTTGGCGACGTAAAGTCCAAGCAGACCTTGGCAAAGGAAGACCAAAGGCAAGGTCTTGGCAGCGTAAGTCTAAGCATGTAATCTTGGTGGCATAGAGTCCAAGCGGTTCTTTAGCAAAAGAGAAACCCAAGACATGACGAAACCGAGGGAAGCTCTTGGAAGCAAGTGAAAGGATGAAGGAGTCACAGACTCGGAGGGATCCTGGAGGCGCAAGGATGGAGGAAGAGTTAGAAGGTCAAGTCTAGGTCTAGGGGGTTAATTCAAGTATGATTTAATCATACTTGAAGTGTATCAGTCGGCTGGTACTTCATCCCAGTCGACTAGTCACTCGACTGAAGTTGGCTGAGTTCTATGGCCAATAGTCAACTGATCCACCATCAGTCGACTGCTATACCCCAGTAGTCAACTGCTATAAGTGGACATCGACACAAAAAGATCTCCAGTCGAGTGATCGCTTCGGGCACTCGACTGGTTACTCAATCAGTCGACTGATGGTATTATCAGTCGACTAATCAGAGTCTCGTTGGGTAGTGATGAATGCGGATCCAGCTCGTCAGAAGCCGTTGGATGGCATCAGCTACAACATCAGTCGACTGATGTTGTACATCAGTCGACTGGTCAAGGCTCAACGAGAAAATCAACCTCTTCTCTATAAAAAGAGGCCATGGGGTGCTTGAGGAGGCTAGTGCTCTTATTGCTAACATACTCTCAAGCTCCCATGTTTTTCTTAAGCTTTCTAAGTGTTTTAATTCTCTTCTTCTCCAATATTCATATTCATCATTTGTAAGAAGAGGAGAGCCTTGTAAGAGAAAGCCTTCTTAGTGGAGATTCACTTGGGTTGATCCACTTAAGGATTGCCGTGGAGTAGGAGCTTAATCTTTGAACCACGTAAAATTATTCTTGTTAGCGCTTGTGTTTGCATCTCTTGTTTTCTTTATTATTTGTCTTTTCTTCCGCTAACTTTGTTTGTAGAATTCAAGAGAGGCTATTCACCCCCCTTTAGCCTTCCAAAGATCCCCAACAAGTGGTATCAGAGCTCGGATTGCGTCGGAAGATCTAACAATCAACCGGAGCACGATGCCGTTTCAAGAGGGATATAGCACGGCGAGGCCTCCATTCTTCGACGATAATGACTTCGGATATTGGAAAGGTAGGATATAATACTACCTTATGAATGATATTGATAATTGGTTTAACATTGTAGATGGATTCGATAAGCCGGTCGATGAATTCGGAGCACCAATACCAACCAAGGATTGGACTAGGGAGATGACGAGGAAAGCGCAAGCCAATGCCAAAGCAACAACCACACTTTAATGTGGTTTGTCTAAAGAGCAACTAAGCAAAGTAGGACCCTTCGAATCCGCAAAGGAGCTTTGGGAGAAGCTCATTGAACTAAATGAAGGGTCAAAGGAGACAAGAAGAGCAAAGAGGGACCTTTTGATAGGTTAACTCCAAAGTTTCAACATGAATACCAATGAGACCGTGAGCCAAATGCACGGTCGATTCAAGAAGGTAGTTAACGGACTACATGTAATAGGTGAGAAGGTAGAAAATTGTGACCTAGTAAGGTATGTCCTTCAAGTCTTCCCTATAACAACTTTGTGGGCATCAATATTAGATGCTTATAAAGTTTCTAGGGACCTTTCCTTAGTTAAGATAGATGAACTATTTTATGAATTTGAGTTGCATGAGCAAGCTAATACTTCGTCCAAGGAGAAAGGTGTAGCTCTTTTTGTAGGTAAGAAGGACAAGAAGAAGAAGGAGAAGAAGGAAGTCTCTTCATCATCCGAGTCGGAGGAAGAGTCTTCAAGTAGTGATGAGGAGCTATCGGCTAGTGAGGTGGCTCACTATGTGAAGAGATTTGGCAGGAGATCAAAGAAGCTCACCAAGAAGGATGTGAGGAGGATGTTCCAATCCTCAAAAGGTAAATCTTCTAGTAGCTCAATTTCTACTCCTAATGTTACTTGCTATGGTTACAACAAAAAGGGATACATCAAGCCAAATTGCCCGGAGCTAAAGAAAAAGGAGGAAAAGGAAAAGAAGAAAAAGGACAAGAAGGAGAAGAAGAAGGAGGCCATGGTAGCCCAAACTTAGGACACACAAAGCCTAGAAGGTTCATCCGATGAGGAGGAAATGTGTCATGTCACATGCAACCTAGCACTCATGGCTTTGGAAGATGAAGTCGGAAGCTCAAGTGAGGAGTCATCATCATCATCCTCAAGTGACGAATCGTCCTCTAGTGACGATGAGGTAAAAGACTCCCCTAGGATAGAATTACTTTATAAAACCATTGTATGTCTTCAAAATGCTCTAAATAAATCAAAATATAGGATTAAGGATTTGAAAGTAGAAATTAAGGAAATTAGGAATGTAGAACTTTCTTGTAATGATGCATGTTCACTTAAGGATGAAAATGATGAACTTAAAAAGGAAATAGGTGAATTAAGAGCATGCTTAGAGGAATTTACAAATGGATCAAAATACCTAGACATGATACTTAGGGACCAAAGGACTATTTACAACAAGGCCAGAATAGGATATATACCTAAGGAAAAGGAAGTAGCTTTTACCTCCTTCATTAGTAGAAAATCAACCCTTAAGAGCAAAGGTAAAAAGGCATGGGTTCCCAAGAGTTACGTTGTTAATGCTATCGGTCCAAAAATTTGGGTGCATAAGGATTGTGTTTTTCATGTTGTTTAGGTAGAAGGACCAAGCATGTGGATTCTTGATAGTGGTTGCTTAAGACACATGACCGGTGATGTGAGCAAATTTACCATAATCAACCACCTTAGCAAGGAGACCATGCCATTTAGAAATAGTGCCAAACTTAAAATTCTACGACAAGGCACAATTGAGGTATCCTTAAGTCTTACTATTCATAAAGTATTTTTAGTCAAAAATATGAAATTCAACTTGCTTAGTGTTAGCCAATTATGTGATGCCAATTTTGAAGTTGAATTTAACTCTACAAAATGCCTTATAAGACACAAGGAATTAAATGATTGAATGTTAGAAGGATATAGAAAATCTAATATTTACTATGTTGATTTATCATATGCTTCTAACGTTTCCGCTAAGTGTCTTATGGAAAAAAAAGAAGAAAGTTGGCTATGACATAGGAAATTAGGGCATATCAACATGAAGAACATAGCCAAGGCAGCTAAATTGAAGCTAGTGAAGGGATTGCCAAAATTAAAATACATCAAAGATAAGATGTGTGATGCTTGCCAAGAAGGAAAACAATCAAAGTCATCACACAAGGGTAAAACCTTAACTAGCACTTCCTTACCATTAGAGCTTATTCATTTAGATTTATTTGATTATCATAATACTCCTTCTTGTTGGTGCAATCGACCCAGGACTCGAGTTTGAATCGAACTGTATTTTGATATTAGACAAAACACATGACATGAGATTGTCATAGAAAGTCCAACATGGGTTGGCCACGTAAGTCTAAGTGTGTAACCTTGGCGGTGAAAGTCCAAGCATGGAGCTTGGCATGGAAAATCCAAGCATGAGGCTTGGTGTGGGAAGTCTTGAGGACTTGGCAAGTTCACTAGGCTCGGAGTCCTTGAGTCGGTGAAGTATGACATTGCGAAGCCGTGCGCTTGGTGCATCTAAGGGACCGCCGGACGGGGAGCGAATGGAGTGAGGCCCAAGGGAAGCAGACTTCTAGGGCAAGAGACGCGAAGGATGACATTTGCAAAGTCATGCGCTTGGTGCATCCGAGGGACGTAGGCCGAGGGAAGAGAGCTTTGGTGGGGAACTCCATGAGAGATGAGGTGGACTTGGCCAAGTGGCTAAGACTGAGTGTCGGATGCTTAAACATGGTGTTTGAGGGCTTAACCGATGGTCAGATGCTCAAACAACTTGGTGTTTGAGGTTTTACCCGACAGCAGTCGACTGGTATAGGTGCTGGTTCGACTGATCCAAGTCGACTAGGGTTCGACTGGTGTTAGACTGCTTTCTGTGGCCTAGTAGTCGACTGCCAAGGGATGACAGTTGACTGCCAAGGGATGACAGTCGACTGATGGAAGTGTCGTAGGCATAGAATGCTCCGTAGTCGACTGGGCAGTTGACTATGAGGTCAACAGTCGACTGATGATCATCATCAATCGACTGATGGGTGATCCGTTGGAACTTATCTAGCGTGGATCTAGTCGTTGTGAGACAACGACTATAGGACTAGTCGACTGATGGTCACGATCAGTCGACTGATGGGCACGGAATCAGCTCGATGTAGGTTATAAATGGAGCTCGAGATGGAGGATTTTGCCAAGGATTTTGGGAAGATTTTGGAGGGGAATTGTTGTTGCATTCTAGACCTTCAAGAGCCAAACCAAACTAAGCAACAAGCAAGTGATCAAAGTAATTGTGTAAAATTTTTCTTTTGTATTGTCTTTGTATTTTGGCTTGTATTTTTGTATTACTTGTATGAGGTTTCTCCACCTCTAACGTGTTGTCGAGAAGGAGTTTAGTTAGTGTCGTGCGCATAACTAGAGCTCGTTGAGTTTGTCCCGTGGAGTAGGAACCATTCGGTTCCGAACCACGTATATCTTGTGTATGCTTGTATGTGTTGTTAGTATTTTCATTTGTATTACTATTCCGCTGCGCTAACGACAATCGTAGATAAGTGACACAAGAAGAACGAACGATTTCCATCATCTACGCATATCGGGCTATTCACCCCCCTCTAGCCAGCCACCGACAGTCCAACAAGTGGTATCAGAGCCAAGGTAGCTTGTCGAGGACTAACCGCCAACACAAGCACGACAAGATGATCGGTTACAACCTCCAACCACCAAAATTCGAAGGAGATTTTCAATGGCGGAGAAGAAAAATGGAGGTATATCTCGAAACTGACTTTGATATTATGTTAATTCTAGAAAACAGTTTCAAAATGCCTAGGGATGAAGAAAATAGGCAAATTGAAAAGGCAAGATGGACCAAGGACCAAATGAAGGATTTCAAAACAAATCTCAAGGCAATCACATTGCTTAGTGATTTGATTCCTAACAACATTTGGTCTAGGCTAGGTGAATATTGTTGGTGCAGGGGCACTAGATAATCGAACCTGTATTTTGATTATGACAAAGACACAAAGTTAAGTTTACATCGTTATCTCACAAGCTAAATCGAGTGTGCAAAAAAGTACTAAAGCTGGAGCTGAAGGCTAGCGACACCCGGAGGAAGCCGCGGTGGTCGGGCGACACTCGAGTGACTTCGGAGGGAGCCGAAGGAATCGAATGGAAGGCCGGAAGCGAGAGCTACAAAGTAAGTATCGAGGTAAGCTCGTGTGAGTGAGAGATGGTAAGGTCATGTCCTCTGTACGGGGACGACCGTAGGCGGCGATCCGACTAAGACTTTCTGTGGAAGGTCTAGGTCGAGATCTGACGATTAGAAATCATCGCATTTACCATTTTCCGTGCTAACCTCTTACTGCAGGAAAGTGGCCAGGTGGCGATCGACTCGGACATTAGGCGATCGGATGCTCATCGGTCGATCGATGGGAGGCATCGCGATCGATGGGAGGCATCAGTCGACTGATGGCGATGAATCAACCTTTGCGCTAGGTTAAAACGAAAAACGTTTGATGCGGCCACTTCGCGATAAAATTTATTACCACTTCGTGATCTATTCCAAAAGATGAGGAGACATATTCAGAGGCCAAACTTTATAAAACGAGGGGAGGATTCCAACTCCAAACATCATCAAGTTTATTCTCAAGTGCTCCTACAACGCCAAAGTCTAACATCATAACGCCGATAGTGCATTTACAAGTTCTCGATCTTCTTCGTCATCAAGTAACATATTTTGTTATTGTATTCTTTATTTTTATTCGTAACGAGATGAGATAGGCTTGTTGCCTTATCCTCGTACTTTCGGTTTTGTGATCGTTGTCTCCTACCTCCAACGAGGAGGAAACATTATAGTGCTTTGCCCTCCGTACGCGGTCTAGGACCGTTAGGGCCTTGAAGTAGTAACCGATGGGTTGTGAACCAAGTAAAAATAAACGTGCCTTTTTATTTTTCCGCTGTGCTTACTTGTGTATCGAACGAATGAACGAAAAGATTTACTCTCGCTATTCACCCCCCCTCTAGCGACGCTTCTCGATCCAACAATTGGTATCAGAGCGGGGGCGCTAAGATTTGGTGAAACCACCAATCTAGCACGTTTTGGTTTTCTTTTTGTATTTTTCGATTCGTGTTTTTTTAGGTTTTTTCCCTCCCACACTACTAATCCAAGACGAAGTCTTGGTATGCTTCTTTTGGTTGTGTATTTGCAAGTAATCTCTTTTGGAGTAGTCGACGGTAAAATGAGCATAACTTTTTGCACAAGTGGACTCACAAAACGATTTACCTACCAAATCGAAGCTCTCTGAAAGATGTACACTTCTTATAAGGGTTTACCCTCGTAACAAGCTGTTTCCATCCCCAAAAACTAATGTCTAGTACCCTTTCGGGGACATCGAGGGTCGTAAGTTCTTAGTTTTTGTTAGTTTCTTATTTTTCTTATTTATTTCTGTTTATTTCCCGCATTACTAATCCAAGACCAAGTCTTGGAATTCCTTTTGGTTTTTATTCGTGTTTTGCAAGATATTTAATGACCCACATTGAGGGGTACAACACCACCCGACCTCCGTTCTTTAACGGAGATGATTTCTGTTATTGGAAAGGTTGGATGAAGTGTTTTCTAAAAACACAAGTCGAGACTTGGATAATGATCCAAACCGGCTTTGCTCTACCCACCAATGATCAAGGCGAGCCCTTGGATTTCAACAAGTGGACCATTGCAACCAAGAGACAAATCGAAACCGATGCAAGAGCAACTCAAATATTGCAATGTGGCTTGTCCAAGGAGGAGCTAAACCGACTTGGACCATTCATTAGCGCCAAAGACCTCTGGACCAAATTGATTGATCTACACGAAGGGACGCTCGATGCTAAGGTATGTAAAAGAGATTTACTTTTAAATAAACTGTACAATCTAAAGATGCAGGATCGCGAGACCACCACTCAACTACATGCGCGGATCCAAGACATCGTCAACGGTCTTCACTCGATCGGGCAAGGCGTAGAGAACCAGGACCTTATAAGGTATGCTTTAAATTCTTTCCCCAGGACTACCTTGTGGGCATCCATGGTCGATGCCTACAAAGTCTCTAAGGACCTTTCGAAGCTTAGGTTAGATGAACTATTTTCTAAAATTGAACTTCACGAGCAGACTAACATGGTCCGGGCCGAGAGAGGTATTACTCTACTTGCAGGACAAAGAAGCAAGCCACCTACTAGGCAAGTAGATGGACTCGAAACCGAAGACGGAATCAGAGTCCGAATCCGAAGAGGTGGAAGCAATAGTGAATGTAGTACGGAAGATCGTTCGGAGGGAAAGGAGGCTACTAAAGAACCAAAAGAGGGCACAATTCAAATCAAATCAAAAGAAGGCTTTTCATGCAACATGGGACAACGAAGAAGGCGTCGGCATAGCGTGTTTGGCAAGACCCGAAGAGTTCGAGTCAGAGTTCGAATCTGAATCCAATTACAACACCGACTCCGAACTCGAGGACTACTTCGAGAAGCAACTCAAAGCCGGACCAAAATGTTAGGGCAATCTCTTGCCGTAATATGGTTTTGATGGTGTGGCAAAGGGTTTAAGTTAGTTTGATATGTTGATGTGATATGTGCGTTGAAGTCGTGCAGGACTTAGTAATTCGCACATGGAGCCGTGGCGAGTTTCACATCTCATGACTCGTGCCTTGAGTCGGTGAAGGATAGCTTTGCGGAAGCCGTGCGCTTGGAGCATCCGAGGGACCGCCGGACGAGAAGCTTGGAGTGAAGCCGGAGGAAGTAGACTTCGAGGCAAGAGATGCGAAGGAGCATTGCGCGAGCCGTCGCTGATCGCCGAGGCGTGGCGAGAAGCGAAGAACTTCAAGGCGAGGACTCAGAAATGAGTGGCGATTGTAACCCGGGAAGGGTAGCTCTTAGGTGAAACTTGGCCATTTGGCCAAGTGTCGGATGGGTTTTCGACACCCGATCGGCCATGTCATGGCGATCGCTTCAGTCAGTGAGTTCGATGGTATACGATCGATGTAGCCGGATCGGCGCCAGCCGATCGGCATACGGGCGCCGATCGAACCATCGGCCGATCTGGCGGCGCGATCGGTCGTTAATGGGGTTTTAGCCACGAATCGTTCGTAGCCGAGGCGTCGACTACGGAGGTAGCATGATCGATGAGGTCCATCACGACCGCAAGAGTTCCGTTGAACTACAACGGCCGGGATCCGACGCGTGTTCGGAGGCCGTTGGCCAAGGGCGAGCCCTCTCTATAAAAGAGAGGTGTGAGCCTTTGAGAGGCTAATGCTCATACTCCAAAGCGATCTTCCTAGTGCCCCACAAGCTCTAAACTCTTCTTACTTGTCTTTACTTCAATCCTATTGTAAGAAGAGTGATCTTGGTTGTAAAGGTTACCTCCACCTTGCTTGGTGCAAAGGAGAGACCATTTAGTGGATTGGTTTAACGGAGTGATTCACCGAGGATGAATCGGGGATCGTGGATTAGCGGCGTGTAACCGTGAACCACGCTTATACCATCGTGTTAGCGTTTGTTTTATTGTTTGTCTTTTGCTTTGTATTTGTATATTCGCTTGCGCTAATCTTTTGTAGGCGAGCAATTTACGTCCAAGCGTCACGAGGGCTATTCACCCCCTCTAGCCGGCCATCGATCCTACAAGTGGTATCGAGCCGAGGAAAGCTTTGTCGAGGACTAACCGCCACAACAAGCAACTTTTAAAATGGCGCTCCAACATCCATCCTCCGGTTTGAAGGAGAATTCGCAGTGGAAGAAGCGAATGGAGGTATTTTTCGAAACGGATTTTGATATAATGATTACAATGGAATCCGGTTTCGTTTTGCCTAGGGATGAAGAAGGGAAACCAATCGAAAAATCACGATGGACTAAGAAGCAAAGAGAGGAGCACCTTGCGAACTCAAAGGCAAAACATCATCTTTTCAATGTGCTCCCCCAACAAGAAATCAACCGAATAGGAGAATGCCTAAGCGCCAAGGAGATGTGGGAGAAGCTAATTGAGCTTCATGAAGGCACATCCGAGGCAAAGCTAGCAAGGAGAGATCTCCTCCGCTCCCAACTATCCAACATCAAATTAGAAAAGGGAGAAAAGGTAATTTCTTTGCATTCTAGATTCAAAGAAATTTTAAATGGACTAACAAGTGTAGGTGAGAAGCTATCAAACCGGGATATGGTAATGAAGGCCATAGATGCCTTTCCCCTGTCCTCAAAGTGGAGCTCCATGGTGGACTCATTCTATATCTCAAAGAATTTAGAAGTGAGCACCTTGGAGGAGTTCTTCTCAACAATGGAACTCCACGAAACTAGGCTTGAGGGAATACAAGAGGAGCCAAAAATTCAACCCTCAAGAGGAGTAGCATTATTGACAAATAAGGGGAAGAAGAAGATGGAAATCACCTCCTCCTCCGATGACGAAGCATCTTCCTCCTCCTCCATGGATATAGAAGAAGCCTATATGGTAAGGAGGGTAAGACGTGCATTTAAGAATTTTAGATTTGATAAATCTAATGATAGGAATAGAAGACCAAGGGGGAAAGTCATATGCTACAATTGCCAAGGAGAAGGGCACATAAGGGACAATTGTCCTCTCCTAAACAAGAGCAAGGAAGAAAGGAAAAAGAAAGAAGAAAAGAAGAAGAAAAAGGGGAGCAAGAAAAAGAAGGAAGAGGAGAAGAAGACAAAGGAGAAGGGAAAGGCTAAGGCTCTCAAGGCAAGGACTTGGGATGATCCATCCTCATCCTCCTCCTCATCATCGGATGAGGAGAATGCCTTTGTCACCAATTTGGCCTTGATGGCCTTTGATGACTTGGATTGCTCTTCATCCGAAAATGAAGGATCAAGCTCAAATGGGAGAGCTCAAATGAAGGGGAGCTTCACATCCTCCTCATCCGAAGAAGAGGACATGGAAACTATGGTAACAAATCTAACCCTAAGAAAATAGTTTCCATGGTTTCTAGCTTAACTAGAGATTTATTTAGAGCTAAGAAGAAAAACAAAAGCATGCTAGATCAAATTAAGGACCTAGAAAATAAACTAGAAAATGCATGCTTAAATGATAGTATTTCTTCTAGCTCAAATGAAGCATGCTCACATGATTATATGCCTTTGGATGTTAATGATGCATGCATAGAGGAAAATAGGGCATTAAGGGAAAAGGTAGATTATTTAACCAAAGCCCTAGAGAAATTCACTATTGGCTCCAACACATTGAACATGATCTTAGGGAGCCAAAGAGCTAGTTTCAACAAGAAAGGCCTAGGATACAAAGAAAAGAAAAATGAAAAGGCCTATAAATGCCTAATAGCTAGGGACAAGATAAAAAGAAAGTAATTGCTAGGAAATGGATCCCCAAGGAGTATTTAGTGAACCCAATAGGAAAGAATCTATTTTGGGTTCCAAAATCCATCCTTAAGGGTTAGAAAACCCCTAGGGTAGTCAACCACATGGTCCTAACCTATATCATATTTTGGTTGACTTAGGATGACGGGACAACATTTTTAGATAGTGTTGGGTGATGATAACGTGCCCATAAATAGGTAATAATGCCTAAATCATGATGATTGATGTAATTCCTATGTATGTTTTAAATCATGATTTATGATTTTGATATTTGGCATGTTATCATGAGAAATAGGGTTAAATCATGCTTTAGGTGATAATTTGTTTATTATCATCGTATAATACCTAATGCATGACTATTATTTGATGGATACATGAGTTTCATGATCATAATGTAGAATTGATTGATATATGTCATTATGATCATGTAGAATGTTAGGTTGATACTTAACCATGATAGAATTGCATGAATATATGGGTTAAGTATATACAAATACCCCCTAGGATACATCTCACACTCACTATAGGCTAACTTGATTGCAAACTTAGCATGGGTGAGATATTAGGATGATACAAATGTCCACTAATGCCTATGGCATTTAGATGGTCATTTAAAGTATCAAAATAGCAATAATAGACCAATCATGGGGAAGGCTTATGTTTAATTCATAGACATATTGCCCAAAGATCATGGTTGGATATTTCATATATTTTCAAAACAATTTCTTACCTTAAAATACATGTATTCATGTTTTGAAACAATTGGATGCAAAACTAGGTAGCTAACTTGATACTAGAATGATCAAAAACCTAGTGGTTTTTAGAGCTTTTGGATTTTTGGCAAAAACAAGAAAATATAATGAGTTTTCATGAAAAACTATTTTTCCTTGATAGATATACTTAATAGAAATATGTTCCCCAAATTTCATGATTTTTCGAATTTTCTGGAATTTATAATGCATTTAAAATTCGTCGAAAATCAAAAATTGATTCCTTTGTGCGATCACCGCCATCGATGAATGATCGTGGTACTATAATCAGAATATTGAAGGCTGAATTCAGTTTGTAAACCTACAACAAGTGGTAGAAATATACTTGATGCCATCAACAAGTGGTACCCAATTTTAAATCAACTTGTCATATTTTCCCTCCATTATACTTGATGCCATGAGCTTATAACTTAGTGTTAATCTTTTTGATAGTGTCAAAGGGGGAGAAATAAGTATGTTTAAGTTAATCACTTTAGGGGGAGAAATATATTTTAGGGGGAGAAATATATGATAGGGGGAGAAAATTTGCATAGAGAATTTCATGGATTAAGGGGGAATTGCATGTTGTTATATCATGTTTATCTTTACATGCTTTCTTACCTTAGAATTTATATCAAATGTTTTTACCTAACTTAAACGGATTGCCACACATCAAAAAGGGGGAGATTGTTAGGGCAATCTCTTGCCGTAATATGGTTTTGATGGTGTGGCAAAGGGTTTAAGTTAGTTTGATATGTTGATGTGATATGTGCGTTGAAGTCGTGCAGGACTTAGTAATTCGTACATGGAGCCGTGGCGAGTTTCACATCTCATGACTCGTGCCTTGAGTCGGTGAAGGATAGCTTTGCGGAAGCCGTGCGCTTGGAGCATCCGAGGGACCGCCGGACGAAAAGCTTGGAGTGAAGCCGGAGGAAGTAGACTTCGAGGCAAGAGACGCGAAGGAGCATTGCAGAGCCGCTGATCTTTCGGGACATGGCCGAGAAGCGAAGAGAACCGGCGAGGACTCGAGAAATGAGAGTGAGCGATTGTAACCCGGGGAAGGGTAGCTCTTAGGTGAAACTTGGCCATTTGGCCAAGTGTCGGATGGGTTTTCCCGACACGGTCATTGCCATGTCATGGCGGTCATTGCTCGAGTCAGTGAGTTCGACCGGTATCGATTGACTAGATTATGGCGATCGGCGCCGCCATCGGCGGTCGCGCCAAGATCATCGATCATTCGAAGGCGCAATGATCGGTGTCAATGGGGTTTCGCCATTAGACCGTTCGTAGCCGATGGTAGTCGACTACGGAGGCAACATGATGAGGCCATCGATGAGGTCCATCGATCGCCAAGAGTTGAACTACAGCGGTCGGGATCCGGCGTGTTCGGAGGCCGTTGTAGTAGCGATCGGCCGGCGGCAATGATCGATGGCGGCAACGGAAGAAGTTAGCCCTCTCTATAAAAAGAGAGGGTGTGAGCCTTTGAGAGGCTAATGCTCATACTCCAAACGATCTTCCTAGTGCCCCACAAGCTCTAAACTCTTCTTACTTGTCTTTACTTCAATCCTATTGTAAGAAGAGTGATCTTGGTTGTAAAGGTTACCTCCACCTAGCTTGGTGCAAAGGAGAGACCATTTAGTGGATTGGTTTAACGGAGTGATTCACCGAGGACGAATCAGGGACCGTGGATTAGCGGCGTAGCCGTGAACCACGTTATACCATCGTGTTAGCGTTTGTTTTATTGTTTGTCTTTTGCTTTGTATTTGTATATTCCGTTTGCGCTAATCTTTTGTAGACGAGCAATTTACGACGTCCAACGTACGAGGGCTATTCACCCCCCTCTAGCCGGCCATACCGATCCCCTACACAAAAGAGAAAATTAAGGTTAGCCGCTCACTAATTCATACACTTTACAATACAATTAAAATGCTTACTAGAAAATTAACTAAGTCTGAGTCTAGGGTTGAGTCGTTACTTGAGGAGGTTGAAACCCTCAAGCAAGAGGCTACTCTAACCTCTTCAACTAGTCAAGTTCAAGAGGGAAACTCAACCCAAATTGAAAAACTTGAGGAGGAGAATTCTCTCTTGAAAGACCGAGTTCAAGAGGTTGAGGCTAGGTTGGAAAGGTTCACGTTGGGATCTAAGAACCTTAACCAACTACTTGGAACCCAAAGAGCCGTGTACAACAAAATCGGACTCAGATTTAGGTCAACGACTACAAATAGGTCTTATATGTCTATCGTAAATCATAGTCATCAAAGAGTCCAATCATGAGTCCCAAAGGTGGTATTGAACTTACATATAAGGACTAATAAGTATTGGATTCCCCAGGATCAAGTTCATTATTTGAATAGACCATATTGGTTCAATGTTCCAGGGGGAGATTGCAGGGAGTCGCTTCGGAGGCTCATTGGCTCCCATGTCCCCGGATTAAAATTTTCACTAATGAAAGGATTAATTCGGATGGGATGAGATTCCTTAGCAACATCATTTCGTCGTCGTGCTAACAACTTGAGTGGTCTCTTGAACAAACTAGTTGTTCAAGCAACACAACTCTTCTAGTTGGTTAGCCGCGGAAGAGACGACGGACGGATCGCTGATTTTTGTGTTTGTCTTCGGGGTCCATGATTATACAATATATTTACGAATTCACACATGCATAATCAAAACATAAAAGAATATGCTCAGATCTGTAAATAAAGTTAAAATAACTTTATACCTTACGATCTTCTATCGTATGTCCTATCCTTCTCGTGGACGACGTGTGGACGAAGATCCTCCACGAGTAGAAGCCTTCTAGATCGCTTTCTTCTCTACCTTGTCCGCTGCGAACAAAGAGAAGAACTTACAAATACCTATCCTTTCTAGAGCCGGCCACCAAATTAGGGAATTGGGTGCAACCGCCGGCCAAGGATCAAATGGATGATGCGCCGGCCACCAAATGAAGGAGAACCGCCGGCCACCTTGGAGAATAGGGAGGAGGATGAGAACCGGCCACCAATGGGAGGAGAACCGCCGGCCAAGGAAGAAGGGAGAGGCCTCTAGGATGGGCGTCGGCCAAGGAATGATCAAAGGAGATGGGCGCCGACAATCAACAAGAAGGATGAAGGTTGCCGCCCACTTTGCTTCAAACCCTAGCCGCCCAAAAACCTAACTCCAATTCGGAAAAAAATTATTGCCACCCAAGCCTAAGCCCCCTATTTATAGAATTGGGCTTAAGCCTCCTTTAAACTCCATCGTCGGTTCTAGGGATTTAATCTCCACCGTCGGATCTAGGGTTTTATCCCAACCGTCGGATCTAGGATTTCATCCCAACCGTTGGATCTAGGGTTTTATCCCAACCGTCGGATCTAGGGTTTCATCCCAACCGTCGGATCTAGGATTTCATCCCAACCGTCGGATCTAGGGTTTCATCCCAACCGTCGGATCTAGGGTTTCATCCCAACCGTCGGATCTAGGGTTTTATCCCAACCGCCGGATCTAGGGATTTAATCCTAACCATCGATTCTAGGGTTTCATCCTAACCATCAGATCTTAGAGATTTAATCCCAATCGTTGGTTCTAGGGTTTCATCCTAACCATCGGATCTTAGGGATTTAATCCCAACCGTTGGTTCTAGGGTTTCATCCTAACCATCGGATCTTAGGGATTTAATCCCAACCGTTGGTTCTAGTTTTGTTTTATATTCTTGGATCTAGACTTCACAAGGATTATATTAGGCTACGATAGGGACCATAAGGAGGAGTTGGGTCTTGGCCACCCGATGGATCGGAACCACACTAACTTGATCCATCAATGATGTTCCATAGAGGATCATCATTGAACTACCTCACTAACCCCCATAAATTAATATGGACTCCATATATTATTCGTACATTAATCTCCCCGTGTTTAAGATATCGAATGTCCGTCAATTAATTGATTTACTGACCATCAATTAATTAACATCTAATTCCTCGAGTAGTACCACTCAACCTTATCATCACGTTGACTAAGTCAACCAGCTGGGTTTACATGATGAACTTTATGAGCTCCTCAAGGGGACATCATCAACCTAATATATAGGACATGGTTTCCTCCTATAATCAACGGCACACCATGTAAATAATATTATTTCCCAACTTACCGGGCATATTGATTTAATCCATCTAAATCTCACCCACTGGTAAATCAAAGAAATAAATACTAAGTACATGTGCCCGTTATTATATCGGGATTAAGAGCATGTACAACATAATATCCGAGGTCCGATTCAATTATGTAGTCAGTACTAAATTGAATCACCTCTATGTCGGTCCTGCTCAATACACCTAAGTGTACTAGTGTAACTCTATGTTCAAGACAAAACAATACCAAGCTACACTACAACCATTCCAATGGTTTGTCCAAAACCATCTTGGTTGTGAGCCTCTACTTATATTTTACAAGAAACTGATAACATGATCTTCTGTGCCACACCAAGCACCATGTTATCTACAATGTAAAATATTTAGACAATATGCACACATATAATAAATATATAAAGTGCAAACAATGATCATGTGATTCTTATTTCAAAATAAAATGTTCATACAAAAAGAGCTAGGCTTTCAGTATACATTCCAACAGAGATAACACTAAAATAGTATACCCCCTTACTTAGCAAAACCATTACATATTTTAATTGTTAGAACGACTAGATAGGAAGAATAGTTAGTCAACTCTTGACAACATAGTATCAGGATGCGGCGAGATGATAGTACGTTAGGGAAACAAAGTCTCGTGTATTCGAGCTAGATAAGGCGTATCTAGCTTGGTGCACTTGACCGAGTGGAACTAGCTGAAGCTACCTCGCCGTATTCTAAACTATTTAGACCAGGAACTAACCCTAAGTGACTTAAGTGATATTTTCTTGAATTTGGCTTTGTCTAAGGAAGTGGTCGTTGTTCCGATCAAAGAAGGCCCCTGTACCTCGCCACGACCTGGAAGCCAGTTTCTTGAAAAGTTACTTAATGATCTAAAGGTTAAATCCGAATCTAACCCATGGTTGACTATATTTAATCAATTTAAAATCATCTCACAAAACATATAAGGTGAACAAATTCTAAGACACATAGAATGGGTGAGATGTTAAGGATAATTGAAATATACTTAAAACAACCTTTTCAAAATACTACTTATTTTCTCAACTATTGTACTTAATGACTATTTACAACTCTTTAGGCCAAAGTTTAGCACCCCCTACATCTCTTATACTTCATATATTTGACTAAGGGGGAGAGCAAACTAACCCTAAGGGTGATAGTACAAACCCTAAGTTGATTATTGGTGCAGAGGGACACACCTCGAACCAATCTATCTAACTACTGCTAGACGCATGCTTGGACTCATAGTTGATTTATCTAGATGCATGCATATACGATATTGTTTTTAAAACCCCTATTTTATACAAAAACCCCAACATTCTTTTTTGATTTATGGCAAAAGGGGGAGAAGAGTGAAAGTTAAGGGGGAGTAACATAAAATGTTAAGGAAGTAACATAAAAAGTTAAGGGGGAGTAACATAAAATTTAATTTTGAAAATTAAATTATCTCTTTCAAAACTCACCTAGGGTTAAGGGGGAGTTTTTGAAAATGACATTCATCATCTACTATACTTGTTTTATGCTTTAATTTCCCTTAACTTTATGTTGGTTTGCCATAGATTAAAAAGGGGGAGTGCTGAAGGCTAGCGACACCCGGAGGAAGCCGCGGTGGTCAGGCGACACTCAAGTGACTTCGAAGGGAGCCGAAGGAATCGAGTGGAAGGCCGAAAGCGAGAGCTACAAAGTAAGCATCGAGGTAAGCTCGTGTGAGTGAGAGATGGTAAGGTCGTGTTCTCTGTACGGGGACGATCGTAGGCGGCGATCCGACTAAGACTTCCTGTGGAAGGTCTAGGTCGAGATCGGACGGTTAGAAACCGTCGTATTTATCATTTTTCATGCTAACCTCTTACTGCAGAGAAGTGGCTAGGCTGACAGTCGACTACTGGACATTGGGCAGTCGACTGATGCTCATCAGTCGACTGATGGGAGGCATTAGTCGACTGATGGCGATGAATCAACCTTTGCGCTAGGTCAAAACAAATAACGTTTGACGCGGCCACTTCACGATAAAATTTGTTACCACTTCGTGATCTGTTCCAAAAGATGAGGAGACATATTCAGAGACAAAACTTTATAAAAGGAGGGGAGGATTCCAACTCCAAACATCATCAAGTTTATTCTCAAGTGCTCCTACAACGCCAAAGCTCCAACATCGTCATAACGCCGACGCGACAACAAGTTCTGATCTTCTTCGTCGGCAGCAGCATCAAGTAACATATTTTGTTATTGTATTCTTTGTTTTTATTCGTAACGAGGTGAGGTAGGCTTGTTGCCTCATCCTCGTACTTTCAATTTTGTGATCGTTGTTTCCTACCTCCAACGAGGAGAAGACATTATAGTGCTTTGCCCTTTGTACGCGGTCTAGGACCGTTAGGGCCTTGGAGTAGCAACCGCTGGGTTGTGAACCAAATAAAAATAAACGTGCCTTTTTATTTTTCCGCTGTGCTTACTCATGTATCGAACGAACGAATGAAAAGATTTACGCTCGCTATTCACCCCCCTCTAGCGACACTTCTCGATCCAACAAATATAGGGATGCAAAGGAGCTATGACATAAGGTGGTAAAATTCAATGAACATCCCAAATCGGCACAAGTAGAGGAAGAAGACGAGGAAGAGTGCCCATCAACATATGGATCTGAGGATGTTGAAGAATTGCCATCCACATTTGAAGATGTGGATGACTTGGTGGAAACCTCTACCTCTAGCATTGAGGGGGAGGAGAGGACTTCCATCCTGGAGCAAGATCAAGAAGAAGCCTCAACATCCGGGAGAAGTGATCAAGAGGATTCCACCACCTCTCTAGGTAACTCATGCATTATAATTAAGGATAAAAATCATATAATATGCTTTGAGTGTAGGGAGAAAAGACATTACAAGAGTAAATGCCCAAAATTTGCTAAGGAAAAGGTATCGACGTCATAAGTCAATCAAAAGTCAAAGGATGTCGGAGTCCTCGATAGAAAGAGCAAAGAGCATATTGTGTGCTTTAAATGCAACCAAAGAGGACACTACCGAAGCCAATGCTCTGGGGGGAGGAAGAAAGGGCAAGAAGGTGTATCACATGTAGGGGGAGCTTCCAAAGCTAACCCTAATGTAAAACTTAATGCACCTTCAATTTTTAAGGTTAATAAGCATGCTAGGAACTATTTTAGCTCTCTTGCAATTATTAATGGAAAGCATGCGAGTAGGTACAAATATTTTTGTCTAGGTGCCAAGCATGTTAGTTTACCTAAGGGAAAACCTAGACATCATAACTCTAGACCAATCTTACCTAGGGAGAGCATTGTTAGGGCAATCAACCCATGTGATGTGGTTTTGATGTGTGTGGCAAAGGGTTTAAGTTAGGATTGTATTGGATTTGATGTGTGCGTTGAAGTCATGCAGGACTTAGTAATTCACACGTGGAGCATTGGCAAGTTTCACCTCTCATGACTCGGTCTTTGAGTCAGTGAAAGATGTATTGCGTAAGCCGTGTGCTTGGTGCATCCGAGGGACCGTCGGACGAGGAGCATTGGAGTGAAGCCAGAGGAAGTAGACTTCAAGGTGAGACATGAAGAATGACGCTGCGAAGTCGTGCGCTTGGCGCATCTGAGGGACATGGCCGGACGAAGACAACTTCAAAGGCGAGGGACTCCAAGGGAATGAGAGTGAGTGATTGTAACCCGGGATGGGGTAACGCTTAGCTGAAACTTAGCCGATTGGCTAAGTGTCAGATGAGATTTCCCGAAATCAGTCGATTGCCATGCCATGACAGTCGACTGCTCCAAGATGACTTAGACTTGACTGGTGTTCGAGTTAGGTTTATGTCTCAGCAGTCGACTGCCAAGGGTTGGCAGTCGACTGTCGAAACCATCAGTCGACTGATGATGGCATCAGTCGACTGGTCATGAGGGTTTCGGGTATAGAATGATTGTTAGTCGACTGCTTGCTCGCGGGACTCAACTGTTGGCTCTATCAGTCAACTAATGGAATGATCAGTCGACTGATGTGGGAGCTGTTGGATGAAATCCAACGTGGAAGAAGCCGTTATTGGGCAATGGCTACAGGGGCAGTCGACTGATCGAGGCATCAATCGACTGCCAGACACCCAATGGGAAGAAAGTCTTCTTCTCTATAAAAAGAAGCCATGGATCAACTTGGGAGCCTAATGCTTTAACTCCAATCAACACCCAAGTGACCAAAACGCTTCCTTACTCTTCTTACTTGCTTTTATCTAAATTCTATTGTAAGAAGAGTGATCTTGTAAGAAAAGGTTACCTCCACCTTGCTTGGTGCCAAGGAGAGAATAGTGGAAGTTTAGGCGTGATTCACCTTGAACAAATCGGTCCGTGGATTAGCGGCAAGGTCATGAACCATGTTACGACTTCGTGTTAGTGTTTGTATTCTTTGTTATTCTTAATTGTCTTTAGTTTTTGTTATTCCGCTGCGCTAACAGTTTTGTAGACGAGTAATCAATGAGCGATTTCCACCGTACGCGAAAGAGGGCTATTCACCCCTCTTTAGTCGGCCACCTACGTTCCAACAAGTGGTATAAGAGCCAAGTCGCTTGTCATCGGACTAACCGCCGCAACAAGCACAATCAAGAGATGGCCGACTCCAACATTCATCCGCCGAAGTTTGAAAGAAAATTCGCTTGGTGGAAAAAGCGAATAGAGGTATTCTTCGAGACCGATTTTGATATAATGTTCACTATGGAAAACGGTTTCGAAGTTCCTAGGGACGAAGAGGGGGAGCCACTAGAGAAATCGAGATGGACCAAGAAGCAAAGGGAGGAGCACTTGGCTAACTCAAAGGCCAAGCACCATTTATTCAATGTACTCCTCCAACAAGAAGTCAACCGAATAGGAGAATGTGCTAGCGCCAAAGAGATGTGGGAGAAGCTAGTGGAGCTTCATGAAGGCACATCCGAGGCCAAGCTAGCAAGGAGAGATGTCCTTCGTTCCCAACTCAACAATATCAAAATCGATAAAGGGGAGAAGGTAACATCTTTACATTCTCGATTTAAAGAAATTCTTAACGGTTTATCTAGTGTAGGGGAGAAGCTCTCTAATAGGGACATGATCATGAAGGCAATTGATGCCTTTCCCCAATCATCTAAGTGGAGTTTGTTAGGGCAATCTCTTGCCATGATAAGGTTTTGATGTGTGTGGCAAATGGTTTAAGTTAGGTTGTGATTATGGTTTGAGATGTGCGTTGAAGTCGTGCAGGACTTAGTAATTCGCAAATGGAGCCTTGGCGAGTTTCACATCTCATGACTCGGTCCTTGAGTCGGTGAAGGATAGCTTTGCGGAAGCCGTGCGCTTGGAGCATCCGAGGGACCGCCGGAGGAGGAGCTTGGAGTGAAGCCGGAGGAAGTAGACTTCAGGGCGAGACGCGAAGGATGGCGCTGCAGAACCGTGCGCTTGGCGCATTCGAGGGATGTGGCCGGACGAAGACAACTTCGAAGGCGAGGGACTCTGAGGGATGAGAGTGAGCGAATGTAACCCAGGAAGGGGTAGTAGCTCCTAGGTGAAACTTGGCCATTTGGCTAAGTGTCGGATGAGTTTTCCCGACATCAGTTGACTGCCAAGGAATGGTAATCGATTGCTCTGAGTCGAATGGGTTCGACTAGTGTCCGACTCATGGGCATTTGGCCCAAGCAGTCGACTGCCATGGACTAGCAATGATCATTCTGCCGACACCGATCGCGCTAAGGACCGCTATGATCGATGGCACTGCGACGGGCACGAATGGAGTCGAAGTTCATAGAGCACTTGGTGATGGTACATCACGATCGTGATGGTACATCAGTCGACTGATGGCAAGATCAGTCGACTGATGATGATACCGTTGGATGAAATCCAACGTGGAAAGTGGCCGTTATTGGGCAACGACTACAGTGTTGGATCGATGTGGTTCGCTAGAGGGGGGGGGGTGAATAGCGAAAAACCTTTTCTTTTTCTTTCGTTAAAACTCGAGAGATAATTAGTTAATTGCAGCAGAAATGTAAAAAAAACAATCGACACAAGGGTTTTACTTAGTTCGTAGCCGAAGGCTACTACTCCAAGGCCCTAGTGGTCCTTGACCACGTACGGAGGGCAAAAGCACTAAAGGAACTCCTCCTCGTTAGAGGTAGGAGTTAATCGATACAAGAAGAACTTGAGGTAGAGGGACACTCCCCCTCTCCTCGTTACGATAAAAAAGCTTCGAAGAATGTAAATGAGCAACGACACTAAAATTAAAGCCGACGTACAAAAATAAAGGAAATGAAACCTAGACGTCGGAGAAGAAGAAGCACGTTGTTGTCGGTAGCTTTGCGGAGACTTTTTGGAAGCTTAGAATTGTTGTCAAAACCCTAGGTTTGGCCCTCCTTTTATAGCTTTTGAGCCCCTTTTCGAGTGGGTCTTCAACCAATCACAAATGGACACCAAACCGCTTTGAGGTGGAGTGATAAGCCTTGACTCCTTGAATCTGATCATTGACCATCAGTCGACTGATGGCCATCATCGATCGATCGATGGCATCGGTCATCGATTGATGACCTTCGGCGATCGATACGGCAATGAGTCCTCCAAGTGGCGGATCGATGCTTCGCAAGTCAAAGTTAGCTCAACAAAACATACTTCCAACGGTCTTCGATCGTCCGATCTCGACCTAGACCACCTATGAGATGTCTTGGGTGGATCTACGCTAAGATCATCCCCTAAAGAGGATACGACCTCACTTACGCTCACACACGAGCTTACCTCGATACTTACGTGTTGCTTTTGCTTAGGCCTTCCACTCGATTCCATCGGCTCCTCCCAAATCACTCGAGTGTCGCCCGACCACCGCGGCTTCCTCCGTGTCGCTAGCCTTCACTCGGCTATAGCAATCTTGCACACTTGATTCAGCTCGTGAGATAACGACATGAGCTTAACTTTGTATCGTTTGCTATAATCAAAACTCAAGTTCGACTTAGGTGCCTGCTGCACCAACAATCTCCCCCTTTTTGATTTATGGCAAACCCATATACAAAGTTAAGTAAATAGCAAGCATAAAGAATAATGTGCATTAGAAACAAACGAAGATTAAGTTGGAGTAGTAAGGATTTTCTTCAAGTACTCCCCATTTTCTTCAAGTACTCCCCATTTTCTTCAAGTACTTCGAGGAAACCTCAGGTGAGTACTTGAAAAGACTTTAGTTCTCCAAACACAAAAGGTAATGAGTTAAGTAAATGGCATTACTTAACTCCAAACACAAAAGATAACGAGTTAAGTAAATGGCATTACTTAACTTAGGCCTTTAAAGTTTTCAATTCCGAAGAGTTGAAACCTAAACCTTACTCCCCTTATAACTTAGGCCGTAATCAAAGTTTTGTTGTTATCAATTTCAAAATTTGAAATTGAACTTTGGCCTTTTCTTGAACCTTAACTTTGGCCTTTTCTCCCCCTTTTGACATAAATCAAGGAAAAAGTGGGGGGGTTTTAAGAAAACCCTAAGTCCAAGCATGATGATTTTAAAAATAGTATGTGAAAATAATTCATCTAAATGTTCAACTCTAGTTTGACTTGATTGAAATGATATTATCAACAAGTCCTGATTAGAGTTGGTTAATATTAGTTGCATATTTATACTCCGAGGTTCATATTGACGACTTGATCTACATCTTGGAACCTGGAGTAGGGTCCTAACATCTCACGCCCATCTACGTGGCTAAGTACACAAACACATTAGTCCTATGTGTTGTGAGATGTACTGGCTCCTTAAATCTATAGGTGCATGTTATCTAAGGTATGTCCTATGCTAGTTCCATCAAAATGAAAAATAAGAAATAGTAGTAAGAAAATATAGTTTGCAAGTTCTTATTCTATTAACATGCCCAATTTTCGCCTTAATAGACTAAATTTGGCTTCGTAGGAGTTTAGTAAATAGGTCCGCTAGGTTAGATTTCGATCTGAGTTGTATGGCTCTGGCCACATGTTCTCGAATGAAATGGTGTTTGACTTCTATATGTTTGGTCCTAGAGTGACATATTGGATTCTTTGTAAGATTAATTGAACTAATGTTATCTACATGAAGTTTAGTATTCGTAAAGTCTAACTTAAAGTCGCGGAGGGTGTGCTTCATCCAAAGAAGCTGAGTGACACACTCACCCATCGCGATGTATTCGGCCGGTGGTAGACAAGGCAACACAATGTTGCTTCATGCACTAACTCACTAGACTCGAGCCAAGTAGTTGACAACAACCACTGCGTGCTCTTTCTATCGAGTTTACTACCGGCATAATCCTTATCGGAGTAGCCGATTAGTTCAAACTCGGTAGATCTAGGATACCAAATACCGACATTAAGTGTACCCTTTAGATATCTAAGGATACGCTTAACTAGGGTTAGGTGAGACTCCTTGGCACAGTTTGAAACCGCGCACATACTTACTATCGAAATAAGATGTCGGGTCGACTCAGCTGATTAAGATAGAAGACTTCCTATTACACTCTATAGTATTTTAAGTCAATGGACTTACTTTCTAGGTCTTCCTATGTTAACATTTATCGCCATTGGGGTGTTTATTATCTTAGCGTCTTGCATTCCAAATCTTTTAATTAACTCCTTAGTGTATTTTTGTTGATATAGGTATATACCATCCTTAGTTTGTTTAATTTGTAGACCTAAAAAGAAACTTAACTCTCTTACCAAGTTCATTTCGAACTCACTTTCCATGAGCGAAACGAACTCGTTTAGTAAGGCTGAGTTAGAGGTTCCAAAAATTATATCGTCTACGTAAATTTGAGCTATGAATATTTCTTTACCTAAGGTTTTTACAAAGAGAGTTGGGTCAACTAAGCCTTGGTTAAACCCTTTTGACTTAAGATGGATTGAAAATCTCTCGTACCAAGCTCGAGGAGCTTGTTTAAGTCCATAGAGAGCTTTCTTAAGTTTTAGAACATGGTCGGGTTTATCTAGATTTTCAATCCGGGGTTGGCTAACATAAACTTCTTCTTTAATGTATCCATTTAGGAATGCCGACTTAACATCCATTTGAAACAGCTTAAATCCTCGATGTGCGGCATAAGCTAGCAACATTCGAATGGATTCGAGTCTAGCTATCAGCATAGGTTTCACGTAATCTAAGCCTTCGACTTGGCTAAATCCTTTGGCGACTAACCTAGCCTTGTTTCTAACTACTTCACCTTTATCATCAAGCTTTGTCAAACACCCACCTTGTTCCAATTATCGTTTTGTCTTTAGGTGATGGTACTAATTCCCACACTTCATTCCTAGTAAATTGAGCTAGCTCTTCTTGCATTGCAATAATCCAATCGGGATCAAGAAGAGCTTGTTCAATTGATTTGGGTTCTATCTTTGAAATTAAGGAAATTTGACTAAGGTTCCTATAGGATGCTCTAGTTCGAACTCCTAGATTAGGATCTCCTATCACTTGATCGATAGGGTGGTTAGTCTGAATCCTAGATTGGGTTGGGTTTGTGTCACCCAATGCTTGATCAATGGGGTGACTTGGTTGAACACTAGTTTGGTTGGAGTCATCTATCACTTGATCAATAGAGTGACTAGGTTGACTTAGGTTAGATTAACACTAGACCTGATCTCGGATCGAGTAAGGTCTAGTATGAATCAGCTCGCTAATTGGGGTTGCCGGGGGTTTTGTAGGTTCATGTCCTTCATCGAATACTACATTGATAGTCTCCTCGACTCTAAGGGTGTCGTGGTTATATACTCTATAAGCTCTACTTGTAGTCGAGTATCCTAGAAAGATTCCAATCGTGGTTTTGGATGTAAATTTCCCTAGGTAATCCTTAGTGTTTAGGATATGTACCTTACACCCAAATACCCTAAAGTACTTGATGTTAGGTATTTTATCGTGATAAATCTCGACGAGGTCTTAAGGTGCCTCTTTACCATAAGGATCCTATTTTAGCAAGCCGTGCTAACGTCACCGCCAAAACCTATCGTAGGTCGTATTCGCTCAACATGGTCCTAGCGGCTTCTTGTAGAGTTCGGTTTTTCCGCTCCACTAGGCCATTTCTTTGAGGGTCCTAGGGCAAGAGAATTCATGGTGGTATCCGTTAGGTTACAGAAGTCGGTGAACCTTTGATTTTCGAATTCACCACCATGATCGCTTCTAAGTCTTTTAACCTTAAGGTCTTTTTGATTCTCGATTAATTTGAATAGATTGATTAATTGATCTAGGGTATCACTTTTATGTTTGATGAACCTAACCCAGGTAAACCTGGAGTAGTCGTCAATTATGACTAAGCAATATTGACTTCTATTGAGTGACTTGGCTCCATGTGAATCGAATAGATCCATATGCAGGAGCTCAAGTACATTTGAGGTTCATTCTGGTTAGTTAACTTGTGTTGTGTCCTAGGTTGTTTTCCTTGTTGACAAGCATGATTTTATTAACCAAGTTGTTGAGGTTGGGTAAGCCTCTGACTAATCCATTCCTCGACTCATCTTGTGGATGAGTCTTGGGTGAAAAGAGTGACCGAGTCGTCGGCTACAACCATGATTCCTCTTGCCGTGTCATAAGACACTTAGTTGAGGAGTTGGTTAAATTGATCGTATAAATGTTGTTATTTCTAGTTCCTTTAAGAATTGTTTTAGAGGTTTTGTTGGTATTAATTACGCATTCATTTTCTAGAAATATAACCTTATAGTTATTATCACACAATTGGCTTACACTTAAGTAAGTTATATTCAAAATTCTCTACAAGTAATACATTTTTAATAACAAAATTCGTGGTTAAGCCCGATATCACCCGATCCGATGATTTTGAGCTTGCCGTTATTCCCAAAGGCGATCCTTGTCGCTTGAATCAAAGCTTTGCGAATTTGAGTTGATCCTCGGTCATGTGTCGAGCAATCTGTCCAACATCCATTGATCCTACACACAAGGTGGTTGGATTGGATGTTGAGATTTTGTTAAGAAAATTGGTTGTAAGTTGTTAACCCTAGGTCATCTCACCGAGTCTATATGATCAAGCATGTTATACTTATGTGTTTTTGAGATGACTTCAATTAAGTTGATTAAGTGGATTTAGGTAAGTAATTTTATGTTAGATTTGGATTTAACCCTAGGTTTGTCAATTTTACCTTTTCAAGATCATGGCTTCGTGTCGTGGGCGAGGCACAGGGCCTTCTTTATCGGATCATCGACCACTTCCTTAGACAAAGCCATTTTCAAGAAAATGATGACTTGACTCACCCAAGATTATTTCCTAGTCTAACTAGTTATTTTTGAAAAGAGGCTCCCCGAGGCTCAATCTTTTCGAAGAATGTTAGTTGGTTATGTTTTTGAAAAGAGGCTCCACTAGGCTCAATCTTTTCGAAGGCTTTTAGTTGGTTATTTACGTGTTCTAAGTGAGTTCACGAAAAAAAACAAAAAAAATCTAAGCATGCAATTTCTAAGTTAAAACACAAACATGTTTTGTACGCTCCCTAGACCATTGAATCGGTTCGGTCTATCCACATAGTGGATTTGGTCCTTGGGAACCCAAAGATCTGAGTTGGATCCTAGAGTTGAAATCAAAGTGGTCTTAGGGACCCATGCTTGGACACATTTTTATGTCTACTTACGATTGACATATACGACTTATTGGTCGTGTTTGAGCTAAACCCTAGTCCGCCTTGTTGTACACGGCCCTTTGATCCAAGTAGGAGGTCAAGTCCTTTGATCCCAAAGTAAACCTTTCCAACGTATTCCTAAGATCTTTGACTTGACTTTTCAAGAGTGAGTTCTCAACTTCGAGTTTTTCAACCCGAGTTGAGTCCTTCTCTTGAACTCGACTAGTCGAAGAGGTTAGGGAGACCTCGTGTTTGAGGAGTTTAACTTCTCAACCAGGGTCTCGACCTTGGACTCGGACTTAGCTAACTTCCTAGACAAAAACCTAACCGTATTATGTAAAGTATTAAATAAATAAGGTTCGACTCACCTTTAAGGGTATCTTTTGAACCGGATGATCCGTGGCTTGACTTGAAGGTAGCCAGAGTCCGAGTCATCCTCGTGTTCGACTCAAGTTCGGTCTCCGTGTCCGACTCAATTGATTTCGCCATGAAGACGTGATCTTCGCCTTCTTGGATGACGCTTCTTCCCATGTCACGCTTGAGGGCCTTCTTGTGCTTAGGTGCTTGGTGGTTGAGCTTGGGGCACTCGGACTTTATATGTCCAAACTCTACACTCATAACACCTAATATTAGAACTTTTAGGCTTACCTTGGTTGGGTCGAGTCATGGTTCGCTTCGTCCCTTGGCTATCCTTTCGAGCTAGGTTCATTAGTTCGGCACAATTCGAGTCAACTTCTTCTTCGACTCATCTTCCTCCTCGGGTGGTGGTGGCTTGTTTGCGATTTTCTTCTTCTTTGAACCTCGCAAACAAGGCTATACCCCTCTCGAGTTCCGAGTTGGATTGTTCATGTAATTCAAAATCCGAAAAGAGTTCATCTAACCTAAGTTTAGAAAGGTCCTTGGAGACCTTATAGGCATCAACCATGGATGCCCATAAGGTAGTCCTCGGAAAAGAGTTTAGGACATACCTTATAAGGTCGCGGTTTTCGACCTTTTGCCCGATTGCATGTAGGTTGTTGACTATGTCTTGGACGTGGAGTTGCGTCGCGGACTCGTGTTCCTGCATTTTTAGTGTGTACAATTTATTGAATAACAAATCACGTTTGCAAACCTTAGCTTGATCCGATCCTTCATGTAACTCGATTAGCTTTGTCCAAAGATCCTTTGCGCTTATGAAGGGGCCGACGCGATTTAGCTCCTCCTTGGACAAGCCGCATTAGAGGATTTGTGTTGCCTTGGCATCGGCTTCGACTTGTCGTTTTGTTGCAACGGTCCATTGATCATAATCCAAGGAGTCACCCACTTCATTAGTCGGAAGTGTGAAACCCGTTTGGATTATGATCCACATCTCGATTTGGATTTTGAGAAAGCATTCCATCCGACCTTTCCAGTAACGGAAATCATCTCCGTTGTAAAACGGAGGTCGGACGGTGCTAAAACCCTCGAGATGGGCCATTAGAACAAAAAACAAGGAGACTAAAAAGATGACCTAGCAACAAAAAAAACAAAAGTACCAAGACTTGCGTCTTGGATTAGTAGTGTGGGAAATAAAAAGAAACAAACGAAAAATAGAAAGTTAAGCAAAGAAATAAGAAACTAAATAAAAAGTAAGTACTCACAACCTTCGATGTCCCCGAAAGGCTACTAAACGTCGATTTTTGAGGATGAAAATAGCTTGTTATGGGGGTAAACCCCCATAAGAAGTGTAGATCTCTGCGAGAGCTTCGATTTGGTAGGTAGACCGTGTCGTGGGTCAACTTGTACAAAAAGTTATGCCCGTTTGACCGTCGGCTACTCCAAAAGCGAATGCTTGCAAAACAAAATCAAACGAAGAGTACCAAGACTTCGTCTTGGATTAGTAGTGCGGGAGAAAAATTTAAACGAACGAAAAACAAATCTGTAAAAAAAATGTTAGATTGGTGGTTTCACCAAATCTAAGCGCCCCCGGCTCTAATACCAATTGTTGGATCGATGTGGTTCGCTAGAGGGGGGCGGGTGAATAGCGAAAAACCTTTTCTTTTTCTTTCGTTAAAACTCGAGAGATAATTAGTTAATTGCAGCGGAAATGTAAAAAAAACAATCGACACAAGGGTTTTACTTGGTTCGTAGCCGAAGGCTACTACTCCAAGGCCCTAGTGGTCCTTGACCACGTACGGAGGGCAAAAGCACTAAAGGAACTCCTCCTCGTTAGAGGTAGGAGTTAATCGATACAAGAAGAACTTGAGGTAGAGGGACACTCCCCCTCTCCTCGTTACGATAAAAAAGCTTCGAAGAATGTAAATGAGCAACGACACTAAAATTAAAGCCGACGTACAAAAATAAAGGAAATGAAACCTAGACGTCGGAGAAGAAGAAGCACGTTGTTGCCTGTGAGCTTTGCGAGACTTTTTGGTAGCTTAGAATTGTTGTCAAAACCCTAGGTTTGGCCCTCCTTTTATAGCCTTTGAGCCCCTTTTCGAGTGGGTCTTCAACCAATCACTAATGGACACCAAACCGCTTTGAGGTGGAGTGATAAGCGATCATTGACCATGGCCATCATCGATCGCGATGATCGGTCGATTGATGACCGGCCGATACCGATCGATACACGGCAATGAGTCCTCCAAGTCCGGCATCTGATTGATGCTTGCTGCAAGTCAAAGTTAGCTCAACAAAAACATACTTCCGACGGTCTTCGACCGTCCGATCTCGACCTAGACCACCTATGAGATGTCTTGGGTCGGATCTACGCTTAAGATCATCCCCGTAAAGAGGATACGACCTCACTTACGCTCACACACACGAGCTTACCTCGATACTTACGTGTTGCTTTTGCTTCCGGCCTTCCACTCGATTCCATCGGCTCCCTCCGAAATCACTCGAGTGTCGCCTGACCACCGCGGCTTCCTCCGGGTGTCGCTAGCCTTCAGCTCCAGCTATAGCAATCTTCTGCACACTTGATTCAGCTCGTGAGATAACGACATGAGCTTAACTTTGTATCGTTTGCTATAATCAAAACTCAAGTTCGACTTAGGTGCCTGCTGCACCAACATACAGGACTAGTCGACTGATCGGGGCATCAGTCGACTGCTCCTATGTCAACGGGAAGAAACCCTCTTCCTTTATAAAAAGGAAGGGGATGAGGCTTTGGGAGGCTAATGCTTGAACTCCAATCTTCTCCCAAAGTGCCATAAACGTCTTCCCACTCTTCTTACTTGCTTTTACTTCATTCTTATTGTAAGAAGAGTGATCTTAGTTGTAAAGGTTACCTCCACCTAGCTTGGTGCAAAGGAGAGACCAATGGTGATTGGCTTTGGAGGAGTGATTCACCTTGGACGAATCGGATCGTGGATTAGCGGCGTAGCTGTGAACCACGTTACATTTTGTGTTAGCGTTTGTATTCTTCTTTGGTTGTTTGCTTGTCTTATTTTTGTTATTTTCGCTTGCGCTAATCTTGTTTGTAGACGAGCAAATACTGTTATCCATCGATCGAGGGCTATTCACCCCCCTTTAGCCGGCCACCACAACTACATATCGATCCTACAAGTGGTATCAGAGCCAAGGAAAGCTTGTCGAGGACTAACCGCCACAACAAGCATATTCAAAAGATGGCCGACTCCAACATTCATCCACCGAAGTTTGAAGGAGAATTCGCTTGGTGGAAGAAGCGAATGGAGGTTTTTTTCGAAACGGATTTTGATATTATGATTACAATGGAATCTGGTTTCGTTTTGCCTAGGGATGAAGAGGGGAAGCCAATAGAGAAGTCAAGGTGGACCAAGAGGCAATGAGAGGAGCACCTTGCAAACTCAAAAGCCAAGCACCATCTATACAATGTGCTTCCTCAACAAGAAATAAATAGAATTGGAGAATGCCTAAGTGCCAAGGAGATGTGGGAGAAGCTAGTAGAGCTTCATGAAAGTACCTCGGAGGCTAAACTTGCAAGAAGAGATCTCCTCCGCTCCCAATTATCCAACATAAAATTAGAAAAGGGAGAAAAGGTAAGTTCATTGCATTCTAGGTTTAAAGAGATTTTAATTGGGCTAACAAGTGTAGGTGAAAAGCTCTCCAATCGAGATATGGTAATGAAGGCCATAGAGGCTTTTCCCCGATCATCCAAGTGGAGTTCAATAGTGGACTCATTCTATATTTCAAAGAATCTAGAGGTAAGTACTCTAGATGAATTTTTCTCCACTATGGAATTGCATGAATCTAGGCTTGAAGGAATACAAGAAGAGCCAAGAATCCAACCTTCAAGAGGAGTAGCATTTTTGGCAAATAAGGGGAAGAAGAAGATAGAGATCCCTTCCTCCTTCGATGATGAAGCATCCTCCTCCTCCTCCATGGATAGCACGGAAGAAGCGTATATGGTAAGGAGGGTAAGACGTGCTTTAAAAGGTTTTCAATTTAATAAATCTAATGATAGGAGGAGAAGACCAAGAGAGAAAGTCATTTGCTACAATTGCCAAGGAGAGGGACACATAAGGGACAATTGTCCCCTCCTAAACAAGAGCAAGGAAGAAAGAAGGAAGAAAAGAAGAAGAAAAAGGGGAGCAAGAAGAAAAAGGAAGAGGAGAAGAAGGCAAAGGAAAAGGGAAAGGCCAAAGCATTAAAAGCTAGGACTTGGGATGACCCTTCCTCCTCCTCATCATCATCCGAGGAAGAAAATGCATTTGTCACCAACTTAGCATTGATGGCATTTGACGACTTGGATTGCTCCTCCACCGAAAATGAAGAATCAAGTTCAAGTGGAGAGAGCTCAAGTGAAGGGGGAGCCTCCTCTACATCCTCATCCGAAGAAGAAGAAGAGGACATGGAAACTATGGTAACTAACCTTTCACCTAGTAAAATAGTTTCTATGATTTCTAGCTTAACTAAGGATCTATTTAGAGCCAAGAAAAAGAACAAAAGCATGCTTGACCAAATTAAGCATGCTTGACCAAATTAAGGAATTAGAGCAAAAATTAGAAAAAGCATGTTTTAATGATAATGATGATGATGCATACTCACATGATAACTATATGCCATTAGATGTTAATGATGCATGCATAGAGGAAAATAGGGCTTTAAGGGAAAAGGTAGATTATTTGACAAAAGCCCTAGAAAAATTCACTATTGGCTCAAATACATTGAACATGATAATTGAGAGCCAAAGAGTAAGTTTTAACAAAAAGGGCCTAGGATATAAAGAAAAGAAAAATGAGAAGGCCTATAAATGCCTAATTGCTAGGAGACAAGATAAAAAGAAGGTAATAGCTAGAAAATGGATTCTTAAGGAATTTCTAGTGAACCCCATAGGCAAGAATTTGTATTGGGTTCCAAAATCCATCCTTAAGGGTTAGAAAAACCCTAGGATAGTCAACCTTATGGACTTGACCTATATCATAATTTGGTTGACTTAGGATGACGGAACAATATTTTTGAAATAGTGTTGGGTGATGATAATGTGCCCAAAAATAGATAATAATGCTTAAATCACGATAATTAATGAAATTGTCATGTAAGTTTGCTATCATGATCTATCATCTTGATTTTTGGCACATAGTCTTAGGCATTAAGGTTTAAATCATGTTTTAGGTGATATTTACTTTAGTATCATGATATAATACCTAATGCATGATTATTACTTGATGAATACATTTGTCTCATGATCATAATGTAAAATTAATAAATATACATCTTTATAATCATGTGGAATGATAGGATGATACTTAACCTTGATAGAATTGCATGAATATAATGGTTAAGCATATAAAAATACCTCTAGGATACATCTCACACTCACAATAGGCTACCTTGATTGAAAACTTAGCATGAGTGAGATGTTAGGATGATACAAATGTCCACTAATGCCTATGACATTTAGATGGTCATTTAAGGTATCAAAATAGCAATAATAGACCAATCATGGGGAAAACTTATGTTTAATTCATAGACATATTGCCCAAAGATCATGGTTGGATATTTCATATGTTTTCAAAACAATTTCTTACTTTAAAATCTGTGTATTCATGTTTTGAAACAATTGGATGCAAAACTAGGTAGTAAACTTGATACTAGAATGATAAAAAACTTAGTGTTTTTTAAAAGCTTTTGGATTTTTGGAAAAAACAAGAAAATTTAATGATTTTTCATGGAAAATTATTTTTCATTGATAGATATACTTAAAAGAAATATGTTCTCCAAATTTCATGATTTTTCAAATTTTCTGGAATTTTTAATGCATTTCTGAATTTCACCCAAAATCGAAATCACGAATGACGTGCCGGTCATGGTAGTCCGAACGATCGGGTGGCCTGAAAATCAGACCAGTAAAGGCTGAATTCGGTTTTTAAACAAATCTTGGGTATTTTCTTCTATTAGACTTGATGCCATGAGTTTATAACTTAGTATTAATCTTTTTGATGGTGTCAAAGGGGGAGAAATGATTATGTTTAAGTAAATTATGATAGGGGGAGAAATGATTATGTTTAAGTAAATTATGATAGGGGGAGAAATATGTATGGGGAGTATTATGGATTAAGGGGGAGTTGCATGTTGCTACATCATGTTTATGATTACATGCTTTCTTACCTTTAAAATTTTTATCAAATGTTTTTACCTAACTTAAACGGATTGCCACACATCAAAAAGGGGGAGATTGTTAGGGCAATCTCTTGCCATGATAAGGTTTTGATGTGTGTGACAAAGAGTTTAAGTTAGGTTGTGATTATGGTTTGATATGTGCGTTGAAGTCATGCAGGACTTAGTAATTCGCACATGGAGCCTTGGCGAGTTTCACATCTCATGACTCGGTCCTTGAGTCAGTGAAGGATAGCTTTGCGGAAGTCGTGCGCTTGGAGCATCCGAGGGACCGTCGGACGAGGAGCTTGGAGTGAAGCCAGAGGAAGTAGACTTCAGGGCGAGACGGGAAGGATGGCGCTGCAGAGCCGTGCGCTTGGCGCATCCGAGGGACATGGCCGGACGAAGACAACTTCGAAGGTGAGGGACTCTGAGGGATGAGAGTGAGCGAATGTAACCCAGGAAGGGGTAGTAGCTCCTAGGTGAAACTTGGCCATTTGGCTAAGTGTCGGATGAGTTTTCCTGACATGAGTTGACTGCCAAGGAATGACAGTCGACTGCTCTGAGTCGAATGGGTTCGACTAGTGTCCGACTCATGGGCATTTGGCCCAAGCAGTCGACTGCCATGGACTAGCAGTCGACTGCTGTCGACACCAGTCGACTGATGGCACTGTGCACGGGCACAGAATGGAGTCGAGCTCGCGGAGCACTCGACTGATGGCAAGATCAGTCGACTGATGATGATACCGTTGGATGAAATCCAACGTGGAAAGTGACCATTATTGGGCAACGACTACAGGACCAGTCGACTGATCGGGGCATCAGTCGACTGCTCCTATGTCAACAGGAAGAAACCCTCTTCCTTTATAAAAAGGAAGGGGATGAGGCTTTGGGAGGCTAATGCTTGAACTCCAATCTTCTCCCAAAGTGCCATAAACGTCTTCCCACTCTTCTTACTTGCTTTTACTTCATTCTTATTGTAAGAAGAGTGATCTTGGTTGTAAAGGTTACCTCCACCTAGCTTGGTGCAAAGGAGAGACCAATAGTGATTGGCTTTGGAGGAGTGATTCACCTTGGACGAATCAGATCGTGGATTAGCAGCGTAGCCGTGAACCACGTTACATTTTGTGTTAGCGTTTGTATTCTTCTTTGGTTGTTTGCTTGTCCTATTTTTGTTATTTTCGCTTGCGCTAATCTTGTTTGTAGACGAGCAAATACCGTTATCCATCGATCGAGGGCTATTCACCCCCTCTAGTCGGCCACCACAACTACACATCGATCCTACAGAGTTCAATGGTGGACTCATTCTACATCTCAAAGAATCTAGAGGTAAGCACTCTAGATGAATTTTTCTCCACTGGAATTATATGAATCTAGGTTTGAAGGAGTAATTGAAGAACCAAGCATCAAGCCATCAAGGGGAGTGACACTAGTAGCCAACAAGGGGAAGAAGAAGAAGGAGACTCCCTCCTCATCGGATGAAGACTCCTCCTCCTCCATGGATAGCACGAAAGAGGCCTACATGGTAAGAAAGGTGAGATGTGCACTTAAGAATTTTAAATTTAATAAATCTCATGATAGGGGAAGAAGGTCAAGGAGGAAGATCATATGTTATAATTGCCAAGGAGAGGGGCATATAAGGGATGATTGTCCATTCTTGAACAAGAGCAAAGAAGAGAGGAGGAAGAAAGAAGAAAAGAAGAAGGGGAGGAAGAAAAAGGAGGAAGAGAAGAAAACTAAAGAAAAAGGGAAGGCCAAAACACACAAGGCTACTTGGGATGATCCATCATCCTCATCGGAAGAAGAAGAAGTCTTCACAAGCCTCGTACTAATGGCCATAGAAGACTTGGACTCCTCCTCCTCCGAGCAAGAAAAAAGAAGCACTAGTGAGGAGAGCTCAAGTGAAGGGGGAGCTTCATCCTCATCCTCATTGAAATCGGAGGAAGAAGACATGGAAACTATGGTAACGAATCTTTCTCCTAAGAAAATAGTTTCCATGATTTCAAGTTTAACTAGGTACTTATTTAAAATGAAAAATCGAAAGAAATGCATGCAAAATGAGATTAAGGCCCTAGAAGAAAAACTAGCAAATGCATGCTTAAATGTTAATGACTATATTCCTCTAGATGTTATGATGCATGTATTGAGGAAAATAAGGTCTTAAGGGAAAAGGTAAACCATTTAACTAAGGCCCTAGAGAAATTCACTATAGGCTCCAACACATTGAATGTAAAATACGAAAAAAAAAAATTTATATATATGGATTAAACCCTTTAATTAATTGGGTTTAATTAGTGGATTAATTGGGCTTAATTAGTGGGCTAATGAGGTGGATTAGCTAGTTGGATTGAGTCCATTGGGCTGGTTTCGGATTGGGCTGAAATTGGGTTAAAACCTGTTGGGCTTGAAATGGGCTTGGGCTAAAAAAATCAGTTGGGCTGAGTCTATTGGGCCCAAATGGTTGGGCTGGAAATGGGCTGAACCGGTTGGATTTAATTTGAGTTGGGCTTGAAATTGGCTGAACCAAATGTTGGATTGGGTTAAGTTAGATTGGGTTTAAACCGGTTTGGATTGGGCTGGGTTAACCGAATCGCGGAACGACAATTAAATGCTGTCGAATGAATGAAATAACCCATTTCATCGCGATTCTTTCTCTTCTCCGCGACACTTCTCGGCTCCGCGCGGTTTTCGTCGCTGAGCTCTGCTCGACGACATCCGATGCGAGCAGCTCGACGGCGCCACTACGGGTTGATCTCCAGCCAACTTCGTTTCTCTTCACCGATTTTTCTTCTGGCCCAACGACAGCAAGTGCCGCCATCGCCACCTGAGCTCGCCGGCATCCGGAGCTAGGGCAGATTAGGATCTTCGTCGATCTGTGATTGCTGAGGATTGCTTTCAGCCGACTGTGAGCTGGGGCTTCGCGAGTTCTATCGAAATCTGGTATGTGGCTTATCCTCTCCCTTGAGTCGAACAAGATCTTTCCATTTCTTGTGTTCCTCACTGCCATCAGCTCCGATTGTTGAAGGGAGAGGGGTAGTAGCTATTGAGCAGAGCAGATCGAGTAAGAGGAGATTGGTGTCGTCGGACTGCGCCAGTGTATAGTGTTGGTTGTGTTGTGAGGTGAGTTTGATTGTGATTTGTGTTCACAGCAGTAGTAATATGGTTGTGTGTTCCTCACCGTGAGATTGGGGTAGTTTCAGCCTCTGTTTGCCGCAGAGCTTGGAGCTGGGATTTGAGATCTGACTTGTTTGGGGTGGTAGCCAACTGCGTGAGGGACTACCGGTGGAGATTTGAGCCCAGTAAGCTTTGATTTCCTTTCTTCTCATGTGTATAAGCCGCCATTATAGTTTGGTTGTGATAGATGTCCGATCGATTAGAATCGTAATGTGATTTGGATCGGTAAGATTGATCCAGAGTTGATTTAAGTTCGGTGATTTCAGGTTGTTGTGTCGTGTGTGTGGAAGAGAAGTTGCAGGTAGCTGCCGACGAGATGGTTTGGGTGTATGGATTGAACAGTGAAAGGTAGGAAATAATCTCTGTTTTCCTTTGATTATTTTGTGTAGGAAATCGTTAGATTGTGGTGTTTGTATCGTTAGCTATTAATTGGTCAGATACCTCTTTGGGTGTTGTTTTTGTTGAAATCGGTTTGGTGGTTGTAGATGATTAAAGAGTTGTTGATGGTTATAGTTTTGCTACTGTGATTTGGGGATAAACAGTGGACCGGAGTTGTAATTGGGTTCTTTGACTGTGCTTGAGGCAAGAATCAGTGTGGGGTAGTTTCGATTGTTTTCTTTTACTTTCCATGGTGTATCGAATTTGGGATAAGTGGGATTCTTACTCGTAGACGAGGAAAGAATGCGAATTATAGAACGAATTGGTATTTTGTTCGTATAATTATTAGAGACTTGTACTTAACCTTAATTTGTTATTATGGTACAGGTTTGGGATACGAAGCAGGTCTACGATCGTGAGGATCATTCGAGCTTCGTATCAGGTGGGTAATATCTACCTGGTCCGGTAGTTTGATCAACTCTAGTGCATGATCTTGGATTTATGTTTATACCTGTTTACCTTAAATCCACTCTTATTTAATCATATGCTTGTACTGCCTTGACCTTTGAGATATATACTCTGTTACTCATTGATTATCTAGCACGAATAGGAACTATAAACCCTATTACGTATTAGCTGATGGATGTTCAGTAAATACAAGTGGCTAGGTTTATCTTTATGACTTCAGATTGGGTCACTGTCTTACATCACTAGGGTTAGGTGATGGTTTGGAGTATGGAATCGATTGTTATATCATATCCGTATTAGTGGTGAAATTATAATGGATCTAGTTGTCTGTGCATAGATAATTGTATGATTGTCAGTATGTGACCAGGGACTAGAGGTCCTAGTGTGATGGTATATCCATTAGGATTGTGTGTCCTGTATGGTTATATGGATGGTCGATTGTATATCGCTACGCTAGAGGTCTTAGCATGGTTGATCGTGTGTATGACTTTTGTGTGATAGAGAGAGTCCTATGGATTGTAGTCCTTGCATGGTTGACTTTCGCTGACTAGGTCTCCTGAGTTAGGAGTGTGCGAGGATTTATGTGTGAGCTATGCATCATTACATTTCATGCATCTTGTGGCTGAGGTATGCCTTGTGGTTGAGACAGTCGTCATCATCCTGCCTCCTCGGCCACTCGGGGTAGTGGTTGCGAGGTTGAGGCGAGCATTGTGTGCGTGCCGTTCTCGACCACTAGGGATGGTGGTAGGCTGGAGATCTTAGCCTTTGTCTTGCGGAGTGGTAGTTAAGCGCACTCACCCACTATAGATGGTGGTCGTGTGATGTCTGATTGTCTGAGTGCGGTGCTCGTCTACTCATGGGTAGGGGCGGGCTAGCGGCGGGGACCCCGTGTGAGTAGCATATAGCTCTATAGCGGGCTAGCTCTTGTTTCATACTACCTGACTTCGGTCACTCGAGTGGTGGCGGTGGAGTCGGGATAGTTGTCATGTCGTGCCACCTAGGCCTGCTTGAGTCGTGGTAGCGAGTTGATGCTTGAGACATGACCATGCATATGCATTCTTGATATATATGTATGCATGTATTTGATATATGTTTTACATATGCCCGTGAGATCTTTGCATTTGATTGAGCTATGATTGTTGCACATGCTTGTACATCATGATACATGTCATTTGCATTTTATATACTGTTATGTGTTGAGCATGATATATATGTGTTTGTCCTGACTGATGTATGCATTTGATTAGTGTCATGTCATAGTGTGGTATGGACCGGGTTGTTATTACAGGTGATCATATACTGTTCATATGTTGGCGTATTGGTCAGGTATGGGATTGTCTTAGTATGTTATATGGTTATGTTATAGTATACCTGTTCAGGATGATCTATCATATGGAGAGGATGTGCCGTCAGTACGTACATTACTTTACGTCAGTTGATCAGTTCAGTTTATGCTATGAGTAGGACATATTTGTAATTACTGATTACTATGCTTAGGATGTATGTCTATTGGACTCATCTTTGTATACCTGTAGATCTTCACATGTATACTTGTAGATCTATCCTTATATGTTGTTCATGCACTTCTATATATTACCCCTGAGTTTATACTCACCACCCCTGGACCCTGGGCTTCCTGTCGCCCAGATAACAGGTAGAAGACTCTTTGGACGTTCGGAGCTCCGCCAGCTGATCCCATCTCACACCGGACGAATGGACATGTTTTTCCGTATTGTTGTATTTCTACGGATTGTCGTTTTGCGGTTTTAACCTGTATTATTTCCGTATCTGTGATATACGGACGTGTTGTATGTATTTGACTTTCGATGTGACTTCTATTATGTTTCTTGTTGTGTCAAGTCACTCCGGAGTGCACAGTTGGGTCATTGTATATTGTTTTATCTGTTGTATGTTTCCGCTGCATTTTATATGTTGATATCTGTGTATATCATATTGTTGTTGTGGGCCTACGGGCCTTGTATTAACCCGATATGTTGCCACGTACAGGGGAGATGCTGTCCGTTTACTTTTCGGCACGGCATACTCTCGGGGCGTGACATTGAACATGATCATAGGGAGCCAAAGGGCAAGCTTTAATAAAAAAGGCCTAGGTTATAAAGGAAATAAAAATGAAAAGGCCTATCATTGCCTAATTGCTAGGGGTTAAGCCAAAAATAAAACAATAGCTAGAAAATGGATCCCTAAGGAATTTTTGGTGAAACTTATAGGAAAGAATTTATATTGGGTTCCCAAATCCATTCTTAAGGGTTAGGAAAACCCTAGGATAGTCAATCATGAGGATTTTATTTATATCATATCATATGGTTGATTTAGGATGGTGTGGGTTATAAATTTTTAACATAGTGTTGGGCGATGATAATGCATAACCCATAAATTGAATGTTTAAATCATGATTCATGCTCAATTTTATAATTTATAATCATGATATGCAATGATTGATGATTTATGATCATGATTGATAATTCTTGATGCATGTTCATGATTGGGTTTTTAGGATGATACTTAACCATGGGTAGAAATGCATGAAATTTTGATTAAGTGTAAATACCTTTAGGAACATCTCACATCCCACTATAAGGCTAACTTTATTGATAACATAGCAATGGGTGAGATGATAGGATGATACAAATGGTTCACTAATGCTTATGACATTTAGATGGATCATTAAGTGTATCAATAGAGCAATAATAGGCCAATCATGGGAAAAACATATATTTAATTCATAGACATATTGCCCAAAGATCATGGTTGGATATTTCAAATGATTTCAAAACCATTTTATGTTTAATAACCTGTGAGTTCATGTTTTGAAAATCTTCAAGGCAAAACTAGGTTTTAAAGTGGATACAAACTTTAGACATTTTTGTAACTTTTGAGTTTTTGCCAAACTTTCAAAAATAAAATGAATTTTCATGAAAAATCATTTTTCACTGATAAAGCAACTCACTAGAAATATGTACTTCAAATTTCATGATTTTTCGAATTTCTTAGAATTTTTAATGCATTTCTGAAATTGGAGTTCGAAAATCAGAAATCCTGAAAACTGAGTGCCAGTCGACTGATGTACTGTGCATGAGCACATTAACCTATTTTATCATGATTTTGGATTATTTTTGGGTATTTTTCTTCCTTAGACTTGATGTCATGGGTGTATAACATGTGTATAATATTTTTGATGGTGTCAAAGGGGGAGAATTATGTGAGTTTAAGTTAATCATGCTAAAGGGGAAAATTTAGCATGTCTTAAGGGGGAGTTGCATATTTAAGGGGGAGTTTCTATACTCATATTATTTACATGCTTTCTTACCTTATGTTTTATGTTATTATTTTTACCTAAGTTAAACGGATTGCCACACATTAAAAAGGGGGAGATTGTTAAGGCAATCAACCTATGTGATATGGTTTTGATGTGTGTGACAAAGGGTTTAAGTTAGGATTGTATTGGATTTGATGTGTGCGTTGAAGTCATGCAGGACTTAGTAATTCGCATGTGGAGCATTGGCAAGTTTCACCTCTCATGACTCGGTCTTTGAGTCGGTGAAAGATGCATTGCGGAAGCCGTGCACTTGGTGCATCCGAGGGATCGCCGGATGAGGAGCATTGGAGTGAAGCCGGAGGAAGTAGACTTCAGGGCGAGACGCGAAGGATGGCGCTGCGAAGTCGTGCGCTTGGTGCATCCGAGGGACGTGGCAGGACGAAGACAACTTCAAAGGCGAGGGACTCCAAGGGAATGAGAGTGAGCGATTGTAACCCGGGACGTGGTAGCGCTTAGGTGAAACTTGGCTGATTGGCTAAGTGTCAGATGAGATTTTTCGACATCAGTCGACTGCCATGCCATGACATTCGACTGCTCCAAGTCGACTTAGACTCGACTGGTGTTCGAGTCAGGTTTGTGTCCCAAAGAATGATCGCCAAACCATCACCGACTAGTGATGACATCACCGACCGGGTCATGATTTTCGGGCATGAATGGTTGTTAGTCTCATCGCCGCTCATGGGACTCGATCAGCAGCTCCATCACCGATCGATGGGAAGCCTCGATCGATGTGAGAGCCATTATTGGGCAACGACTACATGGGCAATCGACTGATCGAGGCATCAGTTGACTGCCAGGCGCCCAATGGGAAGAAAGACTTCTTCTCTATAAAAAGAAGCCATGGATCAACTTGGGAGCCTAATGCTTTAACTCCAATCAACTCCCAAGTGACCAAAATGCTTCCCTACTCTTCTTACTTGCTTTTATCTAAATTCTATTGTAAGAAGAGTGATCTTGTAAGAAAAGGTTACCTCCACCTTGCTTGGTGCCAAGGAGAGAATAGTGGAAGTTTAGGCGTGATTCACCTTAAACAAATCGATCCATGGATTAGCGGCAAGGCCGTGAACCACGTTACGACTTCGTGTTTGCATTTGTATTCTTTGTTATTCTTAATTGTCTTTAGTTTTTGTTATTCCGCTGCGCTAACAATTTTGTAGACGAGTAATCAACGAGCGATTTCCACCGTATGCGAAAGAGGGATATTTACCCCCCTCTAGCCGACCACCTATGTTCCAACAAGTGGTATAAGAGCCAAGTCGCTTGTCACCGGACTAACCGCCGCAAAAAGCACAATCAAGAGATGGCCGACTCCAACATTCATCCACCGAAGTTTGAAGGAGAATTCGCTTGGTGGAAAAAGCGAATGGAGATATTCTTCGAGATCGATTTTGATATAATGCTCACTATTAAAATGGTTTCGAAGTTCCTAGGGACGAAGAGGGGGAGCCACTAGAGAAATCGAGATGGACCAAGAAGCAAAGGGAGGAGCACTTGACTAACTCAAAGGCCAAGCACCATTTATTCAATGTACTCCCCCAACAAGAAGTCAACCGAATAGGAGAATGTGCTAGCGCCAAAGAGATGTGGGAGAAGCTAGTGGAGCTTCATGAAGGCACATCCGAGGCCAAGCTAGCAAGGAGAGATGTCCTTCGTTCCCAACTCAACAATATCAATCTCGATAAATGGGAGAAGGTAACATCTTTACATTCTCGGTTTAAAGAAATTCTTAACGGTTTATCTAGTGTAGGGGAGAAGCTCTCCAATAGGGACATGATCATGAAGGCAATTGATGTCTTTCCCCGATCATCTAAGTGGAGTTCAATGGTGGACTCATTCTACATCTCAAAGAATCTAGAGGTAAGTACTCTAGATGAATTTTTCTCCACTATGGAATTACATGAATCTAGGCTTGAAGGAGTAATTGAAGAACCAAGCATCAAGCAATCAAGGGGAGTGGCACTAGTAGCCAACAAGGGGAAGAAGAAGAAGGAGACTCCCTCCTCATCGGATGAAGACTCCTCCTCCTCCATGGATAGGACGAAAGAGGCCTACATGGTAAGAAAGGTGAGACGTGCACTTAAGAATTTTAAATTTAATAAATCTCATGATAGGGGAAGAAGGCCAAGGAGGAAGATCATATGTTATAATTGCCAAGGAGAGGGACATATAAGGGATGATTGTCCCCTTTTGAACAAGAGCAAAGAAGAGAGGAGGAAGAAAGAAGAAAAGAAGAAGGGGAGGAAGAAAAAGGAGGAAGAGAAGAAAACTAAAGAAAAAGGGAAGGCCAAAGCACACAAGGCTACTTAGGATGATCCATCATCCTCTTCGGAAGAAGAAGATACCTTCACAAGCCTCACACTAATGACTATAGAAGACTTGGACTCCTCCTCCTCCAAGCAAGAAAAAGAAGCACTAGTGAGGAGAGCTCAAGTGAAGGGGGAGCTTCATCCTCATCATCATCGAAATCGGAGGAAGAAGACATAGAAACTATGGTAACGAATCTTTCTCCTAAGAAAATAGTTTCCATGATTTCAAGTTTAACTAGGGAATTATTTAAAATGAAAAATAGAAATAAATGCATGCAAAATGAGATTAAGGCCCTAGAAGAAAAACTAGCAAATGCATGATTAAATGTTAATGACTATATTCCTCTAGATGTTAATGATGCATGTATTAAGGAAAATAGGGTCTTAAGGGAAAAGGTAGACCATTTAACTAAGGCCCTAGAGAAATTCACTATAGACTCCAACACATTGAACATGATCATAGGGAGCCAAAGGGCAAGCTTTAATAAGAAAGGCCTGGGTTATAAAGGAAATAAAAATGAAAAGGCCTATCATTGCCTAATTGCTAGGGGTCAAGCCAAAAATAAAACAATAGCTAGAAAATGGATCCCTAAGGAATTTTTGGTGAACCTTATAGGAAAGAATTTGTATTGGGTTCCCAAATCCATTCTTAAGGGTTAGGAAAACCCTAGGATAGTCAATCATGAGGATTTTATTTATATCATATCATATGGTTGACTTAGGATGGTGTGGGTTATAAATTTTTAACATAGTGTTGGGTGATGATAATGCATAACCCATAAATTGAATGTTTAAATCATGATTCATGCTCAATTTTATAATTTATAATCATGATATGCAATGATTGATGATTTATGATCATGATTGATAATTCTTGATGCATGTTCATTATTGGGTTTTTATGATGATACTTAACCATGGGTAGAAATGCATGAAATTTTGGTTAAGTGTAAATACCTTTAGGAACATCTCACATCCCACTATAAGGCTAACTTGATTGAGAACATAGCATTGGGTGAGATGATAGAATGATACAAATGGTTCACTAATGCTTATGACATTTAGATGGGTCATTAAGTGTATCAATAGAGCAATAATAGGCTAATCATGGGGAAAGCATATGTTTAATTCGTAGACATATTGCCCAAAGATCATGGTTGGATATTTCAAATGATTTCAAAACCATTTTATGTTTAATAACCTGTGAGTTCATGTTTTGAAAATCTTCAAGGCAAAACTAGGTTTTAAAGTGGATACAAATTTTAGATATTTTTGCAACTTTTGAGTTTTTGCCAAACTTTCAAAAATAAAATGAATTTTTCTTGAAAATTCATTTTTCATTGATAAAGCAACTCACTAGAAATATGTACTTTAAATTTCATGATTTTTTGAATTCCCTAGAATTTTTAATGCATTTCTGAAATTAGAGTTCGAAAATCAGAAATCCAAAAACCTGAGTGCCAGTCGACCGATCCTTTGATTCAGTCGACTGATGTACTGTGCATGAGCACAATAACCTATTTTATTAGGTTTTTGGATTATTTTTGGGTATTTTTCTTCCTTAGACTTGATGCCATGCGTATATAACATGTGTACAATATTTTTGATGGTGTCAAAGAGGGAGAATTATGTGAGTTTAAGTTAATCATGCTAAAGGGGAAAATTTAGCATGTCTTAAGGGGTAGTTTCTATACTCATATTATTTACATGCTTTCTTGCCTTATGTTTTATGTTATTGTTTTTACCTAACTTAAACGGTTTGCCACACATAAAAAAGGGGGAGATTGTTAGGGCAATCAACCCATGTGATGTGGTTTTGATGTGTGTGGCAAAGGGTTTAAGTTAGGATTGTATTGGATTTGATGTGTGCGTTGAAGTCATGCAGGACTTAGTAATTCGCATGTGGAGCATTGGCAAGTTTCACCTCTTATGACTCGGTCTTTGAGTCGGTGAAAGATGCATTGCGGAAGCCGTGCGCTTGGTGCATCCGAGGAACCGCCGGATGAGGAGCATTGGAGTGAAGCCGGAGGAAGTAGACTTCAGAGTGAGACGCGAATGATGGCGCTGCAAAGCTGTGCGCTTGGCGCATCCGAGGGACGTGGTCGTACGAAGACAACTTCAAAGGCGAGGGACTCCAAGGGAATGAGAGTGAGCGATTGTAACTCGGGACGGGGTAGCGCTTAGGTGAAACTTGGCTGATTGGCTAAGTGCCGAATGGGATTTCCCGATATTAGTCGACTATCATGCCATGGCAGTCGACTGCTCCAAGTCGACTTAGACTTGACTGGTGTTCGAGTCAGGTTTATGTCCCAGCAGTCGACTGCCAAGGGTTGGCAGTCAACTGTCGAAACCATCAGTCGACTGGTCATGAAGGTTTCGAGCACAAAATTGTTGTTAGTCGATTGCTTGCTCGCGGGACTCGACTGTTGGCTCCATCAGTCGATTGATGGGAAGATCAGTCGACTGATGTAGGAGTCGTTGGATGAAATCCAACGTGGAAGAAGCCGTTATTGGGCAACGACTACAGGGACAGTCGACTGATCGAGGCATCAGTCGACTGTTAGGTGCCCAACGGGAAGAAAGGCTTATTCTCTATAAAAAGAAGCCATGGATCAACTTGGGAGCCTAATGCTTTAACTCCAATCAACACCCAAGTGACCAAAACGCTTTCCTACTCTTCTTACTTGCTTTTATCTAAATTCTATTGTAAGAAGAGTGATCTTGTAAGAAAAGGTTAACTCCACCTTGTTTGGTGCCAAGGAGAGAATAGTGGAAGTTTAGGCGTGATTCAACTTGAACAAATCGGTCCGTGGATTAGCGGCAAGGCCGTGAACCACATTACGACTTTGTGTTAGCGTTTATATTCTTTGTTATTCTTAATTATCTTTAGTTTTTGTTATTCTGCTGCGTTAACAGTTTTGTAGACGAGTAATCAACGAGCGATTTCCACTGTATGCAAAAGAGGGCTATTCACTCCCCTCTAGCTGTCCACCTACGTTCCAACATGCATAAGGAGAATTGAAGAAAATTTGGGCATTAGCCCCAAAAAGTCTAGGCATATGCCTAAGAAGAGTCATTCCCAAAAGATAAATGAAAAATCAAAATTGAGAAAATTAGAACTAGAAAACCAAGCCTTGAGGTCAAGGCTTAAAAAATTGGAGAAGACCCTAGCAAGAATCACAAATTCAATTAAAGGGTCAAATGTTCAAAATTCAAGGCCTAGGAAACAAGAAATGTCCAAGGGCAAGAGGGGTTTGGGTGACAAATGTATGTCCTATCACAATGTTCCATTTAATTATGGAACAATATCTAGGTCTAGGAAAACCAAGGATAATAGGGAAGTTATCCCTAAGACTAGCCATGGTAAGTGTTTAGTGGCTAAGGACTTAAGAAAAACCAAGAAAGCCACTAAGAAGGTCAAAGGAGGAGTCACTTCTAGAGTTGACCTCGGAAATACCCAATTGACAAAGGTTTCAAAGCCAAAAAGGGTCATTAGGAAGGTATCTAGGGAAGTTATCCCTAGTGAATACCTTATTAACCCAAGGAGCTCCAATAGGTATTGGATTTATAGAAGCGTGATCGATTCACGCTAGATGGGTTAGGATGTGTTAACCCTAAGTGGATGGGTAGTTAACCTAGCCATGGTGAGTTGACACTTTAGGATGTGCCAATGTGGATTGAGAAGATTGAAAATGATTAAGTTGGCATAATTAGATCTTAGGAGTGATGGTGTGTCATTTTGGGTTTTTGACACAATAGGGGGATAATGACATTAAGGCAAAAATAGATTTAATTTTAGAAATGACAATTTGAATTTAACACTTAGGTATTTTATACTTTAGTATCTTATAATTGCCATGCTTTGTTTGCCTTGCCATGTCATGACATCATATTTATTTTTATCATATAAAATGTCATGAACATATTTAGGGTTATTTATATATGTTATGAATGTTTAGATTTCATTCACATGCCATGACATCATGATTATATGACACATGATTTATTCTTATATCATTATGCCATAATCATCATTCATGCATGAATAAAATAAATTTAAGGACTAAGGCATAATTTGAAGTCCCATGCATAAGGGAATCAAATAATGTTGCCTAGAGATATGCATGAAACCCTAAATAACAAAGATCCCACATCTCACTAATACTTGACTTATATGTGTTTTACACATTTAGATACAAGTGAGATATTTAGGAAAAAGGAATTAAAGGTTTTAAAAACATTTCAAAAATATTTTGAAAAACCTTGGTGGAGTCTATCTTTTGATAACTATCACCATCGAATGGGATGATACAAAGAGAGCTTAATATTGAAGCTTTTCTTAACTTTTGAACTTTGTGTCAATCTCACTATTTTGTGGGTAAAATAATTTTCTAATATTTTTCACCCATAATGATTGTAATAAGTAATATACATACAAAATTTTATGATTTTTCAACTTATGTATATTTACTTACGAATTTCAGAAATTCATTTCAGAAAATCTGAAAACTGTATTTTACAGTTATCAGTCGACTGCCATGAATGATAGTCGACTGATGTGGGAAGGAGTCAACTGGTAGCTGAGAGAGTCGACTGATACTGCTGATTTCGGGTAAACCTTGGTTGTTAGGCCCATGTTCAGCTATGTTTTGGTCCCCTAACCACTCCTAACCCTAGGACATGCTATGGAGAGCATTAGAAAGGGTGGAAATCCATTGGATATGGATTAGGAGAAGTGTTTAGGGTGAGTATCAATTTTAAGGTGGATGAGAGTTCATTGTTGAACTTTGCCTTAATTTTGATTGTTTAGATGTTCCTATTGGCTTAGGGACTCTCCAAGGACATTGTTGGTGCAATGGTCAAGGGGAGCAAGCCTTTAGAGGGAGGTATCCATCATGGGAAGATGTATGTGTATTTTTCCTCATGGGAGGAAAATTGGGTTGCCTCTCTTAAGTGATATGGGACTTATCACTAGAAAGATTGTAGGCATGTGTGTTCCTCCAAGGGAGAGATTGTAAGATCTCATTGGGATATGAGACATTCATACCCTTGGGGAGGACCTTTTTGATGTATGTCAAAAATATTGGAGATTTCGAGATCATGCACAGCGGAATAAGAGAATAAAACAATTTTTATTTCATCCCAGACATCCCCTGGGGGCTAGGAAAACTTGTTTTGCCACAATCACATGAAAACACGCAAAGAGAAAGAGAAGTTATACCTTCGGGATTCTTTTGAACTCGTCAAAACCACAAGCAAGACCAACGGGCCTTGCCTCTATCAGTATCCACGTCGGGATCACTTGAGACAACTCCTAGAGAAGCAAGTCTTTGTCTCCGATTGGTGCTAGCCAACAGGTGGAGACAAGGGAAGAGGAGAAAGGAGAGAGCAATGACGACTATCAAGGGAAAACCTAAAAACCAAAAACCTTAGCCAAAGATTATCAAGGGATATATTTATATATCTCTTGATTAGGTCATCTTAGGAGGCTTAAACGAAACATATCTTACCATAATTATTCCATAATTAAGGTAAGAACAACACAGGAAATTTCTATAAAGAGAAATCTCCAAAATCGGCGGAGATGCGACACGGCCGTGTGGATGCACACGGCCTGGCCGTGTGAATTCACATGGCCGTGTGTTTTCACATTGCCTGGCCATGTGGATTCACATGGATGTGTGAAAACACATGGCCTGGCCGTGTGTCTCTCTGGGGCAGCCCAGACTTTGCCAATTTGTGGCCAGAGCCAGGCACGACCCGTGTCAAGTTAGGCACGGTCATGTGAGGCTTTGTATGGTCCGTTTGATTTCGTTTAAGTGCAATATGACCGTGCTAAGTCCAACAAAGCCATAGGAGGTTCCATAGCCTCCGTTTCACACCCCCTTGGTTTGGTCCAACTAGACATATCCTCTCTCAACGAGAATCTCATTCTCAGACTTATTTTACATCTCGAGATCACCCGTAGTGCGTGTGACCCAATAGGTTCCCGGTTACGTTGGCCATTCATAATTAACCCTTTAATTATGAATAGATCATGAGTGGCACCTAGCAGTATATCATGAGTCTCAATTGATCAGAAAGTCTAAATCGACTCCAGAACATTTTCTGAACCCTTCAGCAGCTTCAGTTGTTCGTGCCTTGTTCCTTTCACTTATCTTATACCCACTTGGTTCAGGACATGATCTCTGTGTTCGTCCCCACTAGGCTGACTACGTCACACCTAGCCCAAGTTAATTTCCTTGTCCTGTGGATTCAAGTTACTCCTACATGTTCCCAAGAAGACCATCTTCTTAACATGCTTGCTCTGGCCAGAGACTTCTGAGTAACAATCTTGACAAGAGGCCTATGGTATACATCTCCTTTATCAGGAGTGGTGAATCCGCTGTTGGCTATCCAAACACTTTCAATCACTTTGGCTTATACCCAATCATCCCAGAGTTACATCTACTATGTAGATGACTGCGAAGAAGTCAAAGTACAAGGTGCCATGATCAAGGTGACTTGAATACCTCAAGTCTAAGGAAGCTCGCACTCAAGCCGCAATGAGATCTTCAACAACATATAGAACCATATGAAGTCTCATAGCAGGTCACTCCAATGAACTAGTTACCATAACTAGCATCCACATGTTCCCTCTCAGCAACCCTATGCTTCCATTCAGTGAGTACCAAATGCTTGGATAAACCAAGGAGCACAACATGTGCTAGTCTCACAGAATTGATGATGTCCAATCTCATCAATTCATCGACTAGGGATAGTTTCAATACTTGCATATTTACATATGATGAGATACTCACTAATTGTGATCTAATTATAATTTCTCTCATGCTATGCATCGTATTGTGGACTTCAATATATGAGTTTAAGATCCAATCAAATACATAGATAATGTATACTCAAATAGTGAATTTTATTAATAACTTCTAAGGCGATATCCTTAGGACACCTCTCAATTACATCAAACTCCCACTTGGCCTACAACCAATCGCCTTGGTATCTAATACCATAAGCCTCTATATGCCTCTCGAACTTTTCTTGGGGAAGAGGCTTTGTCAAGGGATCTGCTTGATTCCTATCAGTGGGAACTTTCCCTATTTGTACGTCTCTTCTATCAATGATCTCTCTGATCAGATGGTAACGACATAGTACGTGTTTGGATCGCTGATGAGACTGTGGTTCCTTTGCGAGTGGAATGGCACCATTATTGTCGCAGTAAACCGGTAATGCTTCAACAATGCTCAGAACTACTCCAAGTTCAGTAATGAACTTCTTGATCCAGACCGCCTCCTTTGCTGCTTCAAAAGCTGCAATGTACTCTGCCTCCGTAGTAGAATTAGCAACGGTATCTTGTTTAGAACTCTTCCAACTCACCGCACCTCCATTCAAGATGAATATGTATCCAGACTGAGATTTGGAATCATCCTTATCTGTCTGGAAGCTGGCATCAGCATACCCGCTTACTACCATATTACCTCCTCCATATACCAAGAACAATTCCTTAGTCCTTCTCAAGTACTTAAGGATTGTCTTGACAACCACCCAATGGTCCATACCAGGATCCGACTGGTATCTACTCGTAACGCTCAAAGCATACGATACATCGGGCCTCGTACATAACATAACATACATGATCGATCCTATAGCTGACGCATATGGGATATGACTCATGCGAATCCTCTCGTCTTCAATGCGCGGGCACATAAAGTTCGAAAGGCGAATCCCATGCCTCATGGGAATAAAACCTTTCTTGGATTCTTCCATGCTAAACCGTTTTAGCACTTTGTCTATGTATGTAGACTATGAAAGACCAAGCAACCGATTCGATCTATCTCTATAGATCTTAATCCCCAAAATATAGGTTGCTTCTCCCATGTCTTTCATGGAGAACATTTTGGACAACCATACCTTGACTATTTGCAAAATAGGAATATCGTTTTCTATAATTAATATGTCATCGACATACAATACTAGGAACACGACCGCACTCCCACTAACCTTCTTATACACACAAGGCTCCTCAGGATTTTGTGAGAAATCAAACCATTTGATTGCCTCATCAAAACGGAATTCCAACTCCTGGATGCCTGCTTCAATCCATAAATGGAACGTTGAAGCTTGCATACTTTGTTCCTATCAATGGATGTGAAACCCTCAGGTTGTATCATATATACATCCTCAGACAGGTTTCCATTAAGGAAAGCTATTTTTACATCCATCTACCATATCTCATAATCAAAATGAGCTGCCATGGATAGGAGTATCCGAATGGATTTAAGCATAGCTACTAGTGAAAAGGTTTCGTTATAGTCAACACCTTGTCTTTGACGATAGCCTTTTGCCACTAATCTAGCTTTATAGGTAATAATATTACCATCCATATCGGTTTTCTTCTTGAAAACCCACTGCACCCTATAGGCATTATGCCTTTGGGTGGGTCAACCAAGTTCCAAACCTGGTTTTCATACATGAAATCCATTTCCGATTTCATGGCTATTAGCCATCTATCCCTGTCTGAACTATTCAGTGTCTCTTCGTAATTAGTAGGTTTCTCATCATCTATGAGCAACACGTCATTAAATTAACTTATGAGAAATCCATATCTCTCAGGAATTCTTCGTGTCCTACTAGATCTACGAGGAAGTTGTGTATCATCAGGTTCAGCTATTACCTCATCCGAATGAGTAATCAGCTGTAGTTCTTGACTAGGCATCTCTTTTATGTCTACTGGAGCCTCTTGAACTACACTTAGTTCAACCTCACTCCCACTGTTTTCCTGTAAGAGAAACTCCTTCTCTAGAAATACAACATGCCTTGAAACAAACACCTTTTGTTCCAAGGGATGATAGAATTGGTAACCTCTTGTTTCCTTAGGTTAACCAATAAATAGACACTTATCAGACTTAGCCTCTAGCTTGTCTGATACTGTCCTCTTCACATAAGCAGGACAACCCCATATCTTCAAATAAGATAAATGAGTTTTTCTACTTTTCCACATCTCATATGGAGTAGTAGAGATTGCCTTAGTTGGGACTCTATTTAACAAGTAAACAGTGGTCTCGAGTGCGTAACTCCAAAAGGTTTTTGGAAGACTTACATGCTGCATCATTGACCTAACCATGTCCAACAAGGTTCGGTTTTGCCTTTCAGCCACACCATTATATTGTGGTGTGTAAGGTGGAGTCCTTTGGGACAAGATGCCATTGTCCCTTAGATAATCTTGAAATTCTTGGCTTAAGTATTCACCACCTCGATCTAATCGAAGTACTTTAATACTTTTCCCAAGTTGTTTCTCTACTTCCTTTCTAAAATCTTTAAACCTTTCAAAGACTTCAGACTTGTATCTTAACAGATACAAATACCCATATCGTGAATAATCATCGATAAAGGTAACAATGTAGCTATAACCTCCTATGACATGAGTTGACATTGGTCTGCATACATCGGTATGTATAAGGCCCAATACCTCAACTGCTCGTTCACCATTTCCTCTGAAAGGTAGTTTAGTCATCTTTCCTTTTAAGCATGAAACACATGTGTCTAATGAATCTGATTCATAAGACTCCAAAATGCCAAGCCTCTGCAGTTTGGACATGCGTTCATTACTTATATGGCCAAGACGACAATGCCATAATTACGAGGTTAATTGATTATCTAACTTAGCGCGTTTTCTATTTGATTCGATATTGAATATCTTGTTGGATGTATCTAACGTGTAGATCCCATTATTTAATATTCCAGTAGCATAAAGAACGCCATTTAACATAATGTAACAACAATTATTACTAAACATCAAATGATAACCTTTCTTATTCAAACATGAAACAGAAACAATATTCTTTATTAATGCAGAAATATAAAAACAATAATCCAATTCTAAAACTAGTCCTGTAGGAAGTCGCAATATATAAGTACCCTTGGCTACTGCAACAACCTTTGCTCCATTGCCAACCCTTATATCTGCTTCTCCCTTAACTAGTTTTCTTCTGTTCCTCAGCTCCAGTATGTCATTACATATATGTGAGCCACACCTGGTATCCAATACCCAAGTGCTAGAAGAAACAGTATGACATTCAATAACAAATATACCTGAAGTAGATTGGGCATCAGATGCCTTCTTTTGCTTCAGTGACTCCAGATACTGCTTGTAGTTTCTCTTCCAATGTCCATCCTTACCACAATGATGGCAGGTGCCCTTGGGAGTTATTTCTTCCTTCTTTGCCTTCTTCCCTTTAGCTTTTATTTTTGACTTCCTCTTAGAACCTTTCTTTGAGGAGTCAATCAGCATCACTGCCTTCTGTTCCTTCGCAACAGATGACTCCATTGTTTTGAGCATATTGATCAATTCAGGAATCGTGGACTCAATCTTATTCATCTGATAGTTCATCATAAATTGTGAATAGCTACCAGTCAGATTGTGAAGAATTAAGTCAATACATAATTCATGGTCTATGAAGAACCCTAATGATCCCAATCGCTCAATATAACTATTCATCTTTAGCGCAAATTGCACTGCAGATGAACCCTCCTGCAATTTCGAGTGAAAGAGGAGCTGGGTGACCTCGAACCTTTCAGATTGTGCCTGCTCATCAAACAACTCTCGAAGATGGAAGACAATTGTATTAGCATCCATATGCTCATGTTGCTTCTGCAAATCAGGAGACATTGACGCTAGCATAATGCAGCTCGCTATCTCAGAGTCAGCAACATGTTTTTGGTAAGCCAACTTTTGGTCACCAGATGCATTGTCTGTAGGAGGTTGGGGAAGAGCCTCTTCAAGGACATAAGCTAGCTTTTCAGCCTTGAGAATAATTCTCAGGTTGCGAAGCCAGTCTAAGAAGTTTGGCCCTGTCAATTTGTTGTTGTCCAAAATCGAACGTAAATTAATGGAGGTCGACATGCTGTTCTAATTAGTACCTAGACATACAAAAAGGTGTATAAGAGAGATGAATTAATAGTAATGTAAACAATTTACATTAACAAGAAACTCCCACTATTTTATCAAATTCAATAGCCCTCATTTTGAATTCGAGAGATGGTAGGTGATCTCTTAGTGGGTTGATATCCATTATGACTAAGAACAACCTTAGAGAGAGCCTAACAAGTCATTCATAGTCATAATGTTAGGTATCAATAGTACCCATTATATATCAAATATATAACTATCACTTTATGCTATCAACTAATTGAATGTTCACATATACATTAGGATGTTAACTCATTAACATATATACATCCAATGCATATCACCTAATTGCACCTCTGTCCATATTGACCTTGGAGGGAGTCCAACGAATCAATGCTTTCAGTTAGGGTCGACCCATTAATCGTGAGATCGAATTTAAATGATTTGAACACATCCAACTTACAAGCCAGGCTTGGAGAGAGTCCAACAACCCAAACTTAAAATTGACCTTTGGTCCTTACCATTTAAAATAAATATCAAATCTCATATGAATTGAACATGCTCGATGTCATGCTAGGCTTGGAGGCACTACAACAAAAATGCTAAAAGACAACACCACAAAGACAATGGTTTTAAGAGAAACCGTTGTGATTTTGGTAAAAGACAATGGTTTTTGACAAAACCGTTGTCTTTGAGCGTCAATATAACACAAAAGACAACGGTTTTACACTATCCGTTGTCGTTGAACATATTTTTTTTTATCAACAACACATTTTATAACGGTTTTCCAGAACCGTTGTCTTTAATTTTTTTTTGTAATATAACAAAAATAAATAAATAAATAAATTAATAATGTAATAATATAATTTAAAATGAGATAAATAAAATAAATTTATTTATTAAAATTCGAATTTAGTTATTAAATATTTATAAAAAAAATTCTGAATAAATTTTAGTACATGATTGGGTGAATTAATCCTAGGTTATAAATAAGCTAGGTTTAGGTTTTCCCTTCGCATCCGATTTTTTTTCTTTCTCCCGATTCCTCTTTTTTTTCACGCATCGTGCTTCCCGCACCGCCGCCCGCCTTGTCATGCCCTTTTCGTGAGCGCCTCACACCGTCGCTTCTTACCGCGCTGGCCGATCCGTCGATCGGGCGGCGGCGCCGATGAATGGTCATCCTTTTCCTGTGTTGCTGCCACCAACCAACCACAGCTCCGTCTCCCTTTCGCGATCGCCACCACGACTGATCGCCACGAGCTCGATCTCGTCGCAACCTTGTATATGCCGCATCCTTCCTTCTCCCTTGTGTCAAAGCACCACGTCCTGTGACCCTAATCCATCGCCGATCATACTCCTCTAGTCGGCTTCGGCGTTGCCTCTCTGATAGGTTTGGCTTTAACTCAAAACTTTAACTTATCTTCCTCTTGAACCCTAGCGCTACCTCCGACTTTCTTACACCTCGCCTGCGAAAGTCCGACGACCGAACTTCCCTTGTCTTGTTGGTTCTCGCAACCAGGGAAACTACACCTCATTGTTTCTGGACCATCTCTTCTAGACACTTTGGCACCGATGAGGACTGCTGCCAGCTCTGTGGATTTCTATTTCTTCTTAATTCAGGCTTGTAACCTCGTCTAGTTGCATATTGAATGAATAACATTAGTGAAGAGGACAGTTGGAGCAAATGAAAGAATAATATTTAGGCATGCTATGTTAGTGTTAGAGTGCCTTTATTAATTGGCTTAGCTTCTTAGATGTATTTACAATTATCTATTGTATAATGCTGGTAAGATATTGTCTCACATAGATTTTTTTTTTGCAGGTTGCTTGCAGAGGTTGATCTCCGTAAACATGGTTGAGCTTCTTTTTGAAGACATCTTTACTTTGACAAGAATAGACCCAGATGGCAAAAAGTTTGATAGGTATGCTACATGATCTATGTTTGTAATAGATGTTGTGCATCTTATCACTTGTGAGATTCATGTTTTGATGAAACTAGCGGCGGAATTGATTTGTTATTTGTACTTTAAACTGTGAGACAAGTGATACGTTATGGTGTCATTCCAATGCTTGAAACTTTGTACATTTCTATTCTCAATGTAGAACTTTGTATAATATAATTCCTTCAACTGTTTTCATATTAGAGTAGAAACTTCGGCTAATCATGAAAACTGACTAGCTACCAGACATCACTGTTTGTTTTGTATTTTGTAGGTTGAAATTGCTCAGACCATATCAAAGATGTGCCTTGAATTCTCAGATATTTACATAGGTAAGAACCAAAAATTTTCCACAAGGTCTATGACATCAGGTGTCCAAGAAGGAACTTATGAACCAATCTGACTTAAAAGATCTTGTTTCCAAGTAGGATCAGAAATAGGCTAGAAGGTCATGACCCTACGATTTACCTGCTTATTGTGTCTATGTAGGATCTCGATCACAACAAGCATAACTAGATTGAATATACATAAGTTAAATAAGACATTGTAAGTATTGACACTAACTGTAGCAAGTATTTTTCTTCATGTCATAGTGTTTAAGAAAATTTTGAATTATAAAACATTTTTTAATTCATATGTAGAAGATTCCTTTCAAATTATTCTTATCTTGCCCATCTTATAATTATTTTATCACATAGAAGTTGTTATCTCATATATGAATATGGTACACTAAGAATTATATAATAAATTTCATATATATTGTATGATTAATTTTAATAATGTTTTGTGAGATGGCAATGATAAAGTGTTAATAATAAATTATAAATGTTAATATAGGTTTAAAATATTTAAGTTAAATTATAAGATCTTACAATTTATGTTTGGGTCTTATGATCTATACCTATGGACCCCTTCCTAACAACCTTGTTTTTTAAAGTACATATTATAATCATAATTAAATCCAAACCTTGCATGTGATATTATGTTTTAACAATTGAAATTGAGTAATTAAGCGTTGAGACATCATCGGTAATCTTATTTAAGGACTTAAATCTTAATATTTCAGTTCTTATCCTTTTCTTCCATCCTTGCATTTCAAGCCCAACTTTCTTTCTGAAATGAGTATTTATGTTAAAGGATGCCGATTATTAATAAATACAAGGACATGGGAGTAGTGGTCATGGGGAAAGTAGAATCTGGAAGCATCTGCGAAGGTGATAGTTTGTTGGTCATGCATAACAAGGTATTTTGTTTCTTCAATATTTTTGCCTTGAGTTGCTGATATTTGAATTTGCATTGTGTCCCTTTGCTTTTCTCCAGGCTAATGTCAAAGTTCTTGCAATATTTTGTGACGAAAATAAAGTCAAGCGCGCAGGTCCTGATGAGAATATTAGAGTAAGATTATCTGGGGTCGAAGAAGAAGATATACTTTCTGGTTTTGTACTCTCAAGTGTTGGTAAGTATTACTATCTGTAAACATAAACTTTATTTACTATCTTAATAAACTTTATCTGATAAAGAATTTGACTAACGGTCAACATAAACTTCTTTTTGGTAAATTGAGGTATATAGTTCTTGTTATTTTTTGTTGAGAACCATGTGCAATAGGGTAAGGCTTCTAATGACCTTAATTAGCTTTTCATATTTTTATAGCTCCTGAAATTTTTCATTGAGAAGCAAGAACCATTCACATTAGAATTAGATACGTTTAGGGGCATTAGAAGGATTCTCATATCCAAAGTTTGATTTATTTTTTTTCTGACCTGCCTGATGTATTTTAGAACAGATATGGCTGGGATCTTAAGTGATAGCTATTAGGTCGGTAATAACAGCTCTTGACCATATAAAATACATCTTAGTCTTGGGCATTCTTTATCTGAAATATTATTTGCCCCAAATCTCAACAGTTTCTTTCAGGGCTTCCAGAAGATCACATGTCGTGTCTAAATAACAGACTTGTATAATTTGATGTGATTTGATCTAATTACTTCGTCACCTGAGTAACTATTTTGTTTTGCGATATATGAGAGATATAATTGAAGGTGCCACATCCATTGACAAGTCTTCCCTACGACCAATAGTAATATTAGATATATTTTCAAATTTTCTTATTGATACCATAGTGTTTAATTACATTTTCATTCATTTATTCACATGCAGTTCGCAAAATCTGTGATTGCAGCAAAGGAAATTGATGAAGTACGTTGAATTAAATTTGAATGCATACAAGATCACATATCTGATGTTTAGGAGAGATTTAAGTGTACATACCTCTTTTGGTTACATGTGGTAATCTATAAGTGTTTTGCTTATTATGCATAATACTTTTGGTGCATATGATGTGTAGTTGTTTTGCCACAGTACTTTTTAATATATATCAGTAAGAGTGATCATTTTAAATGTGATGTGACCTTGTACTTTACATTGCTACAAGTGCGAGTGTATATATGTGTTTTCTATAATTCTGTTTGATGTTGTATGATTTATATTAAAAATGCAACACTATAAATCTACAATAGTTTATTGTGTTATAGAGTAACCGTTAAGAAATGACAACGGTGAAAAATCGTTGTCTATGAGCAAAAAAAATTCGTGGTAAATCGGGGGTTGGTCAAAGACAACGGTGAAAGACCGTTGTAGATTTAAGGAAAAGACAACAGTGAAAAACCGTTGTCTATGAGCAAAAAAATCCATGGTAAATCGACCCGTTGTGAAAAGTGGTTCGGGCAAAGACAACGGTTAAAAATCGTTGTCTTATCCTTGAAACGACAACAGTTTTTCACCGTTGTCTTTGCCCGAACCACTTTTCACAACGGGTTAATTTACCACTGATTTTTTTGCTCATAGACAACGGTTTTTCACCATTGTCTATTCGATTTTTTGTTGTAGTGAGGGAGTCCAACAACCCAAACACGAAAAAGAACTCTAGTTCAACCATATTAATGGAAGGTGTTAGCCCTAATATTTGCACGAGGAATTTCACATTATTATGGGTCTCATCTAAAAAGGAAATAAACCTAAATATGGAAAAACCAAGGTCACATTAGGAAATGAATTTCCCGACGTGAATGTGAGTCTATGCTTAAGCTCTAACGATGCGGCCAACACCTTCGGTGTTTCCAGGCGCATCCTCAGTATTTCCTTTTAGGTTACAAACATATACTATATGTAAAACAAGCATACTCTAATCTATCATATAGATAAACATGACACAGGTATATTAAAACATCAAACATGCTTTAAAATTTCTCCTACAACATGCAATCTATGCCAAAAGAACAAGGTGGCTCTGATACCACTTGTTGGAGATTCCGGGATCATGCGCAGTGGAATAAGAGAATCAAACAATTTTTATTTCATCCCAGACATCCCCTGGGGGCTAGGAAAACTTGTTTTGGTACAATCACATGAAAACACGCAAGGAGAAAGAGAAGTTATACCTTCGGGATTCTTTTGAATCCGTTGAAACCACAAGCAAGACCAATGGGCCTTGCCTCTATCAGTATCCATGTCGGGATCACCTGAGACAACTCCTAGAGCAGCAAGTCCTTGTCTTCGATTAGTGCTAGACAATCGGTGGAGACAAGGGAAGAGGAGAGAGGAGAGAGCAACGACGACTATCAAGGGAAAACCTAAAAACCAAAAACCTTAGCCAAAGATTATCAAGGGATATATTTATATATCTCTTGATTTGGTCATCTTAGGATGCTTAAACGGAACATATCTTACCATAATTATCCCATAATTAAGGTAAGAACAACACAGGAAATTTCTATAAAGAGAAATCTCCAAAATCGACGGAGACGCGACACAACCGTGTGGATTCATACGGCCTAGCCGTGTGGATTCAAATGACCATGTGTTTTCACATTGCCTGGCCATGTGGATTCACATGACCATGTGAAAACACATGGCCTGGCCGTGTGTCTCTCTGGGGCAGCCCAGACTTTGCCAATTTGCGGCTAGAGCCAGGCACGACCCGTGCCAAGTTAGGCATGACCATGTGAGGCTTTGTATGGTCCGTTTGACTTCGTTTAAGTGTGATATGACCATGCTAAGTCCAACAAAGCCATAGGAGATTCCATAGCCTCCGTTTCGCACTCCCTTGGTCTGGTCCAACCAGACATATCCTCTCTTAATGAGAATCTCATTCTCAGACTTATTTTACATCTCGAGATCACCCGTAGTGCGTGTGACCCAATAGGTTCCCGATTATGTTGGTAATTCATAATTAACCCTTTAATTATGAATAGATCATGAGTGGCACCTAGCAGTACATCATGTCTCCCAATTGATCGAAAAGTCTAAATCGACTCCAGAATATTTTCTGAACCCTTCAGCAGCTTCAGTTGTGCGTGCCTTGTTCCTTTCACTCATCTTATACCCACTTGGTTCAGGATATGATCTCTGTGTTTGTCCCCACTAGGCTGACTATGTCACACCTAGCCCAAGTTAATTTCCTTGTCTTGTGGATTCAAGTTACTCCTATATGTTCCCAAGAAGACCATCTTCTTAACATGCTTGCTCTAGCCAGAGACTTCTGAGTAACAATCCTGATAAGAGGTCTATGGTATACATCTCCTTTATCTAGAGTGGTGAATCTGCTGTTGGCTATTCAAACACCTTCGATCACTTTAGCTTATACCCAATCATCCCGGAGTTACATCTACTATGTAGATGGCTGCGAAGAAGTCAAAGTACAAGGTGCCATGATCAAGGTGACTTGAATACCTCAAGTCTAAGGAAGCTCACACTCAAGCCGCAATGAGATCTTCAATGACATATAGAACCATATGAAGTCTCATAGCAGATCACTCCAATGAACTAGTTACCATAACTAGCATCCACATGTTCCCTCTTAGCATCCCTATGCTTCCATTCAGTGAGTACCAGATGCTTGGATAAACCAAGGAGCACAACATGTGCTAGTCTCACAAAATTGATGATGTCTAATCTCATCAATTCATAGACTAGAGATAGTTTCAATACTTGCATATTTACACATGATGAGATACCCACTAATTGTGATCCAATCATAATTTCTCTCATGCTATGCATCATATTGTGGACTTCAGTATATGAGTTTAAGATCCAATCAAATACATAGATAATGTATACTCAAATAGTGAATTTTATTAAAAACTTCTAAGGCGATTGCCTTAGGACACCTCTCAATTACATCAAAAAAGGGGGAGAAGTTACCAATTGGGATAGTTGGAATTCTCATTGGGATGTGAGAATTGCTAATTGGGGATAATTGGTAGACTTGAGTTTGAGGTTTTGTCAAACATAAAAAAGGGGGAGATTGTTGGTGCAATCGACCCAGGACTCGAGTTTGACTCGAACTGTATTTTGATGTTAGACAAAATTCATGACATGGGATTGTCATGGAAAGTCCAACATGGGTTGACCACGTAAGTCCAAGTGTGTAGCCTTAGCGGTGAAAGTCCAAGCATGGGGCATGACATGGAAAATCCAAGCATGAGGCTTGGTGTGGGAAGTCTTCAGGACTTGGCAAGTTCACTAGGCTCGGGGTCCTTGAGTCGGTGAAGGATGACATTGCGAAGCCGTGTACTTGGTGCATCCAAGGGATCGTCGAACGGGGAGCTAATGGAGTGAGGCCCAAGGGAAGCAGACTTCTAGGGTAAGAGACGCGAAGGATGCCATTGCAAAGCCATGCGCTTGGTGTATCCGAGGGACGTAGGACAAGGGAAGAGAGCTTTGGTGGGGAACTCCATGAGAGATGAGATGGACTTGGCCAAGTAGCTAAGACTGAGTGTCGGATGCTCAAACATGGTGTTTGAGGGTTTACCCGATGGTCGGATGCTCAAACAACTTAGTGTTTGAGGTTTTACCCGACAACATTCGACTGGCATAGGTACCGGTTCGACTGATCCAAGTCGACTAGGGTTCGATTGGTGTTAGCGCTTTACGTGGGTTGACAATGATTGCCAAGGGATGTGATCGATCGATGGAAGTGTCGTAGGCAGAATGCTCCATTCGCGGACGATCGACTACAAGGTCGTGATCGGCTAATTGGTGATCCGTTGGAACTTGTCTAGCATGGATCTAGTTGTTGTGAGACAACAACTACAGGACTAGTCGACTGATGTGTAGGGGATCGATGTGTATGTGTTGGCCGGCTAGAGGGGGGGGGTGAATAGCCCTCAAACGTAGACGTTGAAATTCGTTCGTTCGTTGCTCGTCTACAAAACTATTAGCGTAAGCAGAATATGCAAATACAAACAATTAAGGAAAAAACAAAGGAAGAATAGACACAAACGCTAACACCGCATGTAACGTGGTTCGCGGCTACGCCGCTAATCCATGGTCCAATTCGTCCAAGGTGAATCACGCCTCAAACTTTCACTATTCTCTCCTTTGCACCAAGCTAGGTGGAGGTAACCTCTTTACAATCCCTCTTCTTACAATAGAATGGAATAATAGCAAGTAAGAAGAGTAGGAATTCTTTAGGGCACTTTGGGAGAAGATTAGAGCATGAACATTAGACCCCCAAAGCCCCACACCCTTCCTCTTTATAGAGGAAGAGGGGTTCTTCCCGTTGACACAAGACCAGTCGACTGATGCCCCTGATCAGTCGACTGGTCCTGTAGACGTTGCCCAATAACGACTGCTTTCCACGTTGGATTTCATCCAACGACACCATCATCAGTCGACTGATGCTCCGATCAGTCGAGTGCTCGCGAGCTCGACTCCATTCTATGCACGAAACACTTGTGACCAGTCGACTGATGCCTTCATCAATCGACTGGTGGTCTCGCAGTCGACTGCCATTCCATGGCAGTCGACTATTGGCACTTGAACTGGACTCGAACACTAGTCGAGTCACAGTCAACTTAGAGTAGTCGACTACCATTATATGACAGTCGACTGATGTCGGGAAATCCCATCCGACACTTTGCCAAATGGCCAAGTTTCACCTAGGAGCACTACCCCTTCCTGGGTTACATTCGCTCACTCTCATCCCTTGGAGTCCCTCGCCTTTGAAGTTATCTTCGTTCGGCCACGTCCCTCGGATGCGCCAAGCACACGGTTCTGCAACGCCATCCTTTGCATCTCGCCTTGAAATCTACTTCCTCTGGCTTCACTCCAAGCTCCTCGTCCGACGGTCCCTCGGATGCTCCAAGTGCACGGCTTCCGCAAAGTCATCCTTCGCCGACTCAAGGACCGAGTCATGAGAGGTTAAACTCGCCAAGGCTCCATGTGCGAATTACTAAGTCCTGCAAGACTCCAACGCACATATCAAATCCACACATCCTAACTTAAACCCTTTGCCACACACATCAAAACCATATCAAGGATTGATTGCACTAACAATCTCCCCCTTTTTGATGTGTGACAATCCGTTTAAGTTAGGTAAAATATTTGATAAAATATTAAGGAAAGAAAGCATGTAAATAACATGATTAGCAACTCTCCCCCTTAATACATGAAACTCCCCCTAAATATAATTTGCCCTTACTTAAACATATATATTTCTCACCTTTTGACACCATCAAAAATAATTAACAAAGTTTATACAGCATGACATCAAGTCTAGAGAGAAACATAAACCAAAAACATGCCTTAAAACCGTGTATCAGAAGTTGCTGGGCAGTTTTCAGGTGAGCAGTCGACTGGTTCAAACTACCAGTAGACTGACACATGCATTTCGGGTTTTTCAAGTTTTCAGGGTGGATTTCAGAAATGCATTAGAAAATCTGTAAAATTCAAAAAATCATGAAATTTGGGGAACATATTTCTTGTAAGTATATTTATCAATGAAAAATAGTTGTCCATGAAAAATCATTATATTTTTAAGTATTTTCCAAAAATCCAAAAGTTTTAAAAACAACTAGGTTTTTGATCAAGTTAGTATCAAGTTTAATACCTAGTTTAACTTTAAATTGTTTCAAAACATGAACACACAGATTTTAAAGCAAGAAATTGTTTTGAAAACATATGAAATATCCAACCATGATCTTTGGGCAATATGTCTATGAATTAAACATAAGTCTTCCCCATGATTGGTCTATTATTGCTATTTTGATACCTTAAATGACCATCTAAATGCCATAGACATTAGTGGACCATGAGTATCATCCTACCATCTCACCCATGCTATGTTTTCAATTAAGGTAGCCTATGGTGAGTGTGAGATGCATCCTAAAGGTATTTGTATATACTTAACCATTATTTTCATGCAATTCTATACAAGGTTAAGTATCATCCTAACAATCCACATGATCATAAATATACATATGCATTGATTCCATATTATGACCATGAAACACATGTATTCATCAAATTGTGATCATGCATTAGGTATTACATCATGATAATAAGACAAATATTACCTAAAGCATGATTTATCTATTTATAGGTGCATTATCATCACCTAACACTATCTCAAAAACTTAGTCCCGCCATCCTAAGTCAACCAAAAATATGATATAGGTAAATTCCATTTGGTTGACTATCCTAGGGGTTTCCTAACCCTTAAGAATGGATTTTGGAACCCAAAATAAATTCTTTCCTATGGGGTTCACTAAATACTCCTTAGAGATCCATTTTCTAGCTATTACATTCTTTTTGTCTTGACCCCTAACAATTAAATATTTATAGGTCTTTTCATTTTTATTTTCTTTATATCCTAGACCTTTCTTGTTGAAGCTTGCTCTTTGGCTCCCAATTATCATGTTCAATGTATTTGAGCCAATTGTAAACTTTTCTAGGGCCTTGGTCAAATGATCTACCTTTTCCCTTAGAGCCCTATTTTTCTCAATGCATGCATCATTAACATCAAATGGCATATAAAGATCATGTGAGCATGCATCATCATGACTAGAAGAAATATTTTCATTATCATTTAAGCATGCTTTTTCTAGCTTATTTTCTAAATCCTTAATTTGATCTAGCATGCTTTTATTTTTCTTTTTAGCTCTAAATAGATCCTTAGTAAGACTAGAAATCATGGGAACTATTTTACTTGGTGAGAGGTTCGTTACCATAGTTTCCATGTCTTCTTCTTCTTCGGATGAGGATGGTGAAGAAGCTCCCCCTTCACTCGAGCTCTCCTCACTTGTGCTTGATTCTTCATTTTCGGTGGAGGAGGAGTCTAGGTCATCGAACGCCATCAAAGCGAGGTTGGAGTAGACATGTTCTTCCTCTTCGGATGATGATGATGATGAAGAGGGATCATCCCATGTCCTTGCTTTGAGTGCTTTTGTCTTCCCTTTCTCCTTGGCTTTCTTCTCTTCTTCCTTCTTCTTACTCCCCTTCTTCTTCTTCTTTTCTTCCTTCTTTCTCTTCTCCTCTTTGCTTTTATTCAAAAGGGGACAATTATCCCTTATATGTCTCTCCCCTTGGCAATTGTAGCAAATAATCTTCCCCCTTAGTCTTCTCCTCCTATCATTAGATTTATTAAATTTAAAATCTTTTAATGCACGCCTTACCCTCCTTACCATATAGGCTTCTTCCGTGCTATCCATGGAGGAGGAGGAGGATGATGCTTCATCGGAGGAGGAAGGAATCTCCATCTTTTTATTCCCCTTATTTGCTACTAGGGCTACTCCTCTTGATGGCTTGATACTTGATTCTTCAATTACTCCCTCAAGCCTTGTTTCATGGAGCTCCATGGTTGAGAAGAACTCCTCCAATGTGCTCACTTCTAAATTCTTGGACATATAGAAGGAGTCCACCATTGAACTCCATCTTGAGGACCGAGGGAAGCCATCTATTGCCTTCATGAGCATGTCCCTATTTGAAAGCTTCTCCCCTACACTAGATAAACCGGTTATTATCTCTTTAAATCTAGAGTGTAGTGAAGTTACCTTTTCTCCCTTTTCAAGTTTGATATTCGTTAGTTGGGAGAGGAGGAGGTCTCTCCTTGCAAGTTTGGCCTCCGAGGTACCTTCATGAAGCTCTACTAGCTTCTCCCACATCTCCTTAGCACTAGAGCATTCCCCAATCCGATTTACTTCTTGTTGGGGGAGTACGTTGAGGAGATGGTGCTTAGCCTTAGAATTTGCAAGGTGCTCTTCTCTTTGCTTCTTAGTCCACCTTGATTTGTCTAGTATTCTCCCCTCTTCATCCCTAGGCATCTCAAAACCATTTTCCATTATAAGCATGATATCAAAATCGGTTTCAAAGAATACCTTCATTCGCTTCTTCCACCAAGCGAATTCCCCCTCGAACTTCGGCGGATGAATATTAGAGCCGGCCATCTCTTGATGAAGTGCTTGTTGCGGCGGTTAGTCCTCGACAAGCGACTTGACTCTGATACCACTTGTAGGGGATCGATGTGTATGTGTTGTCCGGCTAGAGGGGGGTGAATAACCCTCAAACGTAGACGTTGAAATTCGTTCGTTCGTTGCTCGTCTACAAAACTATTAGCACAAGCGGAATATGCAAATACAAACAATTAAGGAAAAAACAAAGGAAGAATAGACACAAACGCTAACACCGCATGTAACGTGGTTCACGGCTACGACGCTAATCCACGGTCCGATTCGTCCAAGGTGAATCACGCCCCAAGCTTTCACTATTCTCTCCTTTGCACCAAGCTAGGTGGAGGTAACCTCTTTACAATCCCTCTTCTTACAATAGAATGGAATAATAGCAAGTAAGAAGAGTGGGAATTCTTTAGGGCACTTTGGGAGAAGATTATAGCATGAACATTAGACCCCCAAAGCCCCACACCCTTCCTCTTTATAGAGGAAGAGGGTTTCTTCCCGTTGACACAGGACCAGTCGACTTATGCCCCTGATCAATCGACTGATCCGGTAGCCGTTGCCCAATAACGGCTGCTTTTCACGTTGGATTTCATCCAACGGCACCATCATCAGTCGACTGATATTACCATCAGTCGACTGATGCTTCGATCAGTCGAGTGCTCGCGAGCTCGACTCCATTCTGTGCCCGAAACACTTATGACCCGGTCGGATGCCTTCATTGATCGGTGTCAATCGATCGCCATTCCATGGCGATCATTGACACTTGAACCGGACTCGAACACTAGTCGAGTCACAGTCGACTTAGAGTAGTCGACTACCATTACATGGCAGTCGACTGATGTCGGGAAATCCCATCCGACACTTAGCCAAATGACCAAGTTTCACCTAGGAGCACTACCCCTTCCCGGGTTACATTCGCTCACTCTCATCCCTTGGAGTCCCTCGCCTTTGAAGTTATCTTCGTTCGACCACGTCCCTCGGATGCGCCAAGCGCACGGCTCTGCAGCGCCATCCTTCGCCTCTTGCCCTGAAGTCTACTTTCTCCGGCTTCACTCCAAGCTCCTCGTCTGGCGGTCCCTCGGATGCTCCAAGCGCATGGCTTCCGCAAAGCCATCCTTCGCCGACTCAAGGACCGAGTCATGAGAGGTGAAACTCGCCAAGGCTCCATGTGTGAATTACTAAATCCTGCAAGACTCCAACGCACATATCAAATCCACACATCCTAATTAAACCCTTTGCCACACACATCAAAACCATATCAAGGATTGATTGCACTAATGTTGGGTTTTTCCGAGCCGCAAAAACCGCTTTTTGCGTTGCGGAAACCTCGGAAGCCCCCGGCCACGGATCCGTGCGAAGAAGTATTAAAACAAAACATGTATGTGCTTGTATAAAAAACCCTAGATCTACCTTAGATCTAAGAGATAAGATCATTACCCTCGATGCGATGCCCTTCGCAAATCCCGCTCGTCCAAAAGTCCGCCGGAACTCGAGAGTGTCAAGTGCACACTCCTCTATGGTATCCACACAAGCAATAGGTGGAAGAAAAACACACTTGAGTGTGCTAGCACTCCTAGGGTGTCTCGGCAAGATGAGGAAGGAGAGGGGGAGAGCTTGAGAGGAAAGGTTCCAAGGTTGAAGATGAAGTAATGAGAGTAACTCATCAAATGAATTCACCTAATGAAACCCCTAACACCAAAGTGGCCGGCCACTTCATGGAAGGGGGGTTACATGCATGCATGTAACTCCCATGACCCTTGGTCTCCCTCATGATGTGGCACCAATTGACCAAGTCAATGATGATGTGGAGCATCATCATTGGCTGGCCATGCCTAGTCATCATCATGACATGGCATTTGGTCAAGTCAAACTTGACCTTTCATCTTCCCTCTCAAGTCAAGTCAAACTTGACCTCTAATCTCCCATGGTTGATCAAATCTAACCACTTGACTCAAGTCAATTTAATTTAATGAATCTTTATTCATTAATTTAAATTGATTTGATGAATCAAATCTCAATTAGACTCATTCAACACTTGAATCAACTTGAGTCTAACTCAATTAGTCTAATTTGGATTACTCTTAATCCAATTTGGTTCATCCCATGAACCTAATCCTCATGGTTCATCATATGAACCTAATCTCCATCTAATTGCTCTTATGTGTGTGACCCTATAGGTTCTTGTAACGTTGGCAATGTCCCTAAACCGATTTAGGAACATAAGCAATGAGCGGTATCTAGCAACACATCATTGCTACCCAAGTTACAAGAATGTTGAGCTCAACATCACCTTTGTGACTACTAATTGTGACTCTCACAATATGTGACAATGTCCCTCTATCCTTGACATCTAGATTGACCAATCGAGGCATAGACCGTGTCATCCTCTCAGTACAATCTATCTTGAACTCAGTAGACTCACTCTAATCAAATGAGCTCAATATCTCATATTGACTCATTTGGGCATAACCATACGCCGTGGTCTCACTCTATCAAGAATATCGATGTCACCCCGTCATATAGGAGGGATAGATCCCATCTACATCACTCACATCCCTCGCATAATTTGTTACATACCCGATGTCGCCTTTATAGTCCACCCATTTTACGGGTGGCGTTTGTGAAACCAAAGTATGCAACTCCTTATGTAGGGAACCATGGTGACTTCAGGTCTAAGGACTAATAGTCATACTAATAGCCACATGAGAAAGTATATGACACTCATATAACGATCCATGATACTTTCTCATGGCGGGTCATTCGGTATACATTCTCGATGCATACCCATGTGTCAACTTGATATCTCATATCCATGACTTGTGAGATCAAGTCATCTTGTTGACCTACATGCTAGTCTCTATGCATTAACATTGTCCACTGAATGTTAATACTGACTAGGAATGATTAAGAGTAGTGTTCTCTATATCATCTCATTATCGATTCAACCAATCGATTGATATAGATAAGAACCTACTACTCAAGGACATTATTATATTTAGTTATTTGGCACCAATACAAGTAAATATAATAACCATGCCTTTATAAATAGGAATATGATACAATAAAGTCCATACAACAATCATCACATGATTGGCTCTAGGGCTTTCACTAACAATCTCCCACTAGCACTAGTGCCAATCACCGTAGTATCTAATATCCAATGACCTAGTGTGACCATCATGCTTTTACGTACAAAGCCTTGGTCAAGGATCTGCGATGTTAGCCTCTGTGGGTACTCTGCAAATCTTCACATCTCCTCGATCGACAATCTCACGAATGAGATGGAAGTACCGATATATTCGGCCTCTGTTGTAGAATCAATAGCGTGTCTGCTTGGAACTCTTCCGACTCACGGTGCTACCTATTCAAGCAAAACCACGAACCACATTGCGATCTATAATCATCACAGTCGGTTTGGAAGCTGCATCGTTGTAACCCTTCTGACTAGCTCCTCATTGCCTCGAATATCAAGAAATATTCTTTAGTCCTTCTCAAGTACTTAAGAATATTCTTATTACTATCGATGGATGCTCACGGATCAGTAGGTATCTACTCGTCATGCTCAAAGCATCACGAGACATCGGGACAGTACACAACATGGCGTAATAGATCCTATAGCGGATCGTAAGGGATCTTATCCATGCGGTCTCTCTCCTCTCTAGAAGAGGACTTTGAGTCTTGAAAGACTCACACCATGTGACATCGGTGAAGTCCTTTCTTGGAATTGCATGGCAAGCCGAAAGTATCGTGTCATGTATGTACTCGACTTAGGCCAAGCAATCTCTTAGATCTATCTCTATAGATCTTGATGCCTAGAATCTGGCTTCACCTAAGTCCTTCATTGAGAAGCACGTCCCCACCAAGTCTTCACGGTGTAGCGAAGGATGTCATTCCCAATGAGTAGTATGTCATCCACATACAATACAAGGAACACAATGTGTTCCCATTAACCCTCTTGTAGACCAGGTTCATCTTCATTCTTGATGAAACCAAAGCTGTTTGATCGCATCATCGAATCGAAGATTCCCGGCTCGAAGCTTGCTTTAGCCCATAAATGGACCTTTGTAGCTTGCATACCTTCCCAGTATGCTGTGGATCTACAAAACCCTCAGGTTGTGTCATGTACACATCCTCGAGTAAGTTTCCATTCAGAAATGCGGTTTTGACATCCATCTGCCAGATCTCATAATCGTGGTATGCTGCAATAGCAAGCAAGATCCGAATGGACTTAAACATCGCCACTGGAGAAAAGGTTTCATCATAGTCAATACCATGAATTTGCTTGAAACCTTTAGCCACCAATCGGCCCTTATAGGTATGCGTAAGTCCATCCATGTCAGTCTTTCTCCTAAAGACCCACTTACACCCAATGGGTTTGACCCCTTCAGGTGGATCAACCAAAGTCCATACTTGGTTAGTGTACATGGATTCCATCTCGGATCTCATGGCGTCTAGCCATTTCTCAGAATCTGGGCTCATCACAGCTTCCTGATAGGAGGTAGGCTCATTCTCAATGAGCATAACGTCATCATGGTCAGACAAGAGAAATGAGTATCTCTCGGTGACGTACCCTATCAGACTTGCGAAGAGGTAGGTCTACTTGAACAGGTGGTTGTTCCACAACTCTTTGTGCAACAACCTCATCACCCACAACACTTTGTGGTTCCTGTTCAACCTCCATCAAGGCCTCAGTGCTATGGTCCTTATCTTGAATTTCTTCAAGATCGAAGAGTACTCCACTAGTTTTCTAGAAACAAAATCCCTTTCTAGAAAAACCCGTCTTTCTACAAACACTTTGTCTTGGAGAATGTAAAGTAATATCCCTTTGTATCCTTGGGATATCAACAAAATAGCACCTATCAGTTGGGTCCCGGTTTATGCGAGACTTGGCGTCGAGCGTAAGCCTCAACCCCAAATCCTCATAAAAGACATCTTAGGATTTTCCCTGTCCATATCGTATATGGTGTCTTTACCACGCCTTGGATGGTACGGTTAAGGGTAAAGGCTCTGTGTCTCAGAGCATATCCCCAAAGGATATAGGAAGATATGTGTGACGCATCTTAGATCGTACCTTATCCTATAGGGTACGATTCCTCCGGTCGGATACACCATTCCACTGTGGTGTTCCAGGAGGAGTGAGTTGGGATAGAATCCCACACTCAGCTAGATAGTCACGAAACTCATGGCTAAGGTATTCACCACCTCGATCTGATCGAAGTATCTTAATACTCTTGCCAAGCTGGTGTTGTACATCTTTCTTGAATTCTTTGAACTTTTCAAAGGATTGATTTATGTCATAAGATACACATAACCATATCTCTGAAGTCATCGATAAATGTAATGAAGTACCATAACCACCTCTAGCGGCAACATTGAAAGGACCACATACATCACTATGTATAAGTCCTAACAAATCATTGCTCTTTCGCTATGTCCACTAAAGGAGTCTTGGTCATCTTGCCTAAAAGGCAAGACTGCATGTCTCATATGATTCAAAATCAAATGAGTCTAGCGACCCATCCTTATGGAGTTGAGATAAGCGACTCTCATTTATGTGACCTAAGCGACAATGCCAGAGATAGGTTTGGTTCAACTCATTTGACTTGAACCTCTTGGTACTTATGTTATAGATAGGGCTCTCTAAGTCTAGAAAGTAGAGTCCGTTCATTAGAGGTGTACTACAATAGAACATATCATTTAAATAAACTGAACAACATTTGTTCTTTATTATAAATGAAAATCCTTTCTTGTCCAAACAAGAAACTGAAATGATGTTCTTAGTTAAAGCAGGCACATAACAACATTCTTCTAATTCTAGTACAAGCCCAGAGGGCAGAGATAGATCATAAGTTCCTACAGCAACAGCAGCAACCCTTGCTCCATTGCCTACTCGTAGGTCCACCTCGCCCTTTGTCAATGCCTTGCTATTTCTCAGCCCCTGCACATTGGTACAAATGTGAGATGCACATCCGGTATCTAATACCCATGATGAAGAAATAGATAGATTGACTTCTATAACATTTATACCTGAAGTAGAAGTCTCACTTCTCTTCTTCTTAAGATCTTCCAGGTATGCCTTGCAGTTACGCTTCCAGTGTCCTACTTCCTTGCAGTGGAAGCAAGCCCCTTCCTTGGCTACCCCTCCTTTGGGTTTAAGTTCTTTGCCTTTGCCCTTGGCTTGGGACTTTCCCTTACCTTTAGGCTTGCCCTTGCCTTTCTTCTTTTGCACCATCAAAATGGTGTCAGTTTTACCCTTCTTAAGGTTAAGCTCAGCAGTTCTCAACATGCTGAGCATTTCAGGCAATGGCTTATCAATTTCATTCATGTTATAATTCATGACAAATTGATCGAAGGCTCTTGGCAAAGATTGCAAGATTAGGTCAGTGGCCAGCTCTTGGCCAAGTGGGAATCCCAGCCTTTGTAGGTTTTCTACGTACCCAATCATCTTGAGTACATATGTACCTACGGGAGTCCCGTCTTGCATTTTGGACCCAAATAATGCCTTAGAGACTTCATATCTCTCATGCCTAGCTTGTCCTTGATATAGTTGACGAAGATGTCCAACCATATCATAAGCATTCATGAACTCGTGTTGCTTCTGAAGCACAGAGTTCATGGTCATGAGCATTAGACATGACACATCTAATGCATCATCTTGATGCTTCTTGTAAGCATCTTTGTCAGCTCGCGAGATAGTGACAGGAGGTGCCTCCGGAATGGGCTGCTCCAAGACGTACAACTTCCTTTCTTGGGTGAGAACAATTCTCAGGTTCCTATACCAGTCCAGGAAATTTGCTCCATTGAGCTTGTCCTTCTCAAGGACAGATCGCAGAGAGAGAGTGTTCGTGTTTGTTGACATAGTAATCTACAACATACAATGCAGAGGATTAATATCATATTCCTTTTATCATTTAATTAGGCCTTTAATCAAATGATGCTCCCACTAAATTATAGGAATTTTGTAGAATCGAGTTATGGATGTGGTCAAACCACTTTTACTAGATTCATACAAACTAGCTATAATTCTTGAGACAAGATCCACATCATACTAAGCCTTGAGTTAGCTTTGGCTAAATCGCCCAAGACTTAAATGCGATCGGTGGGTAACACATTACCGATTACATCTCTATGCAACTCTTGTTTATAGGATTAAGACCCACATTTACAAAAGACCTTGAGTTAGCTTTGGCTAAATCGCCCAAGATTTAGTGTAAATGCGATCTTAACCTATCTTTTCAACGATTGGAATATGCCTATAGTTCTACTCGATCCAATTGAGTTAACTAGTTTTGCTCAATCTAATTGAGCTTACTCTAACCCGAGTCGTGATAGGCGGGACCAAGATTGTCCCTCCGCACCCTACCAAGATAATATGCGTTGCTCTGCTTTGGCAGATTCAACAACAAATGATCGAGGTAGTGATGGGTATCAAGGCTCGGTAGGCATTTTCGAGTTGATTCGATTATGATCTAATCTAATCGTAATGTGTATCTTATACGCATTTAGGCCTTTATTATCCTATATTAGCATGCATCATATACATACATTAATTATTCTAGCATGCATCATATACATACAAGAAAATTAACCTAGCATGCATCATATACATACAAACATGTTTCTACTAGCATGCATCACATACATACAAGCAAAATCAATTAAATATACATATATATATATCAACATATATATATATCATTAAATGTGATATAGTCATGGCCCTACTACGATCTTCTCAAGCCAATGAGAAGATCGGACGTCAACCTAAGGCTAGCGGCTTCTCCAAGCGCTTCCTTTGGCCGCCATGTGTCGTCGCCACCCTTCTCGTAAGCTCGTCTTCAAGTGGACTTTCCGCTCCATTTTGTACATTACAAATATGAAACTCGAGTTACATTCGAGTCTAAAACTATTTATAACTAGAATATTAAAGAATAGGTGCTACGGCGGTCGCAGTCATAAACACTTTACAATCGCTGACCACAAAGCGGCCGCAGGCGTATTATGAATTACAACACACTTAATCCACTCCACTTGGGTTATTGGGCCATGGCAATCACAGAATTATACATAATTCTAAATTATATATTTTTACAGAAATTTCTATAATTTTCCTAATTTATTTCGAATTTATGAGTCAACTCTCCGTAGAACGGTCCGCTAAAGCGGTTTCGGTAGCGATCGCGGGACATGGCCCTTTCGGGGATAGGGCAGCGCCCTACTCAAAAATAAACTTGCGAGTGTCCCTACAATGATCTTACAGCGACTTAAGTCGCTGTCCCAAAAACCTAAACTAGAACTGATTGAGAGTTTTTCTCGATGTTGAAGCCTCTGAGTGTCCCAACACTCGTTGCCGACTCTATGACAAAAATACCCAAAAATTCTATAAAATAAGAAAATTTACAGAAACATATAAATCTGTAATTTTTATATCTAATATAAAAACAACAAAAACGAAACACATACATGCTTCGCACGTGGCTCTGATACCACTGTTGGGTTTTTCCGAGCCGCAAAAACCGCTTTTTGCGTTGCGGAAACCTCGGAAGCCCCCGGCCCCGGATCCGTGCGAAGAAGTATTAAAACAAAACATGTATGTGCTTGTATAAAAAACCCTAGATCTACCTTAGATCTAGAGATAAGATCATTACCCTCGATCGGTGCCCTTCGCAAATCCGCTCGTCGAAAAGTCAGGAACTCGAGAGTGTCAAGTGCACACTCCTCTATGGTATCCACACAAGCAATAGGTGGAAGAAAAACACACTTGAGTGTGCTAGCACTCCTAGGGTGTCTCGGCAAGATGAGGAAGGAGAGGGGGAGAGCTTGAGAGGAAAGGTTCCAAGGTTGAAGATGAAGTAATGAGAGTAACTCATCAAATGAATTCACCTAATGAAACCCCTAACACCAAAGTGGCCGGCCACTTCATGGAAGGGGGGTTACATGCATGCATGTAACTCCCATGACCCTTGGTCTCCCTCATGATGTGGCACCAATTGACCAAGTCAATGATGATGTGGAGCATCATCATTGGCTGGCCATGCCTAGTCATCATCATGACATGGCATTTGGTCAAGTCAAACTTGACCTTTCATCTTCCCTCTCAAGTCAAGTCAAACTTGACCTCTAATCTCCCATGGTTGATCAAATCTAACCACTTGACTCAAGTCAATTTAATTTAATGAATCTTTATTCATTAATTTAAATTGATTTGATGAATCAAATCTCAATTAGACTCATTCAACACTTGAATCAACTTGAGTCTAACTCAATTAGTCTAATTTGGATTACTCTTAATCCAATTTGGTTCATCCCATGAACCTAATCCTCATGGTTCATCATATGAACCTAATCTCTATCTAATTGCTCTTATGTGTGTGACCCTATAGGTTCTTGTAACGTTGGCAATGTCCCTAAACCGATTTAGGAACATAAGCAATGAGCGGTATCTAGCAACACATCATTGCTACCCACGTTACAAGAATGTTGAGCTCCAACATCACCTTTGTGACTACTAATTGTGACTCTCACAATATGTGACAATGTCCCTCTATCCTTGACATCTAGATTGACCAATCGAGGCATAGACCGTGTCATCCTCGGTACAATCTAAATCTTGAACTCAAGTAGACTCACTCTAATCAAATGAGCTCAATATCTCATATTGACTCATTTGGGCATGGCCATGCACTTCGTGGTCTCACTCTATCAAGAATATCGATGTCACCCCGTCATATAGGAGGGATAGATCCCATCTACATCACTCACATCCTCCCTCGCATAATTTTATTACATACCCGATGAATCGCCTTTATAGTCCACCCATTTCACGGGTGGCGTTTGTGAAACCAAAGTATGCAACTCCCTCTGTAGGGAACCATGGTGACTTCAGGTCTAAGGACTAATAGTCATACTAATAGCCACATGAGAAAGTATATGACACTCATATAACGATCCATGATACTTTCTCATGGCGGGTCATTCCGTATACATTCTCCAATGCATACCCATGTGTCAACTTGATATCTCATATCCATGACTTGTGAGATCAAGTCATCTTGTTGACCTACATGCTAGTCTCTATGCATTAACATTGTCCCTGAATGTTAATACTCGACTAGGAATGATTAAGAGTAGTGTTCTCTATATCATCTCATTATCGATTCAACCAATCGATTGATATAGATAAGAACCTACTACTCAAGGACATTATTATATTTAGTTATTTGGCACCAATACAAGTAAATATAATAACCATGCCTTTATAAATAGGAATATGATACAATAAAGTCCATACAACAATCATCACATGATTGGCTCTAGGGCTTTCACTAACAACTAACATGATGGTCATGATCAATCGACTGATGGACACAGAATCAACTCGATGTAGGTTATAAATGGAGCTCGAGATAGAGGATTTCACCAAGGATTTTGGGGAGATTTTGGAGGGGAATTGCTGCTGCATTCCAGACCTTCAAGAGCCAAACCAAAGCAAGCAACAAGCAAGTGATCAAAGCAATTATGTAAAAGTTTTCTTTTGTATTGTCTTTGTATTTTGGCTTGTATTTTTGTATTACTATTGTAATTGCTCGTACGAGGTTTCTCCACCTCCGACGTGTTGTCGAGAAGGAGTTTAGTTAGTGTCGTGCGCATAACTAGAGCTCGTTGAGCTCGCCCCGTGGAGTTGGAACCATTCGGTTTCGAACCACGTATATCTTGTGTATGCTTGTATGTGTTGTTAGTATTTTCATTTGTATTACTATTCTGCTGTGCTAACAACAATCATAGATAAGTGACACAAGAAGAACGAACGATTTCCATCGTCTACGCATATCAGGCTATTCACCCCCTCTAGTGACCACCGACGGTCCAACACTTCTTTGAATGGTAGCAAATATTGCTTAGTTATAGTAGATGATTTCTCTATATATACTTGGGTGTATTTTATGAAACATAAAAACAATACCCAGAAATAATCATAGGTTTTAGCAAAAGAGTAGAGAATGAAAGAAATCTCAAAATCAACCAGATTCGTAGTGATCATGGTGGAGAATTTGAGAATTCTAACTTCTCTAAATTTTGCTTAGAACAAGGGTACAAGCATGAATTCTCTTGTCCTAGAACACCCCAATAAAATAGGGTGGTGGAAAGGATAAATCGTGTCCTACAAGAAGCAGCTAGAACTATGCTTAATGCATATTCATTACCTAGCTACTTGTGGGCAGAAGCGATTAATACAGCTTGCTATATCTAAAATAGAGTCCAAATCCATAGGTTTTTAGATAAAACTCCATTTGATTTATGGAATGACACAATTCCAACAATTCACTACTTTAAAGTCTTTGGATGCAAAGCTTATATCTTAAATACCAAGGACAATTTAGGAAAATTTGAGTCCAAAGCGGATGAGGGAATCCTAGTTGGATACTCATCCACTAGTAGAGGGTATAAAGTCTACAACAAAGGGACCCAAATAGTTGAGGAATCTTCAAATGTTCAATTTGATGAGACCTCTAACACCTATCCTAGGAAATCCCCCATTGATAATGATATCAATGACAAAAATCAAGACATTACCCATAAGCTTCAAACCTTGACCTTAGGGGGTAATGATCAAGGGGAAGGATTAGTGAGTAATGATCAAGGGGGAGTAAGAGGAGATTCCGATGATGAAAGGAGGATTGAGGATAACCAAGATCAAAATCAATTTAATACATCTCCCAGAACATTAAGGATTAATCAAAATCATCCTCTTGACCAAGTTGTAGGAGAATTATCTCAAGGTGTTAGAACTAGTTCCTTCCATAGAACTCCCACTAGTCAAATGGGTCTTATCTCCCAAATTGAGCCCAAATCAATCAATGATGCATTACTTGATCCGGATTGGATCTTAGCAATGCAAGATGAATTGACTCAATTTGAAAGGAGTCAAGTATGGGAGCTAGTCCCTAGGCCCAATGATAGCACCATTATTACTACAAGATGGGTCTTTAGGAACAAATTAGATGATCAAGGTAATATAATTAGAAATAAGGCAAGGTTAGTTGAAAGGGGCTTCAATCAAGTTGAAGGACTTGATTATGATGAAACTTATGCTCTAGTTGCTAGGTTAGAATCAATTAGGATCCTACTAGGATATGCCTCTTACATGGGCTTGAAACTCCATCAAATGGATGTACAATAAATGGGTTCATTAAGGAAGAGGTATATGTAGAACAACCTCCTGGGTTTGAGAGTATAGACTATCCAAACCATGTATACAAGCTTAGAAAAGCTTTATACATGTTAAAACAAGCTCCTCGGGCTTGGTATGAATGATTGTCATCTTTCTTAGTGTCTAAGGGATTTAGAAGGGGTCAAGTAGATCAAACTCTCTTTATTAAATCAAAGTCTAAGGATATTTTTGTGGCCCAAGTATATGTAAATGACATTATTTTTGAGTCAACAAATAATGAACTCCTATGAGACTTTATCAAAAATATGGAGAATGAGTTTGAAATGAGTCTAGTTGGAGAATTAAAATTCTTCTTAGGATTACAAGTCAAACAAACTAATGAAGGAACTTATGTATACCAAACCAAATATGCCAAAGAAATGATCAAGAAATTTGGTTTGGAAAATGCTAAGGTAGTTTCAACTCCTATGTCAACCAACACAAAAATAGATAATGATCAAAAAGGTAAAATAATTGACCCAAAACTTTATAGAAGCATGATTGGTAGCCTCCTATACCTAACCTCTAGTAGACTTGATATCTTATTTGCGGTAGGTATATGTGCAAGATACCAATCTTGTGCCAAAGACTCCCATTTAGTATCCGTTAAGAGAATTTTAAGATATGTCAAAGGCACACTAAATGTAGGACTTTGGTACCCTAGGATAAAATCTTTTGATTTGGTTAGGTACATCGATTCCGACTATGCGGGTTGTAAGTTGGATAGGAAGAGTACTAGTAGTTGATGCCAATTTCTTAGATCCTCCCTAGTTAGTTGGAGTAGTAGAAAGCAACCTTGTGTTGCTTTGTCCACCACCAAAGCCGAATATGTGTCTATGGGTGGTTGTGTGGATCAATTACTTTGGATGAGACACACTCTAGAGGACTATGAGCTACACTACTCCAATGTCAAGGTTTATTGTGATAATGTGAGTACCATAAATTTGACCAAAAATTCGGTACATCACTCTAGGACTAAGCACATTGAAGTGAAGCATCATTTCATTAGAGATCATGTTCAATTACATAGAATCCAAGTCCAACCTAGCCGACATATTCACCAAGGCTCTCCCCGAAGTGGATTATTCATCACTTAGGAGAGAACTTGGAATATGCTTAGTAGAGTAGAGGTTTAGCCTTGCATGATCCTATAGAAAATCTAGGACTATACCTCTAAGCATCTCACAAAATACCTAAGACACCATGATTTTTGTATTGAGCCACTTAGACAATATGTGAGATGTTAGGAACATGCATTTGGTTCATCATGCTTGTTATGATGCATTACTATGAACCAAATTGTCATCTAGAGACATTAATCCTTCATTGGACCAATCATTGGGAAGACTTATATACAATTGATGTGCATATAATTTTAAGAACATGATTGAAAATGTTAAAAAAAATATATTTTAAACTATGTTTATTATATTTTGAAAAATAGTTTTCACTTGACAAGCAAAAAGTGGCACAAAGTATTGAAAATTCATTAAAGCTTTTGCTAGTTCTCAAGATTGTATCATTTTTGAAATCTGGAAAATATATATTTTTCAAATTATTTTTCCTTGATAGAAAATGGTTTCAGAAATGTGTCCACAAAATTTAGTGATTTTTCGATGTTTCTTAAATTTTTGGTGCATTTAAAGTTAGAATTTGAAATTAGCGTTGAGATTAGCGATCGAATGCTTGATGTCAGTTAATTTCTGCAGTTTCAGTCTTGTTCTATCATCTTAAGTGTAATCCTAAATGTCCTAATCCTATGGTATAATAATCCAAGTTATTAAGAGGGTATAGGACTGTTTGATGCATTGATTTAGGAGGAGTTTTATGATACATTAACCTTTCATTCCCTAAGTCTTTATCATGTTTATTGTTGGTGCAAAGTTAGGACATATTTCCATATTATGCTTTGCCCAACATGTTGTTTACACATCATGAAACATGTCTTGGATTAAGGGGAAGCCTTATTTCTATCTTATACCTTAGTTCAAGACATACCTAAACTTTACTCATGCATAACTTAGTTTCTTTTAGACCTTCTCTTTTTGATGTATGTCAAAGGGGGAGAAGGAAAATTCAAGTTAGAATTCATATTGATATATGATGATTAATGTTTATTTCTAAGCATATTTCAAGACTTAACTTAAATGATTGTCAAACATCAAAAAGGGGGAGATTGTTGGTGTAACAATGCCCCAAGCATTTATGTCTTTTGATGTTTGGATAATCATTTGTAGTTAGGCATTAATTGTGATTTAATTGAGAATGTGTTAAGTGACAGGGAAATCCAAGTATGAAGACTTGGTGAAGGAAAGTCCAAGTGTGATCTTGGCAAGAGAAGTCCAAAGAAAGGTCTTGGCGGCGTAAGTTTAAGCATGTAGTCTTGGCGGTGTAAAGTCCAAGCGGACCTTGGCAAAGGAAGACCAAAGACAAGGTCTTGGCAGCATAAATCCAAGCATGTAGTCTTGACAGCGTAAAGTCCAAGTGGTCCTTTGGCAAAAGAGAAACTCAAGACATAACAAAACCGAGGGAAGCTCTTGGAAGCAAGTGCAAGGATAGAGTCACGGACTCGGAGGGATCCTGGAGGCGCAAGGCTGAAGGAAGAGATAGAAGGTTAAGTCTAGGTATAGGGGGTTAATTCAAGTATGATTTAATCATACTTGAAGTGTGTAGTCGATCGTGGTCGTGTCTTCCGTCTAGTTGATTGGTCATCCTTGAAGTTGGTGAGTTCGGCAATGGTTGCTAGAGCTTGGCGATCAGTCCACCATCGATCATTGCTATACCCAATGATCATTGCTATAAGTGGACGTCGACACAGAAAGGTCTCCAGTCGAGTGATCACTTCGGGCACTCGACTGGTTACTCAATCAGTCGACTGATCAGAGTCCCGTTGGGCAGTGACGAATGCGGATCCGGCTTGTCAGAAGCCATTGGATGGCGTTAGCTACAACATCAACCTCTTCTCTATAAAAGGAGGCCATGGGTGCTTGAGGAGGCTAGTGCTCTTATTGCTAACATACTCTCAAGCTCCCACATTTTTCTTAAGTTTTCTAAGTGTTTTAATCCTCCTCTTCTCCAATCTTCATATTCATCATTTGTAAGAAGAGGAGAGCCTTGTAAGAGAAAGCCTTCTTAGTGGAGATTCACTTGGGTTGATCCACCTTAAGGATTGCCGTGGAGTAGGAGCTTAATCTCCGAACCACGTAAAATCATTCTTGTTAGCGCTTGTGTTTGTATCTCTTGTTTTCTTTATTATTTTTCTTTGCTTCCGCTAACTTTGTTTGTAGAATTCAAGAGAGGCTATTCACCCCCTCTAGCCTTCCAAAGATCCCTAACACCCTCCAGTCAACTCTACATTAGTCTGTCGATATGGTACTTCGGCTTTCCAATCAACTGGACATGTTCTAGTCGACTCCAGGTTACCTGGCTTCTCATCGGGAAGTTTGCCTTTCTAGTCGACTAGACCTCCCTAGTCGACTGAAACTCTTTCCATTTGGGCTATCAGATCTTCGATCGATCACCATCTAATCTTGCCAACTGGGTATCCAGTCGACTGGACCATACTCAATCGACTAGACTTCAGTCGACTAGAATCCATTCAGTCGACTGTTCCCTACAAAATGAGATTAGCAAAAACAAACAATATAAAATAAAAAAGCAGTGGTAATACTATTCGATCTCGACTTCTTAGTCCCACACGGACTATCGGTCGGATCGACGCCTAGCTTTGTTCCCCTATAGAGGACTCGATCTCACCTCTTCACTCGAGGCTTACCTGCCGGTTGTCCTGCCAGACTTATCATACTTGACATCCAATCTGACCCACCAGGGCTTCCCGCCAGTTGTTCGATCTCCCTGACCCAGTTGGACTTCATGGCAGATGTTCGTTCTCCTGACCCACCTGGACTTCCTGCCTAATGTTTAGTCCTCTTGATCTGTCAAGTCTTCTGTCTAGTATCTGGTCAACACAACCTACTAGGACTTTCCATACTCTGCCTAGTATTTTGTCTTCCTGACCTACTAGGATTTCCTGTTAATCCTACAAACTTAACACATATATCAAACCACAAGTAATTCCTAACTTTAACTATGGTTCATACATCAAAACTAAGGAGTGATGCTCTCTGCATCAACAATCTCTCCCTTTTTGATGTATGACAACACATCAATTAAAATTAGGAGAATCCATTTACAATATTCAAGTTTAACATATATCAAGAATGCATTGAGCTAAAAATGTATAACATTTAAATGCATGAGATGCTCATATGCATGAAAAATTTTCTTTACTTTAAAATTTTTTAACTTTAAACCTTCTCTCTCCCCCTTTGGCATACATCAAAAGTATTATTAAACACCAAATGCCACATTTTGAAGATGAGGTTTAAAAGCATAATGACTACAGATCATAATACTTACTTCACAAGCTTCATAAGTATTTCAAAAATTCTTAAACTTTTCCCAACTATACTTATAAAATTTTCTCTTCTTGATTCAATATTTTTTGAAACTCTATTTTATCAATACTCCCCCTAAATTCATGCAATAAAATTTTCTTTAAAATACACACTCCCCCTTTATCTATGGGTTTCAAAATTTTCAAAAGTACTTAACCTTTAAAATTTTTAAATCAAAACTTTTAACATTTTCAAAATTTGAACGAATTTATAAAAATATCCAAAACTCAAGGTTTTCAAAACTCCCCCTCAATAAAAATAATTTTGAAATTCTCAATATTTTCAAAACTCCCCCTTAATAAAATATTTTTGAAATTTTAATTTTCAAAACTTTTGAAACTCCCCCTCAATAAAAATTTCAAATGAAAGCTACAAATTTCAAAATTTTTAATATTTGGTCCAAAATTAAGTTAAGATAATGCAAAAGAGATAGAAAAATGTCCAAGCATGAATTCCTAAGTATTATTTTTATACTTAAAATACACATCTAAAAATTATCCTTAAAGAAAATTTTCAACTCTTAGTAGATCAAGTGATATAGAATTATTATCAAACTTTGAATTAGAGTTAGTCACCGAAGTGATTGATTTACTTTTTAAACCTCGTGTTAGTTCATGTTGATGCACTGAATCTACATCTGGAACCTGGGGTGTAGTCCTAATATTTAATTCCCATCTTCGTGGCTCAATACACAAACATGTAATCCTAGGTGTTTATGAGATTCAAAGGCTTATCTAGGTCTATAGGATCATGAAATCTAAAAGGACCTAGGTTAGATTAATTTTTAATTTTTCTTAAGAAAATAATATTACTTAACAAAATAGATTTTAAATAATCAAATCATCCTAGTCTACTAATCATAATCCAAGTTATCTTCTAAGCATACTAAACTTAGCCTCTGGAAGTGGTTTAGTGAAGATGCCAGCAAGATTAGACATGGACTCAACATAGTTGAGTCCACATGATCTCTCACCAATGAAGGGGTAAGAATAAAATCCTTACCTTGTACTCTAGTGGAATATGTAAGATCATCAATTCTAGTGAAATTATTGAAAAACTCTGCACATAGATCTATGTTCATAGAGTTTTTACAATAAACAAATTTCTCTAAACCATAATGTATTATTACTTGTTAGTGAAAGCCCTAGAGCCAATCATGTGATGATTGTTGTATAGACTTTATTGTATCATATTCCTATTTATAAAGGCATGGTTATTATATTTACTTGTATTGGTGCCAAATAACTAAGTATAATAACGTCCTTGAGTAGAAGGTTCTTATCTATATCAATCGATTGGTTGAATCGATAATGAGATGATATAGAGAACACTACTCTTAATCATTCCTAGTCAAGTATTAACATTCAGGGACGATGTTAATGCGTAGAGATTAGCATGTAGGTCAATACGATGACTTGATCTCACAAGTCATGGATATGAGATATCAAGTTGACACATGGGTATGCATTGGAGAATGTATACTGAATGACCCGCCATAAGAAAGTATCATGGATCATTATATGAGTGTCATATACTTTCTCATGTGACTATTAGTATGACTATTAGTTCTTGGACCTGAAGTCACCATGGTTCCCTACATAAGGAGTTGCATACTTTGGCTTCGTCAAACGTCACCCGTAAATGGGTGGACTATAAAGGCGATTACTGGGTATGTAACAAATTATGCGGAGGGATGTGAGTGATGTAGATGAGATCTATCCCT